>OX402568.1:12216209-12918687 GCA_948098915.1 Lampropteryx suffumata | reverse complement strand
GGGGTTGTAGGGGTTTTTAGGTGTTGTAGGGGTTTTTAGGGGTTTTTAGGGTTTGTAGGGGTTTTTAGGGGTTGTAGGGGTTTTTAGGGGTTTTTAGGGGTTGTAGGGGTTTGTAGGGGTTTTTAGGGGTTGTAGGGGTTTTTAGGGGTTGTAGGGATTTTTAGGGGTTGTAGGGGTTTGTAAGATTTTTTAGGGGTTAAACCCGCGAGCTGCATGCAGCTCGCGCACCACGCAACCTCTAGTTATACTATATATAGCTCGATTACCACTGATTGATTGACTGATTGACATAATTGTTCTCCCAGATGGTGAAGGGTGAGGTGTGTTTTTTTTTATGGGAAGCTGTAGAGGGGTTAAGGTGACTGGGGGAAAAATCCTAAAGTACCCCTTTTCCCCCCCCAACTGACCCCCCCACATATTATCTCAGAAACTACAAGTCGTAGAGGGTTGGTGCTTAAACTAATGTTGCTCAAGACCCTTTTCAATATCCGAATCCATAAAAAAAAAGATGGCCGCCATACAAAAAAAATATTGTCCCATACAAAAATGTGCATTCCATACAAAATCTTAAAGCACCTGTATCTTCTTTGTAAACTCTCTTAATATCTCGGAAACTACAAGTCTGAGAGGGATGGTGCTCGAACAAATGTTGCTCAAGACCCTCTTCATTATCCGATTCAGAAATAAAAACTTTAAACCCTCATAACTTCTAAACGGTGCTAGATAGCAAACTTGACCTTGGGTTGCAAGGAATTTTAGTGTTTTTTTTTGAGAATTTGTATAAGGATCTGTATATGGTGCTTCAAGACATACAAAAGTTATTTGAATAAACTCCTCCCCCCCCCCCCCAGCCCCCCCCCCCCCCCTTTTACCCAGGTATACCCAGATAGCATCATGAATTGAATGGGAATTGAAATTTTAGTGGAATCGTTTTGATAGAATTGTATAGAGGATGCTTCGTAGAGTTGAAAAAATATGTTTTACCCACCCCCGTCCTTGCCCCCTTTCCCCCCCTCTCTCATTATCTCGGAAACTACAAGTCTGAGAGGGATGGTGCTGGAACAAATGTTGCTCGCTCAAGACCCTCTTCTTTATCCGATTCAGGAAAAAAAAACTTTAAAGCCTCATAACTTCTAAGCGGTGCTAGATAGACATAGCAAACTTGACCTTGGGTTGAAAGGAATTTTAGTGTTTTTTTTAGGGATTTGTATAGATGATGCTTTAAGAAATACAAAAAAAAAATGTAAACCCCCCATTTCCCCCATTTTTTACCCCCCCTTTAAGGCATACCCAAAAGGCGTCATGTTGGAATTGAAATTTTATTGGGATCGTATAGAGGATGCTCTAAGGATTCAAAAAAGATTTTAAAACGCCCCCCTCTCACACCATTTTTCTCACCCCCCTTCAAGGTATACCCAGAAGGCGTCAAGATGGAATTGAAATTTTAATGGGATCGTATAGAGGATGCTCCAAGGATTAAGGAACAATTTTAAAACTTACCCCCTCCCTCCATTTTTCTCCCCCCCCTTAAAGGTATACTAAGAAGGCGGCATGTTGGAATTGAAATTTTAGTGGGATCGTATAGAGGATGCTCGGAAGAGTTGAAAAAAGTTGTGTGACATCCCCTCTTTGGCCCCCTTTTTGACCCCCCCACATTATCTCGGAAACTACAAGTCGGAGAGGGATGGTGCTCGAACAAATGTTGCTCAAGAACTACTTTATTATCCGATTCAGAAATAAAAAACTTTAAACGGCTATAACTTCTAAACGGTGCTAGATAGACATAGCAAACTTTACCTTGGGTTGTAAGGAATTTTAGTGTTTTTTTTTGAGGATTTGTAAATGGTGCTTCAAATTGTACAAATGTTTTTTAAACTGCACCCTCCCCCAATTCCCCCCACCCCCCACCCCCCCTCCCCTTTTTAGTTATAGCAAGAAGGCATCATGTTGGAATTAAAATTTTAGTGGAATCGTTTTGGTAGGATCGTATGGAGGATGCTTCGTAGAGTTGAAAAAATATGTTTTACCCACCCCCGTCCTTGCCCCATTTTCCCCCCTCTCTCATTATCTCGGAAACTACAAGTCTGAGAGGGATCGTGCTCGAAAAAATGTTGCTCAAGACCCTCTTCCTTATCCGATTCAGAATTAAAAAACTTTAAACCTTCATAACTTCTAAACGGTGCTAGATAGACAAAGCAAACTTGACCTTGGGTTGTAAGGAATTTTAGTGTTATTTTTTTGAGGATTTGAATAAGCATTTGTAAATGGTACTTCAAAATGTACAAAGGTTTTATAAACTGCACCCTCCCCCCATTTCCCCATAGGGGTTTTTAGGGGTTGTAGGGGCTTTTAGGGGTTTTTAGGGATTTGTAGGGTTTTTTAGGGGTTGTAGGGATTTGTAGGATTTTTTAGGGGTTTTAGGGGTTTTTAGGGTTTGTAGGGGTTTTTAGGGTTTGTAGGGGTTTTTAGGGGTTGTAGGGGTTTGTAGGGGTTTATAGGATTTTTTAGCGGTTGTAGGGGCTTTTAAGGGTTGTAGGGGTTTATAGGCGTTTTTAGGGGTTGTAGGGGTTTTTAGGTTTTTTTAGGGGTTGTAGGGGTTTTAGGGGTTTTAGGGGCTGTAGGGGTTGTAGGGGTTTGTAGGGATTGTAGGGGTTTTTAGGGGTTGTAGGGATTTTTAAGATTTCCAGGGATTTTTAGGGGTTGTAGGGGTTTTTAGGGTATTAGGGGTTTGTAGGATTTTTTAAGGGTTCTAGGGGTTTTTAGTGGTTTTAGGGGTTTTTAGGGTTTGTAGGGGTTTTAGTAGTTGTAAGGGTTTTAGGGGTTTTTAGGGGTTGTAGGGGTTTTTAGGGGTTGTAGGGGTTTTTAGGGTTTTTAGGGGTTGTAGGGATTTGTAGGATTTTTTAGGGGTTTTAGGGGTTTTTAGGGTTTGTAGGGGTTTTTAGGGTTTGTAGGGGTTTTTAGGGGTTGTAGGGGTTTGTAGGGGTTTATAGGATTTTTTAGCGGTTGTAGGGGCTTTTAAGGGTTGTAGGGGTTTATAGGCGTTTTTAGGGGTTGTAGGGGTTTTTAGGTTTTTTTAGGGGTTGTAGGGGTTTGTAAGGGTTTTAGGGGTTTTAGGGGCTGTAGGGGTTGTAGGGGTTTGTAGGGGTTGTAGGGGTTTTTAGGGGTTGTAGGGATTTTTAAGATTTCCAGGATTTTTAGGGGTTGTAGGGGTTTTTAGGGGTATTAGGGGTTTGTAGGATTTTTTAAGGGTTCTAGGGGTTTTTAGTGGTTTTAGGGGTTTTTAGGGGTTGTAGGGGTTTTTAGGGGTTGTAGGGGTTTTTAGGGTTTGTAGGGGTTTTTAGGGGTTGTAGGGGTTTTTAGGGTTTGTAGGGGTTTTTAGGGGTTGTAGGGTTTTTAGGGTTTTTAGGGGTTGTAGGGGTTTTTAGGGGTTGTAGGGGTTGTAGGGGTTTGACGGGGTTTTTAGGGGTTGTAGGGGTTTGTAGGGGTTTTAGGGGTTTGACGGGGTTTTTAGGGGTTGTAGGGACTTTTAAGGGGTTGTAGGGATTTTTAGGGGTTGTAGGGGCTTGTAAGGGTTTTTAGGGGTTGTAGGGGTTTGTAGGGGTTTTTAGGTGTTGTAGGGATTTTTAGGGGTTGTAGGGGTTTTTAGGGTTGTAGGGGTTTTTAGGGTTGTAGGGGTTTTTAGGGGTTGTAGGGGTTTTTAGGGGTTTTTAGGGGTTGTAGGGGTTTTTAGGGGTTGTAGGGGTTGTAGGGGTTTGACGGGGTTTTTAGGGGTTGTAGGGGTTTGTAGGGGTTTTTAGGTGTTGTAGGGATTTTTAGGGGTTGTAGGGGTTTTTAGGGGTTGTAGGGGTTTTTAGTGGTTGTAGGGAATATTAGGGGTTTTTAGGGGTTGTAGGGGTTTTTAGGGTTTGTAGGGGTTTTTAGGGGTTGTGGGGATTTTTAGGGGTTTTTAGAGGTTGTAGGGGTTTGTAGGGGTTTAAGGGGTTGTAGGGGTTGTAGGGGTTTGTAGGGGTTTTTAGGGGTTGTAGGGGTTTTAGGGTTTGTAGGGGTTTTTAGGGGTTGTAGGGGTTTTTAGGGCTTTTTAGGGGTTGTAGGGGATTTTAGGGGTTTTAGGGGTTTTAGGGGTTTTAGGGGTTGTAGGGGTTTGTAGGGGTTTTCAGGGGTTGTAGGGGTTTTTAGGGGTTGTAGGGATTTTTAAGAAATGTAGGGATTTTTAGGGGTTGTAGGGGTTTTTAGGGGTTTTAGGGGTTTGTAGGATTTTTTAGGGGTTGTAGGGGTTTTTAGGGTTTGTAGGGGTTTTTAGGGGTTGTAGGGGTTTTTAGTGGTTGTAGGGGTTTTTAGGGTTTGTAGGGGTTTTTAGGGGTTGTAGGGGTTTTTAGGGGTTTTTAGGGGTTTTAGGGTTTGTAGGGGTTTTTAGGGTTGTAGGGGTTTTTAGGGGTTTTTAGGGGTTGTAGGGGTTTTTAGGGGTTGTAGGGGTTTGTAGGGGTTTTTAGGGGTTGTAGGGGTTTTTAGGGGTTGTAGGGGTTTTTATGGGTTGTAGGGGCTTTTAGGGTTTGTAGGGGTTTTTAGGGGTTGTAGGGGTTTTTAGGGGTTTTTAGGGGATGTAGGGGTTATTAGGGGTTGTAGGGGTTTGTAGGGGTTTTTAGGGGTTGTAGGGCTTTTAGGGGTTGTAGGGGTTTTTAGGGGTTTTAGGGGTTTGTAGGATTTATTAGGGGTTGTAGGGGTTTTTAGTGGTTGTAGGGGTTTTTAGGGTTTGTAGGGGTTTTTAGGGGTTGTAGGGTTTTTAGAGGTTTTTAGGGGTTGCAGGGGTTTTTAGGGTTTGTAGGGGTTTTTAGGGGTTGTAGGGGTTTTTAGGGGTTTTTAGGGGTTGTAGGGGTTTTTAGGGGTTGTAGGGGTTTGTAGGGGTTTTTAGGGGTTGTAGGGGTTGTAGGGGTTTGTAGGGGTTTTTAGGGGTTGTAGGGGTTTTTAGGGTTTGTAGGGGTTTTTAGGGTTTGTAGGGGTTTTCGGGGGTTGTAGGGGTTTTTAGGGGTTTTTAGGGGTTGTAGGGGTTTTTAGGGGTTGTAGGGGTTTGTAGGGGTTTTTAGGGGTTGTAGGGGTTTGTATGGGTAATCGGGGTTTTAGGGGTTATAGGGGTTGTAGGGGTTTTTAGGGGTTTTCAGGGGTTGTAGGGGTATTTAGGGGTTGTAGGGGTTTGTAGGGGTTTTTAGGGGTTGTAGGGGTTTCTAGGAGTTGTAGGGGTTTGTAGGGGTTTTTAGGGGTTGTAGGGGTTTTTAGGGGTTGTAAGGGTTTTTAGGGGTTGTAGGGATTTGTAGGATTTTTTAGGGGTTGTAGGGGTTTTTAGGGGTTGTTGGGGTTTGTAGGGGTTTTTAGGGGTTGTAGGGGTTTGTAGGGGTTTTTAGGGGTTGTTGGGATTTTTAGGGGTTGTAGGGATTTTTAGGGGTTGTAGGGGTTTGTAGGGGTTTTTAGGGGTTGTAGGGATTTTTAGGGGTTGTAGGGGTTTTTAGGGGTTGTAGGGATTTTTAGGGGTTGTAGGGGTTTGTAGGGGTTTTTAGGGGTTGTAGGGGTTTGTAGGGGTTTTTAGGGGTTGTAGGGATTTTTAGGGGTTGTAGGGGTTTTTAGGGGTTGTAGGGATTTTTAGGGGTTGTAGGGGTTTGTAGGGGTTTGTAGGGGTTTTTAGGGGTTGTAGGGGTTTTTAGGGCTTTTTAGGGGTTGTAGGGGATTTTAGGGGTTTTAGGGGTTTTAGGGGTTTTAGGGGTTGTAGGGGTTTGTAGGGGTTTTCAGGGGTTGTAGGGGCTTTTAGGGGTTGTAGGGATTTTTAAGAAATGTAGGGATTTTTAGGGGTTGTAGGGGTTTTTAGGGGTTTTAGGGGTTTGTAGGATTTTTTAGGGGTTGTAGGGGTTTTTAGGGTTTGTAGGGGTTTTTAGGGGTTGTAGGGGTTTTTAGTGGTTGTAGGGGTTTTTAGGGTTTGTAGGGGTTTTTAGGGGTTGTAGGGGTTTTTAGGGGTTTTTAGGGGTTTTAGGGTTTGTAGGGGTTTTTAGGGTTGTAGGGGTTTTTAGGGGTTTTTAGGGGTTGTAGGGGTTTTTAGGGGTTGTAGGGGTTTGTAGGGGTTTTTAGGGGTTGTAGGGGTTTTTAGGGGTTGTAGGGGTTTTTATGGGTTGTAGGGGTTTTTAGGGTTTGTAGGGGTTTTTAGGGGTTGTAGGGGTTTTTAGGGGTTTTTAGGGGATGTAGGGGTTATTAGGGGTTGTAGGGGTTTGTAGGGGTTTTTAGGGGTTGTAGGGGCTTTTAGGGGTTGTAGGGGTTTTTAGGGGTTTTAGGGGTTTGTAGGATTTATTAGGGGTTGTAGGGGTTTTTAGTGGTTGTAGGGGTTTTTAGGGTTTGTAGGGGTTTTTAGGGGTTGTAGGGGTTTTTAGAGGTTTTTAGGGGTTGCAGGGGTTTTTAGGGTTTGTAGGGGTTTTTAGGGGTTGTAGGGGTTTTTAGGGGTTTTTAGGGGTTGTAGGGGTTTTTAGGGGTTGTAGGGGTTTGTAGGGGTTTTTAGGGGTTGTAGGGGTTGTAGGGGTTTGTAGGGGTTTTTAGGGGTTGTAGGGGTTTTTAGGGTTTGTAGGGGTTTTCGGGGTTTGTAGGGGTTTTTAGGGGTTTTTAGGGGTTGTAGGGGTTTTTAGGGGTTGTAGGGGTTTGTAGGGGTTTTTAGGGGTTGTAGGGGTTTGTATGGGTTTTCGGGGTTTTAGGGGTTATAGGGGTTGTAGGGGTTTTTAGGGGTTTTCAGGGGTTGTAGGAGTATTTAGGGGTTGTAGGGGTTTGTAGGGGTTTTTAGGGGTTGTAGGGGTTTCTAGGAGTTGTAGGGGTTTGTAGGGGTTTTTAGGGGTTGTAGGGGTTTTTAGGGGTTGTAAGGGTTTTTAGGGGTTGTAGGGATTTGTAGGATTTTTTAGGGGTTGTAGGGGTTTTTAGGGGTTGTTGGGGTTTTTAGGGGTTGTAGGGATTTTTAGGGGTTGTAGGGGTTTGTAGGGGTTTTTAGGGGTTGTAGGGGTTTGTAGGATTTTTTATTAGTTGTAGGGAGTTTTAGGGGTTGTAGAGGTTTTTAGGGGTTATAGGGGTTTTTAGGGGTTGTAGGGATTTGTAGGATTTTTTAGGGGTTGTAGGGGTTTTTAGGGGTTGTAGGGATTTTTAGGGGTTTAAGGGGTTTTTAGGGGTTGTAGGGGTTTGTAGGATTTTTTAGGGGTTGTAGGGGTTTTTAGGGGTGTTTAGGGTTTTTAGGGGTTTTTAAGGGGTTGTAGGGGTTTGTAGGGGTTTTTAGGGGTTGTAGGGGTTTTTAGGGGTTTTTAGGGGTTGTAGGGGTTTGTAGGGGTTTTTAGGGGTTGTAGGAGTTTTTAGGGGTTATAGGGGTTGTAGGGGTTTTTAGGGGTTGTAGGGATTTGTAGGATTTTTTAGGGGTGTAGGGGTTTTTAGGGGTTTTTAGGGGTTATAAGGGGTTGTAGGGGTTTTTAGGGGTTGTAGGGGTTTGTAGGGGTTTTTAGGGGTTGTAAAGTTTTTAGGGTTTGTAGGAGTTTTTAGGGGTTGTAGGGATTTTTAGGGGTTGTAGGGGTTTTTAGGGGTTTCTAGGGGTTTTTAGGGGTTTTTAGGGGTTGTTGGGATTTGTAGGGGTTTTTAGGGGTTGTGGGGGTTTTTAGGGGTTGTAGGGGTTTTTAGGGGTTGTTGGGGTTTTTAGGGGTTTTTAGGGGTTGTAGGGGTTTGTAGGGGTTTTTAGGGGTTGTAGGGGTCTTTAGGGGTTTTTAGGGGTTGTAGGGGTTTGTAGGGGTTTTTAGGGGTTGTAGGGGTTTTTAGGGTTTGTAGGGGTTTTTAGGGGTTATAGGGGTTTGTAGGGGTTGTAGTGGTTGTAGGGGTTTTAAGAGGTTATAGGAGTTTTTAGGGGTTGTTGGTGTTTTTAGGGTTTTTAAGGGGTTGTAGGGGTTTGTAGGGGTTTTTAGGGGTTGTGGGGGTTTTTAGGGGTTTTAGGGGTTCTTAGAGGTTGTAGGGGTTTTTAGGGGTTTTTAGGGGTTGTAGGAGTTTGTAGTGGTTGTAGGGGTTTGTAGGGGTTTTTAGGGTTTTTTAGGGGTTGTAGGGGTTTGTAGGGGTTTTTAGGGGTTGTAGGAGTTTTTAGGGGTTATAGGGGTTTGTAGGGGTTTTTAGGGGTTGTAGGGGTTTTTAGGGGTTGTAGGGATTTGTAGTATTTTTTAGGGGTTGTAGGGGTTTTTAGGGGTTGTAGGGATTTTTAGGGGTTGTAGGGGTTTTTAGGGGTTGTAGGGGTTTTTAGGGGTTTTTAGGGGTTGTAGGGGTTTGTAGGGGTTTTTAGGGGTTGTAGGGGTTTTTAGGGGTTTTTAGGGGTTGTAGGGGTTTGTAGGGGTTTTTAGGGGTTGTAGGGGTCTTTAGGGGTTTTTAGGGGTTGTAGGGGTTGTTGGGGTTTGTAGGGGTTTTTAGGGGTTGTTGGGGTTTTTAGGGTTTGTAGGGGTTTTTAGGGGTTATAGGGGTTTGTAGGGGTTGTAGGGATTTGTAGGGGTTTTTAGGGGTTGTAGGGGTCTTTAGGGGTTTTTAGGGGTTGTAGGGGTTGTAGGGGTTTGTAGGGGTTTTTAGGGGTTGTAGGGGTTTTTAGGGTTTGTAGGGGTTTTTAGGGGTTATAGGGGTTTGTAGGGGTTGTAGTGGTTGTAGGGGTTTTTAGGGGTTATAGGAGTTTTTAGGGGTTGTTGGTGTTTTTAGGGTTTTTTAGGGGTTGTAGGGGTTTGTAGGGGTTTTTAGGGGTTGTGGGGGTTTTTAGGGGTTTTAGGGGTTTTTAGAGGTTGTAGGGGTCTTTAGGGGTTTTTAGGGGTTGTAGGGGTTTGTAGGGGTTTTTGGGTTTTTTAGGGGTTGTAGGGGTTTGTAGGGGTTTTTAGGGGTTGTAGGAGTTGTTAGGGGTTATAGGGGTTTTTAGGGGTTTTTAGGGGTTGTAGGGTTTTTTAGGGTTTGTAGGAGTTTTAAGGGGTTGTAGGGATTTTTAGGGGTTGTAGGGGTTTTAGGGGTTGTAGGGATTTGTAGGATTTTTTAGGGGTGTAGGGGTTTTTAGGGGTTTTTAGGGGTTATAAGGGGTTGTAGGGGTTTTTAGGGGTTGTAGGGGTTTGTAGGGGTTTTTAGGGGTTGTAAAGTTTTTAGGGTTTGTAGGAGTTTTTGGGGTTGTAGGGATTTTTAGGGGATGTAGGGGTTTTTAGGGGTTTTAGGGGTTTTTAGGGGTTTTTAGGGGTTGTAGGGATTTGTAGGGGTTTTTAGGGGTTGTGGGGGTTTTTAGGGGTTTTAGGGGTTTTTAGGGGTTGTAGGGGTTTTTAGGGGTTTTTAGGGGTTGTAGGGGTTTGTAGGGGTTTTTTGGGGTTGTAGGGGTCTTAAGGGGTTTTTAGGGGTTGTAGGGGTTTGTAGGGGTTTTTAGGGTTTGTAGGGGTTTTTAGGGGTTATAGGGGTTTGTAGGGGTTGTAGTGGTTGTAGAGGTTTTTAGAGGTTATAGGAGTTTTTAGGGGTTGTTGGTGTTTTTAGGGTTTTTAAGGGGATGTAGGGGTTTGTAGGGGTTTTTAGGGGTTGTGGGGGTTGTTAGGGGTTTTAGGGGTTTTTAGAGGTTGTAGGGGTTTTTAGGGGTTTTTAGGGGTTGTAGGAGTTTGTAGTGGTTGTAGGGGTTTTTAGGGGTTATAGGAGTTTTTAGGGGTTGTTGGTGTTTTTAGGGTTTTTTAGGGGTTGTAGGGGTTTGTAGGGGTTTTTAGGGTTTTTTAGGGGTTATAGGGGTTTGTAGGGGTTTTTAGGGGTTTTAGGAGTTTTAAGGGGTTATAGGGGTTTGTAGGGGTTTTTAGGGGTTGTAGGGGTTTTTAGGGGTTGTAGGGATTTGTAGGATTTTTTAGGGGTTGTTGGGGTTTTTAGGGGTTGTAGGGATTTTTAGGGGTTGTAGGGGTTTTTAGGGGTTGTAGGGGTTTTTAGGGGTTGTAGGGGTTTTTAGGGGTTATTAGGGGTTGTAGGGGTTTTTAGGGTTTGTAGGGGTTTTTAGGGGTTGTAGGGATTTTTAGGGGTTGTAGGGGTTTTTAGGGGTTAAACCCGCGAGCTGTATACAGCTCGCGCACCACGCAACCTCTAGTTATTATACTATATATAGCTTAATTACCACTGATTGACTGATTGACATCATTGTTCTCCCAGATGGTGGATGGGGAGGTGTGTTTTTTTTTATGGAAAGCTGTAGAGGGGGTTTTGGTGACTGGGGGAAAAATCCTAAAGTACCCCTTTTCCCCCCCCAACTGACCCCCCCACACATTATCTCAGAAACTACAAGTCGGAGAGGGTTGGTGCTCAAACTAATGTTGCTCAAGACCCTTTTCAATATCCGAATCCATAAAAAAAAAGATGGCCTCCATACAAAAAAAATATTGTCCCATACAAAAAAGTGCATTCCCATACAAAATCTTAAAGCACCTGTATCTTCTTTGTAAACTCTCTTAATATCTCGGAAACTACAAGTCTGAGAGGGATGGTGCTCAAACAAATGTTGCTCCAGACCCTCTTCATTATCGGATTCAGAAATAAAAAACGTTAAACCCTTATAACTTCTAAACGGTGCTAGATAGCAAACATGACCTTGGGTTGCAAGGAATTTTAGTGTTTTTTTTTGAGAATTTGTATAAGGATCTGTATATGGTGCTTCAAGACATACAAAAGTTATTTTAAACTCCCCCCTGCCCCCATTTCTCCCCCTCCCCCTCATTAGGTATACCCAGAAGGCATCATAAATTGAATAGGAATTGAAATTTTAGTGGAATCGTTTTGGTAGAATCGTAAAGGATGCTTCGTAAAGTTGAAAAAAAATGTTTTACCCACCCCCGTCCTTGCCCCCTTTTCCCCCCTCTCTCATTATTTCGGAAACAACAAGTCTGAGAGGGATGGTGCTGGAACAAATGTTGCTCAAGACCCTCTTCTTTATCCAATTCAGAAAAAAAAAACTTTAAAGCCTCATACTTCTAAACGGTTCTAGATAGACATAGCAAACCTTACCTTGGGTTGTAAGGAATTTTAGTGTTTTTTTTTAAGGATTTGTATAGATGGTGCTTTAAGAAATACAAAAATTTTTTTTAACCCCCCCATTCCCCCATTTTTTACCCCCCCTTTAAGGTATACCCAAAAGGCATCATGTTGGAATTGAAATTTTATTGGGATCGTATAGAGGATGCTCCAAGGATTCAGAAACGATTTTAAAACTCCCCCCTCTCCCCCCATTTTTCTCACCCCCCCCTTCAAGGAATACCCAGAAGGCGTCAAGTTGGAATTTAAATTTTAGTGGGATCGTATAGAGGATGCTCGGAAGAGTTGAAAAAAGTAGTGTGACCTTCCCTCTTTGCCCCCCTTTTTGACCCCCCCATTCCGAGATAATGATCTCGGAAACTACAAGTAGGAGAGGGTTGGTGCTCAAACTAATGTTGCTCAAGACCCTTTTCAATATCCGATTCAGAAATAAAAAACTTTAAACGTTCATAACTTTTAAACGGTGCTAGATAGACATAGCAAAATTAACCTTGGGTTGTAAGGAATTTTAAGGATTGTAGGGGTTTTTAGAGATTTGTAGGGGTTTGTAGGAGTTGTAGGGGTTTGTAGGATTTTTTAGGGGTTGTAGGGGTTTTAAGGGGTTGTAGGGATTTGTAGGGGTTGTAAGGGTTTGTAGGGATTTTTAGGGGTTGTAGGGGTTTTTAGAGGAAGTAGGGGTTTGTAGGATTTTTTAGGGGTTGTAAGGGTTTTTAGGGGTTGTTGAGGTTTTTAGGGGTTGTAGGGGTTTGTAGGGGTTTTTAGGGGTTGTAGGGTGTTTAAGGGGTTTGTAGGGGTTGTAGGGGTTGTAGGGGTTTTTAGGGGTTGTAAAGGTTTTCAGGGGTTGTAGGGATTTTTAGGGGTTGTACGGGTTTTTAGGGATTGTAGGGGTTTTTAGGGGTTTTTAGGGGTTGTAGGGGTTTGTAGGGGTTTAAGGGGTTGTAGGGGTTTTTAGGGGTTATTAGGTGTTGTAGGGGTTTTTAGGGGTTGTAGGGATTTTTAGGGGTTGTAGGGGTTTGTAGGGGTTTTTAGGGGTTGTAGGGGTTTTTAGGGGTTGAAGGGGTTTGTAGGGGTTTTTAGGGGTTGTAGGGGTTTGTTGGGGTTTTTAGGGGTTGTAGGGGTTTTTAGGGGTTGAAGGGGTTTGTAGGGGTTTTTAGGGGTTGTAGGGGTTATTAGGGGTTGTAGGGGTTTTTAGGGGTTGTAGGGACTTTTAGGGGATGTAGCGGTTTTTAGGGGTTGTAGGGATTTTTAGGGGTTGTAGGGGTTTGTAGGGGTTTTGGTTGTAGGGGTTTTTAGGGGTTTTAGGGGTTTGTAGGGGTTTTTAGGGGTTGTAGGGGTTTTTAGGGGTTGTAGGGGTTTTTAGGGGTTGTAGGGATTTTTAGGGGTTGTAGGGGTTTGTAGGGGTTTTTAGGGGTTGTAGGGGTTGTAGGGGTTTGTAGGGGTTTTTAGGGGTTGTAGGGGTTTTTAGGAGTTGTAGAGGTTTTAAGGTGTTGTAGGGGTTTTTAGGGGTTGTAGGGGTTGTAGGGGTTTTTAGGGGTTGTAGGGGTTTTTAGGGGTTGTAGGGGTTGTAGGGGTTTTTAGGGGTTGTAGGGGTTGTAGGGGTTTGTAGGGGTTTTTACGGGTTGTAGGGGTTTTTAGGGGTTGTAGGAATTTTTAGGGGTTGTAGGGGTTTTTAGGGGTTGTTGGGGTTTTTCGGGATTTTTAGGGGTTGTAGGGGTTTATAGGATTTTTTAGGGGTTGTAGGGGTTTTTAGGGGTTGTAGGGATTTTTAGGGGTTGTTGGGGTTTTTCGGGATTTTTAGGGGTTGTAGGGGTTTATAGGATTTTTTAGGGGTTGTAGGGGTTTTTAGGGGTTGTAGGGATTTTTAGGGGTTGTAGGGGTTTTTAGGGGTTTTTAGGGGTTGTAGGTGTTTGTAGGGGTTTTAAGGGGTTGTAGGGGTTTTTAGGGGTTGTAGGGATTTTTAGGGGTTGTAGGGATTTGTAGGATTTTTTAGGGGTTGTAGGATTTTTTAGGGGTTGTAGGGGTTTTAGGGGTTGTTGGGGTATTTAGGGGTTTTTAGGGGTTGTAGGGGTTTGTAGGGGTTTTTAGGGGTTGTAGGGGTTGTAGGGGTTTTTAGGGGTTGTAGGGGTTTGTAGGGGTTTTTAGGGGTTGTAGGGGTTGTAGGGGTTTTTAGGGGTTGTAGGGGTTTGTAGGTGTTTTTAGGGGTTGTAGGGGTTTTTAAGTGTTGTAGGGGTTTTTAGGGGCTTTTAAGGGTTTGTAGGGGTTTTTAGGGGTTGTAGGGATTTTTAGGGGTTGTAGGGGTTTTTAGGGGTTTTTAGGGGTTGCAGGTGTTGTAGGGGTTTTAAGGGGTTGTAGGGGTTTTTAGGGGTTGTAGGGGTTTTAAGGGGTTGTAGGGATTTGTAGGATTTTTTAGGGGTTGTAGGATTTTTTAGGGGTTGTAGGGGTTTTAGGGGTTGTTGGGGTTTTTAGGGGTTTTTAGGGGTTTGTAGGGGTTTTTAGGGGTTGTAGGGGTTGTAGGGGTTGTAGGGGTTTTTAGGGGTTGTAGGGGTTTGTAGGTGTTTTTAGGGGTTGTAGGGGTTTTTAGGTGTTGTAGGGGTTTTTAGGGGTTTTTAGGGGTTTGTAGGGGTTTTTAGGGGTTTTTAGGGGTTTGTAGGGGTTTTTAGGGGTTGTAGGGGTTTTTAGGGGTTTTTAGGGGTTGTAGGGGTTTGTAGGGGTTTTTAGGGGTTGTAGGGGTTTTTAGGGTTTGTAGGGGTTTTTAGGGGTTTTTAGGGGTTAAACCCGCGAGCTGTATACAGCTCGCGCACCACGCGACCTCTAGTTTTAGTATAAGTTGGCAACAGCAGAATACCCAAGTTTCATTTGACAGTTTTTAACCTAATTTTAGCTAAAACTAGTTACGTTGTGCCAAACTAGATTGGTTGTTCCTGCATGGCTTATGATTGCAGTCAATGTATCCATTGGGATACATATGTATGTAATATTGAATCTATCTTTGACATCCTCTCGTTGCAAATGTAACGTACGTATTTACTTAATTAGACTGACCTGTCAGCTCAGTTGGTTACTACCAACTGAGCTGACAGGTCAGTCTCTGCCTTCTGCGCTGTGGGTTGAGGGTTCGCTTCCCTCCTAGGATAAACATTTGTGTAGAACATAGGTAGAACAACAACATTTGTTCGGTGCCTGGGTGTTATAAAGAATCATAAATATGTATTTAAAAATATATAAGTATTCTATCAGTCATCTGGTCACCATAAAACAAGCTATGCTTAGTTTGGGGCTGGATGGTGTTGTACATTGTCCAGCAATATTTATTTAAATAATAGGTATTTTTTTATTTTTTTATAGGTATATTTAATTGTTTTTTGTAATTTTAAAATTACGCTTGAAAATGCAGCAATCAGCAGAAATCCAGATCCAGCAGACCAGAAAAAGATCAAATTTGAAGCAGAAAGCGAGGATGCTGGAAAGGCTGTATGCTAATAGGGAGATGGCAAGAGGTAAGTCCTTGTGTTCAAGTAGATACTTGTAAGTATTAACAATGTTATTGAACAAAGTTCTTACCTACTTTTTACAGAAAATTATGAAGACCAAGAGGTGGTTAAGTTTTGGGCCGCACTGGCGGAGGAGTTAAATGACCTGGGGTGCAGCAGGACTGGACAGCAGTGGCATTATGTAAGTTACATTACATAGTATAAAACAATATTTGGAGCTTGTAGTCTACCAAATTTAACTGTCTGTATGCCTGATAAGTATGTACAGGTAATCTTATTTTGTTTTACCATCAATTAATTTAACCTTTTTTTATAGATTTGGAATTTATGGGTGGTTAAGGCCAAAGGCAGAGCACGCAAAGTCCGCAACACAATTCGTGGCACTGGAGGTAGGCTACCTGAGGCATATCTGACAGAGGAGGATAAGCAAGTTCTCGACGTTGTTGGATCCGCCTCAGTTTATGGCTTCAGTGCCTTAGAACAGGTAATTGTTTAAAATAGATATTTTTTTATATCAATTAAGTGCTGCTGCGGCTTCCTAATTATTAAGTAAACTATGTCCTTCCCCAGAATACAATCTCATCACCTACTCATATATTCTATTAGATATATTTATTGTTTTTTTTTTCAGGGAATTGCTTTGCCAGACACTAAAGGAGCACCACCTATACAACTAGCCCAACGGTCTGCTGCGAGGCAAGCTTCTAGGAGCCGATCACCTAGAAGCACGGATCACCAACCTCGCCGGCAATCTCCTGAAACCCCACCTCGTCGACAATCTCCTGAAACCCCACCTCGTCGCCGGCGCCGCCTAACAAGACCTCATCGACCGGCGGTTACAGAAAATCTTGTCACCAGTCTAGTCGAAAGCAGCAGGGTGTTGGCAGAAAGTGTTGTAAGGGCGGCTGAAATCATTGCAGCAGCCATTACAACTGCTACTGCTCGATGCTATCCAGTGCACACTCCTCCTCACCGTCCTCCGAAAGAGGAGTGTAATGGGTCTGAGTACCCTCGGTATGAGTCCCCTCGTTCTGAGTCCCCTGGGTCTTAATAGTAATATCTTTTTGTTTTATTATGATTATGCTACACTCGAGAGCAATGAATCCGGGTCACTTAAAGAAACCTTGGATAAATCATAAATCTTGGAAACTAAGAACGCTAGCTTAATGAAATAAATTGTGTGTGAAATAAATGTTAATAGACAATTAAATACTCCTTAAATTAAGGTATAGTTATTGTATAGTTATGTCATAAAAAAATCAAATAGAGAAAAAGGAAAACTCAAAGATGGAACTACGAAAATACTGCATTTGATTTTGCTTTTGTTTCTAATCTGTCATTTACGTGGGTATATAAACCATATTGATAGTGTTTTATATTTATTATTCAAGCTGTAATAATGTTGCTTACACCTGAAGAATGCACCACAATTTTCACAATGCTGGAAACCAGCCGGAGTCAGCGCGATACAGCCAGGACTGTCGGTATGTCGCTGTCAATAGTACAAAAAGTTCTCCGACTTACGCAGACCAGGAACAGGCAGAACCAGGTGTACCACGGCACGAGAAGATCGATACGGTGAACACCATGCTTCGTAATCGCTTTGTCACAGGAACTGAACTTACAGATCAGTTTTGACGCCTAGGAGGATGTAACCCAAGCGCATACCTACGAATCAAAGTTTATACTCTACAAGCACGATGGAAGACACAGAGTGTATAGAAGACCAGGGGAAAGATTCAAGCAAGCATGCATCGAAGAAAAAGCAGCCTACGGTGGTGGGTCTGTACTTGTGTGGGTCGGAAGTTCATCTGAGAGGCGCACAGAACTGGTGTTCTTAGAAAACGGCTTTTTAACTAGCGTAAGATGTATGTTGGATACTTAATGAATACGTTGGGGCATTTATGATCGATTTGGGTGAGGATGCTATTTTAGTGAATGACAATGCCCGACCTCATACAGGTTGGATTGTGAATGACTACCTTCAAAAGATAAACATTATTCGTATGGAGTGGCCAGCACGCAGCCCGGATATCAACCCGATCGAAAACTTCATGAGCTCAAAATTTGCTCTCACAGAGGAATGGGAGAATATTCCCCAAAATCGTATAAGGAACTTGGTGTACAGCATACCAAATAATGTAACGGAAGCACGCGGAGGCGATACAAAATATTAAAATTCAAGAAAATCGTAATGTTGATTTTGATAAACGGGCCAATCAACTATTATACCCACAATTCGGACAGATCAGAAATATTTTTTTGAAATAAAAAAAAAATAGTTTTCTTTAGATCTGATTTAATCAGGGCATCAAAGATATCATCTACTTTATGTATCTGGAAGAGCAGCGAAGTTAATGAGTATTTAATATAGTTTTCGTACAAAATAACATCACCTACCCTCAAAAACTGTCACCTGAGTTACCTCTAATCAGCATAAGATATATGGTGAATGAAACACAAAAATCGTAATTTTTATTTTTATTTAAGCTTTAATGCATAATCAAATATTTTGGCATAATCAGTCTTGTCATTATTATTAATCTTTAGTACAAAAATAGCTGATATTTTGTATGTTGCGTTACCTTTGTGCAAAAGAGATTGGCTATTTCTTAATTAAACTAAATTTAAATGATATACAAAAAAAACTATTTATGTATAGAAGATTGACAATTATATAAAATCAAAAATAGTATTTTAAAAATATTCAATAAAGAAGTAAGAAAGTTATGATCCAATATGTAATTTTTGTTTTGGGGACAAATAGTAACTCCAGAGACAAAATTGGGTAACGCCTAAGACATTATAAAAATATTAGTGTTTTCAATGGACGGCATACAATTGAATAAACTATTTAAATAAAGCTAAAATTTCAAACATAAATCAACAGTAAGTAATTTCTAATAAAAATATTATTTTTCAAAAATATCAATCGAAGTTCCAAATTTGTGTTGTCTTTTTCCCAAAAAGTGTGGTGTTGGCAAGATTTTTATAATATCTTCATAATTAACATAGCTCATATCGTTTTTATCAAGTCTGAACCTCTTTGCATCTTTATCAACAACCCTTAGAAAGATAACTTTAACTTCACCGTCTTTTTCAATTGGAGTCAAAGCTTTGCACACATAAGAATACATTTTCTTTTTCTTGTTCATGCCATACACATAAACATGCCGAAAATCGCCAGCTGACACTTGTAGTGGTGCTTCATGGTTGCTCGTTGAAGCCAGTGGTCCCTCAAACGTAGCAGCATCTGCAGGATTCGATCCATGGTTTTGGTTTTCTTTGTCATGTTCTTGTTTAGGCTCTTCACCATCACTATCAGAAGATCCATAAATAGTTCTGTAAATACTGGGACGAGGCGGTATATTGTTAATTTCTTTCAGTACATCAAGCGGAACATCATCATCGGATGTATCTGGAGAATAATATCCAGAAGGTTCGAAATTAATATCTTTCGGGTTCTCCAAGCTAACCGGTCTTATTGATTCAACGGTCTTTGTCGAAGACTGAATGTTCACTTGATATGTTTTGGGACTGAGGCAATTGCAAAAACCTCTTTTCGATGATTTACAAAAACAGGTAAGCTGTCTATACTTTAGCATAGTTTTTCAGTAAATACTTGATGGACTTGTAAAGTTCCAATATGTCGCGGGATCGTTTTGGGCAGTTTGTCTTGTGTTTTTTCAATAGCTTTGTCTTCTATTAGGAACAGCTTGATTTTACTAGTGTTTTCCATTATATTTACAAATTCTTGTGCATTAGGAATATCCGTACCCGTGGCAACAATCCTGTCTGCAGTACGCTTCAAGAATCCCCCGATTCCATCCGCGGGACCTTTCCCGTGGCCCGCTTCAAAGAAGGACCAAGTGGTTGCAGCAAATCCATACTCAAAGTATTTTGATTGTATGTGTAATATACTGGCTATATATTACACCAGAAATCGCTTAGGTATTAATATTGATTAATGCTCATATGTCTCATATACTCGGAAAAAAAGCGTTATCATGGATAATCACCAAGAAAGCTTTGCCCTTTCTTTCTCAGAGCATGTTGATTTAGTGGTCAGTAAAGCAAAAGTTTAGGCTTCATATTGAGAGTTGGTCAATCTTTTAGTGATGTTGGTTGTTTGAAAATATTATACTACTCATACGTGCGAAGCATTTTGGAATATTGTAGCCCGGTGTGGAACCCGCAGTATGTAACGTATATTTGCAGTGTGGAGAGTATTCAGAGCAAATTTGTTAAGCATTTGAACTTTCGGTGTCATCTTGGCTATGTTGTTAACTATGAGGAATCGTGTCAACATCATCATATTACTACTCTTGAAAATAGGCGAATTTTGGCTGACATGGTATTCTTACATGGATTATACAATGACTACATTGACTGTCCGGAGCTAGCGTTGAATGTTTTATGTTTTTGTGTACCAAGAAGGCGCACACGACATACTAACCTCTTCGCTGTCTCCTGTTTTGTCACCAACTTTGCGCAGAATTCACTCGTTAATCGGTTGCACAGGAATTATAATAAAATATTTAGTGACATTGATATATTCCACACCAGCAAATGCGGTTTCAAACGAAGGGTTCTGCAGCTTTTAAATGAAAAGGTTGGTATGTCAAAGTGAGGGTGTGATAGTGTAATTTTTTTTAAGACGTTTCTAAGTGATCCTTGTGATTGTATTGAATAAAGTATCTTTTGAATTTGACTTTGACTTTCTGTTTCTTTTTATTTTTTGTAATTTTGATAACAATTAAATTTAGTTTTGTATTTTCTTTTCTAGTTTAACTTTTTCGTAATTGTGTACCTATACCTTTGTGATTTTTATAACAATTCGTTTTAGCTTTGTATTTTATTTAGATTAATATTTTAGTATTGTTTGATATTAGGTATATTAATATGTGTACTGAAACTACTAATATATTAGTGACCGTCGTTATATTAAAAAAAACCGTGTCTATAAAATGTAAATCCATTATTGGTTGTATGTTGTGTTATAAGATATATATTGTTTAATAATGAGAGCTGTGGATTTTGTAGAATAAATAAATAAATAAATAATAATACTTAATAAATTCATTTACTTCAGATAACTTAGATCCATAAAGTGTTATTATTATTTAAGGTTGTGGCGAGCCCCGTAGAAATACGACGTGTGCTAAATTTTTACAAAAATAATTTTGATTGTTGCTGCGCACAACCGTTCTCTCATTCGCTCTAAATAAAACCCTATAGTGTATTCTTGTGACCTTGAGTTAGGCCTGTTTGATGTTGCGGCAAACGCCACACGGGCAGTAGAACACAGGCAGCTACAGCGGCGAAGCGACGCAAGGGCGGCGGCGGCGGTACCCCTCCACTTCGAGGAAACGGTATAGTTGCTATTTTTGTACCGCTCGCCGCTCAAAGTAGTACCTACCAGTAGTACCAGTAGGTACCTACTGAACGCATCCAGTTAGATCTATATTACTGCGTTTAAGTACGCTACAAACAAAAATTTACTGTCTCAGCCCGCAACATAACGATAAACTGCAATGAGTTAATTATTAGAACGCTCACCTATCTACAAGTACTCCAACGGGTGGTGGATCCCAACCTGACCTGTCCAAGCTAAATATTATGGCAATGGACTCTCCAAGTTATCATGCGAAAAAGAAAACGAGAGTGCGATTGTTCTCAAGATATAAAAGAAATTCAGTCTAAACTAAGAGGCACTAACTAAACTAACGTCCTTATTGGAAACATTTATCAAAACCAATACACAATCGATGGACAAAATGCAGGAAAATATTTCAGAGGTTAAATCAGAGATCACTGTAATAAAAGCTTCTAATGAACAAACCTTAAACCTCTTTCGAGATAGTATTGCAGATATTAAGTCACAAATCCATGATATAAAATCTTCATCATCAAGCATAGCAATCGAACAAAAAAATATCAAATCCCACTTATCCAAGTTAGAAGCAAAAGTATGTATGGGTGAAAACAAATAAAATTACATGAATCTGATCTGAATTCTTGGAACCACCAACTGGATCACTACATCAGGCTGTGCCAAACCGTACATGAGCGAACAACTAATTCGCAAAGTACAAAATCACAATGAGCGAGAGAAAAATATTATAATCGTGGGTCTTCCAGAGCAAACATCCGCCGAAGCCGAGGAGAGAATATCAAAAGACGAAGCTGAAGTCATAAGCATTACGAACACAGTAAGCGAAAAGCTCCTTAAACCAACGACCAACCATATGGATATCAACAGTGGAACAAGTCATTCTTAGGCTACAACCCTATAAATGAGATATTGATATCAATTAAACGCAATGCAACACCGACCCCACTCAATATCATCCAAGTGTACGCCCCCACAAGTGCTGCAGCAGATGAAGTGATCGAAGATTTCTATAGCCAGCTCGAAGCCAGCTTAGCTGCCATCCCAACAAGTGAGCTATTAATAGTCCTAGGCGACTTTAACGCAAAACTGGGATCAACGATAATGGACTCTGGCCTAAGAAATATTGTGGGTCTTTATGGTCTCGGCACTAGAAATGACAGAGGCGAACGCCTTATTCACTTCGCTGCCAACAATAACCTTACCATAATGAACACAGTCTTTAAACAACACCCGAGAAGACTTTACACTTGGACGTCACCTAGTGGAGAACATCGAAATCAAATAGATTACATAATGATTAGGGCCAGGTGGAGAAGCTCGATCACCAATGCACATACGCTGCCAGGAGCAGACTGCCACTCTGATCATCAACTACTAGTTTGTAATCTAAGAATCAAGCTTCGCAACTCCATCAGCAAGAAGACAAGTGGCCGTATGGAAATTATAGATAGAGAAGGTTTCACCAAAACTTTACAGGACACCCTACATAATTGGAGAGGTGATCAAGACGATGACCATCCGAACACACTCTGGCAGAACGCCAAAAATTACATTAACGAGTTGATACAAAAAACACAGTCCAAACCTCTCCCAATAAAACGTCAACACTGGATGTCCTCGAGCACATGGCATATGGTTGAGCACCGTAGGAAATTAAAAGCAAGTGACGAAGAGACCGGAATGCAGCTCTCAATGACATCTGCACAGAACTAGAGCGACACTCACAAAAGTTTGAAACCAAAGATCTTCACATTAAGATACGGTCTATTACTCGCCAATTCAAACCAAAAACTTGGGCTATTGAGAACTCGTGAGGGTGTAACAGTTACGGAGATCAAGGAAATTGTTAACACGTGGAAAGATTACTGTGGATCGCTTTTTGTTGACGCTCACTCATCACAGTCCTCCACACTACGCTCTCAGCCCTCGGAATTGGAACCTGTTTTGTTGAAGGATGAAATAAGAGCAGCAATAAAGCATTTGAAGCCCAACAAAGCTGTAGGCGTGGATGAGATACCGATTGAGATAATAAAGGCCATGGGTGATACAGGAGTAGACATAATACACACCATTTGTTGTAGTATATGGAAGATCGGCGAGTGGCCGAAAGACTGGTCTAGCTCCCGCTTTATCCCCCTGCACAAAAAACGCTCCACTAAAAAGTGCAACAACTACAGGTTGATCTCTCTCATCTCTCATACAAGCAAAGTGCTTCTACATGTAATAAACAAGCGGCTGCAGTTGTTTTTGTCCCGCGAAATAGCACCCGAACAGGCCGGGTTTGTCAAAGGAAGAGGAACTAGAGAACAAATTCTCATACTACGTCAAATTATAGAGAAGTCTCGGGAATTTAATAACCCTCTCTTCATATGCTTCGTAGACTTCCAAAAGCATTTGACACTGTAAAATTGCGGAAATTATGGGAAGTTCTTTCAGTTATGGGTGTACCAGATCATCTAACGTACCTCATTAGAAGACTATACAAAGACGGCACGGCAGCGGTACGCGTGGACGGAATTGACTCAAGCTCATTCAAAACAGAGGCTGGTGTTAGACAGGGATGCATTTTATCTCCATTGCTCTTCAATATCTACACAGAATACATCATGCCAATCGTCCTGGAAGGCTGGGACAAAGGTGTTTCTGTTGGAGGTCACAAAATCTCAAATCTAGGGTATGCCGATGACACCACTCTTCTAACATTATCTAAAGAAGACATGGAACATCTTTTAAACAGCCTGGAAACAAACAGCATTAAACTTGGGCTCGCTATCAATCGTGATAAGACAAAAGTGATGATAGTGGACAGAGCCAAAAATAATACTCCTACCGTTAAACGTATAGCCAATTGTGATGTTGTCCAGAGCTATATCTACTTAGGCTCCAACATTACCAACACCGGAGGCTGTGAAAACTAGATACATAGGCGATGTGCTGTGACGCGATCTGCTGTCGAAAATCTCAATAAAATCTGGAAAGACCGCAGAATAACCAAAACAACAAAGGTACGGCTAATGCGAAGTCTCGTCTTTCCAATTTTTCTCTATGGAGCTGAGACGTGGACATTGAGGCTGAAGGAAAGGAGAAAAATCAATGCACTGGAGATGTGGTGCTGGAGACGTCTGCTGAGAATTCCGTGGACAGCCTATCGCACCAATGTATCGATCCTAAAGGAACTTCACATCAGAGAGATTATCGTCGACTGTTCAAATACGCATACTGAAGTTTTTTGGGCACATAACCCGAAATGAAGACTCAATGGAGCGTCTTGTAGTCCAAGGCAGAATGGAGGGCAAGAGATGCCGTGGCCGCTCTCCGACCAGATGGGGAGATCTGATAAAATCTCTGACCAAATCCACGATGACCGACTGCTCCCACAACGCCTCCAATAGAGCCGGATGGAGACGCATAGCAAGAGCCGCCATTCATCAGGACCCACTCATAACCACGACCACTCTACCAAGAGTGCCCGACTGAGAAGAAGAAGGTAATTCAATATCAAAATTCAAATTCAGTTTATTACCAATATAAAATATTACTCAATGCGTTCGATGTGAACACTATGCAATTTAGTATAATATTTATATTAGAAAAATGCAGTTTTTTATTTATTCAAGGCTAGCTGATCCAGATCTTAACAAATTTTAATAGATTTCATTATGATCGGTTTGTGAATTGTAAAAACTAAAATGCTTTGAAAATCTAATACCTATCTATGGATGTTGGTTTTCAAAATTACAATTCGCAAAATCACAGAAAAATTTTAGCTCTAAAAATAACTTTAAGTAGAGATAGTATAATATTTACTAAAATTAATTTCACAACCGTAGCCCAGGGAGGCTACCGTTGAGTTACGAACCCAATCCTAACTTGGGATTTCGACCTGTATCAAAAATCGATCACGTGATTTCTTATTACAAAGCACACAATACAGGGCAGATAGTTAACAAATACATATGTAAAGCAAACTAAATAAAACTATAAAATCGAACAATGCTAACAATTAATGTGTGTAAAAACTACAACTTAATATAAGTATTACGCATTGACCCGGTTGCTTATATTATCCTAGGTATATATATTATAAATTCGAATAATTTAATATAATCATTAATTTTAAAATTTATAACGAACGTCTGTCGGGTTGTTGAATTAATTGGAAATATCTTTCGCCAACGTCCATACCACGTTGAAAACACCGGTTCTCGTCCGATCACCGAAGTTAAGCAACGTCGGGCGCGGTCAGTACTTGGATGGGTGACCGCCTGGGAACACCGCGTGATGTTGGCTTTTTGCAACTATATGTTTTGGTATAGATTTTACGGATTTTTACAGAAACTTTTATGTAATCAAATAAAAGAGAAATGATATTCTTTGGAAAATGCAGAACTTGTGAACGACTAGGTAACGATAGGTATTAGATTTTTAAAGCATTTTCGTTTTTACAAACCGATCATAATGAAATCTATTAAAATTTCTTAAGATCTGGATCAGCTAGCCTTGAATAAATATAAAACTGCATTTTTCTAATATAAATATTATACTATATTGCATAGTGTCCACATCGAACGCATTGAGTAATATTTTATATTGGTAATAAACTGAATTTGAATTCTGATATTGAATTACCTAGTATTGTTAAATAAATTGAAACGTTCTCTCGCCAACGTCCATATCACGTTGAAAACACCTTCAAAAAACTAAACTAAGACATTTAATTTTTGCAAACTAGATGCAAACAATTGAAAAGCAGTTCGTTATATTAATTCAACATATCAGCCTTTAGGAAGTCCACTGCTGGACATAGGCCTCCCCAATTGATTTTCAGGAAGAACGAATTTAAGCCCTCTCCATCCACCGACTTCCTGCGATCTATACAATGACGTCAGTCCATCGGGTGGAGGGTCGTCCTACGTTTCGTTTTCATGTCCTTGGTTGCCATTCGAGAACATTTACTCTCCAAAGGTTATCAGTTCTGCAAACTATATTCAAAATTCAATATTTCTTTATTCAATAAAATCACAAGGACCATTTTGAATCGTCTTCTAACATGCTAGTGAATCTAGGTGCCGGTTCTTCCTAACCTGAGTTTAAGAAGAATCCGGCAAGAAACTTGTCTGGTCTTAAAACTTTTTTGTATGATCCTTGACAATTTTGTTACGGATGCCGAGTCGAGTGGAGCAGATTCATCCCAAGCTTTATTGTCATCTAAATAATCAGATATTTTGTAATATGCTTTTAGACAGTTTCTGTTTAATTACGTTTTTAAATTTGCCAATCGACAAATCTAACACGTCGCTTGGGACCTTGGGGGCGATCGCGGTAATTTTGAACGTTTGAACCAAAGCTAATCCAAATCAAAACCAAAGTCAAAACGTTATTTTTGATATTGTTGCGCCCGATACATAGCTCCATCTGTTGGCAGGCAGACACATTAAATATTCACCTACGTCATCTGGTATCGAGTAGATGCAAACTACAAAGTACACGTATCGAATGCATAGGAGCGAACGAGATAGCAATATCTCTCTATTGCAATCGAACGTTTGAGCGCGTTCCGGTTCGTTCTCGAACGTTCCAGTAGCATCGCGGTTTTACGCGACTTATTCGACGCTCGTATAAATACAGCGGTGGTTTGCGGATATAGTCAGTCTATTCTCGGCTAAGCAAGTGATACAAGTGCGATAGTTTCGAAGTGTTATCGGTTGTGTTATAGTGTTGTGACTCTTATTGTG
The DNA here is from genome assembly GCA_948098915.1 of Lampropteryx suffumata. Lineage (NCBI taxonomy): Eukaryota > Metazoa > Arthropoda > Insecta > Lepidoptera > Geometridae > Lampropteryx > Lampropteryx suffumata. The sequence continues at coordinate 12,893,017 of OX402568.1, read as the reverse complement.
TTCTATTGAGAAGTTAACTAATAGAATCAGTGGATTAAGTTTAGTGTGTGGTAACTTTGAAATTAAAGTTATTATTTGGTAAAATCAAGCGGTTTCATAATTTATCAATACCCGGCTCGTAACAAATTGGTGTCAGAAGCGGAGATAAAGAAATGCCGGTTTTACCAAAGGACGACACAGACGGTATCCGGACAAGGAGTCAGCGTCAACAGTAAATGGATGAGAGACGGTTTGGGGGTTCTCCATCACAAGAATCTCAATTGGTTCTTCAGCCAACAATGGAGTCAACTGGTGAGTTATCGGGAGTTCCATCATCATCTGTGGCTCAGGCTCCTGCTGCAGGGGACCTTGCTGCCTTAATGGCGATGCTTCAGGAACAGGCTCGCCAGCAACAGGAACAGGCTCGCCACCAACAGGAACAGGCTCGCCACCAACAGGAACAGGCTCGCCAGCAACAGGAACAGGCTCGCCACCAAGAGGAACAGGCTCGCCAGCAACGGGAAGAACAGAAACGCTGGCAGGAGGAACTGGTTCACCGGCAGGACGAACAGGCTCGTCGTCAGGAGGACCAAGCTCGCCAGCAACAGGAGGAACTGTTTCGCCGGCAAGAAGAACAGACTCGCCTTATAAAAGACCTGCATGGAGCCTTTGGCAAGGAGCTTCAGGATGTAAAGGAGCAAATCCAGCACCATGATAGCCGAATTTCTGAAGCAGAAACCCAGATTGCAAGTGTAAAAAAAGCTGTGGATCTGCTGAATTCTGAAGATAGAGATATTGCTCCTGTGGTCTCTTCATCGTCAGCGCGAGGATTTAAGGTGCCACCATTTGATGGAGGTTCTTCTTGGTCCGCCTATAAAATTCAGTTCGAAGCTGTTCTAAACGCAAACGGATGGACGAAGTCGCAGGCTATGACTGCACTAACATTAGCCTTGCGTGACCAAGCACTTAGTGTTTTGGAGGCCCTGGGAAGTAACGTCAGTTATGAGCAGCTGCTGGAGGCACTCGAAAATCGATATGGTGACGCACATCTGGAACATGTTTTCCGCGCTCAATTAAAGGACAGGACTCAGCGCAATTCAGAGAACCTGCAGCAGTGGGCCCTGGAAATAGAAAAGCTGGTTCGGAAGGCTTTCCGATCATCACCTGCACTTATTGATGGGAACTTGGTTCAGGCATTCGTCGATGGGATACGTGACTTGGAAGTCAGAGCTACTGTGAGACTTGGCCATCACGAGTCTTTGAAGAACGCCTTGGCCCATGCTTTGGAGGTGGAAGTTGTACGGATGGACACTCGAGCACATCACATCAGAGAAGTGGTGGAGTCCAGCCGCGACGGTCGTCCAAAGTTCAAGCCGAAATGCTACGGTTGTGGAGAAATGGGTCATCTGAGGTCTAGTTGCCCGAAAAGAAATAACGAAAGCGACGACCGATCTCAAGCGACATGGAGGATTCAACGGCCACAAGAGTTTGACTATGAAACTGAGCATCGCAGTGGAAAATCTCACGGTAATGCGGATGCATTGTCAAGAAGACCTTGTGCAAAAGAATGTAAACAATGTGTAAAACAAGGGTCCAAAGAAGTGATACCCGTCAGAATGTTGAGCACGGATCTAAATGATGAGTGGAAGGAAACCCTGCAGAAAGCGCAGACGGATGACTCAGATATTAAGGCAATCATCGAATGGATAAGGGCTGGAACTTCTAAACCTGTATGGAGTGATGTGGCTGGAATGAGCACAACGACAAAAAGCTACTGGGCACAATGGGACAGTCTGGTTATCCACGATGGAGTATTGTGCCGTAAATGGGAAAATGCTCGCGGAGATCACTGTCATCTGCAAATGGTTGTTCCAAAGGCTAAAGTATCTGAAGTGCTTAAACTCTACCATGAAGGATGCTCCGGGGGGCATATGGGGGTAAAGAGAACTCTGTTGAAGATACGTGAGCGATTTTACTGGATCCATTGCAGAGATGATGTGGAAGACTGATGCCGAAAATGCACGAGTTGCGCAGCAGTGAAAGGACCCCATACACGCAGCAGAGGTGCATTAAAGATTTATAACGTGGGAGCGCCATGGGAGCGGATAGCTTTGGACATTGCGGGACCATTCCCTGCTACAGAAAATGGAAACAAGTATTTCATGGTTGTTATGGATTATTTCACAAAGTGGCCGGAGGTCTTTGCCATCCCAAACCAAGAAGCGTCATCAGTAGCCGATAAATTAGTCCATGAGGTATTTTGTCGTTTTGGAGTACCCTTGGAAATTCACAGTGATCAAGGGAGGAATTTCGAGTCCCAAATATTTCAGGAAACATGTCGAGTGATGGGCACTTAAAAGACAAGAACCACCTCTTATCGGCCACAATCCGATGGAATGGTTGAAAGGTTCAATCAAACGTTGGAAAGATATCTAGAAAAAGTAGTGGGAAACCAGCAGACCGATTGGGACAAGCACATTCAACCGTTTTTACTGTCATATCGAAGTGCAGTTCACGAAAGTACAAGTGTCACTCCAGCTTCGGCAAACTTTGGACGAGAACTACGGTTGCCAGCAGACCTTATAACAGGTATTCCTCCCCAGTCTCCGCGCAATATAACAGAGTACGCGAGTGACCTTCGTAACAAATTGAACGATGTACACGAACACGTTCGCCAATCCAGCCAACAAATGTCTGAAAAGATGAAGACTCGATATGACCGAAAATTAAACCACTTGGGCTTTAGTGAAGGATCACTGGTGTGGTTACATAACCCTGTACGCAGTAAAGCAAAGTGTCCTAAACTGCAGGCGAAATGGGACGGACCATATCGAATTGTGAACAGGATCAACGATGTCACGTACCGGATTAAAAAGGGGTTACGAAGCAAGCCTAAGATTGTCCATGTGGATCGACTAGCGCAATATTACGGGTCTAACGATGCTCGGGACGAGCATGTCTTAGGAGGGGATAGTGTTGCGCCCGATACATAGCTCCATCTGTTGGCAGGCAGACACATTAAATATTCACCTACGCCATCTGGTATCGAGTAGATGCAAACTACAAAGTACACGTATCGAATGCATAGGAGCGAACGAGATAGCAATATCTCTCTATTGCAATCGAACGTTTGAGCGCGTTCCGGTTCGTTCTCGAACGTTCCAGTAGCATCGCGGTTTTACGCGACTTATTCGACGCTCGTATAAATACAGCGGTGGTTTGCGGATATAGTCAGTCTATTCTCGGCTAAGCAAGTGATACAAGTGCGATAGTTTCGAAGTGTTATCGGTTGTGTTATAGTGTTGTGACTCTTATTGTAATCTATTGAGAAGTTAACTAATAGAATCAGTGGATTAAGTTTAGTGTGTGGTAACTTTGAAATTAAAGTTATTATTTGGTAAAATCAAGCGGTTTCATAATTTATCAATACCCGGCTCGTAACAATATATTTCGTACCGCGCTAATCACTATAACGGACACGATTTAGATCTATTTTGGAAAATACGTTGATCGAACGTTGCCGGATCGCGTCAACTTTGACAGCGCTTTCAAACTAACGTTTTTAATTCAGTTTGTGTCGAGAGACTTCTTATTGTTTTCTGAGCCGTTTTATTTGCATTTATCATTAAGAAAGTGCGTATGAGGTAGATGTGGCTGAAAGCCGAACATCAACCCGTAGAAAAAATGAATTAATAAGGCGATCTCTCACATTCTCATATGCAGGAAACTTTGTAGAACAGTATCGTCTTTCTATGGATCTTTTTACGGTATTGGTGGAAAAGCTAAGACCTTGTATAGCTGCTCCACTTCGTTCTGATGGTCTAGATGTAGAGACAAAGGTAAGTGTTTGTAGCATCTAAAACCCAAGCTACATACATCATCATTATACAATACAATCTTGTCTGCTGATCATTCCGCGTTAATTCTACTGGCTCACTATATATAATACATCTTTCAGGTTCTGATAGCTCTAGTTTACGTGATGGGTTCGTACCAGACGGTGGTTGGAGATAATAAGGACCATCCAGTGTCCCAATCAACTAAGCAAGCAAGGCTGTAACGGAAGTAGCAGCGGCGACTTTGGCGCCTGAGGATTATTCTTCCTGATACATTCAATGAATATAATGAACATGATTAATGTTTTTGTTTAATGTTTTTTTTTATTCAGAACTAGCGACCCGCTCCGGCTTAGCATGGTTGCAAAGCTGATACTAAATGTACTACAGAATGTCTTTATATACAACGTTATCTATGAGATAGACATATACTAGACATATACATATACATCGCGGACTTTTTTGTAGAACTTTTAAAGGTGTACAATACTGTAGTACACTATTTTGATCTATCTCGTAGAGTTCAGCCAGCGTTTGCAATGTAAGCGCAAAAAATTGTGTTTATTTACGACATCACATTAGAAACCTCTTTATCAGTGAAAGTGAAATTATCAGTGTTTCTCTACTATATTATGCATGTATTATACATATAAACCTTACTCTTGAATCACTCTATCTATTAAAAACCGCATCAGAATACGTTACGTTATTTTTTAAGATCTAAGCATACAACGGGACAGACGGACAGCGGAAAGCGACTTTATTTTACTATGTAATTATGAATTTAAATTTTCAAGTAAGTACGTTTATTTGCGAGTTTGATTTATTATCATAATTTAGTTAAATTATTGAATAAATAATATTTTTATAAATGAATCTCTGTATCTTTTCAGTATCATAATCTGTAAATTTTATTTTTTGTGTGTACGATATTTTATAAAAAAGTGCCTTGAAATGTGTCATACCATATTTTTATTTATTATTTTCAGGATGTAGGTATTATTGTTTTAATTTATTTATTTTCCTAGAAATTGTTATAGATATGCGGGAAAATAAACATTACTGTTGGGTCAATGTAGTTTTTAACATTCCGAAGTCAAACATGAAACCATTAGTTATAATCTCACAAGCTAATAATGTTTTACTAAATTATGAATTACAGCCTGATTTGTAAACTTTAAAAACTCGGTAAGCTCCGGAACAAATGTTTTAATTCTGCTGACTAGATGACGTTGAATTGGTTTGGGTTCTGACCGTGTCAGATAAATTTGGAAAGAAGTACAAAAGTAAAAAAGTAAAAAAGGTCTAACGACAAAAAGAAAAAGGCCCGGAAACAGTTAATTTATAGTTTATTTATTATTATCCTTAAAAATGTCAAACTGTAGGCACTAAAGATGTTAAAGATTGGCATACTGTTGCCATTGTTTCGGCCTGCAGTCTACTGGCGTTGGCTGTTATTACATCAGCCTCAGCCTGCGCTTTCGCGGCTTCAGCTTGTCTCAGCGCAGTCTGAGTGAGCAAGCTGTCTCTGTGGGCCTCAATGAGCATCATCAAACTGCGGCTCTCGTCGAGTACACCATGGCTTACTGTCGGAAAAAATATACATAAAGAAATCAAAAAGACAGAAACACTTTAGTGGGGTGTTTTTTACACATTATGTATTTTACGAAGTACATTTTTTTTTACATTTATTGAAGGCCCACCTGTACGACGCTGAGAGAGAGTAAGGCTCGTCAATTTTGATCTTACTTTTCTCTGATTGATGGAATGACGAATGATTTGATCATTCCAATCTCGTAATTTAAATTATTTATGAAGATAAATAGTTTAAGAACTTATTTTACTTACTTATTATAAATAACCTTAAAGTTATATACTTTGGTCCACTCTTTGGGCACTCTTACTGGCCCTTCTTTACTCAGTGCGTCAGCACTCTCATGCCAAAGGCGAACTGATATAGCCCGTCCCTCTTTAGATCGAAGTCTACCGAGGGCTAATTCCTTATTGGCCTCTGCAAACTCCATCAACAACTGAAGCTGCTGTAGGTAAGCTGCTGGTGGTACGGCGTCCACCGTCCATTTTATCTGAAAAGCACAAAGCTGGGCAATATATTACTTATTATTACATATTACAATATCATGGACGAGTGGACGACATTATCAGTGTCTTGTGAACACCAAGTTTTCTTCTCTGTTAAGTCACTTATTGTTAATATCTCCATTATGAACAAAAACAATACTTACTTGCCTCAAGTTCAATTTTGTTAATAAAAATATGAATTAAAAGTTAATACGCTATACATACCCAGTAACTAAACAAACAATATGAATTTCGTTTTTGACAATCATAGTGTTTACAATCCAAGTTGACAATATTTCGACATAAGTACATAATACTAGCAGCTTCGCTCGCGATCTCGTCCGCACGTTTTAGTTTAGTGTAAAAACATTTTTTTCATCATTTACAGCCTACAATCTTCGACTTCTTCTTATCGTGTCACTAGTTCTTTTGAACCAGTGTGGTGAAAGGTTCAAAGTGCGCTTCAGAAGCTCTTTCCGTGCAATGTTCACCTCCTGGGTATTATAAACAAACTTAGGCCACCCTATGTTTGTAGGTACCATGCACCATGATCCTGTGTTAATTCTGTCCATTCGCGGCCCACGATTTTAACTAATGTCCCATGTAACGGATGACAGACGTTCCATTATCTAGTTCTCTGCCACCATTAAGTGGGTACACACTCCACCTGACAATATGGAAGCCAGCCGCTGCTTATGAAAAAGGCTGCCGCTGCCTCACAGGTCAAAATACGCTTAAAGCAGACCAATCAGCGTAATAAAAATTGTATTAGATAGCAGGAATTTAGCGATTCGCGCATATTGCTAGTTGCCGCGAGTTACATAAGCCCTAATAGAGGGAAAATCAACAGTAGAGGGTTCGACGGCTATCGTCGAACCGTTAAAACATATACCAACAGATACAAACTTAACCCCTTTTTATTATAGTGTAAAAATAATCACACTCAATCGATATACGATAACAAACCATAACTAAAAGAAGAACAAAAAGTTTAATAGGTTTATTATTGTCGTTGTAAACTCTAACTGTTCTATTTTGGAGAATTCATTAATAAACCGTTCATAAAAAATAAAATAAAATAAAATTGGCAACACCCCGACCTAAAACTCCGTTGATAGTTTTGGACATTGATTGCGTCATCACATCATAGAGGACAGGCTATCTCGAACAAAAAATAACTCATTTTTTCCAGAAGACAGAGACATGTAGGCTGAGCTAAGTCCAGCGGTCACATTAGAAATTAAACCGACAACTTCATAACGTTTTCACAAATGTAGAATAGAATAGAATAGAATAGAATAGAAAATATTTATTAAACGTCACATATCAAATACAGTGCGAATATAATATAAACTAGTCTATGTACAGTGACGAAACAAAGACTACCACTCAGCATATGATACAGAAGTGTGAGGGCTGCTGTATCGCTGGTTTTCAGTGGCACCATCGTGAGTAGCGCAGCAGCTACTGCCACACACCATGAGTGTACCACATAACATAACATAACATACATTAACTAACTATAATTGGCATGTTAATAGGTAAAACTCTTAGAACTGAAGAACTAATAAAAATATTTACACGTTTGTTAAATAGGCATTTAAGGAATACAAATATAATTCAAAATTATGCAACCAGTTAAACATGGTGATAAATACATTAAATAACAAAAATAATATAAATAAATTTAAACCAAAAACTACCTCTTAAAGAGCAGACTTTTGTGCATTTAACAGATATTTTTTAAATGAATTTTTGAAGGACCAAATGATAATATGTAAGTAGTAACCAGCGTCTTAGTGCTCTTACGTTTTAAAACTGGAAGTGGTTATGGATTGGTAAAAGCCACAATCAGAGAAATATATCTTATCACACAACAAAAAAGATGCAAAAAGCCAACATCACGCGGTGTTTCAGGCGGTCACCCAACCTAGTACATTGTACATTGAAGGTCAATTAAAATCAATATTGAACTGTTAATAAACCACGGAAGATGGCTGAAAAAACAACCTAAAACAAAGTGAACGGATAGAGCAAAATAAATAATAGTTTAAAAAACTAAAAAACACGCTATATATAGAAAACCAAACTAAAAAATTTTATTTTTTAGTTTGGTTTTCTATATATAGCGTGTTTTTTAGTTTTTTAAACTATTATTTATTTTCTACTTTTTAGTTTTAGGATAACCGGAAATATTTTTTATTACTATGTTTTTTTTTGTTTTTTTTTCGAATTATTGCATTGTCATCGGTCTTTGACAGGTGTGCAAAATTTGAATGAAATCTGGCCGTTTAAAGTGGGTCGAAATCGCGTCCTAACGAGTCGGTTACATACAAACATACAAACATACATACAAGTGAAGCTAATATCAAGCGTATAATAAAGCATTGATGCGAACCAGTTTGAATCATTTCCATCTCAGAAGCAAAACAAACTTATTTAAACCAATTAAGGTTTTGAATTTTTAATGTCTAATGTCAATTAATTAATAGAATCGTGTAAACCGAAATCAATAGAATGTATGGTCTTGAGTTCATGCAAAATTCAATAGAAAAATAGCGTAAAAAAAATCGGGTAATATTTATTACCCGATTTTTTTATATGTATGTGAAATACTTTTAGTTTTTCTTTATACCTCAATTCTAGTCCTAATTCAGACTATGATGAATGTAAAAAAAAAACTCATAAAGGTCTAGTCGTTCACAAGTTCTGCGCTTTTCAAAGAATAGAATTTCTCTTTTATTTAATTACCTAAAAAAGGTTCCTTACAAATCCGTAAAATCTATACCAAAACAAAAAGTTACAAAAAGCCAACATCACGCGGTGTTCCCAGGCGGTCACCCATCCAAGTACTGACCGCGCCCGACGTTGCTTAACTTCGGTGATCGGACGAGAACCGGTGTTTTCAACGTGGTATGGACGTTGGCGTTTGGTTATTTCAATTTATTTAACAACTGCGGACCTGACAGGCATAGTTTTTTCCTAATTTAAATAAAAATCTCAATAATACCAACCAAAACCACAAACGTTACTTCTGGAACGTACGTAAGTATTTTCCCCACTGAGATTCCCTGTTGTCCCGTTGATTATAATATCAGGCTTCTAGTTTCTTATGGCGAGAAAAGTCTATCAAAATTAAACTGACAATAAACCACTGAAGATTTCTGATAACACATTCTAAAACAAAGTGAGATGGAAATCACGCAAACCAGTTTGAGTGATTTCCATCTCAGAGTATAGTATTATGATATCTGCGTCAGAACCAAAACAAACATAAAAAGAGCCAAAAATGGAATCAATGAACGATAACCAATTAAAGTTCAGATTATTTTGAGTCTAATGTCAATTAAATAAAAGAATCGTGAGTCATTATGTATGGTCTTGAGTTCATGCCAAATTCCATAGAAAAAATAACGTTCAGTCACAGATGTTCAGTATTACCCTTTTTTTTTATTTATATGAAAAACTTTTAGTTTAATAAATATTTGAAGTTTTTATTTTTGTTTTATAAAAAACTTCGGTGGCTCCGTGTTGGCAGCAGGTACAACGTTAGGACTGTCTTGTTGGCAATACCTCTGTATGTAGGACTGCAGCTTTTTAGGGCAGTTTCCGCTATGCCGCCACTATGTGTGTTAATAATATTGCCCCAATTGTAGGGTTCAGCCAGAGTTGCGCAAATAAATGTGTTTATATACGACATCACATTATGCAACATATTATGCATGTATTATCCATATGAACCATCCTCTTGAATAGTGATACAATATATATATTTTAAAAAAACCGCATCAAAATCCATTGCCTAGTTTTAAAGATCTAAGCATACATATGGACGGACAGACAGCGGGAAGCGACTTTGGTGTTTTCAACGTGGTATGAACGTTGGCGAAAACTGAATTCAATTTATTTAACTGATACCAATTCGCTATGAACTCGCACGGGTGCAAAGCTGGGTTTTGGGCTGTAGAGTTGTAATTTTAATCTAATTTTTAGCTAACGAACTATGGCATTTTTTATAGTTTGGGCAGCGGTGGCCGACGCGGCACCTGTATTTTTTCTAGATTGTTTTCAAGCTCTATTTACTAATAAGATATAATTAAATTAACAAACTGCTATTCAATTGTTTCCATCTAGTTTGCAAAAAATAATTTTTTTGAAGCCCGGTTGTCCCGTTGCTTATTGAGCTTAGTTTTATGAATATGATAGTTTTATGATGTATACTTCAAAATTATGATGTTCCGTAAAAACAGACAACAGCATTAGGCTATTTCATACAGCGCCATCTAACGTTTGTATTACGAAGTAAATGTGTGAAGTGCTGTTTGTACATTAATATGTCTTATCTCTTGACTGTGACTGTGACTTTATTGACAGCCGCGCAGCTCACATTTACTTATTAATACAAACATTAGATGGCGCTGTATGAAATGACCTACATAAATAAAATGTCCCGCAAAAAGTCGTTGGCGATAGCAGAGCTCAATTTTATTACCAAATAGCTAAACAGAATTATAGTTCTCTAATTCAATATTTAGGTAATATCCGTCTACGTTTTAGCTCCAATTAAAGTTCGATAATAACCTAAAACCGTATTATGTTATCTAACTACTAGTTAACCCTACAGACGTTCATTACGAATTTAAAAAATAAAATATACCTACTTATTTTATTTATTGAAAATGTTATGAAAAATTTAATTTAACAAATACATAAGTTAAGCAAACTAAATAAAAATATAAAATCGAACAATGCTAACAATTAATACGTGTAAAAACTACAACTTAATATAAGTATTACGCATTGTCCCGGTTGCTTATATTATCCTCCGTATTAATATAATAAATTCGAATAATTTAATATAAACATTAATTTTAAAATGTATAACGAACGTCTGTCGGGTTGTTGAATAAATTGGAAATTCCTTTCGCCAACGTCCATACCACGTTGAAAACACCGGTTCTCGTCCGATCACCGAAGTTAAGCAACGTCGGGCGCGGTCAGTACTTGGATGGGTGACCGCCTGGGAACACCACGTGATGTTGGCTTTTTGCATCTCTTTTTATGTAAGTTATGTCATACAGCGTTATCTAACTTTTTAACAATAAAACAAAATTGTGCAATGTGTGGTTTTGGTTGGTATTCATTTTTTGAGTATTTTTATTTTTGAAGACCTTTTAATGGTGTATAATACTGTAGTACATTATTTTAATCTGTCTCGCTCGTAGGGTTCAGCCAGTGTTTGCAATGTAAGCGCAAAAATGTGTGTTTATTTACGACATCACATTAGAAACCTCTAAAATGATCAGTGTTTTTCTTTTATATTATGCATGTATTATACATATAAACCTTCCTCATGAATCACTCTATATATTAAAAAACCGCATCAAAATCCGTGGCGTAGTTTTAAAGATCTAAGCATATATCGAGACAGAGACAGCGGGAGGTGACTTTGTTTTATACTATGTAATGATAATGATAGACATCCTAGTGGTGGTTTGAATAAATTGTTTTTCTTTCTTTTATTGTTTTTGTTTGCATAGTCCTCAAGTCTAGTCCTAATTTTGACTATGATGAATATTTAAAAACGAAAAATACTCAAATAGGTCTAGTCGTTCACAAGTTCTGCATTTTCCAAAGAATATCATTTCTCTTTTATTTGATTACATAGAAGTTTCTGTAAAAATCCGTAAAATCTATACCAAAACATATAGTTGCAAAAAGCCAAAATCACGCGGTGTTCCCAGGCGGTCACCCATCCAAGTACTGACCGCGCCCGACGTTGCTTAACTTCGGTGATCGGACGAGAACCGGTGGTTTCAACGTGGTATGGACGTTGGCTATAATCGAATTCAATTTATTTAACTAATAGCAATTCGCTATGAACTCACACGGGTGCAAAGCTAGTTTTTGGGCTGTAGAGTTGTAATTTTATTGAGAATCATAGTTCAACTCCACGGATTACAGATCTAACGAACTATGGCATTTTTAAGTTTGGGCGGCGGCGGCTGACGCGGTACCTGTATTTTTTCTAGATTGTTTTCAAGCTCTATTTACTAATAAGATATACTTTGAAAATTTCAAACTGCTATTCAATTGTTTCCATCCAGTTTGCAAAAAATATTTTTTAGAAGCCGTTGTCCCGTTACTTATTGAGCTTAGTTTTATGATTATGTATACATCAAAATTATGATGATTCGTAAAAACAGACGCCAGCAATAGGCTATTTCATACAGCGCCATCTAACGTTTGTATTATGAAGTAAATGTGTTAGGAGTTAAGAGCTGTTGGTAAATTCATTAGTCTCATCTTTTGACTGTGTCAGTGACTTCATTGACAGCCGCGCAGCATACATTTACTCATTAATACAAACGTTAGATGAAATAACCTACTTCAATAAAATTAGCCGCAAAAAGCCAACATCACGCGGTGTTCCCAGGCGGTCACCCATCCAAGTACTGACCGCGCCCGACGTTGCTTAACTTCGGTGATCGGACGAGAACCGGTGTTTTCAACGTGGTATGGACGTTGGCGAAAGAAATTTCCAATTTATTCAACAACCCGACAGACGTTCGTTATAAATTTTAAAATTAATGTTTATATTAAATTATTCGAATTTATAATATTAATACCTAGGATAATATAAGCAATCGGGACAACGCGTAATACTTATATTAAGTTGTAGTTTTTACACGTATTAATTGTTAGCATTGTTCGATTTTATAGTTTTATTTAGTTTGCTTTACATATGTAGTTGTTAATTATCGGCCCTGTATTGTGTGCTTTGTAATAAGAAATCACGCGATCGATTTTCGATAAAGGTCGAAATCCCAAGTTAGGATTGGGTTCGTAACTCAACGGTAGCCACCCTGGGCTACGGTTGTGAAATAAATTTTGGTAAACATTATCCTATCTCTACTTAAAGTTATTTTTAGAGCAAAAATTTTTCTGTGATTTTGCGAATTGTAATTTTGAAAACCAACATCCATAGTTAGGTATTAGATTTTTACAGCATTTTCGTTTTTACAAACCGATCATAATGAAATCTACTAAAATTTTGTTAAGATCTGGATCAGCTAGCCTTGAATAAATATAAAACTGCATTTTTCTAATATAAATATTATACTATATTGCATAGTGTCCACATCGAACGCATTAAGTAATATTTTAAATTGGTAATAAACTGAATTTGAATTTTGATATTGAATTACCTAGTATTGTTAAATAAATTGAAACGTTCTCTCGCCAACGTCCATACCACGTTGAAAACACCTTCAAAAAACTAAACTAAGACATTTAATTTTTGCAAACTAGATGCAAACAATTGAAAAGCAGTTCGTTATACTAATTGAACATATCAGCCTTTAGAAAGTCCACTGCTGGATATAGGCCTCCCCAATTGATTTTCAGGAAGGACGAATTTAAGCCCTCTCCATCCACCGACTTCCTGCGATCTATACAATGTCGTCAGTCCATCGGGTGGAGGGTCGTCCTACGTTTCGTTTTCATGTCCTTGGTTGCCATTCGAGAACATTTACTCTCCAAAGGTTATCAGTTCTGCGAGCTATATTCAAAATTCAATATTTCTTTATTCAATAAAATCACAAGGACCATTTTGAATCGTCTTCTTACATGCTAGTGAATCTAGGTGCCGGTTCTTCCTAACCTGAGTTCAAGAAGAATCCGGCAAGAAACTTGTCTGGTCTTAAAACTTTTTTGTATGATCCTTCACAATTTTGTTACGGATGCCGAGTCGGTTGGAGCAGATTCATCCCAAGCCTTTTTGTCATCTAAATAATCAGATATTTTATAATATGCTTTAATAGACAGTTTCTGTTTAAGTACTTTTTTAAATTTGCCAATCGACAAATCTAACACGTCGCTTGGGACCTTGGGGGCGATCGCGGTAATTTTGAACGTTTCAACCAAAGCTAATCCAAATCAAAACCAAAGTCAAAACGTTATTTTTGATATATTTCGTACCGCGCTAATCACTATAACGGACACGATTTAGATCTTTTTTGGAAAATACGTTGATCGAACGTTGCCGGATCGCGTCAACTTTGAAAGCGCTTTCAAACTAACGTTTTTAATTCAGTTTGTGTCGAGAGACTTCTTATTGTTTTCTGAGCCGTTTTATTTGAATTTATCATTAAGAAAGTGCGTAAGAGGTAGATGTGGCTGAAAGCCGAACATCAACCCGTAGAAAAAATTACTTAATAAGGCGATCTCCCATATTCTCATATGAAGGAAACTTTGTGGAACAGTATCGTCTTTCTATGGATCTTTTTACGGTATTGGTGGAAAAGCTAAGACCTTGTATAGCTGCTCCACTTCGTGCTGATGGTCTAGATGTAGAGACAAAGGTAAGTGTTAGTAGCATCTACAACCCAAGCTACATTCATACATCATCATTATACAATACAATACTGCCTGCTGATCATCCCGCGTTAATTCTACTGGCTCACATATATAATACATCTTTCAGGTTCTGATAGCTCTAGTTTACGTGATGGGTTCGTACCAGACGGTGGTTGGAGATAATAAGGACCATCCAGTGTCCCAATCAACTAAGCAAGCAAGGCTGTAACGGAAGTAGCAGCGGCGACTTTGGCGCCTGAAGATTATTCATCCTGATACATTCAATGAATATAATGAACATGATTAATGTTTTTGTTTAATGTTTTTTTTTATTCAGAACTAGCGACCCGCCCCGGCTTAGCACGGTTGCAAAGCTGATACTAAATGTACTACAGAATGTCTTTATATACAACGTTATCTATGAGATAGACATATACTAGACATAGACATATATATATACATCGCGGACTTTTTTGTAGAACTTTTAAAGGTGTACAGTACTGTAGTACACTATTTTGATCTATCTCGTAGGGTTCAGCCAGCGTTTGCAATTTAAGCGCAAAAAAATGAGTTTATTTACGACATCACATTAGAAACCTCTAAAATTATCAGTGTTTCTCTACTATATTATGCATGTATTATTCATATAAACCTTCCTTTTGAATCACTCTATCTATTAAAAACCGCATCAAAATCCGTTACGTAGTTTTAAAGATCTAAGCATACAACGGGACAGACGGACAGCGGAAAGCGACTTTGTTTTATACTATGTAATGATGAATTTAAATTTTCAAGTAAGTACGTTTATTTGTGAGTTTGATTTATTATCATAATTTAGTTAAATTATTGAATAAATAATATTTTTATAAATGAATCTCTGTATCATTTCAGTATCATAATCAGTAAATTTTATTTTTTGTGTGTACGATATTTTATAAAAAAGGGCCTTGAAATGTGTCATACCATATTTTTATTTATTATTTGCAGGATGTAGTCATTATGGTTTTAATTTATGTATTTTCCTAGATATTGTTATAGATATGCGGGAAAATAAACATTACTGTTGGGTCAATGTAGTTTTTAACATTCCGAAGTCAAACATGAAACCTTAAGTTTTTCTATGACCGTCTGCTATTAGTTATAATCTTACAAGCTAATAATGTTTTACTAAATTATGAATTACAGCCTGATTTGTAAACCTTAAAAACTCGGTAAGCTCCGTAACAAATGTTTTAATTCTGCTGACTAGATGACGTTGAATTGGTTTGGGTTCTGACCGTGTCAGATAAATTTGGAAAGAAGTACCTAAGGTCTAACGGCAAAAAGAAAAAGGCCCGGAAACAGTTAATTTATAGTTTATTTATTTATTTATTTTTATCCTAAGAAATGTCAAACTGCAGGCACTAAGGATGCTACAGATTGGCATACTGTTGCCATTGTTTCGGCCTGCAGTCTACTGGCGTTGGCTGTTATTACATCAGCCTCAGCCTGCGCTTTCGCGGCTTCAGCTTGTCTCAGCGCAGACTGAGTGAGCAAGTTGTCTCTGTGGGCGCGCATCTCCTCAATGAGCATCATCAAACTGCGGCTCTCGTCGAGTGCACCATGGCTTACTGTCGGAAAAAATATACATAAAGAAATTAAAAAGACAGAAACACTTTAGTGGGGTGTTTTTTACACATTATGTATATTACGAAGTACAATTTTTTTTTACATTTATTGAAGGCCCACCTGTACGACGCTGAGAGAGAGTAAGGCTCGTCAATTTTGATCTTACTTTACTCTGATTGAGGTAGTTTATTCACCAAAAACTACCTCTTAAAGAGCAGACTTTTGTGCATTTAACAGATATTTTTTAAATGAATTTTTGCAGGACCAAATGATAATATGTATGTAGTAACCAGCGTCTCAGTGCTCTTACGTTTTAAAACTGGAAGTGGTTATGGATTGGTAAAAGCCACAATCAGAGAAATATATCTTATCACACAACAAAAAAGATGCAAAAAGCCAACATCACGCGGTGTTTCAGGCGGTCACCCAACCTAGTACATTGATACATTGTACATTGTAGGTCAATTAAAATCAATATTGAACTGTTAATAAACCCCGGAAGATGGCTGAAAAAACAACCTAAAACAAAGTGAACGGATAGAGCAAAATAAATAATAGTTTAAAAAACTAAAAAACACGCTATATATAGAAAACCAAACTAAAAAATAGAAAATAAATTAATAAATGTAAGTAAGCTAAGTAAGTCCACGCTTTTTTTTATATAAAACATTTTTTTCTTACTTACATTTATTAAAATTTATTTTCTATTTATAGTTTGGTTTTCTATATAAAGCGTGTTTTTTAGTTTTTTAAACTATTATTTATTTTCTACTTTTTAGTTTTAGGATAACCAGATATATTTTTTATTACTATGTTTTTTTTTTTGTTTTTTTTTCGAATTATTGCATTGTCATCGGTCTTTGACAGGTGTGCAAAATTTGAATGAAATCTGGCCGTTTAAAGTGGGTCGAAATCGCGTCCTAACGAGTCGGTTACATACAAACATACAAACATACATACAAGTGAAGCTAATATCAAGCGTATAATAAAGCATTGATGCGAACCAGTTTGAATAATTTCCATCTCAGAAGCAAAACAAACTTATTTAAACCAATTAAGGTTTTGAATTTTTAATGTCTAATGTCAATTAATTAATAGAATCGTGTAAATCGAAATCAATAGAATGTATGGTCTTGAGTTCATGCAAAATTGAATAGAAAAAATAGCGTAAAAAAAAATCGGGTAATATTTATTACCCGATTTTTTTATATGTATGTGAAATACTTTTAGTTTTTCTTTATACCTCAATTCTAGTCCTAATTCAGACTATGATGAATGTAAAAAAAAACTCATAAAGGTCTAGTCGTTCACAAGTTCTGCGGTTTTCAAAGAATAGAATTTCTCTTTTATTTAATTACCTAAAAAAGGTTCCTTACAAATCCGTAAAATCTATACCAAAACAAAAAGTTACAAAAAGCCAACATCAAGCGGTGTTCCCAGGCGGTCACCCATCCAAGTACTGACCGCGCCCGACGTTGCTTAACTTCGGTGATCGGACGAGAACCGGTGTTTTCAACGTGGTATGGACGTTGGCGTTTGGTTGTTTCAATTTATTTAACAACTTGCGGACCTGACAGACATAGTTTTTTCCTAATTTAAATAAAAATCTCAATAATACCAACCAAAACCACAAACGATACTTCTGAAACGTACGTAAGTATTTTCCCTACTGAGATTCCCTGTTGTCCCGTTGATTATAATATCAGGCTTCTAGTTTCTTATGGCGAGAAAAGTCTATCAAAATTAAACTGACAATAAACCACTGAAGATTTCTGATAAAACATTCTAAAACAAAGTGAAAGAATTAGAGCAAAATAAACATCGATGCAAACCAGTTTGAGTGATTTCCATCTCAGAGTATAGTATTATGATATCTGCGTCAGAACCAAAACAAACATAAAAAGAGCCAAAATTGGAATCAATGAACGATAACCAATTAAAGTTCAGATTATTTTGAGCCTAATGTCAATTAAATAAAATAATCGTCAGTCATTATGTATGGTCTTGAGTTCATGCCAAATTCCATAGAAAAAATAACGTTCAGTCACAGATAAATGTGTTTTTATACATCACATTATGCAACATATTATACATGTATTATCCATATGAACCATCCTCTTGAATAGTGATACAATATATATATTTTAAAAAAACCGCATCAAAATCCGTTGCGTAGTTTTAAAGATCTAAGCATACATATGGACAGACAGACAGCGGGAAACGACTTTGGTGTTTTCAACGTGGTATGAACTTTGGCGAAAACTGAATTCAATTTATTTAACTGATACCAATTCGCTATGAACTCGCACGGGTGCAAAGCTGGGTTTTGGGCTGTAGAGTTGTAATTTTATTCTAATTTTTATCTAACGAACTATGGCATTTTTAATAGTTTGGGCAGCGGTGGCCGACGCGGCACCTGTATTTTTTCTAGATTGTTTTCAAGCTCTATTTACTAATAAGATATAATTAAATTAACAAACTGCTATTCAATTGTTTCCATCTAGTTTGCAAAAAATAATTTTTTTGAAGCCCGGTTGTCCCGTTGCTTATTGAGCTTAGTTTTATGAATATGATAGTTTTATGATGTATACTTCAAAATTATGATGTTCCGTAAAAACAGACAACAGGATTAGGCTATTTCATACAGCGCCATCTAACGTTTGTATTACGAAGTAAATGTGTGAAGTGCTGTTTGTAAATTAATTTGTCTTATCTCTTGACTGTGACTGTGACTTTATTGACAGCCGCGCAGAACACATTTACTTATTAATACAAACATTAGATGGCGCTGTATGAAATGACCTACATAAATAAAATGACCCGCAAAAAGTCGTTGGCGATAGCTGAGCTCAATTTTATTACCAAATAGCTAAACAGAATTATAGTTTTCAAATTCAATATTTAATATCCGTCTACGTTTTAGCTCCAATTAAAGTTCGATAATAACCTAAAACCCTATTATGTTATTTAACTACTAGTTTACCCAACAGACGTTCATTACGAATTTAAAAAATAAAATATACCTACTTAATTTGTTCTTTGAAAATGTTATGATAAATTTAATTTAACAAATACATAAGTTAAGCAAACTAAATAAAAATATAAAATCGAACAATGCTAACAATTAATACGTGTAAAAACTACAACTTAATATTAGTATAACGCATTGTCCCGGTTGCTTATATTATCCTCCGTATTAATATAATAAATTCGAATAATTTAATATAAAAATTAATTTTAAAATCTATAACGAACGTCTGTCGGGTTGTTGAATAAATTGGAAATTTCTTCCGCCAACGTCCATACCACGTTGAAAACACCGGTTCTCGTCCGATCACCGAAGTTAAGCAACGTCGGGCGCGGTCAGTACTTGGATGGGTGACCGCCTGGGAACACCGCGTGATGTTGGCTTTTTGCATCTCTTTTTATGTAAGTTATGTCATACAGCGCTATCTAACTTTTTAATAATAAAAAAAATTGTGCAATGTGTGGTTTTGGTTGGTATCCTTTTTTTTAGTATTTTTATTTTTGAAGACCTTTTAAAGGTGTATAATACTGTAGTACATTATTTTAATCTATCTCGTAGGGTTCAGCCAGTGTTTGCAATGTAAGCGCAAAAATGTGTGTTTATTTACGACATCACATTAGAAACCTCTAAAATGATCAGTGTTTTTCTTTTATATTATGCATGTATTATACATAATAAACCTTCCTCTTGAATCACTTTATATTTTGAAAAAACCGCATCAAAATCCGTGGCGTAGTTTTAAAGATCTAAGCATACATCGAGACAGAGACAGCGGGAGGTGACATTGTTTTATACTATGTAATGATAATGATAGACATCCTAGTGGTGGTTTGAATAAATTATTTTTCTTTCTTTTATTGTTTTTGTTTGCATAGTCCTCAAGTCTAGTCCTAATTTTGACTATGATGAATATTTAAAAACGAAAAATACTCAAATAGGTCTAGTCGTTCACAAGTTCTGCATTTTCCAAAGAATATTATTTCTCTTTTATTTGATTACATAGAAGTTTCTGTAAAAATCCGTAAAATCTATACCAAAACATATAGTTGCAAAAAGCCAACATCACGCGGTGTTCCCAGGCGGTCTCCCATCCAAGTACTGACCACGCCCGACGTTGCTTAACTTCGGTGATCGGACGAGAACCGGTTGTTTCAACGTGGTATGGACGTTGGCAAATACCAAATTCAATTTATTTAACTAATTGCAATTCGCTATGAACTCACACGGGTGCAAAGCTATTTTTTGGGCTGTAGAGTTGTAATTTTATTGAGAATCATAGTTCAACTCCACGGATTACAGATCTAACGAACTATGGCATTTTTAATAGTTTGGGCGGCGGCGGTCGACGCGGTACCTGTATTTTTTCTAGATTGTTTTCAAGCTCTATTTACTAATAAGATATACCTAATGAAAATTTCAAACTGCTATTCAATTGTTTCCATCCAGTTTGCAAAAAATATTTTTTAGAAGCCTGGTTGTCCCGTTACTTATTGAGCTTAGTTTTATAATTATGTATACATGAAAATTATGATGATTCGTAAAAACAGACGCCAGCAATAGGCTATTTCATACAGCGCCATCTAACGTTTGTATTATGAAGTAAATGTGTTAGCAGTTAAGAACTGTTGGTAATTCATTAGTCTCATCTTTTGACTGTGACAGTGACTTCATTGACAGCCGCGCAGCATACATTTACTTATTAATACAAACGTTAGATGGCGCTGTATGAAATAACCTCCTTCAATAAAATGAGCCGCAAAAAGCCAACATCACGCGGTGTTCCCAGGCGGTCACCCATCCAAGTACTGACCGCGCCCGACGTTGCTTAACTTCGGTGATCGGACGAGAACCGGTGTTTTCAACGTGGTATGGACGTTGGCGAAAGAAATTTCCAATTTATTCAACAACCCGACAGACGTTCGTTATAAATTTTAAAATTAATGTTTATATTAAATTATTCGAATTTATAATATTAATACCTAGGATAATATAAGCAACCGGGACAACGCGTAATACTTATATTAAGTTGTAGTTTTTACACGTATTAATTGTTAGCATTGTTCGATTTATAGTTTTATTTAGTTTGCTTTACATATGTATTTGTTAATTATCTGCCCTGTATTGTGTGCTTTGTAATAAGAAATCACGTGATCGATTTTCGATAAAGGTCGAAATCCCAAGTTAGGATTGGGTTCGTAACTCATCGGTAGCCACCCTGGGCTACGGTTGTGAAATAAATTTTGGTAAACATTATCCTATCTCTACTTAAAGTTATTTTAGAGCAAACATTTTTCTGTGATTTTGCGAATTGTAATTTTGAAAACCAACATCCATAGATAGGTATTAGATTTTTAAAGCATTTTCGTTTTTACAAACCGATCATAATGAAATCTATTAAAATTTGTTAAGATCTGGATCAGCTAGCCTTGAATAAATATAAAACTGCATTTTTCTAATATAAATATTATACTATATTGCATAGTGTCCACATCGAACGCATTAAGTAATATTTTAAATTGGTAATAAACTGAATTTGAATTTTGATATTGAATTACCTAGTATTGTTAAATAAATTGAAACGTTCTCTCGCCAACGTCCATACCACGTTGAAAACACCTTCAAAAAACTAAACTAAGACATTTAATTTTTGCAAACTAGATGCAAACAATTGAAAAGCAGTTTGTTATATTAATTCAACATATCAGTCTTTAGGAAGTCCACTGCTGGACATAGGCCTCCCCAATTGATTTTCAGGAAGAACGAATTTAAGCCCTCTCCATCCACCGACTTCCTGCGATCTATAAAATGTCGTCAGTCCCTCGGGTGGAGGGTCGTCCTACGTTTCGTTTTCATGTCCTTGGTTGCCATTCGAGAACATTTACTCTCCAAAGGTTATCAGTTCTGCGAGCTATATTCAAAATTCAATATTTCTTTATTCAATAAATCACAAGGACCATTTTGAATCGTCTTCTTACATGCTAGTGAATCTAGGTGCCGGTTCTTCCTAACCTGAGTTCAAGAAGAATCCGGCAAGAAACTTGTCTGGTCTTAAAACTTTTTTGTATGATCCTTGACAATTTTGTTACGGATGCTGAGTCGAGTTGGAGCAGATTCATCCCAAGCCTTTTTGTCATCTAAATAATCAGATATTTTATAATATGCTTTAATAGACAGTTTCTGTTTAAGTACTTTTTTAAATTTGCCAATCGACAAATCTAACACGTCGCTTGGGACCTTGGGGGCGATCGCGGTAATTTTGAACGTTTGAACCAAAGCTAATCCAAATCAAAACCAAAGTCAAAACGTTATTTTTGATATATTTCGTACCGCGCTAATTACTATAACGGACACGATTTAGATCTTTTTTGGAAAATACGTTGATCGAACGTTGCCGGATCGCGTCAACTTTGACAGCGCTTTCAAACTAACGTTTTTAATTCAGTTTGTGTTGAGAGACTTCTTATTGTTTTCTGAGCCGTTTTTTTGCCTTTATCATTTAGAAAGTGCGTATGAGGTAGATGTGGCTGAAAGCCGAACATCAACCCGTAGAAAAAATGAATTAAGAAGGCGATCTCTCACATTCTCATATGAAGGAAACTTTGTGGAACAGTATCGTCTTTCTATAGATCTTTTTACGGTATTGGTGGAAAAGCTAAGACCTTGTATAGCTGCTCCACTTCGTGCTGATGGTCTAGATGTAGAGACAAAGGTAAGTGTTTGTAGCATCTAAAACCCAAGCTACATACATCATCATTATACAATACAATCTAGTCTGCTGATCATCCCGCGTTAATTCTACTGGCTCACTATATATAATACATCTTTCAGGTTCTGATAGCTCTAGTTTACGTGATGGGTTCGTACCAGACGGTGGTTGGAGATAATGAGGACCATCCAGTGTCCCAATCAACTAAGCAAGCAAGGCTGTAACGGAAGTAACAGCGGCGACTTTGGCTCCTGAAGATTATTCTTCCTGATACATTCAATGAATATAATGAACATGATTAATGTTTTTGTTTAATGTTTTTTTTTATTCAGAACTAGCGACCCGCCCCGGCTTAGCACGGTTGCAAAGCTGATACTAAATGTATTACAGAATGTCTTTATATACAACGTTATCTATGAGATAGACATATACTAGACATAGACATATACATATACATCGCGGACTTTTTTGTAGAACTTTTAAAGGTGTACGGTACTGTAGTACACTATTTTGATCTATCTCGTAGGGTTCAGCCAGCGTTTGCAACGTAAGCGCAAAAAATTGTGTTTATTTACGACATCACATTAGAAACCTCTAAAATTATCAGTGTTTCTCTACTATATTATGCATGTATTATACATATAAACCTTCCTCTTGAATCACTCTATCTATTAAAAACCGCATCAAAATCCGTTACGTAGTTTTAAAGATCTAAGCATACAACGGGACAGACGGACAGCGGAAAGCGACTTTATTTTATACCATGTAATGATGAATTTAAATTTTCAAGTAAGTACGTTTATTTGTGAGTTTGATTTATTATCATAATTTAGTTAAATTATTGAATAAATTATATATTTTTAAATGAATCTCTGTATCATTTCAGTATCATAATCTGTAAATTTTATTTTTTGTGTGTACGATATTTTATAAAAAAGTGCCTTGAAATGTGTCATACCATATTTTTATTTATTATTTGCAGGATGTAGATGTGATGGTTTTAATTTATGTATTTTCCTAGAAATTGATATAGATATGCGGGAAAATAAACATTACTGTTGGGTCAATATGTTTTTAACATTCCGAAGTCAAACATGAAACCTTAAGTTTTTCTATGACCGTCTGCTATTAGTTATAATCTCACAAGCTAATAATGTTTTACTAAATTATGAATTACAGCCTGATTTGTAAACCTTAAAAACTCGGTAAGCTCCGTAACAAATGTTTTAATTCTGCTGACTAGATGACGTTGAATTCGTTTGGGTTCTGACCGTGTCAGATAAATTTGGAAAGAAGTACCTAAGGTCTAACGACAAAAAGAAAAAGGCCCGGAAACAGTTAATTTATAGTTTATTTATTTATTTATTTTTATCCTAAGAAATGTCAAACTGCAGGCACTAAGGATGCTACAGATTGGCATACTGTTGCCATTGTTTCGGCCTGCAGTCTACTGGCGTTGGCTGTTATTAAATCAGCCTCAGCCTGCGCTTTCGTGGCTTCAGCTTGTCTCAGCGCAGACTGAGTGAGCAAGCTGTCTCTGTGGGCGCGCATCTCCTCAATGAGCATCATCAAACTGCGGCTCTCGTCGAGTACACCATGGCTTACTGTCGGAAAATATATACATCAAGAAATAAAAAAGACAGAAACACTTTAGTGGGGTGTTTTTTACACATTATGTATTTTACGAAGTACAATTTGCCCACCTGTACGACGCTGAGAGAGAGTAAGGCTCGTCAATTTTGATTTTACTTTACTCTGATTGATTGAATGACGAATGATTTGATCATTCCAATCTCGTAATTTAAATTATTTATGAAGATAAATAGTTTAAGAACTTAAGTTATAAATAACCTTAAAGTTAGATACTTTGGTCCACTCTTTGGGCACTCTTACTGGCCCTTCTTTACTCAGTGCGTCAGCACTCTCATGCCAAAGGCGAACTGACATAGCCCGTCCCTCTTTAGATCGAAGTCTACCGAGGGCTAAGTCTTTATTGGCCTCGGCAAACTCCATCAACAACTGAAGCTGCAGTAGGTAAGCTGCTGGTGGTACGGCGTCCACCGTCCATTTTATCTGAAAAGCACAAAGCTGGGCAATATATTACTTATTATTACATATTACAATATCATGGACGAGTGGACGACAATATCAGTGTCTTGTGAACACTAAGTTTTCTTCTCTGATAAGTACACTTATTGTTAATATCTCCATTATGAACAAAAACAATACTTACTTGCCTCAAGTTCAATTTTGTTAATAAAAATATGAATTAAAAGGTAATACGCGATAAATACCTATTAACTAAAAAAACAATATGAATTTCGTTTTTGACAATCATAGTGTTTACAATCCAAGTTGACAATATTTTGACATAAGTACATAATACTAGCAGCTTCGCTCGCGATTAAAATTTATTTTCTATTTTTTAGTTTGGTTTTCTATATAAAGCGTGTTTTTTAGTTTTTTAAACTATTATATATTTTCTACTTTTTAGTTTTAGGATAACCGGATATTTTTTTTATTATTATGTTTTTTTTTTGTTTGTTTTTCGAATTATTGCATTGTTATCGGTCTTTGACAGGTGTGCATACAAACATACAAACATACTAACATACAAACATACATACAAGTGAAGCTAATATAAAGCGTATATAAAGCAATGATGCAAACCAGTTTGAATCATTTCCATCTCAGAAGCAAAACAAACTTATAAAAAAGCCAAATACGAAAACAATGAACTATAACCAATTAAGGTTTTGAATTTTTAATGTCTAATGTCAATTAATTAATAGAATCGTGTAAATCGAAATCAATAGAATGTATGGTCTTGAGTTCATGCAAAACTCAATAGAAAAAACTAGCGTAAAAAAAATGGGGTAGGGGAAAAGGGGCTAATGGGAGTCACTTAAGCAAGATATAGAATAAAACACACAATTTTTACTTTATCTTCATTTTAATCAACTTTTAAAGTACTTTAATCATTACACTATCAGTCTCAGACAGTTTCATTACCTTTGGAATCATATGTTAATTAACATTAAACTTGAAAAAAAAAACATCTTTGACCACCATTGTCCATATCTGAGGGTAATTAGAGTCACTATGGGGACAATGAGAGTCAGCCTAGCCTAACAATTGTCACATACGTAACCTTTTGGTGAGTCTCATCCTGTGCAACTAGCGTGTGCCCATAAGCCACAAGAAGTGCATCTGTACCATATCTCATTGTTGCAACCAAATTCATGGCAAAGTGTTGCAGCCACTCAAAGAATAGATGTTCATTAATCCACCCATTATCTGAACATTTGTATATAGTTCCTACAGGACCGTCTTTTTCAAGAGGAGTCATTCTTTTTTTCGGAAAGATGAACATTGGTGGGACAAAACTACCAGCAGCGCTCATGGCACACAAAAGTGTAATATTTTTTCCTCTTTCCCAACTTGTTATGGAGCCAACTCTTTTCATGCCTTTGGGAGCTAATATTTTTCCAGGATCTTGCACTGTGGAAATGCCTGTCTCGTCGCAGTTATAAATATTATTAGGAGTAAATTTATATTTGTCCATTAGATCTCCTAATAGTCTTTAGAACAGTTGGACTTCTTCTTTATTGAAACCTCTTATTCTGTTGATACTTGTAGCTTCAGGTTTCCGAACAGAGATGCTATTTCTTTTTAATAAGCCATCTAGCCAATCGCGTCCAGCCATTTTAGCACTCTTGTCAAAATTGTGCGAAATTTTTAAGTTCTTCTGCATACTGGTATGCTGCTTTCCTTATTTGAATCACTGTGACTCCATAAAAAATATAAGATAATTATTTTATCCGGTCTGACAAAACCTTTTCTACATCTGCTGTGAATACAGGAAGTCGTCCGAGACGTGGTTCCGATGAATTCTTCGTCTTTAGCCGCTTTTGGAGGCTTGAAAAAGGTATATAATATTACAATGGATACTTCCATAATATAAGCAACGGGATAACGTGGAACACCAACCCCGTAGGCAAAATATTTAGGACTTTTAAGAAGTAAAGTTTGTAGTCTTGTTTGTGATCTTGTGAGCAAGGTTGAATCTTTTGTTTTCTAAATTTAATATTTATACACATTAATTTAAAAATTTGTAATGAACGTCAGTCGGGTTGTTGAATAAATTGGAATGTTCTCTCGCCAACGTCCATACCACGTTGAAAACACCGGTTCTCGTCCGATCACCGAAGTTAAGCAACGTCGGGCGCGGTCAGTACTTGGATGGGTGACCGCCTGGGAACACCGCGTGATGTTGGCTTTTTGCGGCTCATTTTATTTTAGTAGGTTGTTTCATAAAGCGCCAAATAACGTTTATAATATTAAGTAAATGGGTGCTGTGCGGCTGTCACAGTCAAGAGATTATACTAATTAATTTACAAGAAGCACACATTTGCTTCATAATACGAACGGCTACGGCGAAATAGATGGCGCTGTATGAAATAGCCAACTGCTGGCGTCTGTTTTTACGGATCATCATAATTTTGAAGTACTTATACATAATCATAAAACTAAGCTCTATAAGCAACGGGACAACCGGGCTTCAGACATTTATTTATTTGCAAACTAGATGCAAACAATTGAATAGCAGTTTGTTATATTAATTCATCATATCAGCCTATAGGAAGTCCACTGCTGGACATAGGCCTCCCCAATTGGTTTCCAGGAAGAACGAATTTAAGCCCTCTCCATCCACCGACTTCCTGCGATCTTTACAATGTCGTCAGTCCATCGGATAGGGGGTCGTCCAACGTTTCGTTTTCCGGTCCTTGGTTGCCATTCGAGAACTTTTACTACCCAACGATTATCAGTTCTGCGAGCTATAGGGCCTTCCCATTGCCACTTCAAATTGCAAATTTTGAGTGCTATATCGGTGACATTGGTTCTTTTACGGATTTCCTCGTTGTGGATTTATATTAATTAGGTATATCTTATTAGCTTAACAACAATCTAGAAAATATACAGGTGCCGCGCCGGCCGCCTTCGCCCAAACAACTAAAAATACCGTAGGAAGTTCGTTAGATCTACGATCTATCTAGATCTACCTAACTATGTTTCTCAAAAAAAATTACTACCCTATAGCCCAAAAAACTAGCTTTGCACCCGTGCGAGTTCATAGCGGATCGCTATTAGTTAAATAAATTAAATTAACCTTTCGCCAACGTCCATACCACGTTGAAAACACCGGTTCTCGTCCGATCACCGAAGTTAAGCAACGTCGGGCGCGGTCAGTACTTGGATGGGTGACCGCCTGGGAACACCGCGTGATGTTGGCTTTTTGCATTTTTGTTTTGGTATGATTTTATGGATATCTAAGGAACCTTCTCTATGTAATTAAATAAAAGAGAAATGCTATTCTTTGGAAAACGCAGCACTTGACCTATTTTAGTACTTTTTGTTTGTAATTGTTTATCATAGTCTTAATTAGGACTAGAATTGAGAAATATGAAAAGAACAAATAAAAACTTTTCACATAAATAAAAAAAAATCATTAGCATTACTCCTCTAGTGAAAAAGCGTCTTTAAGCCTCTGTAAACCCAATTTCGAACCAGCTGTCGTCACGTCATATATTTCTATGGAATTTTGCGTGTACTCAAGACCATACCCACGAATATATTATTTAATTGACAGACATTAGACATTAAAAATTCTGAACTTTAATTGGTTATCGTTCTCATTATTTCCGTATTTGGCTTTTTTATGTTTGTTTTGCTTCCGAGATGGAAATTACTCAAACTGGTTTGCATCAATATATTAATTTGTTCTATTCCTTCACCTTGTTTTAAGATGTTTTTTTAGCCATCTTCCGTGTTTTATTAACAGTTCAATTTCGATCAGTTGTTCTTTCTCTCCAATGAAACTAGAGGCGTGATATTATAAACAACGGGACAACAGGGAATTAACTCAGTGATGAAAATACTTTATTAATTTTCATAAGTAAAGTTTGTGGTTTTGGTTGGTATAGCCACAGATAACATAATACTATACTAACAGTAAAGTTGTGATTTTTTAATTCGTAAAAAACAACGCCTGTCGGGTCAGCAATTTGTTAAATAAATAGAAACAAACTTTCGCCAACGTCCATACCACGTTGAAAACACCGGTTCTCGTCTGATCATCGAAGTTAAGCAACGTCGGGCGCGGTCAGTACCTGGATGGGTGCCCGCCTGGGAACACCGCGTGATGTTGGCTTTTTGCGGCTAATTTTATTGAAGTAGGTTATTTCATACAGCGCCATCTAACGTTTGTATTAATAAGTAAATGTGTGCTGTGCGGCCGCCAATAAAGTCACTGACACAGTCAAGAAACTTGTGAATTTACAAGCAGCACTTATAACAGTTACTTCACCGTATTTGATACGGTGAAGTAACTGTTAACTGTTAACTTTCACAGTATTATGATATCTGCGTCAGAACCAAAACAAACATAAAATGAGCCAAAAATGGAATCAATGAACGATAACCAATTGAAGTTCAGATTATTTTGAGTCTAATGTCAATTAAATAAATGAATCTTGAGTCATTACGTATGGTTCATGCCAAATTCCATAGAAAGTATAACGTTCAGTCAGAGATAACATAATACTATACTATGTTCAGTATTACCCTTTGTTTTTATTTATATGAAAAACTTTTAGTTTTATAAAATTTTAAAGTTTTTATTTTAGTTTTATAAAAACTTCGGTGGCTCCGTGTTGGCAGCAGGTACAACGTTAGGACTGTCTTGTTGGCAATACCTCTGTATGTAGGACTGCAGCTTTTGAGGGCAGTTTCCGCTATGCCGCCACTAAGTGTGGTAATAATATTGCCCCCATTGTAGGATTTAGCCAGTGTTTGCAATGTAAACGCAAATAAATGTGTTTATATACGACATCACATTATGCAACATATTATGCATGTATTATCCATATGAACCATCCTCTTGAATAGTGATACAATATATATATTTAAAAAAAACCGCATCAAAATCCGTTGCGTAGTTTTAAAGATCTAAGCATACATATGGACAGACGGACAGCGGGAAGCGACTTTGGTGTTTTCAACGTGGTATGAACGTTGGCGAAAACTGAATTCGCTATGAACTCGCACGGGTGCAAAGCTGGGTTTTGGGCTGAAGAGTTGTAATTTTATTCCTATTTTCATCTAACGAAGTATGGCATTTTTAATCGTTTGGGCGGCGGCGGCTGACGCGGTACCTATATTTTTTCCAGATTGTTTTCAAGCTCTATTTACTAATAAGATATAATTAAATTAACAAACTGCTATTCAATTGTTTCCATTTAGTTTGCAAAAAAAAATTTTTTTGAAGCCCGGTTGTCCCGTTGCTTATTGAGCTTAGTTTTATGAATATGATAGTTTTATGATGTATACTTCAAAATTATGATGTTCCGTAAAAACAGACAACAGCATTAGGCTATTTCATACAGCGCCATCTAACGTTTGTATTACGAAGTAAATGTGTGAAGTGCTGTTTGTAAATTAATTTGTCTTATCGTTGGCGATAGGTGAGCTCAATTTTATTACCAAATAGCTAAACAGAATTATAGTTTTCAAATTCAATATTTAATATCCGTCTACGTTTTAGCTCCAATTAAAGTTCGATAATAACCTAAAACCCTATTATGTTATCTAACTACTAGTTTACCCAACAGACGTTCATTACGAATTTAAAAAATAAAATTTACCTACCTATTTTGTTCTCTGAAAATGTTATGAAAAATTTAATTTAACAAATACATAAGTTAAGCAAACTAAATAAAAATATAAAATCGAACAATGCTAACAATTAATACGTGTAAAAACTACAACTTAATATTAGTATAACGCATTGTCCCGGTTGCTTATATTATCCTCCGTATTAATATAATAAATTCGAATAATTTAATATAAACATTAATTTTAAAATCTATAACGAACGTCTGTCGGGCTGTTGAATAAATTGGAAATTTCTTCCGCCAACGTCCATACCACGTTGAAAACACCGGTTCTCGTCCGATCACCGAAGTTAAGCAACGTCGGGCGCGGTCAGTACTTGGATGGGTGACCGCCTGGGAACACCGCGTGATGTTGGCTTTTTGCATCTCTTTTTATGTAAGTTATGTCATACAGCGCTATCTAACTTTTTAACAATAATAAAAATTGTGCAATATGTGGTTTTGGTTGGTATTCTTTTTTTGAGTATTTTTAATTTTGAAGACCTTTTAAAGGTGTATAATACAGTAGTACATTATTTTAATCTATCTCGTAGGGTTCAGCCAGTGTTTGCAATGTAAGCGCAAAAATGTGTGTTTATTTACGACATCACATTAGAAACCTCTAAAATGATCAGTGTTTTTCTTTTATATTATGCATAATAAAATTTCCTCTTGAATCACTTTATATTTTGAAAAAACCGCATCAAAATCCGTGGCGTAGTTTTAAAGATCTAAGCATACATCGAGATAGAGACAGCGGGAGGTGACTTTGTTTTATACTATGTAATGATAATGATAGACAGTGGTGGTTTGAATAAATTATTTTTCTTTCTTTTATTGTTTTTGTTTGCATAGTCCTCAAGTCTAGTCCTAATTTTGACTATGATGAATATTTAAAAACGAAAAATACTCAAATAGGTCTAGTCGTTCACAAGTTCTGCATTTTCCAAAGAATATCATTTCTCTTTTATTTGATTACATAGAAGTTTCTGTAAAAATCCGTAAAATCTATACCAAAACATATAGTTGCAAAAAGCCAACATCACGCGGTGTTCCCAGGCGGTCACCCATCCAAGTACTGACCGCGCCCGACGTTGCTTAACTTCGGTGATCGGACGAGAACCGGTGGTTTCAACGTGGTATGGACGTTGGCAAAAGAAATTTCCAATTTGTTCAACAACCCGACAGACGTTCGTTATAAATTTTAAAATGAATGTTTATATTAAATTATTCGAATTTATAACATTAATACGGAGGATAATATAAGCAACCGGGACAACGCGTAAACTAACCTATTCAATTTATTTAACTAATAGCAATTCGCTATGAACTCACACGGGTGCAAAGCTAGTTTTTGGGCCGTAGAGTTGTAATTTTATTGAGAATCATAGTTCAACTCCACGGATTACAGATCAAACGAACTATGGCATTTTTAATAGTTTGGGCGGCGGCGGCTGACGCGGTACCTGTATTTTTTCTAGAATGTTTTCAAGCTCTATTTACTAATAAGATATACTTTGAAAATTTCAAACTGCTATTCAATTGTTTCCATCCCGTTTGCAAAAAATATTTTTTAGAAGCCTGGTTGTCCCGTTACTTATTGACCTTAGTTTTATGATTATGTATACATCAAAATTATGATGATTCGTAAAAACAGACGCCAGCAATAGGCTATTTCATACAGCGCCATCTAACGTTTGTATTTTGAAGTAAATGTGTTAGGAGTTAAGAGCTGTTGGTAAATTCATTAGTCTCATCTTTTGACTGTGACAGTGACTTCATTGACAGCCGCGCAGCATTCATTTACTTATTAATACAAACGTTAGATGGCGCTGTATGAAATAACCTCCTTCAATAAAATGAGCCGCAAAAAGCCAACATCACGCGGTGTTCCCAGGCGGTCACCCATCCAAGTACTGACCGCGCCCGACGTTGCTTAACTTCGGTGATCGGACGAGAACCGGTGTTTTCAACGTGGTATGGACGTTGACGAAAGAAATTTCCAATTTGTTCAACAACCCGACAGACGTTCGTTATAAATTTTAAAATGAATGTTTATATTAAATTATTCGAATTTATAAAATTAATACCGAGGATAATATAAGCAACCGGGACAACGCGTAACACTAATATTAAGTTGTAGTTTTTACACGTATTAATTGTTAGCATTGTTCGATTTTATAGTTTTATTTAGTTTGCTTTACATATGTATTTGTTAATTATCTGCCCTGTATTGTGTGCTTTGTAATAAGAAATCACGTGATCGATTTTCGATAAAGGTCGAAATCCCAAGTTAGGATTGGGTTCGTAACTCATCGGTAGCCACCCTGGGCTACGGTTGTGAAATAAATTTTGGTAAACATTATCCTATCTCTACTTAAAGTTATTTTAGAGCAAACATTTTTCTGTGATTTTGCGAATTGTAATTTTGAAAACCAACATCCATAGATAGGTATTAGATTTTTAAAGCATTTTCGTTTTTACAAACCGATCATAATGAAATCTATTAAAATTTGTTAAGATCTGGATCAGCTAGCCTTGAATAAATATAAAACTGCATTTTCCTAATATAAATATTATACTATATTGCATAGTGTCCACATCTAACGCATTGAGTAATATTTTATATTGGTAATAAACTGAATTTGAATTTTGATATTGAATTACCTAGTATTGTTAAATAAATTGAAACGTTCTCTCGCCAACGTCCATACCACGTTGAAAACACCTTCAAAAAACTAAACTAAGACATTTAATTTTTGCAAACTAGATGCAAACAATTGAAAAGCAGTTCGTTATATTAATTCAACATATCAGCCTTTAGGAAGTCCACTGCTGGACATAGGCCTCCCCAATTGATTTTCAGGAAGAACGAATTTAAGCCCTCTCCATCCACCGACTTCCTGCGATCTATACAATGTCGTCAGTCCATCGGGTGGAGGGTCGTCCTACGTTTCGTTTTCATGTCCTTGGTTGCCATTCGAGAACATTTACTCTCCAAAGGTTATCAGTTCTGCGAGCTATATTCAAAATTCAATATCTCTTTATTCAATAAAATCTAAAATCAATAAAATGTACTACAGAATGTCTTTATATACAACGTTATCTATGAGATAGACATATACTAGACATAGACATATACATATACATCGCGGACTTTTTTGTAGAACTTTTAAAG
This sequence comes from Lampropteryx suffumata, assembly GCA_948098915.1. Taxonomy (NCBI): domain Eukaryota; kingdom Metazoa; phylum Arthropoda; class Insecta; order Lepidoptera; family Geometridae; genus Lampropteryx; species Lampropteryx suffumata. The sequence goes on along the minus strand of OX402568.1, from coordinate 12,859,533 downwards.
GTGTACAATACTGTAGTACACTATTTTGATCTATCTCGTAGGGTTCAGCCAACGTTTGCAATGTAAGCGCAAAAAATTGTGTTTATTTACGACATCACATTAGAAATCTCTTTATCAGTGAAAGTGAAATTATCAGTGTTTCTCTACTATATTATGCATGTATTATACATATAAACCTTCCTCTTGAATCACTCTATCTATTAAAAACCGCATCAAAATCCGTTACGTTATTTTTTAGATCTAAGCTTACAACGGGACAGACGGACAGCGGAAAGCGACCTTATTTTATACTATGTAATGATGAATTTAAATTTTCAAGTAAGTACGTTTATTTGTGAGTTTGATTTATTATCATAATTTAGTTAAATTATCGAATAAATAATATATTTATAAATGAATCTCTGTATCATTTCAGTATCATAATCTGTAAATTTTATTTTTGTGTGTACGATATTTTATTTATTAAAAAAGTGCCTTGAAATGTGTCATACCATATTTTTATTTATTATTTGCAGGATGTAGTCATTATGGTTTTAATTTATGTATTTTCCTAGAAATTGTTGTAGATATGCGGGAAAATAAACATTACTGTTGGGTCAATGTAGTTTTTAACATTCCGAAGTCAAACATGAAACCTTAAGTTTTTCTATGACCGTCTGCTATTAGTTATAATCTCACAAGCTAATAATGTTTTACTAAATTATGAATTACAGCCTGATTTGTAAACCTTAAAAACTCGGTAAGCTCCGTAACAAATGTTTTAATTCTGCTGACTAGATGACGTTGAATTGGTTTGGGTTCTGACCGTGTCAGATAAATTTGGAAAGAAGTTCCTAAGGTCTAACGACAAAAAGAAAAAGACCCGGAAACAGTTTATTTATTTTTATCCTAAGAAATGTCAAACTGCAGGCGCTAAAGATGTTAAAGATTGGCATACTGTTGCCATTGTTTCGGCCTGCAGTCTACTGGCGTTGGCTGTTATTACATCAGCCTAAGCCTGCGCTCTCGTGGCTTCAGCTTGTCTCAGCGCAGACTGAGTGAGCAAGCTGTCTCTGTGGGCGCGCATCTCCTCAATGAGCATCATCAAACTGCGGCTCTCGTCGAGTACACCATGGCTTACTGTCGGAAAAAATATACATCAAGAAATAAAAAAGACAGAAACACATACGAATAAAAAAATTCTAAAAAAGCCAAAAATAAATAAAAGCCAAATACGAAAACAATAAACTATAACCAATTAAGGTTTTGAATTTTTAATGTCTAATGTCAATTAATTAATAGAATCGTGTAAATCGAAATCAATAGAATGTATGGTCTTGAGTTCATGCAAAATTCAATAGAAAAAACTAGCGTAAAAGAAATTGGGTAATATTTATTACCCGATTTTTTTATATGTATGTGAAATACTTTTAGTTTTTCTTTATACCTCAATTCTAGTCCTAATTCAGACTATGATGAATGTAAAAAAAAAACTCATAAAGGTCTAGTCGTTCACAAGTTCTGCGGTTTTCAAAGAATAGCATTTCTCTTTTATTTAATTACCTAAAAAAGGTTCCTTACAAATCCGTAAAATCTATATCAAAACAAAAAGTTACAAAAAGCCAACATCACACGGTGTTCCCAGGCAGTCACCCATCCAAGTACTGACCGCGCCCGACGTTGCTTAACTTCGGTGATCGGACGAGAACTGGTGTTTTCAACGTAGTATGGACGTTGGCATTTAAAGATAGAATTTATTAGTCACATCAAAATTTTGATTAAAAATAATCTGTCTTCAGTGCCTGTGACTTTCGGCATGAGGTATCTGCGGTATCTGTGACGAGACGAGAAGATGTGCCGTAATTTCTCAAACAGGTAACAAACAATTTAGCCAACAAGCAGAAACGTTTTCAATTTAAATATACCTATATTATTAGAATGGATACTTCCATAATATAAGCAACGGGATAACGTGGAACACCAACCCCGTAGGCAAAATATTTAGGACTTTTAAGAAGTAAAGTTTGTAGTCTTGTTTGTGATCTTCTGAGCAAGGTTGAATCTTTTGTTTTCTAAATTAAATATTTACATATTTATACACATTAATTTTAAAAATTGTAATGAACGTCAGTCGGGTTGTTGAATAAATTGGAATGTTCTCTCGCCAACGTCCATACCACGTTGAAAACACCGGTTCTCGTCCGATCACCGAAGTTAAGCAACGTCGGGCGCGGTCAGTACTTGGATGGGTGACCGCCTGGGAACACCGCGTGATGTTGGCTTTTTGCATTTTCATGTTTTGGTATGATTTTATGGATATCTAAGGAACCTTCTCTATGTACTTAAATAAAAGAGAAATGCTATTCTTTGGAAAACGCAGAACTAGGTCAAGCCTATTTGAGTATTTTTTGTTTGTAATTGTTTATCATAATCATAATTAGGACTAGAATTGAGAAATATGCAAAGAACAAATAAAAACTTTTCACATAAATAAAAAAAAAACATTAGCATTACTCCTCTAGTGAAAAAGCGTCTATAAGCGTCTGTAAACCCAATTTCGAACCAGCTGTCGTCACGTCATATATTTCTATGGAATTTTGCATGTACTCAAGACCATACCCACGAATATATTATTTAATTGACTGACTGATTAAAAATTCTGAACTTTAATTGGTTATCGTTCTCATTATTTCCGTATTTGGCTTTTTTATGTTTGTTTTGCTTCCAAGATGGAAATTACTCAAACTGGTTTGCATCAATATATTAATTTGTTCTATTCCTTCACCTTGTTTTAAGATGTTTTTTTAGCCATCTTCCGTGTTTTATTAACAGTTCAATTTCGATCAGTTATTTTTTCTCTCCAATGAAACTAGAGGCGTGATATTATAAACAACGGGACAACAGGGAATTAACTCAGTGATGAAAATACTTTATTAATTTTCATAAGTAAAGTTTGTGGTTTTGGTTGGTATAGTCACAGATAACATAATACTATACTAACAGTAAAGTTGTGATTTTTTAATTCGTAAAAAACAACGCCTGTCGGGTCAGCAATTTGTTAAATAAATAAAAACAAACTATCGCCAACGTCCATACCACGTTGAAAACACCGGTTCTCGTCTAATCACCGAAGTTAAGCAACGTCGGGCGTGGTCAGTACTTGGATGGGTGACCGCCTGGGAACACCGCGTGATGTTGGCCTTTTACATGATTTTATTTTGTTATTAATTTGATGCTTCTTAGGAATTGTTGAATCATTTAAAGTTATAATTTACCGTAGATTTATCTGAGTGTGGCTCTTACCAATCTAAGGTCTATTCCAGTTTATAAATATGAGAGCACCAAAAACTTTTAGTTTTTTATATAATTATTCTCAATTCCAATCCAAATTCAGTCGACAATGAATATTTTAATCTAAATTACTGAAATAGGTCTAGTCGGTCACAAGTTCTGCGCTTTCCAACGAATAGCATTTCTCTATTATTTCATTACATAGAAAAGGTTCTTTAGAAATTCCTAAAATCATTACAAACAATTATTTCTGTCTAGTTTGAAAAAAAAAACCTTTGTGAAACCCTGTTGTCCTTGTGCTTATTGAGCATAGTTTTATAATTACGTGTCAAAATTATGATGATCCGTAAAAACAGTCCCCAGTTACATCTGTTTATATATATATGTTAGTAGGCTAATTTATACAGCGCCATCTAACGTTTGTAAGGTGAAGTAACTGTTATAAGTGCAGCTTGTAAATTCACAAGTTTCTTGACTGTGACAGTGACTTTATTGGCGGCCGCACAGCACACATTTACTTATTAAAATAAATGTTAGGTGGCGCTGTATGACCCAACCTACTTAAATAAAATGAGACGCAAAAAGCCAACATCACGCGGTGTTCCCAGGCGGTCACCCATCCAAGTACTGACCGCGCCCGACGTTGCTTAACTTCGGTGATCGGACGAGAACCGGTGTTTTCAACGTGGTATGGACGTTGGCGTTTGGTTATTTCAATTTATTTAACAACTTGCGGACCTGACAGACATAGTTTTTTCCTAAATTAAATAAAAATCTCAATAATACCAACCAAAACCACAAACGATACTTCTGAAACGTACGTAAGTATTTTCCCTACTGAGATTCCCTGTTCAATAGCAATTCGCTATGAACTCACACGGGTGCAAAGCTAGTTTTTGGGCTGTAGAGTTGTAATTTTATTGAGAATCATAGTTCAACTCCACGGATTGATTACAGATCTTACGAACTATGGCATTTTTAATAGTTTGGGCGGCGGCGGCCGACGCGGTACCTGTATTTTTTCTAGATAGTTTTCAAGCTCTATTTACTAATAAGATATAACTTATGAAAATTTCAAACTGCTATTCAATTGTTTCCATCCAGTTTGCAAAAAATATTTTTTAGAAGCCTGGTTGTCCCGTTACTTATTGAGCTTAGTTTTATAATTATGTATACATGAAAATTATGATGATTCGTAAAAACAGACGCCAGCAATAGGCTATTTCATACAGCGCCATCTAACGTTTGTATTATGAAGTAAATGTGTTAGCAGTTAAGAACTGTTGGTAATTCATTAGTCTCATCTTTTGACTGTGACAGTGACTTCATTGACAGCCGCGCAGCATACATTTACTTATTAATACAAACGTTAGATGGCGCTGTATGAAATAACCTACTTTAATAAAATGAGCCGCAAAAAGCCAACATCACGCGGTGTTCCCAGGCGGTCACCCATCCAAGTACTGACCGCGCCCGACGTTGCTTAACTTCGGTGATCGGACGAGAACCGGTGTTTTCAACGTGGTATGGACGTTGGCGAAAGAAATTTCCAATTTATTCAACAACCCGACAGACATTCGTTATAAATTTTAAAATTAATGTTTATATTAAATTATTCTAATTTATTATATTAATACGGAGGATAATATAAGCAACCGGGACAATGCGTAATACTAATATTAAGTTGTAGTTTTTACACGTATTAATTGTTAGCATTGTTCGATTTTATAGTTTTATTTAGTTTGCTTTACATATGTATTTGTAAATTATCTGCCCTGTATTGTGTGCTTTGTAATAAGAAATCACGTAATCGATTTTCGATAAAGGTCGAAATCCCAAGTTAGGATTGGGTTCGTAACTCAACGGTAGCCACCCTGGGCTACGGTTGTGAAATAAATTTTGGTAAACATTATCCTATCTCTACTTAAAGTTATTTTAGAGCAAACATTTTTCTGTGATTTTGCGAATTGTAATTTTGAAAACCAACATCCATAGATAGGTATTAGATTTTTAAAGCATTTTCGTTTTTACAAACCGATCATAATGAAATCTATTAAAATTTGTTAAGATCTGGATCAGCTAGCCTTGAATAAATATAAAACTGCATTTTCCTAATATAAATATTATACTATATTGCATAGTGTCCACATCTAACGCATTGAGTAATATTTTATATTGGTAATAAACTGAATTTGAATTTTGATATTGAATTACCTAGTATTGTTAAATAAATTGAAACGTTCTCTCGCCAACGTCCATACCACGTTGAAAACACCTTCAAAAAACTAAACTAAGACATTTAATTTTTGCAAACTAGATGCAAACAATTGAAAAGCAGTTCGTTATATTAATTCAACATATCAGCCTTTAGGAAGTCCACTGCTGGACATAGGCCTCCCCAATTGATTTTCAGGAAGAACGAATTTAAGCCCTCTCCATCCACCGACTTCCTGCGATCTATACAATGTCGTCAGTCCATCGGGTGGAGGGTCGTCCTACGTTTCGTTTTCATGTCCTTGGTTGCCATTCGAGAACATTTACTCTCCAAAGGTTATCAGTTCTGCGAGCTATATTCAAAATTCAATATTTCTTTATTCAATAAAATCACAAGGACCATTGTGAATCGTTTTCTTACATGCTAGTGAATCTAGGTGCCGGTTCTTCCTAACCTGAGTTCAAGAAGAATCCGGCAAGAAACTTGTCTGGTCTTAAAACTTTTTTGTATGATCCTTGACAATTTTGTTACGGATGCCGAGTCGGTTGGAGCAGATTCATCCCAAGCTTTTTTGTCATCTAAATAATCAAATATTTTATAATATGCTTTAATAGACTGTTTCTGTTTAATTACGTTTTTAAATTTGCCAATCGACAAATCTAACACGTCGCTTGGGAGCTTGGGGGCGATGGCGGTATTTTTGAACGTTTGAACCAAAGCCAATCCAAATCAAAACCAAAGTCAAAACGTTATTTTTGATATATTTCGTACCACGCTAATCACTATAACGGACACGATTTATATCTTTTTTGGAAAATACGTTGATCGAACGTTGCCGGATCGCGTCAACTTTGACAGCGCTTTCAAACTACCGTTTCTAATTCAGTTTGTGTCGAGAGACTTATTGTTTTCTGAGCCGTTTTATTTGCATTTATCATTAAGAAAGTGCGTATGAGGTAGATGTGGCTGAAAGCCGAACATCAACCCGTAGAAAAAATGAATTAATAAGGCGATCTCTCACATTCTCATATGAAGGAAACTTTGTGGAACAGTATCGTCTTTCTATAGATCTTTTTACGGTATTGGTGGAAAAGCTAAGACCTTGTATAGCTGCTCCACTTCGTGCTGATGGTCTAGATGTAGAGACAAAGGTAAGTGTTTGTAGCATCTAAAACCCAAGCTACATACATCATCATTATACAATACAATCTTGTCTGCTGATCATCCCGCGTTAATTCTACTGGCTCACTATATATAATACATCTTTCAGGTTCTGATAGCTCTAGTTTACGTGATGGGTTCGTACCAGACGGTGGTTGGAGATAATGAGGACCATCCAGTGTCCCAATCAACTAAGCAAGCAAGGCTGTAACGGAAGTAACAGCGGCGACTTTGGCTCCTGAAGATTATTCTTCCTGATACATTCAATGAATATAATGAACATGATTAATGTTTTTGTTTAATGTTTTTTTTTATTCAGAACTAGCGACCCGCCCCGGCTTAGCACGGTTGCAAAGCTGATACTAAATGTATTACAGAATGTCTTTATATACAACGTTATCTATGAGATAGACATATACTAGACATAGACATATACATATACATCGCGGACTTTTTTGTAGAACTTTTAAAGGTGTACAGTACTGTAGTACACTATTTTGATCTATCTCGTAGGGTTCAGCCAGCGTTTGCAACGTAAGCGCAAAAAATTGTTTATTTACGACATCACATTAGAAACCTCTAAAATTATCAGTGTTTCTCTACTATATTATGCATGTATTATACATATAAACCTTCCTCTTGAATCACTCTATCTATTAAAAACCGCATCAAAATCCGTTACGTAGTTTTAAAGATCTAAGCATACAACGGGACAGACGGACAGCGGAAAGCGACTTTATTTTATACCATGTAATGATGAATTTAAACGTTTATTTGTGAGTTTGATTTATTATCATAATTTAGTTAAATTATTGAATAAATTATATTTTTTTAAATGAATCTCTGTATCATTTCAGTATCATAATCTGTAAATTTTATTTTTTGTGTGTACGATATTTTATAAAAAAGTGCCTTGAAATGTGTCATACCATATTTTTATTTATTATTTGCAGGATGTAGATGTGATGGTTTTAATTTATGTATTTTCCTAGAAATTGTTTTAGATATGCGGGAAAATAAACATTACTGTTGGGTCAATATGTTTTTAACATTCCGAAGTCAAACATGAAACCTTAAGTTTTTCTATGACCGTCTGCTATTAGTTATAATCTCACAAGCTAATAATGTTTTACTAAATTATGAATTACAGCCTGATTTGTAAACCTTAAAAACTCGGTAAGCTCCGTAACAAATGTTTTAATTCTGCTGACTAGATGACGTTGAATTCGTTTGGGTTCTGACCGTGTCAGATAAATTTGGAAAGAAGTACCTAAGGTCTAACGACAAAAAGAAAAAGGCCCGGAAACATAAGAAATGTGAAACTGCAGGCACTAAAGATGTTAAAGATTGGCATACTGTTGCCATTGTTTCGGCCTGCAGTCTACTGGCGTTGGCTGTTATTACATCAGCCTCAGCCTGCGCTTTCGTGGCTTCAGCTTGTCTCAGCGCAGACTGAGTGAGCAAGCTGTCTCTGTGGGCGCGCATCTCCTCAATGAGCATCATCAAACTGCGGCTCTCGTCGAGTACTCCATGGCTTACTGTCGGAAAATATATACATCAAGAAATAAAAAAGACAGAAACACTTTAGTGGGGTGTTTTTTACACATTATGTATTTTACGAAGTACAATTTGCCCACCTGTACGACGCTGAGAGAGAGTAAGGCTCGTCAATTTTGATTTTACTTTACTCTGATTGATTGAATGACGAATGATCGGATCATTCCAATCTCGTAATTTAAATTATTTATGAAGATAAATAGTTTAAGAACTTAAGTTATAAATAACCTTAAAGTTAGATACTTTGGTCCACTCTTTGGGCACTCTTACTGGCCCTTCTTTACTCAGTGCGTCAGCACTCTCATGCCAAAGGCGAACTGACATAGCCCGTCCCTCTTTAGATCGAAGTCTACCGAGGGCTAATTCTTTATTGGCCTCGGCAAACTCCATCAACAACTGAAGCTGCAGTAGGTAAGCTGCTGGTGGTACGGCGTCCACCGTCCATTTTATCTGAAAAGCACAAAGCTGGGCAATATATTACTTATTATTACATATTACAATATCATGGACGAGTGGACGACAATATCAGTGTCTTGTGAACACTAAGTTTTCTTCTCTGATAAGTACACTTATTGTTAATATCTCGGCTTGACTTTAGTTGTGCGTCGCAGGAATTGGAGGGTGAAAAGACTCACATCTGGTAGGGTTTTGCTTCCTGATTACATTTTACCAGTAATAACACTAGGTTATTTTTAGTTTACAAAAAATAATAAAACATTTTTAACCTCACAAATCAGATAAATTAGATAAAACTACGTAAAAATTGACAGATAATAATCAACTTCGTCGTATTTCTTGTCTATGGTTTTATATGTTGTGTGCAAAATTGATGTGAACGAAACGTAAAATCCTGTCAGTGATTTTGTTATGGCTTCTTTCGACGACTTTGGCTTATCTTCACTTCACTTGGCTACTTATCACCTATCACTAGGTAGGTTATGTTGGAATATAGAAAAAAACGCGCAAGGCGAGCGAAGCGTGCCGCGGCAGCGGCCGCCGCAGCGCCAGAAAATAATACAAGGTTACGGTATATCTCACTTGGTTACTTATCACCTATCACTAGGTAGGTTATGTTGGAATATAGAAAAAAACGCGCAAGGCGAGCGAAGCGTGCCGCGGCAGCGGCCGCCGCAGCGCCAGAAAATAATACAAGGTCACGGTATATCTCACTTGGTTACTTATCACCTATCACTAGGTAGGTTATGTTGGAATATAGAAAAAAACGCGCAAGGCGAGCGAAGCGTGCCGCGGCAGCGGCCGCCGCAGCGCCAGAAAATAATACAAGGTCACGGTATATCTCACTGGGTTACTTATCACCTATCACTAGGTAGGTTATGTTGGAATATAGAAAAAAACGCGCAAGGCGAGCGAAGCGTGCCGCGGCAGCGGCCGCCGCAGCGCCAGAAAATAATACAAGGTCACTGTATATCTGATCTTTGTTATATTTGTTGTCTGTGATATATCATGTTGTGCAAAGTTGATGCGAACGAAACGTAAAAAACCTGTCATGTGTCACTGTAACCAAATCAAATCAAAACCGCGCCAAATCTCGCGATAGGTTACAAATGTTTTTTTTTCTCATTTGTGCATCTACCTTTATCTTGGGAGCTTTACCAGGGGTGAGGTGGACCTCTCCCTCCCCCTCCTTGGTAATTTAAACTAGATTTGTATCAATAATTTTTTTTGAGGTTAGGTTAAATTTATTCAAATATCTCGAGAACGGGGAAATACCTAGTATGGGGGTGGTACCAGGGGGTAGGGAGGGTCCCCCCCCCTCCCACCCCCATTTTTTTTTTTTTAATTGGCTTGCGACGCACTACTAAAGTTTAACCAATATCTCCATTATGAACAAAAACAATACTTACTTGCCTCAAGTTCAATTTTGTTAATAAAAATATGAATTAAAAGGTAATACGCGATAAATACCTATTAACTAAAAAAACAATATGAATTTCGTTTTTGACAATCATAGTGTTTACAATCCAAGTTGACAATATTTTGACATAAGTACATAATACTAGCAGCTTCGCTCGTGATTAAAATTTATTTTCTATTTTTTAGTTTGGTTTTCTATATAAAGCGTGTTTTTTAGTTTTTTAAACTATTATATATTTTCTACTTTTTAGTTTTAGGATAACCGGATATTTTTTTTATTATTATGTTTTTTTTTGTTTGTTTTTCGAATTATTGCATTGTTATCGGTCTTTGACAGGTGTGCATACAAACATACAAACATACTAACATACAAACATACATACAAGTGAAGCTAATATAAAGCGTATATAAAGCAATGATGCAAACCAGTTTGAATCATTTCCATCTCAGAAGCAAAACAAACTTATAAAAAAGCCAAATACTAAAACAATGAACTATAACCAATTAAGGTTTTGAATTTTTAATGTCTAATGTCAATTAATTAATAGAATCGTGTAAATCGAAATCAATAGAATGTATGGTCTTTAGTTCATGCAAAACTCAATAGAAAAAACTAGCGTAAAAAAAATGGGGTAGGGGAAAAGGGGCTAATGGGAGTCACTTAAGCAAGATATAGAATAAAACACACAATTTTTACTTTATCTTCATTTTAATCAACTTTTAAAGTACTTTAATCATTACACTATCAGTCTCAGACAGTTTCATTACCTTTGGAATCATATGTTAATTAACATTAAACTTGAAAAAAAATACATCTTTGACCACCATTGTCCATATCTGAGGGTAATTAGAGTCACTATGGGGACAATGAGAGTCAGCCTAGCCTAACAATTGTCACATACGTAACCTTTTGGTGAGTCTCATCCTGTGCAACTAGCGTGTGCCCATAAGCCACAAGAAGTGCATCTGTACCATATCTCATTGTTGCAACCAAATTCATGGCAAAGTGTTGCAGCCACTCAAAGAATAGATGTTCATTAATCCACCCATTATCTGAACATTTGTATATAGTTCCTACAGGACCGTCTTTTTCAAGAGGAGTCATTCTTTTTTTCGGAAAGATGAACATTGGTGGGACAAAACTACCAGCAGCGCTCATGGCACACAAAAGTGTAATATTTTTTCCTCTTTCCCAACTTGTTATGGAGCCAACTCTTTTCATGCCTTTGGGAGCTAATATTTTTCCAGGATCTTGCACTGTGGAAATGCCTGTCTCGTCGCAGTTATAAATATTATTAGGAGTAAATTTATATTTGTCCATTAGATCTCCTAATAGTCTTTAGAACAGTTGGACTTCTTCTTTATTGAAAGCTCTTATTCTGTTGATACTTGTAGCTTCAGGTTTCCGAACAGAGATGCTATTTCTTTTTAATAAGCCATCTAGCCAATCGCGTCCAGCCATTTTAGCACTCTTGTCAAAATTGTGCGAAATTTTTAAGTTCTTCTGCATACTGGTATGCTGCTTTCCTTATTTGAATCACTGTGACTCCATAAAAAATATAAGATAATTATTTTATCCGGTCTGACAAAACCTTTTCTACATCTGCTGTGAATACAGGAAGTCGTCCGAGACGTGGTTCCGATGAATTCTTCGTCTTTAGCCGCTTTTGGAGGCTTGAAAAAGGTATATAATATTACAATGGATACTTCCATAATATAAGCAACGGGATAACGTGGAACACCAACCCCGTAGGCAAAATATTTAGGACTTTTAAGAAGTAAAGTTTGTAGTCTTGTTTGTGATCTTGTGAGCAAGGTTGAATCTTTTGTTTTCTAAATTTAATATTTATACACATTAATTTAAAAATTTGTAATGAACGTCAGTCGGGTTGTTGAATAAATTGGAATGTTCTCTCGCCAACGTCCATACCACGTTGAAAACACCGGTTCTCGTCCGATCACCGAAGTTAAGCAACGTCGGGCGCGGTCAGTACTTGGATGGGTGACCGCCTGGGAACACCGCGTGATGTTGGCTTTTTGCGGCTCATTTTATTTTAGTAGGTTGTTTCATAAAGCGCCAAATAACGTTTATAATATTAAGTAAATGGGTGCTGTGCGGCTGTCACAGTCAAGAGATTATACTAATTAATTTACAAGAAGCACACATTTACTTCATAATACGAACGGCTACGGCGAAATAGATGGCGCTGTATGAAATAGCCAACTGCTGGCGTCTGTTTTTACGGATCATCATAATTTTGAAGTACTTATACATAATCATAAAACTAAGCTCGATAAGCAACGGGACAACCGGGCTTCAGACATTTATTTATTTGCAAACTAGATGCAAACAATTGAATAGCAGTTTGTTATATTAATTCATCATATCAGCCTATAGGAAGTCCACTGCTGGACATAGGCCTCCCCAATTGATTTCCAGGAAGAACGAATTTAAGCCCTCTCCATCCACCGACTTCCTGCGATCTTTACAATGTCGTCAGTCTATCGGATAGGGGGTCGTTCAACGTTTCGTTTTCCGGTCCTTGGTTGCCATTCGAGAACTTTTACTACCCAACGATTATCAGTTCTGCGAGCTATAGGGCCTTCCCATTGCCACTTCAAATTGCAAATTTTGAGTGCTATATCGGTGACATTGGTTCTTTTACGGATTTCCTCGTTGTGGATTTATATTAATTAGGTATATCTTATTAATAATAGTAATTAAACAGAAACAGTCTATTAAAGCATATTATAAAATATTTGATTATTTAGATGACAAAAAAGCTTGGGATGAATCTGCTCCAACCGACTCGGCATCCGTAACAAAATTGTCAAGGATCATACAAAAAAGTTTTAAGACCAGACAAGTTTCTTGCCGGATTCTTCTTGAACTCAGGTTAGGAAGAACCGGCACCTAGATTCACTAGCATGTAAGAAAACGATTCACAATGGTCCTTGTGATTTTATTGAATAAAGAAATATTGAATTTTGAATATAGCTCGCAGAACTGATAACCTTTGGAGAGTAAATGTTCTCGAATGGCAACCAAGGACATGAAAACGAAACGTAGGACGACCCTCCACCCGATGGACTGACGACATTGTATAGATCGCAGGAAGTCGGTGGATGGAGAGGGCTTAAATTCGTTCTTCCTGAAAATCAAATGTCCTATGTCTATGGAGGCCTATGTCCAGCAGTGGACTTCCTAAAGGCTGATATGTTGAATTAATATAACAAACTGCTTTTCAATTGTTTGCATCTAGTTTGCAAAAATTAAATGTCTTAGTTTAGTTTATTGAAGGTGTTTTCAACGTGGTATGGACGTTGGCGAGAGAACGTTTCAATTTATTTAACAATACTAGGTAATTCAATATCAAAATTCAAATTCAGTTTATTACCAATATAATATATTACTCAATGCGTTCGATGTGGACACTATGCAATATAGTATAATATTTATATTAGAAAAATTCAGTTTTATATTTATTCAAGGCTAGCTGATCCAGATCTTAACAAATTTTAATAGATTTCATTATGATCGGTTTGTAAAAACGAAAATGCTGTAAAAATCTAATACCTATCTATGGATGTTGGTTTTCAAAATTACAATTCGCAAAATCACAGAAAAATGTTTGCTCTAAAAATAACTTTAAGTAGAGATAGGATAAGGTTTTATTAAAACCAAAATTTATTTCACAACCGTAGCCCAGGGTGGCTACCGTTGAGTTACGAACCCAATCCTAACTTGGGATTTCGACCTTTATCGAAAATCGATTACGTGATTTCTTATTACAAAGCACACAATACAGGGCAGATAATTTACAAATACATATGTAAAGCAAACTAAATAAAACTATAAAATCGAACAATGCTAACAATTAATACGTGTAAAAACTACAACTTAATATTAGTATTACGCATTGTCCCGGTTGCTTATATTATCCTCCGTATTAATATAATAAATTCGAATAATTTAATATAAACATTAATTTTAAAATTTATAACGAATGTCTGTCGGGTTGTTGAATAAATTGGAAATTTCTTTCGCCAACGTCCATACCACGTTGAAAACACCGGTTCTCGTCCGATCACCGAAGTTAAGCAACGTCGGGCGCGGTCAGTACTTGGATGGGTGACCGCCTGGGAACACCGCGTGATGTTGGCTTTTTGCGGCTCATTTTATTAAAGTAGGTTATTTCATACAGCGCCATCTAACGTTTGTATTAATAAGTAAATGTATGCTGCGCGGCTGTCAATGAAGTCACTGTCACAGTCAAAAGATGAGACTAATGAATTACCAACAGTTCTTAACTGCTAACACATTTACTTCATAATACAAACGTTAGATGGCGCTGTATGAAATAGCCTATTGCTGGCGTCTGTTTTTACGAATCATCATAATTTTCATGTATACATAATTATAAAACTAAGCTCAATAAGTAACGGGACAACCAGGCTTCTAAAAAATATTTTTTGCAAACTGGATGGAAACAATTGAATAGCAGTTTGAAATTTTCATAAGTTATATCTTATTAGTAAATAGAGCTTGAAAACTATCTAGAAAAAATACAGGTACCGCGTCGGCCGCCGCCGCCCAAACTATTAAAAATGCCATAGTTCGTAAGATCTGTAATCCGTGGAGTTGAACTATGATTCTCAATAAAATTACAACTCTACAGCCCAAAAACTAGCTTTGCACCCGTGTGAGTTCATAGCGAATTGCTATTAGTTAAATAAATTGAATTCGGTATTTGCCAACGTCCATACCACGTTGAAACCACCGGTTCTCGTCCGATCACCGAAGTTAAGCAACGTCGGGCGCGGTCAGTACTTGGATGGGTGACCGCCTGGGAACACCGCGTGATGTTGGCTTTTTGCAACTATATGTTTTGGTATAGATTTTACGGATTTTTACAGAAACTTTTATGTAATCATATATAAGAGAAATGATATTCTTTGGAAAATGCAGTACTTGTGAACGACTAGACCTATTTGAGTATTTTTCGTTTTTAAATATTCATCATAGTCAAAAGTAGGACTAGACTTGAGGACTATGCAAACAAAAACAATAAAAGAAAGAAAAATAATTTATTCAAACCACCACTAGGATGTCTATCATTATCATTACATAGTATAAAACAAAGTCACCTCCCGCTGTCTCTGTCTCGATGTATGCCTAGATCTTTAAAACTACGCCACGGATTTTGATGCGGTTTTTTCAAAATATAAAGTGATTCAAGAGGAAGGTTTATATGTATAATACATGCATAATATAAAAGAAAAACACTGATCATTTTAGAGGTTTCTAATGTGATGTCGTAAATAAACACACATTTTTGCGCTTGCATTGCAAACACTGGCTGAACCCTACGAGATAGTTAAAATAATGTACTACAGTATTATACACCTTTAAAAGGTCTTCAAAAATAAAAATACTCAAAAAATGAATACCAACCAAAACCACACATTGCACAATTTTGTTTTATTGTTAAAAAGTAAGATAACGCTGTATGACATAACTTACATAAAAAGAGATGCAAAAAGCCAACATCACGCGGTGTTCCCAGGCGGTCACCCATCCAAGTACTGACCGCGCCCGACGTTGCTTAACTTCGGTGATCGGACGAGAACCGGTGTTTTCAACGTGGTATGGACGTTGGCGAAAGAAATTTCCAATTTATTCAACAACCCGACAGACATTCGTTATAAATTTTAAAATTAATGTTTATATTAAATTATTCGAATTTATTATATTAATACGGAGGATAATATAAGCAACCGGGACAATGCGTAATACTAATATTAAGTTGTAGTTTTTACACGTATTAATTGTTAGCATTGTTCGATTTTATAGTTTTATTTAGTTTGCTTTACATATGTATTTGTAAATTATCTGCCCTGTATTGTGTGCTTTGTAATAAGAAATCACGTAATCGATTTTCGATAAAGGTCGAAATCCCAAGTTAGGATTGGGTTCGTAACTCAACGGTAGCCACCCTGGGCTACGGTTGTGAAATAAATTTTGGTTTTAATAAAACCTTATCCTATCTCTACTTAAAGTTATTTTTAGAGCAAATATTTTTCTGTGATTTTGCGAATTGTAATTTTGAAAACCAACATCCATAGATAGGTATTAGATTTTTACAGCATTTTCGTTTTTACAAACCGATCATAATGAAATCTATTAAAATTTGTTAAGATCTGGATCAGCTAGCCTTGAATAAATATAAAACTGAATTTTTCTAATATAAATATTATACTATATTGCATAGTGTCCACATCGAACGCATTGAGTAATATATTATATTGGTAATAAACTGAATTTGAATTTTGATATTGAATTACCTAGTATTGTTAAATAAATTGAAACGTTCTCTCGCCAACGTCCATACCACGTTGAAAACACCTTCAATAAACTAAACTAAGACATTTAATTTTTGCAAACTAGATGCAAACAATTGAAAAGCAGTTTGTTATATTAATTCAACATATCAGCCTTTAGGAAGTCCACTGCTGGACATAGGCCTCCCCAATTGATTTTCAGGAAGAACGAATTTAAGCCCTCTCCATCCACCGACTTCCTGCGATCTATACAATGTCGTCAGTCCATCGGGTGGAGGGTCGTCCTACGTTTCGTTTTCATGTCCTTGGTTGCCATTCGAGAACATTTACTCTCCAAAGGTTATCAGTTCTGCGAGCTATATTCAAAATTCAATATTTCTTTATTCAATAAAATCAAAAGGACCACTTTGAATCATCTTCTTACATGCTAGTGAATCTAGGTGCCGGTTCTTCCTAACCTGAGTTCAAGAAGAATCCGGCAAGAAGAAAACTTGTTTGTATGATCCTTGTTACGGATTTTGTTACGGATGCCGAGTCGGTTGGAGCAGATTCATCCCAAGCTTTTTTGTCATCTAAATAATCAAATATTTTATAATATATTATAATATAATAGACAGTTTCTGTTTAATTACGTTTTTAAAGTTGCCAATCGACAAATCTAACACGTCGCTTGGGAGCTTGGGGGCGATGGCGGTATTTTTGAACGTTTGAACCAAAGCTAATCCAAATCAAAACCAAAGTCAAAACGTTATTTTTGACATATTTCGTACCGCGCTAATCACTATAACGGACACGATTTAGATCTTTTTTGGAAAATACGTTGATCGAACGTTGCCGGATCGCGTCAACTTTGACAGCGCTTTCAAACTACCGTTTCTAATTCAGTTTGTGTCGAGAGACTTATTGTTTTCTGAGCCGTTTTATTTGTTTTTATCATTTAGAAAGTGCATATCAGGTAGATGTGGCTGAAAGCCGAACATCAACCCGTAGAAAAAATGAATTAATAAGGAGATCTCTCACATTCTCATATGAAGGAAACTTTTTGGAACAGTATCGTCTTTCTATGGATCTTTTTACGGTATTGGTGGAAAAGCTAAGACCTTGTATAGCTGCTCCACTTCGTGCTGATGATCTAGATGTAGAGACAAAGGTAAGTGTTAGTAGCATCTACAACCCAAGCTACATACATCATCATTATACAATACAATACTGCCTGCTGATCATCCCGCGTTAATTCTACTGGCTCACTATATATAATACATCTTTCAGGTTCTGATAGCTCTAGTTTACGTGATGGGTTCGTACCAGACGGTGGTTGGAGATAATAAGGACCATCCAGTGTCCCAATCAACTAAGCAAGCAAGGCTGTAACGGAAGTAGCAGCGGCGACTTTGGCGCCTGAAGATTATTCTTCCTGATACATTCAATGAATATAATGAACATGATTAATGTTTTTGTTTAATGTTTTTTTTTATTCAGAACTAGCGACCCGCCCCGGCTTAGCACGGTTGCAAAGCTGATACTAAATGTACTACAGAATGTCTTTATATATAACGTTATCTATGAGATAGACATATACTAGACATAGACATAGAAATATACATCGCGGACTTTTTTGTACAACTTTTAAAGGTGTACAGTACTGTAGTACACTATTTTGATCTATCTCGTAGGGTTCAGCCAGCGTTTGCAACGTAAGCGCAAAAAATTGTGTTTATTTACGACATCACATTAGAAACCTCTAAAATTATCAGTGTTTCTCTACTATATTATGCATGTATTATACATATAAACCTTCCTCTTGAATCACTCTATCTATTAAAAACCGCATCAAAATCCGTTACGTAGTTTTAAAGATCTAAGCATACAACGGGACAGACGGACAGCGGAAAGCGACTTTATTTTATACCATGTAATGATGAATTTAAATTTTCAAGTAAGTACGTTTATTTGTGAGTTTGATTTATTATCATAATTTAGTTAAATTATTGAATAAATTATATTTTTATAAATGAATCTCTGTATCATTTCAGTATCATAATCTGTAAACTTTATTTTTTGTGTGTACGATATTTTATCAAAAAGTGCCTTGAAATGTGTCATACCATATTTTTATTTATTATTTGCAGGATGTAGATGTGATGGTTTTAATTTATGTATTTTCCTAGAAATTGTTTTAGATATGCGGGAAAATAAACATTACTGTTGGGTCAATGTAGTTTTTAACATTCCGAAGTCAAACATGAAACCTTAAGTTTTTCTATGACCGTCTGCTATTAGTTATAATCTCACAAGCTAATAATGTTTTACTAAATTATGAATTATAGCCTGATTTGTAAACCTTAAAAACTCGGTAAGCTCCGTAACAAATGTTTTAATTCTGCTGACTAGATGACGTTGAATTGGTTTGGGTTCTGACCGTGTCAGATAAATTTGGAAAGAAGTACCTAAGGTCTAACGACAAAAAGAAAAAGGCCCGGAAACAGTTAATTCATAGTTTATTTATTTTTATCCTAAGAAATGTCAAACTGTAGGCACTAAAGATGTTAAAGATTGGCATACTGTTGCCATTGTTTCGGCCTGCAGTCTACTGGCGTTGGCTGTTATTACATCAGCCTCAGCCTGCGCTTTCGCGGCTTCAGCTTGTCTCAGCGCAGACTGAGTGAGCAAGCTGTCTCTGTGGGCGCGCATCTCCTCAATGAGCATCATCAAACTGCGGCTCTCGTCGAATACACCATGGCTTACTGTCGGAAAATATATACATCAAGAAATAAAAAAGACAGAAACACTTTAGTGGGGTGTTTTTTACACATTATGTATTTTACGAAGTACAATTTGCCCACCTGTACGACGCTGAGAGAGAGTAAGGCTCGTCAATTTTGATTTTACTTTACTCTGATTGATTGAATGACGAATGATTTGATTATTCCAATCTCGTAATTTAAATTATTTATGAAGATAAATAGTTTAAGAACTTATGTTATAAATAACCTTAAAGTTACATACTTTGGTCCACTCTTTGGGCACTCTTACTGGCCCTTCTTTACTCAGTGCGTCAGCACTCTCATGCCAAAGGCGAACTGACATAGCCCGTCCCTCTTTAGATCGAAGTCTACCGAGGGCTAATTCCTTATTGGCCTCGGCAAACTCCATCAACAACTGAAGCTGCTGTAGGTAAGCTGCTGGTGGTACGGCGTCCACCGTCCATTTTATCTGAAAAGCACAAAGCTGGGCAATATATTACTTATTATTACATATTACAATATCATGGACGAGTGGACGACAATATCAGTGTCTTGTGAACACTAAGTTTTCTTCTCTGATAAGTACACTTATTGTTAATATCTCCATTATGAACAAAAACAATACTTACTTGCCTCAAGTTCAATTTTGTTAATAAAAATATGAATTAAAAGTTAATACGCTATACATACCCAGTAACTAAACAAACAATATGAATTTCGTTTTTGACAATCATAGTGTTTACAATCCAAGTTGACAATATTTCGACATAAGTACATAATACTAGCAGCTTCGCTCGCGATCTCGTCCGCACGTTTTAGTTTAGTGTAAAAACATTTTTTTCATCATTTACAGCCTACAATCTTCGACTTCTTCTTATCGTGTCACTAGTTCTTTTGAACCAGTGTGGTGAAAGGTTCAAAGTGCGCTTCAGAAGCTCTTTCCGTGCAATGTTCACCTCCTGGGTATTATAAACAAACTTAGGCCACCCTATGTTTGTAGGTACCATGCGCCACGATCCTGTGTTAACTCTGTCCATTCGCGGCCCACGATTTTAACTAATGTCCCATATAACGGATAACAGACGTTCCATTATCTAGTTCTCTGCCACCATTAAGTGGGTACACACTCCACCTGACAATATGGAAGCCAGCCGCTGCTTATGAAAAAGGCTGCCGCTGCCTCGCAGGTCAAAATACGCTTAAAGCAGACCAATCAGCGTAATAAAAATTGTATTAGATAGCAGGAATTTAGCGATTCGCGCATATTGCTAGTTGCCGCGAGTTACATAAGCCCTAATAGAGGGAAAATCAACAGTAGAGGGTTCGACGGCTATCGTCGAACCGTTAAAACATATACCAACAGATACAAACTTAACCCCTTTTTATTATAGTGTAAAAATAATCACACTCAATCGATATACGATAACAAACCATAACTAAAAGAAGAACAAAAAGTTTAATAGGTTTATTATTGTCGTTGTAAACTCTAACTGTTCTATTTTGGAGAATTCATTAATAAACCGTTCATAAAAAATAAAATAAAATAAAATTGGCAACACCCCGACCTAAAACTCCGTTGATAGTTTTGGACATTGATTGCGTCATCACATCATAGAGGACAGGCTATCTCGAACAAAAAACAACTCATTTTTTCCAGAAGACAGAGACATGTAGGCTGAGCTAAGTCCAGCGGTCACATTAGAAATTAAACCGACAACTTCATAACGTTTTCACAAATGTAGAATAGAATAGAATAGAATAGAATAGAAAATATTTATTAAACGTCACATATCAAATACAGTGCGAATATAATATAAACTAGTCTATGTACAGTGACGAAACAAAGACTACCACTCAGCATATGATACAGAAGTGTGAGGGCTGCTGTATCGCTGGTTTTCAGTGGCACCATCGTGAGTAGCGCAGCAGCTACTGCCACACACCATGAGTGTACCACATAACATAACATAACATACATTAACTAACTATAATTGGCATGTTAATAGGTAAAACTCTTAGAACTGAAGAACTAATAAAAATATTTACACGTTTGTTAAATAGGCATTTAAGGAATACAAATATAATTCAAAATTATGCAACCAGTTAAACATGGTGATAAATACATTAAATAACAAAAATAATATAAATAAATTTAAACCAAAAACTACCTCTTAAAGAGCAGACTTTTGTGCATTTAACAGATATTTTTTAAATGAATTTTTGAAGGACCAAATGATAATATGTAAGTAGTAACCAGCGTCTTAGTGCTCTTACGTTTTAAAACTGGAAGTGGTTATGGATTGGTAAAAGCCACAATCAGAGAAATATATCTTATCACACAACAAAAAAGATGCAAAAAGCCAACATCACGCGGTGTTTCAGGCGGTCACCCAACCTAGTACATTGATACATTGTACATTGAAGGTCAATTAAAATCAATATTGAACTGTTAATAAACCACGGAAGATGGCTGAAAAAACAACCTAAAACAAAGTGAACGGATAGAGCAAAATAAATAATAGTTTAAAAAACTAAAAAACACGCTATATATAGAAAACCAAACTAAAAAATAGAAAATAAATTAATAAATGTAAGTAAGCTAAGTAAGTCCACGCTTTTTTTTATATAAAACATTTTTTTCTTACTTACATTTATTAAAATTTATTTTCTATTTTTAGTTTGGTTTTCTATATAAAGCGTGTTTTTTAGTTTTTTAAACTATTATTTATTTTCTACTTTTTAGTTTTAGGATAACCGGAAATATTTTTTATTACTATGTTTTTTTTTTGTTTTTTTTTCGAATTATTGCATTGTCATCGGTCTTTGACAGGTGTGCAAAATTTGAATGAAATCTGGCCGTTTAAAGTGGGTCGAAATCGCGTCCTAACGAGTCGGTTACATACAAACATACAAACATACATATAAGTGAAGCTAATATCAAGCGTATAATAAAGCATTGATGCGAACCAGTTTGAATCATTTCCATCTCAGAAGCAAAACAAACTTATTTAAACCAATTAAGGTTTTGAATTTTTAATGTCTAATGTCAATTAATTAATAGAATCGTGTAAATCGAAATCAATAGAATGTATGGTCTTGAGTTCATGCAAAATTCAATAGAAAAATAGCGTAAAAAAAATCGGGTAATATTTATTACCCGATTTTTTTATATGTATGTGAAATACTTTTAGTTTTTCTTTATACCTCAATTCTAGTCCTAATTCAGACTATGATGAATGTAAAAAAAAACTCATAAAGGTCTAGTCGTTCACAAGTTCTGCGCTTTTCAAAGAATAGAATTTCTCTTTTATTTAATTACCTAAAAAAGGTTCCTTACAAATCCGTAAAATCTATACCAAAACAAAAAGTTACAAAAAGCCAACATCACGCGGTGTTCCCAGGCGGTCACCCATCCAAGTACTGACCGCGCCCGACGTTGCTTAACTTCGGTGATCGGACGAGAACCGGTGTTTTCAACGTGGTATGGACGTTGGCGTTTGGTTATTTCAATTTATTTAACAACTGCGGACCTGACAGGCATAGTTTTTTCCTAATTTAAATAAAAATCTCAATAATACCAACCAAAACCACAAACGTTACTTCTGGAACGTACGTAAGTATTTTCCCCACTGAGATTCCCTGTTGTCCCGTTGATTATAATATCAGGCTTCTAGTTTCTTATGGCGAGAAAAGTCTATCAAAATTAAACTGACAATAAACCACTGAAGATTTCTGATAACACATTCTAAAACAAAGTGAGATGGAAATCACGCAAACCAGTTTGAGTGATTTCCATCTCAGAGTATAGTATTATGATATCTGCGTCAGAACCAAAACAAACATAAAAAGAGCCAAAAATGGAATCAATGAACGATAACCAATTAAAGTTCAGATTATTTTGAGTCTAATGTCAATTAAATAAAAGAATCGTGAGTCATTATGTATGGTCTTGAGTTCATGCCAAATTCCATAGAAAAAATAACGTTCAGTCACAGATGTTCAGTATTACCCTTTTTTTTTATTTATATGAAAAACTTTTAGTTTAATAAATATTTGAAGTTTTTATTTTTGTTTTATAAAAAACTTCGGTGGCTCCGTGTTGGCAGCAGGTACAACGTTAGGACTGTCTTGTTGGCAATACCTCTGTATGTAGGACTGCAGCTTTTTAGGGCAGTTTCCGCTATGCCGCCACTATGTGTGTTAATAATATTGCCCCAATTGTAGGGTTCAGCCAGAGTTGCGCAAATAAATGTGTTTATATACGACATCACATTATGCAACATATTATGCATGTATTATCCATATGAACCATCCTCTTGAATAGTGATACAATATATATATTTTAAAAAAACCGCATCAAAATCCATTGCCTAGTTTTAAAGATCTAAGCATACATATGGACGGACAGACAGCGGGAAGCGACTTTGGTGTTTTCAACGTGGTATGAACGTTGGCGAAAACTGAATTCAATTTATTTAACTGATACCAATTCGCTATGAACTCGCACGGGTGCAAAGCTGGGTTTTGGGCTGTAGAGTTGTAATTTTAATCTAATTTTTAGCTAACGAACTATGGCATTTTTTATAGTTTGGGCAGCGGTGGCCGACGCGGCACCTGTATTTTTTCTAGATTGTTTTCAAGCTCTATTTACTAATAAGATATAATTAAATTAACAAACTGCTATTCAATTGTTTCCATCTAGTTTGCAAAAAATATTTTTTTTGAAGCCCGGTTGTCCCGTTGCTTATTGAGCTTAGTTTTATGAATATGATAGTTTTATGATGTATACTTCAAAATTATGATGTTCCGTAAAAACAGACAACAGCATTAGGCTATTTCATACAGCGCCATCTAACGTTTGTATTACGAAGTAAATGTGTGAAGTGCTGTTTGTACATTAATATGTCTTATCTCTTGACTGTGACTGTGACTTTATTGACAGCCGCGCAGCTCACATTTACTTATTAATACAAACATTAGATGGCGCTGTATGAAATGACCTACATAAATAAAATGTCCCGCAAAAAGTCGTTGGCGATAGCAGAGCTCAATTTTATTACCAAATAGCTAAACAGAATTATAGTTCTCTAATTCAATATTTAGGTAATATCCGTCTACGTTTTAGCTCCAATTAAAGTTCGATAATAACCTAAAACCGTATTATGTTATCTAACTACTAGTTAACCCTACAGACGTTCATTACGAATTTAAAAAATAAAATATACCTACTTATTTTATTCTTTGAAAATGTTATGAAAAATTTAATTTAACAAATACATAAGTTAAGCAAACTAAATAAAAATATAAAATCGAACAATGCTAACAATTAATACGTGTAAAAACTACAACTTAATATAAGTATTACGCATTGTCCCGGTTGCTTATATTATCCTCCGTATTAATATAATAAATTCGAATAATTTAATATAAACATTAATTTTAAAATGTATAACGAACGTCTGTCGGGTTGTTGAATAAATTGGAAATTCCTTTCGCCAACGTCCATACCACGTTGAAAACACCGGTTCTCGTCCGATCACCGAAGTTAAGCAACGTCGGGCGCGGTCAGTACTTGGATGGGTGACCGCCTGGGAACACCACGTGATGTTGGCTTTTTGCATCTCTTTTTATGTAAGTTATGTCATACAGCGTTATCTAACTTTTTAACAATAAAACAAAATTGTGCAATGTGTGGTTTTGGTTGGTATTCATTTTTTGAGTATTTTTATTTTTGAAGACCTTTTAAAGGTGTATAATACAGTAGTACATTATTTTAATCTATCTCGTAGGGTTCAGCCAGTGTTTGCAATGTAAGCGCAAAAATGTGTGTTTATTTACGACATCACATTAGAAACCTCTAAAATGATCAGTGTTTTTCTTTTATATTATGCATGTATTATACATATAAACCTTCCTCATGAATCACTCTATATATTAAAAAACCGCATCAAAATCCGTGGCGTAGTTTTAAAGATCTAAGCATATATCGAGACAGAGACAGCGGGAGGTGACTTTGTTTTATACTATGTAATGATAATGATAGACATCCTAGTGGTGGTTTGAATAAATTGTTTTTCTTTCTTTTATTGTTTTTGTTTGCATAGTCCTCAAGTCTAGTCCTAATTTTGACTATGATGAATATTTAAAAACGAAAAATACTCAAATAGGTCTAGTCGTTCACAAGTTCTGCATTTTCCAAAGAATATCATTTCTCTTTTATTTGATTACATAGAAGTTTCTGTAAAAATCCGTAAAATCTATACCAAAACATATAGTTGCAAAAAGCCAACATCACGCGGTGTTCCCAGGCGGTCACCCATCCAAGTACTGACCGCGCCCGACGTTGCTTAACTTCGGTGATCGGACGAGAACCGGTGGTTTCAACGTGGTATGGACGTTGGCTATAATCGAATTCAATTTATTTAACTAATAGCAATTCGCTATGAACTCACACGGGTGCAAAGCTAGTTTTTGGGCTGTAGAGTTGTAATTTTATTGAGAATCATAGTTCAACTCCACGGATTACAGATCTAACGAACTATGGCATTTTTAAGTTTGGGCGGCGGCGGCTGACGCGGTACCTGTATTTTTTCTAGATTGTTTTCAAGCTCTATTTACTAATAAGATATACTTTGAAAATTTCAAACTGCTATTCAATTGTTTCCATCCAGTTTGCAAAAAATATTTTTTAGAAGCCGTTGTCCCGTTACTTATTGAGCTTAGTTTTATGATTATGTATACATCAAAATTATGATGATTTGTAAAAACAGACGCCAGCAATAGGCTATTTCATACAGCGCCATCTAACGTTTGTATTATGAAGTAAATGTGTTAGGAGTTAAGAGCTGTTGGTAAATTCATTAGTCTCATCTTTTGACTGTGTCAGTGACTTCATTGACAGCCGCGCAGCATACATTTACTCATTAATACAAACGTTAGATGAAATAACCTACTTCAATAAAATTAGCCGCAAAAAGCCAACATCACGCGGTGTTCCCAGGCGGTCACCCATCCAAGTACTGACCGCGCCCGACGTTGCTTAACTTCGGTGATCGGACGAGAACCGGTGTTTTCAACGTGGTATGGACGTTGGCGAAAGAAATTTCCAATTTATTCAACAACCCGACAGACGTTCGTTATAAATTTTAAAATTAATGTTTATATTAAATTATTCGAATTTATAATATTAATACCTAGGATAATATAAGCAACCGGGACAACGCGTAATACTTATATTAAGTTGTAGTTTTTACACGTATTAATTGTTAGCATTGTTCGATTTTATAGTTTTATTTAGTTTGCTTTACATATGTAGTTGTTAATTATCGGCCCTGTATTGTGTGCTTTGTAATAAGAAATCACGCGATCGATTTTCGATAAAGGTCGAAATCCCAAGTTAGGATTGGGTTCGTAACTCAACGGTAGCCACCCTGGGCTACGGTTGTGAAATAAATTTTGGTAAACATTATCCTATCTCTACTTAAAGTTATTTTTAGAGCAAACATTTTTCTGTGATTTTGCGAATTGTAATTTTGAAAACCAACATCCATAGTTAGGTATTAGATTTTTACAGCATTTTCGTTTTTACAAACCGATCATAATGAAATGTACTAAAATTTTGTTAAGATCTGGATCAGCTAGCCTTGAATAAATATAAAACTGCATTTTTCTAATATAAATATTATACTATATAACATAGTGTCCACATCGAACGCATTAAGTAATATTTTAAATTGGTAATAAACTGAATTTGAATTTTGATATTGAATTACCTAGTATTGTTAAATAAATTGAAACGTTCTCTCGCCAACGTCCATACCACGTTGAAAACACCTTCAAAAAACTAAACTAAGACATTTAATTTTTGCAAACTAGATGCAAACAATTGAAAAGCAGTTCGTTATACTAATTGAACATATCAGCCTTTAGAAAGTCCACTGCTGGATATAGGCCTCCCCAATTGATTTTCAGGAAGGACGACTTTAAGCCCTCTCCATCCACCGACTTCCTGCGATCTATACAATGTCGTCAGTCCATCGGGTGGAGGGTCGTCCTACGTTTCGTTTTCATGTCCTTGGTTGCCATTCGAGAACATTTACTCTCCAAAGGTTATCAGTTCTGCGAGCTATATTCAAAATTCAATATTTCTTTATTCAATAAAATCACAAGGACCATTTTGAATCGTCTTCTTACATGCTAGTGAATCTAGGTGCCGGTTCTTCCTAACCTGAGTTCAAGAAGAATCCGGCAAGAAACTTGTCTGGTCTTAAAACTTTTTTGTATGATCCTTCACAATTTTGTTACGGATGCCGAGTCGGTTGGAGCAGATTCATCCCAAGCCTTTTTGTCATCTAAATAATCAGATATTTTATAATATGCTTTAATAGACAGTTTCTGTTTAAGTACTTTTTTAAATTTGCCAATCGACAAATCTAACACGTCGCTTGGGACCTTGGGGGCGATCGCGGTAATTTTGAACGTTTCAACCAAAGCTAATCCAAATCAAAACCAAAGTCAAAACGTTATTTTTGATATATTTCGTACCGCGCTAATCACTATAACGGACACGATTTAGATCTTTTTTGGAAAATACGTTGATCGAACGTTGCCGGATCGCGTCAACTTTGAAAGCG
Source organism: Lampropteryx suffumata (assembly GCA_948098915.1). NCBI lineage: Eukaryota > Metazoa > Arthropoda > Insecta > Lepidoptera > Geometridae > Lampropteryx > Lampropteryx suffumata. The sequence goes on along the minus strand of OX402568.1, from coordinate 12,831,736 downwards.
CTTTCAAACTAACGTTTTTAATTCAGTTTGTGTCGAGAGACTTCTTATTGTTTTCTGAGCCGTTTTATTTGAATTTATCATTAAGAAAGTGCGTAAGAGGTAGATGTGGCTGAAAGCCGAACATCAACCCGTAGAAAAAATTACTTAATAAGGCGATCTCCCATATTCTCATATGAAGGAAACTTTGTGGAACAGTATCGTCTTTCTATGGATCTTTTTACGGTATTGGTGGAAAAGCTAAGACCTTGTATAGCTGCTCCACTTCGTGCTGATGGTCTAGATGTAGAGACAAAGGTAAGTGTTAGTAGCATCTACAACCCAAGCTACATTCATACATCATCATTATACAATACAATACTGCCTGCTGATCATCCCGCGTTAATTCTACTGGCTCACATATATAATACATCTTTCAGGTTCTGATAGCTCTAGTTTACGTGATGGGTTCGTACCAGACGGTGGTTGGAGATAATAAGGACCATCCAGTGTCCCAATCAACTAAGCAAGCAAGGCTGTAACGGAAGTAGCAGCGGCGACTTTGGCGCCTGAAGATTATTCATCCTGATACATTCAATGAATATAATGAACATGATTAATGTTTTTGTTTAATGTTTTTTTTTATTCAGAACTAGCGACCCGCCCCGGCTTAGCACGGTTGCAAAGCTGATACTAAATGTACTACAGAATGTCTTTATATACAACGTTATCTATGAGATAGACATATACTAAGACATAGACATATATATATACATCGCGGACTTTTTTGTAGAACTTTTAAAGGTGTACAGTACTGTAGTACACTATTTTGATCTATCTCGTAGGGTTCAGCCAGCGTTTGCAATTTAAGCGCAAAAAAATGAGTTTATTTACGACATCACATTAGAAACCTCTAAAATTATCAGTGTTTCTCTACTATATTATGCATGTATTATTCATATAAACCTTCCTTTTGAATCACTCTATCTATTAAAAACCGCATCAAAATCCGTTACGTAGTTTTAAAGATCTAAGCATACAACGGGACAGACGGACAGCGGAAAGCGACTTTGTTTTATACTATGTAATGATGAATTTAAATTTTCAAGTAAGTACGTTTATTTGTGAGTTTGATTTATTATCATAATTTAGTTAAATTATTGAATAAATAATATTTTTATAAATGAATCTCTGTATCATTTCAGTATCATAATCAGTAAATTTTATTTTTTGTGTGTACGATATTTTATAAAAAAGGGCCTTGAAATGTGTCATACCATATTTTTATTTATTATTTGCAGGATGTAGTCATTATGGTTTTAATTTATGTATTTTCCTAGATATTGTTATAGATATGCGGGAAAATAAACATTACTGTTGGGTCAATGTAGTTTTTAACATTCCGAAGTCAAACATGAAACCTTAAGTTTTTCTATGACCGTCTGCTATTAGTTATAATCTTACAAGCTAATAATGTTTTACTAAATTATGAATTACAGCCTGATTTGTAAACCTTAAAAACTCGGTAAGCTCCGTAACAAATGTTTTAATTCTGCTGACTAGATGACGTTGAATTGGTTTGGGTTCTGACCGTGTCAGATAAATTTGGAAAGAAGTACCTAAGGTCTAACGGCAAAAAGAAAAAGGCCCGGAAACAGTTAATTTATAGTTTATTTATTTATTTATTTTTATCCTAAGAAATGTCAAACTGCAGGCACTAAGGATGCTACAGATTGGCATACTGTTGCCATTGTTTCGGCCTGCAGTCTACTGGCGTTGGCTGTTATTACATCAGCCTCAGCCTGCGCTTTCGCGGCTTCAGCTTGTCTCAGCGCAGACTGAGTGAGCAAGTTGTCTCTGTGGGCGCGCATCTCCTCAATGAGCATCATCAAACTGCGGCTCTCGTCGAGTGCACCATGGCTTACTGTCGGAAAAAATATACATAAAGAAATTAAAAAGACAGAAACACTTTAGTGGGGTGTTTTTTACACATTATGTATATTACGAAGTACAATTTTTTTTTACATTTATTGAAGGCCCACCTGTACGACGCTGAGAGAGAGTAAGGCTCGTCAATTTTGATCTTACTTTACTCTGATTGAGGTAGTTTATTCACCAAAAACTACCTCTTAAAGAGCAGACTTTTGTGCATTTAACAGATATTTTTTAAATGAATTTTTGCAGGACCAAATGATAATATGTATGTAGTAACCAGCGTCTCAGTGCTCATACGTTTTAAAACTGGAAGTGGTTATGGATTGGTAAAAGCCACAATCAGAGAAATATATCTTATCACACAACAAAAAAGATGCAAAAAGCCAACATCACGCGGTGTTTCAGGCGGTCACCCAACCTAGTACATTGATACATTGTACATTGTAGGTCAATTAAAATCAATATTGAACTGTTAATAAACCCCGGAAGATGGCTGAAAAAACAACCTAAAACAAAGTGAACGGATAGAGCAAAATAAATAATAGTTTAAAAAACTAAAAAACACGCTATATATAGAAAACCAAACTAAAAAATAGAAAATAAATTAATAAATGTAAGTAAGCTAAGTAAGTCCACGCTTTTTTTTATATAAAACATTTTTTTCTTACTTACATTTATTAAAATTTATTTTCTATTTATAGTTTGGTTTTCTATATAAAGCGTGTTTTTTAGTTTTTTAAACTATTATTTATTTTCTACTTTTTAGTTTTAGGATAACCAGATATATTTTTTATTACTATGTTTTTTTTTTTGTTTTTTTTTCGAATTATTGCATTGTCATCGGTCTTTGACAGGTGTGCAAAATTTGAATGAAATCTGGCCGTTTAAAGTGGGTCGAAATCGCGTCCTAACGAGTCGGTTACATACAAACATACAAACATACATACAAGTGAAGCTAATATCAAGCGTATAATAAAGCATTGATGCGAACCAGTTTGAATAATTTCCATCTCAGAAGCAAAACAAACTTATTTAAACCAATTAAGGTTTTGAATTTTTAATGTCTAATGTCAATTAATTAATAGAATCGTGTAAATCGAAATCAATAGAATGTATGGTCTTGAGTTCATGCAAAATTGAATAGAAAAAATAGCGTAAAAAAAATCGGGTAATATTTATTACCCGATTTTTTTATATGTATGTGAAATACTTTTAGTTTTTCTTTATACCTCAATTCTAGTCCTAATTCAGACTATGATGAATGTAAAAAAAAACTCATAAAGGTCTAGTCGTTCACAAGTTCTGCGGTTTTCAAAGAATAGAATTTCTCTTTTATTTAATTACCTAAAAAAGGTTCCTTACAAATCCGTAAAATCTATACCAAAACAAAAAGTTACAAAAAGCCAACATCACGCGGTGTTCCCAGGCGGTCACCCATCCAAGTACTGACCGCGCCCGACGTTGCTTAACTTCGGTGATCGGACGAGAACCGGTGTTTTCAACGTGGTATGGACGTTGGCGTTTGGTTGTTTCAATTTATTTAACAACTTGCGGACCTGACAGACATAGTTTTTTCCTAATTTAAATAAAAATCTCAATAATACCAACCAAAACCACAAACGATACTTCTGAAACGTACGTAAGTATTTTCCCTACTGAGATTCCCTGTTGTCCCGTTGATTATAATATCAGGCTTCTAGTTTCTTATGGCGAGAAAAGTCTATCAAAATTAAACTGACAATAAACCACTGAAGATTTCTGATAAAACATTCTAAAACAAAGTGAAAGAATTAGAGCAAAATAAACATCGATGCAAACCAGTTTGAGTGATTTCCATCTCAGAGTATAGTATTATGATATCTGCGTCAGAACCAAAACAAACATAAAAAGAGCCAAAATTGGAATCAATGAACGATAACCAATTAAAGTTCAGATTATTTTGAGCCTAATGTCAATTAAATAAAATAATCGTCAGTCATTATGTATGGTCTTGAGTTCATGCCAAATTCCATAGAAAAAATAACGTTCAATCACAGATAAATGTGTTTTTATACATCACATTATGCAACATATTATACATGTATTATCCATATGAACCATCCTCTTGAATAGTGATACAATATATATATTTTAAAAAAACCGCATCAAAATCCGTTGCGTAGTTTTAAAGATCTAAGCATACATATGGACAGACAGACAGCGGGAAACGACTTTGGTGTTTTCAACGTGGTATGAACTTTGGCGAAAACTGAATTCAATTTATTTAACTGATACCAATTCGCTATGAACTCGCACGGGTGCAAAGCTGGGTTTTGGGCTGTAGAGTTGTAATTTTAATCTAATTTTTAGCTAACGAACTATGGCATTTTTTATAGTTTGGGCAGCGGTGGCCGACGCGGCACCTGTATTTTTTCTAGATTGTTTTCAAGCTCTATTTACTAATAAGATATAATTAAATTAACAAACTGCTATTCAATTGTTTCCATCTAGTTTGCAAAAAATAATTTTTTTGAAGCCCGGTTGTCCCGTTGCTTATTGAGCTTAGTTTTATGAATATGATAGTTTTATGATGTATACTTCAAAATTATGATGTTCCGTAAAAACAGACAACAGGATTAGGCTATTTCATACAGCGCCATCTAACGTTTGTATTACGAAGTAAATGTGTGAAGTGCTGTTTGTAAATTAATTTGTCTTATCTCTTGACTGTGACTGTGACTTTATTGACAGCCGCGCAGAACACATTTACTTATTAATACAAACATTAGATGGCGCTGTATGAAATGACCTACATAAATAAAATGACCCGCAAAAAGTCGTTGGCGATAGCTGAGCTCAATTTTATTACCAAATAGCTAAACAGAATTATAGTTTTCAAATTCAATATTTAATATCCGTCTACGTTTTAGCTCCAATTAAAGTTCGATAATAACCTAAAACCCTATTATGTTATCTAACTACTAGTTTACCCAACAGACGTTCATTACGAATTTAAAAAATAAAATATACCTACTTAATTTGTTCTTTGAAAATGTTATGATAAATTTAATTTAACAAATACATAAGTTAAGCAAACTAAATAAAAATATAAAATCGAACAATGCTAACAATTAATACGTGTAAAAACTACAACTTAATATTAGTATAACGCATTGTCCCGGTTGCTTATATTATCCTCCGTATTAATATAATAAATTCGAATAATTTAATATAAACATTAATTTTAAAATCTATAACGAACGTCTGTCGGGTTGTTGAATAAATTGGAAATTTCTTCCGCCAACGTCCATACCACGTTGAAAACACCGGTTCTCGTCCGATCACCGAAGTTAAGCAACGTCGGGCGCGGTCAGTACTTGGATGGGTGACCGCCTGGGAACACCGCGTGATGTTGGCTTTTTGCATCTCTTTTTATGTAAGTTATGTCATACAGCGCTATCTAACTTTTTAATAATAAAAAAAATTGTGCAATGTGTGGTTTTGGTTGGTATTCTTTTTTTGAGTATTTTTATTTTTGAAGACCTTTTAAAGGTGTATAATACTGTAGTACATTATTTTAATCTATCTCGTAGGGTTCAGCCAGTGTTTGCAATGTAAGCGCAAAAATGTGTGTTTATTTACGACATCACATTAGAAACCTCTAAAATGATCAGTGTTTTTCTTTTATATTATGCATGTATTATACATAATAAACCTTCCTCTTGAATCACTTTATATTTTGAAAAAACCGCATCCTAGATCCATGATAGACATCCTAGTGGTGGTTTGAATAAATTATTTTTCTTTCTTTTATTGTTTTTGTTTGCATAGTCCTCAAGTCTAGTCCTAATTTTGACTATGATGAATATTTAAAAACGAAAAATACTCAAATAGGTCTAGTCGTTCACAAGTTCTGCATTTTCCAAAGAATATTATTTCTCTTTTATTTGATTACATAGAAGTTTCTGTAAAAATCCGTAAAATCTATACCAAAACATATAGTTGCAAAAAGCCAACATCACGCGGTGTTCCCAGGCGGTCACCCATCCAAGTACTGACCACGCCCGACGTTGCTTAACTTCGGTGATCGGACGAGAACCGGTTGTTTCTACGTGGTATGGACGTTGGCAAATACCAAATTCAATTTATTTAACTAATTGCAATTCGCTATGAACTCACACGGGTGCAAAGCTATTTTTTGGGCTGTAGAGTTGTAATTTTATTGAGAATCATAGTTCAACTCCACGGATTACAGATCTAACGAACTATGGCATTTTTAATAGTTTGGGCGGCGGCGGTCGACGCGGTACCTGTATTTTTTCTAGATTGTTTTCAAGCTCTATTTACTAATAAGATATACCTAATGAAAATTTCAAACTGCTATTCAATTGTTTCCATCCAGTTTGCAAAAAATATTTTTTAGAAGCCTGGTTGTCCCGTTACTTATTGAGCTTAGTTTTATAATTATGTATACATGAAAATTATGATGATTCGTAAAAACAGACGCCAGCAATAGGCTATTTCATACAGCGCCATCTAACGTTTGTATTATGAAGTAAATGTGTTAGCAGTTAAGAACTGTTGGTAATTCATTAGTCTCATCTTTTGACTGTGACAGTGACTTCATTGACAGCCGCGCAGCATACATTTACTTATTAATACAAACGTTAGATGGCGCTGTATGAAATAACCTCCTTCAATAAAATGAGCCGCAAAAAGCCAACATCACGCGGTGTTCCCAGGCGGTCACCCATCCAAGTACTGACCGCGCCCGACGTTGCTTAACTTCGGTGATCGGACGAGAACCGGTGTTTTCAACGTGGTATGGACGTTGGCGAAAGAAATTTCCAATTTATTCAACAACCCGACAGACGTTCGTTATAAATTTTAAAATTAATGTTTATATTAAATTATTCGAATTTATAATATTAATACCTAGGATAATATAAGCAACCGGGACAACGCGTAATACTTATATTAAGTTGTAGTTTTTACACGTATTAATTGTTAGCATTGTTCGATTTATAGTTTTATTTAGTTTGCTTTACATATGTATTTGTTAATTATCTGCCCTGTATTGTGTGCTTTGTAATAAGAAATCACGTGATCGATTTTCGATAAAGGTCGAAATCCCAAGTTAGGATTGGGTTCGTAACTCATCGGTAGCCACCCTGGGCTACGGTTGTGAAATAAATTTTGGTAAACATTATCCTATCTCTACTTAAAGTTATTTTAGAGCAAACATTTTTCTGTGATTTTGCGAATTGTAATTTTGAAAACCAACATCCATAGATAGGTATTAGATTTTTAAAGCATTTTCGTTTTTACAAACCGATCATAATGAAATCTATTAAAATTTGTTAAGATCTGGATCAGCTAGCCTTGAATAAATATAAAACTGCATTTTTCTAATATAAATATTATACTATATTGCATAGTGTCCACATCGAACGCATTAAGTAATATTTTAAATTGGTAATAAACTGAATTTGAATTTTGATATTGAATTACCTAGTATTGTTAAATAAATTGAAACGTTCTCTCGCCAACGTCCATACCACGTTGAAAACAACTTCAAAAAACTAAACTAAGACATTTAATTTTTGCAAACTAGATGCAAACAATTGAAAAGCAGTTTGTTATATTAATTCAACATATCAGTCTTTAGGAAGTCCACTGCTGGACATAGGCCTTCCCAATTGATTTTCAGGAAGAACGAATTTAAGCCCTCTCCATCCACCGACTTCCTGCGATCTATAAAATGTCGTCAGTCCCTCGGGTGGAGGGTCGTCCTACGTTTCGTTTTCATGTCCTTGGTTGCCATTCGAGAACATTTACTCTCCAAAGGTTATCAGTTCTGCGAGCTATATTCAAAATTCAATATTTCTTTATTCAATAAATCACAAGGACCATTTTGAATCGTCTTCTTACATGCTAGTGAATCTAGGTGCCGGTTCTTCCTAACCTGAGTTCAAGAAGAATCCGGCAAGAAACTTGTCTGGTCTTAAAACTTTTTTGTATGATCCTTGACAATTTTGTTACGGATGCTGAGTCGAGTTGGAGCAGATTCATCCCAAGCCTTTTTGTCATCTAAATAATCAGATATTTTATAATATGCTTTAATAGACAGTTTCTGTTTAAGTACTTTTTTAAATTTGCCAATCGACAAATCTAACACGTCGCTTGGGACCTTGGGGGCGATCGCGGTAATTTTGAACGTTTGAACCAAAGCTAATCCAAATCAAAACCAAAGTCAAAACGTTATTTTTGATATATTTCGTACCGCGCTAATTACTATAACGGACACGATTTAGATCTTTTTTGGAAAATACGTTGATCGAACGTTGCCGGATCGCGTCAACTTTGACAGCGCTTTCAAACTAACGTTTTTAATTCAGTTTGTGTTGAGAGACTTCTTATTGTTTTCTGAGCCGTTTTTTTGCCTTTATCATTTAGAAAGTGCGTATGAGGTAGATGTGGCTGAAAGCCGAACATCAACCCGTAGAAAAAATGAATTAAGAAGGCGATCTCTCACATTCTCATATGAAGGAAACTTTGTGGAACAGTATCGTCTTTCTATAGATCTTTTTACGGTATTGGTGGAAAAGCTAAGACCTTGTATAGCTGCTCCACTTCGTGCTGATGGTCTAGATGTAGAGACAAAGGTAAGTGTTTGTAGCATCTAAAACCCAAGCTACATACATCATCATTATACAATACAATCTAGTCTGCTGATCATCCCGCGTTAATTCTACTGGCTCACTATATATAATACATCTTTCAGGTTCTGATAGCTCTAGTTTACGTGATGGGTTCGTACCAGACGGTAGTTGGAGATAATGAGGACCATCCAGTGTCCCAATCAACTAAGCAAGCAAGGCTGTAACGGAAGTAACAGCGGCGACTTTGGCTCCTGAAGATTATTCTTCCTGATACATTCAATGAATATAATGAACATGATTAATGTTTTTGTTTAATGTTTTTTTTTATTCAGAACTAGCGACCCGCCCCGGCTTAGCGCGGTTGCAAAGCTGATACTAAATGTATTACAGAATGTCTTTATATACAACGTTATCTATGAGATAGACATATACTAGACATAGACATATACATATACATCGCGGACTTTTTTGTAGAACTTTTAAAGGTGTACAGTACTGTAGTACACTATTTTGATCTATCTCGTAGGGTTCAGCCAGCGTTTGCAACGTAAGCGCAAAAAATTGTGTTTATTTACGACATCACATTAGAAACCTCTAAAATTATCAGTGTTTCTCTACTATATTATGCATGTATTATACATATAAACCTTCCTCTTGAATCACTCTATCTATTAAAAACCGCATCAAAATCCGTTACGTAGTTTTAAAGATCTAAGCATACAACGGGACAGACGGACAGCGGAAAGCGACTTTATTTTATACCATGTAATGATGAATTTAAATTTTCAAGTAAGTACGTTTATTTGTGAGTTTGATTTATTATCATAATTTAGTTAAATTATTGAATAAATTATATATTTTAAATGAATCTCTGTATCATTTCAGTATCATAATCTGTAAACTTTATTTTTTGTGTGTACGATATTTTATAAAAAAGTGCCTTGAAATGTGTCATACCATATTTTTATTTATTATTTGCAGGATGTAGATGTGATGGTTTTAATTTATGTATTTTCCTAGAAATTGTTTTAGATATGCGGGAAAATAAACATTACTGTTGGGTCAATATGTTTTTAACATTCCGAAGTCAAACATGAAACCTTAAGTTTTTCTATGACCGTCTGCTATTAGTTATAATCTCACAAGCTAATAATGTTTTACTAAATTATGAATTACAGCCTGATTTGTAAACCTTAAAAACTCGGTAAGCTCCGTAACAAATGTTTTAATTCTGCTGACTAGATGACGTTGAATTCGTTTGGGTTCTGACCGTGTCAGATAAATTTGGAAAGAAGTACCTAAGGTCTAACGACAAAAAGAAAAAGGCCCGGAAACATAAGAAATGTGAAACTGCAGGCACTAAAGATGTTAAAGATTGGCATACTGTTGCCATTGTTTCGGCCTGCAGTCTACTGGCGTTGGCTGTTATTACATCAGCCTCAGCCTGCGCTTTCGTGGCTTCAGCTTGTCTCAGCGCAGACTGAGTGAGCAAGCTGTCTCTGTGGGCGCGCATCTCCTCAATGAGCAATGACTCAATGACTTCAATGACTTCAACCTCAATGACTTTAGTGGGGTGTTTTTTACACATTATGTATTTTACGAAGTACAATTTGCCCACCTGTACGACGCTGAGAGAGAGTAAGGCTCGTCAATTTTGATTTTACTTTACTCTGATTGATTGAATGACGAATGATCGGATCATTCCAATCTCGTAATTTAAATTATTTATGAAGATAAATAGTTTAAGAACTTAAGTTATAAATAACCTTAAAGTTAGATACTTTGGTCCACTCTTTGGGCACTCTTACTGGCCCTTCTTTACTCAGTGCGTCAGCACTCTCATGCCAAAGGCGAACTGACATAGCCCGTCCCTCTTTAGATCGAAGTCTACCGAGGGCTAATTCTTTATTGGCCTCGGCAAACTCCATCAACAACTGAAGCTGCAGTAGGTAAGCTGCTGGTGGTACGGCGTCCACCGTCCATTTTATCTGAAAAGCACAAAGCTGGGCAATATATTACTTATTATTACATATTACAATATCATGGACGAGTGGACGACAATATCAGTGTCTTGTGAACACTAAGTTTTCTTCTCTGATAAGTACACTTATTGTTAATATCTCCATTATGAACAAAAACAATACTTACTTGCCTCAAGTTCAATTTTGTTAATAAAAATATGAATTAAAAGGTAATACGCGATAAATACCTATTAACTAAAAAAACAATATGAATTTCGTTTTTGACAATCATAGTGTTTACAATCCAAGTTGACAATATTTTGACATAAGTACATAATACTAGCAGCTTCGCTCGCGATTAAAATTTATTTTCTATTTTTTAGTTTGGTTTTCTATATAAAGCGTGTTTTCTAGTTTTTTAAACTATTATATATTTTCAACTTTTTAGTTTTAGGATAACCGGATATTTTTTTTATTATTATGTTTTTTTTTTGTTTGTTTTTCGAATTATTGCATTGTTATCGGTCTTTGACAGGTGTGCATACAAACATACAAACATACTAACATACAAACATACATACAAGTGAAGCTAATATAAAGCGTATATAAAGCAATGATGCAAACCAGTTTGAATCATTTCCATCTCAGAAGCAAAACAAACTTATAAAAAAGCCAAATACTAAAACAATGAACTATAACCAATTAAGGTTTTGAATTTTTAATGTCTAATGTCAATTAATTAATAGAATCGTGTAAATCGAAATCAATAGAATGTATGGTCTTGAGTTCATGCAAAACTCAATAGAAAAAACTAGCGTAAAAAAATGGGGTAGGGGAAAAGGGGCTAATGGGAGTCACTTAAGCAAGATATAGAATAAAACACACAATTTTTACTTTATCTTCATTTTAATCAACTTTTAAAGTACTTTAATCATTACACTATCAGTCTCGGACAGTTTCATTACCTTTGGAATCATATGTTAATTAACATTAAACTTGAAAAAAAAAACATCTTTGACCACCATTGTCCATATCTGAGGGTAATTAGAGTCACTATGGGGACAATGAGAGTCAGCCTAGCCTAACAATTGTCACATACGTAACCTTTTGGTGAGTCTCATCCTGTGCAACTAGCGTGTGCCCATAAGCCACAAGAAGTGCATCTGTACCATATCTCATTGTTGCAACCAAATTCATGGCAAAGTGTTGCAGCCACTCAAAGAATAGATGTTCATTAATCCACCCATTATCTGAACATTTGTATATAGTTCCTACAGGACCGTCTTTTTCAAGAGGAGTCATTCTTTTTTTCGGAAAGATGAACATTGGTGGGACAAAACTACCAGCAGCGCTCATGGCACACAAAAGTGTAATATTTTTTCCTCTTTCCCAACTTGTTATGGAGCCAACTCTTTTCATGCCTTTGGGAGCTAATATTTTTCCAGGATCTTGCACTGTGGAAATGCCTGTCTCGTCGCAGTTATAAATATTATTAGGAGTAAATTTATATTTGTCCATTAGATCTCCTAATAGTCTTTAGAACAGTTGGACTTCTTCTTTATTGAAAGCTCTTATTCTGTTGATACTTGTAGCTTCAGGTTTCCGAACAGAGATGCTATTTCTTTTTAATAAGCCATCTAGCCAATCGCGTCCAGCCATTTTAGCACTCTTGTCAAAATTGTGCGAAATTTTAAGTTCTTCTGCATACTGGTATGCTGCTTTCCTTATTTGAATCACTGTGACTCCATAAAAAATATAAGATAATTATTTTATCCGGTCTGACAAAACCTTTTCTACATCTGCTGTGAATACAGGAAGTCGTCCGAGACGTGGTTCCGATGAATTCTTCGTCTTTAGCCGCTTTTGGAGGCTTGAAAAAGGTATATAATATTACAATGGATACTTCCATAATATAAGCAACGGGATAACGTGGAACACCAACCCCGTAGGCAAAATATTTAGGACTTTTAAGAAGTAAAGTTTGTAGTCTTGTTTGTGATCTTGTGAGCAAGGTTGAATCTTTTGTTTTCTAAATTTAATATTTATACACATTAATTTAAAAATTTGTAATGAACGTCAGTCGGGTTGTTGAATAAATTGGAATGTTCTCTCGCCAACGTCCATACCACGTTGAAAACACCGGTTCTCGTCCGATCACCGAAGTTAAGCAACGTCGGGCGCGGTCAGTACTTGGATGGGTGACCGCCTGGGAACACCGCGTGATGTTGGCTTTTTGCGGCTCATTTTATTTTAGTAGGTTGTTTCATAAAGCGCCAAATAACGTTTATAATATTAAGTAAATGGGTGCTGTGCGGCTGTCACAGTCAAGAGATTATACTAATTAATTTACAAGAAGCACACATTTACTTCATAATACGAACGGCTACGGCGAAATAGATGGCGCTGTATGAAATAGCCAACTGCTGGCGTCTGTTTTTACGGATCATCATAATTTTGAAGTACTTATACATAATCATAAAACTAAGCTCTATAAGCAACGGGACAACCGGGCTTCAGACATTTATTTATTTGCAAACTAGATGCAAACAATTGAATAGCAGTTTGTTATATTAATTCATCATATCAGCCTATAGGAAGTCCACTGCTGGACATAGGCCTCCCCAATTGGTTTCCAGGAAGAACGAATTTAAGCCCTCTCCATCCACCGACTTCCTGCGATCTTTACAATGTCGTCAGTCCATCGGATAGGGGGTCGTCCAACGTTTCGTTTTCCGGTCCTTGGTTGCCATTCGAGAACTTTTACTACCCAACGATTATCAGTTCTGCGAGCTATAGGGCCTTCCCATTGCCACTTCAAATTGCAAATTTTGAGTGCTATATCGGTGACATTGGTTCTTTTACGGATTTCCTCGTTGTGGATTTATATTAATTAGGTATATCTTATTAGCTTAACAACAATCTAGAAAATATACAGGTGCCGCGCCGGCCGCCTTCGCCCAAACAACTAAAAATACCGTAGGAAGTTCGTTAGATCTACGATCTATCTAGATCTACCTAACTATGTTTCTCAAAAAAAATTACTACCCTATAGCCCAAAAAACTAGCTTTGCACCCGTGCGAGTTCATAGCGGATCGCTATTAGTTAAATAAATTAAATTAACCTTTCGCCAACGTCCATACCACGTTGAAAACACCGGTTCTCGTCCGATCACCGAAGTTAAGCAACGTCGGGCGCGGTCAGTACTTGGATGGGTGACCGCCTGGGAACACCGCGTGATGTTGGCTTTTTGCATTTTTGTTTTGGTATGATTTTATGGATATCTAAGGAACCTTCTCTATGTAATTAAATAAAAGAGAAATGCTATTCTTTGGAAAACGCAGCACTTGACCTATTTTAGTACTTTTTGTTTGTAATTGTTTATCATAGTCTTAATTAGGACTAGAATTGACTTTTCACATAAATAAAAAAAAATCATTAGCATTACTCCTCTAGTGAAAAAGCGTCTTTAAGCGTCTGTAAACCCAATTTCGAACCAGCTGTCGTCACGTCATATATTTCTATGGAATTTTGCGTGTACTCAAGACCATACCCACGAATATATTATTTAATTGACAGACATTAGACATTAAAAATTCTGAACTTTAATTGGTTATCGTTCTCATTATTTCCGTATTTGGCTTTTTTATGTTTGTTTTGCTTCCGAGATGGAAATTACTCAAACTGGTTTGCATCAATATATTAATTTGTTCTATTCCTTCACCTTGTTTTAAGATGTTTTTTTAGCCATCTTCCGTGTTTTATTAACAGTTCAATTTCGATCAGTTGTTCTTTCTCTCCAATGAAACTAGAGGCGTGATATTATAAACAACGGGACAACAGGGAATTAACTCAGTGATGAAAATACTTTATTAATTTTCATAAGTAAAGTTTGTGGTTTTGGTTGGTATAGCCACAGATAACATAATACTATACTAACAGTAAAGTTGTGATTTTTTAATTCGTAAAAAACAACGCCTGTCGGGTCAGCAATTTGTTAAATAAATAGAAACAAACTTTCGCCAACGTCCATACCACGTTGAAAACACCGGTTCTCGTCTGATCATCGAAGTTAAGCAACGTCGGGCGCGGTCAGTACCTGGATGGGTGCCCGCCTGGGAACACCGCGTGATGTTGGCTTTTTGCGGCTAATTTTATTGAAGTAGGTTATTTCATACAGCGCCATCTAACGTTTGTATTAATAAGTAAATGTGTGCTGTGCGGCCGCCAATAAAGTCACTGACACAGTCAAGAAACTTGTGAATTTACAAGCAGCACTTATAACAGTTACTTCACCGTATTTGATACGGTGAAGTAACTGTTAACTGTTAACTTTCACAGTATTATGATATCTGCGTCAGAACCAAAACAAACATAAAATGAGCCAAAAATGGAATCAATGAACGATAACCAATTGAAGTTCAGATTATTTTGAGTCTAATGTCAATTAAATAAATGAATCTTGAGTCATTACGTATGGTTCATGCCAAATTCCATAGAAAGTATAACGTTCAGTCAGAGATAACATAATACTATACTATGTTCAGTATTACCCTTTGTTTTTATTTATATGAAAAACTTTTAGTTTTATAAAATTTTAAAGTTTTTATTTTAGTTTTATAAAAACTTCGGTGGCTCCGTGTTGGCAGCAGGTACAACGTTAGGACTGTCTTGTTGGCAATACCTCTGTATGTAGGACTGCAGCTTTTGAGGGCAGTTTCCGCTATGCCGCCACTAAGTGTGGTAATAATATTGCCCCCATTGTAGGATTTAGCCAGTGTTTGCAATGTAAACGCAAATAAATGTGTTTATATACGACATCACATTATGCAACATATTATGCATGTATTATCCATATGAACCATCCTCTTGAATAGTGATACAATATATATATTTAAAAAAAACCGCATCAAAATCCGTTGCGTAGTTTTAAAGATCTAAGCATACATATGGACAGACGGACAGCGGGAAGCGACTTTGGTGTTTTCAACGTGGTATGAACGTTGGCGAAAACTGAATTCGCTATGAACTCGCACGGGTGCAAAGCTGGGTTTTGGGCTGAAGAGTTGTAATTTTATTCCTATTTTCATCTAACGAAGTATGGCATTTTTAATCGTTTGGGCGGCGGCGGCTGACGCGGTACCTATATTTTTTCCAGATTGTTTTCAAGCTCTATTTACTAATAAGATATAATTAAATTAACAAACTGCTATTCAATTGTTTCCATTTAGTTTGCAAAAAAAAATTTTTTTGAAGCCCGGTTGTCCCGTTGCTTATTGAGCTTAGTTTTATGAATATGATAGTTTTATGATGTATACTTCAAAATTATGATGTTCCGTAAAAACAGACAACAGCATTAGGCTATTTCATACAGCGCCATCTAACGTTTGTATTACGAAGTAAATGTGTGAAGTGCTGTTTGTAAATTAATTTGTCTTATCGTTGGCGATAGGTGAGCTCAATTTTATTACCAAATAGCTAAACAGAATTATAGTTTTCAAATTCAATATTTAATATCCGTCTACGTTTTAGCTCCAATTAAAGTTCGATAATAACCTAAAACCCTATTATGTTATCTAACTACTAGTTTACCCAACAGACGTTCATTACGAATTTAAAAAATAAAATTTACCTACCTATTTTGTTCTCTGAAAATGTTATGAAAAATTTAATTTAACAAATACATAAGTTAAGCAAACTAAATAAAAATATAAAATCGAACAATGCTAACAATTAATACGTGTAAAAACTACAACTTAATATTAGTATAACGCATTGTCCCGGTTGCTTATATTATCCTCCGTATTAATATAATAAATTCGAATAATTTAATATAAACATTAATTTTAAAATCTATAACGAACGTCTGTCGGGCTGTTGAATAAATTGGAAATTTCTTCCGCCAACGTCCATACCACGTTGAAAACACCGGTTCTCGTCCGATCACCGAAGTTAAGCAACGTCGGGCGCGGTCAGTACTTGGATGGGTGACCGCCTGGGAACACCGCGTGATGTTGGCTTTTTGCATCTCTTTTTATGTAAGTTATGTCATACAGCGCTATCTAACTTTTTAACAATAATAAAAATTGTGCAATATGTGGTTTTGGTTGGTATTCTTTTTTTGAGTATTTTTAATTTTGAAGACCTTTTAAAGGTGTATAATACAGTAGTACATTATTTTAATCTATCTCGTAGGGTTCAGCCAGTGTTTGCAATGTAAGCGCAAAAATGTGTGTTTATTTACGACATCACATTAGAAACCTCTAAAATGATCAGTGTTTTTCTTTTATATTATGCATAATAAAATTTCCTCTTGAATCACTTTATATTTTGAAAAAACCGCATCAAAATCCGTGGCGTAGTTTTAAAGATCTAAGCATACATCGAGATAGAGACAGCGGGAGGTGACTTTGTTTTATACTATGTAATGATAATGATAGACAGTGGTGGTTTGAATAAATTATTTTTCTTTCTTTTATTGTTTTTGTTTGCATAGTCCTCAAGTCTAGTCCTAATTTTGACTATGATGAATATTTAAAAACGAAAAATACTCAAATAGGTCTAGTCGTTCACAAGTTCTGCATTTTCCAAAGAATATCATTTCTCTTTTATTTGATTACATAGAAGTTTCTGTAAAAATCCGTAAAATCTATACCAAAACATATAGTTGCAAAAAGCCAACATCACGCGGTGTTCCCAGGCGGTCACCCATCCAAGTACTGACCGCGCCCGACGTTGCTTAACTTCGGTGATCGGACGAGAACCGGTGGTTTCAACGTGGTATGGACGTTGGCAAAAGAAATTTCCAATTTGTTCAACAACCCGACAGACGTTCGTTATAAATTTTAAAATGAATGTTTATATTAAATTATTCGAATTTATAACATTAATACGGAGGATAATATAAGCAACCGGGACAACGCGTAAACTAACCTATTCAATTTATTTAACTAATAGCAATTCGCTATGAACTCACACGGGTGCAAAGCTAGTTTTTGGGCCGTAGAGTTGTAATTTTATTGAGAATCATAGTTCAACTCCACGGATTACAGATCAAACGAACTATGGCATTTTTAATAGTTTGGGCGGCGGCGGCTGACGCGGTACCTGTATTTTTTCTAGAATGTTTTCAAGCTCTATTTACTAATAAGATATACTTTGAAAATTTCAAACTGCTATTCAATTGTTTCCATCCCGTTTGCAAAAAATATTTTTTAGAAGCCTGGTTGTCCCGTTACTTATTGACCTTAGTTTTATGATTATGTATACATCAAAATTATGATGATTCGTAAAAACAGACGCCAGCAATAGGCTATTTCATACAGCGCCATCTAACGTTTGTATTTTGAAGTAAATGTGTTAGGAGTTAAGAGCTGTTGGTAAATTCATTAGTCTCATCTTTTGACTGTGACAGTGACTTCATTGACAGCCGCGCAGCATTCATTTACTTATTAATACAAACGTTAGATGGCGCTGTATGAAATAACCTCCTTCAATAAAATGAGCCGCAAAAAGCCAACATCACGCGGTGTTCCCAGGCGGTCACCCATCCAAGTACTGACCGCGCCCGACGTTGCTTAACTTCGGTGATCGGACGAGAACCGGTGTTTTCAACGTGGTATGGACGTTGACGAAAGAAATTTCCAATTTGTTCAACAACCCGACAGACGTTCGTTATAAATTTTAAAATGAATGTTTATATTAAATTATTCGAATTTATAAAATTAATACCGAGGATAATATAAGCAACCGGGACAACGCGTAACACTAATATTAAGTTGTAGTTTTTACACGTATTAATTGTTAGCATTGTTCGATTTTATAGTTTTATTTAGTTTGCTTTACATATGTATTTGTTAATTATCTGCCCTGTATTGTGTGCTTTGTAATAAGAAATCACGTGATCGATTTTCGATAAAGGTCGAAATCCCAAGTTAGGATTGGGTTCGTAACTCATCGGTAGCCACCCTGGGCTACGGTTGTGAAATAAATTTTGGTAAACATTATCCTATCTCTACTTAAAGTTATTTTAGAGCAAACATTTTTCTGTGATTTTGCGAATTGTAATTTTGAAAACCAACATCCATAGATAGGTATTAGATTTTTAAAGCATTTTCGTTTTTACAAACCGATCATAATGAAATCTATTAAAATTTGTTAAGATCTGGATCAGCTAGCCTTGAATAAATATAAAACTGCATTTTCCTAATATAAATATTATACTATATTGCATAGTGTCCACATCTAACGCATTGAGTAATATTTTATATTGGTAATAAACTGAATTTGAATTTTGATATTGAATTACCTAGTATTGTTAAATAAATTGAAACGTTCTCTCGCCAACGTCCATACCACGTTGAAAACACCTTCAAAAAACTAAACTAAGACATTTAATTTTTGCAAACTAGATGCAAACAATTGAAAAGCAGTTCGTTATATTAATTCAACATATCAGCCTTTAGGAAGTCCACTGCTGGACATAGGCCTCCCCAATTGATTTTCAGGAAGAACGAATTTAAGCCCTCTCCATCCACCGACTTCCTGCGATCTATACAATGTCGTCAGTCCATCGGGTGGAGGGTCGTCCTACGTTTCGTTTTCATGTCCTTGGTTGCCATTCGAGAACATTTACTCTCCAAAGGTTATCAGTTCTGCGAGCTATATTCAAAATTCAATATCTCTTTATTCAATAAAATCTAAAATCAATAAAATGTACTACAGAATGTCTTTATATACAACGTTATCTATGAGATAGACATATACTAGACATAGACATATACATATACATCGCGGACTTTTTTGTAGAACTTTTAAAGGTGTACAATACTGTAGTACACTATTTTGATCTATCTCGTAGGGTTCAGCCAACGTTTGCAATGTAAGCGCAAAAAATTGTGTTTATTTACGACATCACATTAGAAATCTCTTTATCAGTGAAAGTGAAATTATCAGTGTTTCTCTACTATATTATGCATGTATTATACATATAAACCTTCCTCTTGAATCACTCTATCTATTAAAAACCGCATCAAAATCCGTTACGTTATTTTTTAGATCTAAGCTTACAACGGGACAGACGGACAGCGGAAAGCGACCTTATTTTATACTATGTAATGATGAATTTAAATTTTCAAGTAAGTACGTTTATTTGTGAGTTTGATTTATTATCATAATTTAGTTAAATTATCGAATAAATAATATATTTATAAATGAATCTCTGTATCATTTCAGTATCATAATCTGTAAATTTTATTTTTGTGTGTACGATATTTTATTTATTAAAAAAGTGCCTTGAAATGTGTCATACCATATTTTTATTTATTATTTGCAGGATGTAGTCATTATGGTTTTAATTTATGTATTTTCCTAGAAATTGTTGTAGATATGCGGGAAAATAAACATTACTGTTGGGTCAATGTAGTTTTTAACATTCCGAAGTCAAACATGAAACCTTAAGTTTTTCTATGACCGTCTGCTATTAGTTATAATCTCACAAGCTAATAATGTTTTACTAAATTATGAATTACAGCCTGATTTGTAAACCTTAAAAACTCGGTAAGCTCCGTAACAAATGTTTTAATTCTGCTGACTAGATGACGTTGAATTGGTTTGGGTTCTGACCGTGTCAGATAAATTTGGAAAGAAGTTCCTAAGGTCTAACGACAAAAAGAAAAAGACCCGGAAACAGTTTATTTATTTTTATCCTAAGAAATGTCAAACTGCAGGCGCTAAAGATGTTAAAGATTGGCATACTGTTGCCATTGTTTCGGCCTGCAGTCTACTGGCGTTGGCTGTTATTACATCAGCCTAAGCCTGCGCTCTCGTGGCTTCAGCTTGTCTCAGCGCAGACTGAGTGAGCAAGCTGTCTCTGTGGGCGCGCATCTCCTCAATGAGCATCATCAAACTGCGGCTCTCGTCGAGTACACCATGGCTTACTGTCGGAAAAAATATACATCAAGAAATAAAAAAGACAGAAACACATACGAATAAAAAAATTCTAAAAAAGCCAAAAATAAATAAAAGCCAAATACGAAAACAATAAACTATAACCAATTAAGGTTTTGAATTTTTAATGTCTAATGTCAATTAATTAATAGAATCGTGTAAATCGAAATCAATAGAATGTATGGTCTTGAGTTCATGCAAAATTCAATAGAAAAAACTAGCGTAAAAGAAATTGGGTAATATTTATTACCCGATTTTTTTATATGTATGTGAAATACTTTTAGTTTTTCTTTATACCTCAATTCTAGTCCTAATTCAGACTATGATGAATGTAAAAAAAAAACTCATAAAGGTCTAGTCGTTCACAAGTTCTGCGGTTTTCAAAGAATAGCATTTCTCTTTTATTTAATTACCAAAAAAAGGTTCCTTACAAATCCGTAAAATCTATATCAAAACAAAATGTTACAAAAAGCCAACATCACACGGTGTTCCCAGGCAGTCACCCATCCAACACCGGTTCTCGTCCGATCACCGAAGTTAAGCAACGTCGGGCGCGGTCAGTACTTGGATGGGTGACCGCCTGGGAACACCGCGTGATGTTGGCTTTTTGCATTTTCATGTTTCGGTATGATTTTATGGATATCTAAGGAACCTTCTCTATGTACTTAAATAAAAGAGAAATGCTATTCTTTGGAAAACGCAGAACTAGGTCAAGCCTATTTGAGTATTTTTTGTTTGTAATTGTTTATCATAATCATAATTAGGACTAGAATTGAGAAATATGCAAAGAACAAATAAAAACTTTTCACATAAATAAAAAAAAAACATTAGCATTACTCCTCTAGTGAAAAAGCGTCTATAAGCGTCTGTAAACCCAATTTCGAACCAGCTGTCGTCACGTCATATATTTCTATGGAATTTTGCATGTACTCAAGACCATACCCACGAATATATTATTTAATTGACTGACTGATTAAAAATTCTGAACTTTAATTGGTTATCGTTCTCATTATTTCCGTATTTGGCTTTTTTATGTTTGTTTTGCTTCCAAGATGGAAATTACTCAAACTGGTTTGCATCAATATATTAATTTGTTCTATTCCTTCACCTTGTTTTAAGATGTTTTTTTAGCCATCTTCCGTGTTTTATTAACAGTTCAATTTCGATCAGTTATTTTTTCTCTCCAATGAAACTAGAGGCGTGATATTATAAACAACGGGACAACAGGGAATTAACTCAGTGATGAAAATACTTTATTAATTTTCATAAGTAAAGTTTGTGGTTTTGGTTGGTATAGTCACAGATAACATAATACTATACTAACAGTAAAGTTGTGATTTTTTAATTCGTAAAAAACAACGCCTGTCGGGTCAGCAATTTGTTAAATAAATAAAAACAAACTATCGCCAACGTCCATACCACGTTGAAAACACCGGTTCTCGTCTAATCACCGAAGTTAAGCAACGTCGGGCGTGGTCAGTACTTGGATGGGTGACCGCCTGGGAACACCGCGTGATGTTGGCCTTTTACATGATTTTATTTTGTTATTAATTTGATGCTTCTTAGGAATTGTTGAATCATTTAAAGTTATAATTTACCGTAGATTTATCTGAGTGTGGCTCTTACCAATCTAAGGTCTATTCCAGTTTATAAATATGAGAGCACCAAAAACTTTTAGTTTTTTATATAATTATTCTCAATTCCAATCCAAATTCAGTCGACAATGAATATTTTAATCTAAATTACTGAAATAGGTCTAGTCGGTCACAAGTTCTGCGCTTTCCAACGAATAGCATTTCTCTATTATTTCATTACATAGAAAAGGTTCTTTAGAAATTCCTAAAATCATTACAAACAATTATTTCTGTCTAGTTTGAAAAAAAAAACCTTTGTGAAACCCTGTTGTCCTTGTGCTTATTGAGCATAGTTTTATAATTACGTGTCAAAATTATGATGATCCGTAAAAACAGTCCCCAGTTACATCTGTTTATATATATATGTTAGTAGGCTAATTTATACAGCGCCATCTAACGTTTGTAAGGTGAAGTAACTGTTATAAGTGCAGCTTGTAAATTCACAAGTTTCTTGACTGTGACAGTGACTTTATTGGCGGCCGCACAGCACACATTTACTTATTAAAATAAATGTTAGGTGGCGCTGTATGACCCAACCTACTTAAATAAAATGAGACGCAAAAAGCCAACATCACGCGGTGTTCCCAGGCGGTCACCCATCCAAGTACTGACCGCGCCCGACGTTGCTTAACTTCGGTGATCGGACGAGAACCGGTGTTTTCAACGTGGTATGGACGTTGGCGTTTGGTTATTTCAATTTATTTAACAACTTGCGGACCTGACAGACATAGTTTTTTCCTAAATTAAATAAAAATCTCAATAATACCAACCAAAACCACAAACGATACTTCTGAAACGTACGTAAGTATTTTCCCTACTGAGATTCCCTGTTCAATAGCAATTCGCTATGAACTCACACGGGTGCAAAGCTAGTTTTTGGGCTGTAGAGTTGTAATTTTATTGAGAATCATAGTTCAACTCCACGGATTGATTACAGATCTTACGAACTATGGCATTTTTAATAGTTTGGGCGGCGGCGGCCGACGCGGTACCTGTATTTTTTCTAGATAGTTTTCAAGCTCTATTTACTAATAAGATATAACTTATGAAAATTTCAAACTGCTATTCAATTGTTTCCATCCAGTTTGCAAAAAATATTTTTTAGAAGCCTGGTTGTCCCGTTACTTATTGAGCTTAGTTTTATAATTATGTATACATGAAAATTATGATGATTCGTAAAAACAGACGCCAGCAATAGGCTATTTCATACAGCGCCATCTAACGTTTGTATTATGAAGTAAATGTGTTAGCAGTTAAGAACTGTTGGTAATTCATTAGTCTCATCTTTTGACTGTGACAGTGACTTCATTGACAGCCGCGCAGCATACATTTACTTATTAATACAAACGTTAGATGGCGCTGTATGAAATAACCTACTTTAATAAAATGAGCCGCAAAAAGCCAACATCACGCGGTGTTCCCAGGCGGTCACCCATCCAAGTACTGACCGCGCCCGACGTTGCTTAACTTCGGTGATCGGACGAGAACCGGTGTTTTCAACGTGGTATGGACGTTGGCGAAAGAAATTTCCAATTTATTCAACAACCCGACAGACATTCGTTATAAATTTTAAAATTAATGTTTATATTAAATTATTCGAATTTATTATATTAATACGGAGGATAATATAAGCAACCGGGACAATGCGTAATACTAATATTAAGTTGTAGTTTTTACACGTATTAATTGTTAGCATTGTTCGATTTTATAGTTTTATTTAGTTTGCTTTACATATGTATTTGTAAATTATCTGCCCTGTATTGTGTGCTTTGTAATAAGAAATCACGTAATCGATTTTCGATAAAGGTCGAAATCCCAAGTTAGGATTGGGTTCGTAACTCAACGGTAGCCACCCTGGGCTACGGTTGTGAAATAAATTTTGGTAAACATTATCCTATCTCTACTTAAAGTTATTTTAGAGCAAACATTTTTCTGTGATTTTGCGAATTGTAATTTTGAAAACCAACATCCATAGATAGGTATTAGATTTTTAAAGCATTTTCGTTTTTACAAACCGATCATAATGAAATCTATTAAAATTTGTTAAGATCTGGATCAGCTAGCCTTGAATAAATATAAAACTGCATTTTCCTAATATAAATATTATACTATATTGCATAGTGTCCACATCTAACGCATTGAGTAATATTTTATATTGGTAATAAACTGAATTTGAATTTTGATATTGAATTACCTAGTATTGTTAAATAAATTGAAACGTTCTCTCGCCAACGTCCATACCACGTTGAAAACACCTTCAAAAAACTAAACTAAGACATTTAATTTTTGCAAACTAGATGCAAACAATTGAAAAGCAGTTCGTTATATTAATTCAACATATCAGCCTTTAGGAAGTCCACTGCTGGACATAGGCCTCCCCAATTGATTTTCAGGAAGAACGAATTTAAGCCCTCTCCATCCACCGACTTCCTGCGATCTATACAATGTCGTCAGTCCATCGGGTGGAGGGTCGTCCTACGTTTCGTTTTCATGTCCTTGGTTGCCATTCGAGAACATTTACTCTCCAAAGGTTATCAGTTCTGCGAGCTATATTCAAAATTCAATATTTCTTTATTCAATAAAATCACAAGGACCATTGTGAATCGTTTTCTTACATGCTAGTGAATCTAGGTGCCGGTTCTTCCTAACCTGAGTTCAAGAAGAATCCGGCAAGAAACTTGTCTGGTCTTAAAACTTTTTTGTATGATCCTTGACAATTTTGTTACGGATGCCGAGTCGGTTGGAGCAGATTCATCCCAAGCTTTTTTGTCATCTAAATAATCAAATATTTTATAATATGCTTTAATAGACTGTTTCTGTTTAATTACGTTTTTAAATTTGCCAATCGACAAATCTAACACGTCGCTTGGGAGCTTGGGGGCGATGGCGGTATTTTTGAACGTTTGAACCAAAGCCAATCCAAATCAAAACCAAAGTCAAAACGTTATTTTTGATATATTTCGTACCACGCTAATCACTATAACGGACACGATTTATATCTTTTTTGGAAAATACGTTGATCGAACGTTGCCGGATCGCGTCAACTTTGACAGCGCTTTCAAACTACCGTTTCTAATTCAGTTTGTGTCGAGAGACTTATTGTTTTCTGAGCCGTTTTATTTGCATTTATCATTAAGAAAGTGCGTATGAGGTAGATGTGGCTGAAAGCCGAACATCAACCCGTAGAAAAAATGAATTAATAAGGCGATCTCTCACATTCTCATATGAAGGAAACTTTGTGGAACAGTATCGTCTTTCTATAGATCTTTTTACGGTATTGGTGGAAAAGCTAAGACCTTGTATAGCTGCTCCACTTCGTGCTGATGGTCTAGATGTAGAGACAAAGGTAAGTGTTTGTAGCATCTAAAACCCAAGCTACATACATCATCATTATACAATACAATCTTGTCTGCTGATCATCCCGCGTTAATTCTACTGGCTCACTATATATAATACATCTTTCAGGTTCTGATAGCTCTAGTTTACGTGATGGGTTCGTACCAGACGGTGGTTGGAGATAATGAGGACCATCCAGTGTCCCAATCAACTAAGCAAGCAAGGCTGTAACGGAAGTAACAGCGGCGACTTTGGCTCCTGAAGATTATTCTTCCTGATACATTCAATGAATATAATGAACATGATTAATGTTTTTGTTTAATGTTTTTTTTTATTCAGAACTAGCGACCCGCCCCGGCTTAGCACGGTTGCAAAGCTGATACTAAATGTATTACAGAATGTCTTTATATACAACGTTATCTATGAGATAGACATATACTAGACATAGACATATACATATACATCGCGGACTTTTTTGTAGAACTTTTAAAGGTGTACAGTACTGTAGTACACTATTTTGATCTATCTCGTAGGGTTCAGCCAGCGTTTGCAACGTAAGCGCAAAAAATTGTTTATTTACGACATCACATTAGAAACCTCTAAAATTATCAGTGTTTCTCTACTATATTATGCATGTATTATACATATAAACCTTCCTCTTGAATCACTCTATCTATTAAAAACCGCATCAAAATCCGTTACGTAGTTTTAAAGATCTAAGCATACAACGGGACAGACGGACAGCGGAAAGCGACTTTATTTTATACCATGTAATGATGAATTTAAACGTTTATTTGTGAGTTTGATTTATTATCATAATTTAGTTAAATTATTGAATAAATTATATTTTTTTAAATGAATCTCTGTATCATTTCAGTATCATAATCTGTAAATTTTATTTTTTGTGTGTACGATATTTTATAAAAAAGTGCCTTGAAATGTGTCATACCATATTTTTATTTATTATTTGCAGGATGTAGATGTGATGGTTTTAATTTATGTATTTTCCTAGAAATTGTTTTAGATATGCGGGAAAATAAACATTACTGTTGGGTCAATATGTTTTTAACATTCCGAAGTCAAACATGAAACCTTAAGTTTTTCTATGACCGTCTGCTATTAGTTATAATCTCACAAGCTAATAATGTTTTACTAAATTATGAATTACAGCCTGATTTGTAAACCTTAAAAACTCGGTAAGCTCCGTAACAAATGTTTTAATTCTGCTGACTAGATGACGTTGAATTCGTTTGGGTTCTGACCGTGTCAGATAAATTTGGAAAGAAGTACCTAAGGTCTAACGACAAAAAGAAAAAGGCCCGGAAACATAAGAAATGTGAAACTGCAGGCACTAAAGATGTTAAAGATTGGCATACTGTTGCCATTGTTTCGGCCTGCAGTCTACTGGCGTTGGCTGTTATTACATCAGCCTCAGCCTGCGCTTTCGTGGCTTCAGCTTGTCTCAGCGCAGACTGAGTGAGCAAGCTGTCTCTGTGGGCGCGCATCTCCTCAATGAGCATCATCAAACTGCGGCTCTCGTCGAGTACTCCATGGCTTACTGTCGGAAAATATATACATCAAGAAATAAAAAAGACAGAAACACTTTAGTGGGGTGTTTTTTACACATTATGTATTTTACGAAGTACAATTTGCCCACCTGTACGACGCTGAGAGAGAGTAAGGCTCGTCAATTTTGATTTTACTTTACTCTGATTGATTGAATGACGAATGATCGGATCATTCCAATCTCGTAATTTAAATTATTTATGAAGATAAATAGTTTAAGAACTTAAGTTATAAATAACCTTAAAGTTAGATACTTTGGTCCACTCTTTGGGCACTCTTACTGGCCCTTCTTTACTCAGTGCGTCAGCACTCTCATGCCAAAGGCGAACTGACATAGCCCGTCCCTCTTTAGATCGAAGTCTACCGAGGGCTAATTCTTTATTGGCCTCGGCAAACTCCATCAACAACTGAAGCTGCAGTAGGTAAGCTGCTGGTGGTACGGCGTCCACCGTCCATTTTATCTGAAAAGCACAAAGCTGGGCAATATATTACTTATTATTACATATTACAATATCATGGACGAGTGGACGACAATATCAGTGTCTTGTGAACACTAAGTTTTCTTCTCTGATAAGTACACTTATTGTTAATATCTCGGCTTGACTTTAGTTGTGCGTCGCAGGAATTGGAGGGTGAAAAGACTCACATCTGGTAGGGTTTTGCTTCCTGATTACATTTTACCAGTAATAACACTAGGTTATTTTTAGTTTACAAAAAATAATAAAACATTTTTAACCTCACAAATCAGATAAATTAGATAAAACTACGTAAAAATTGACAGATAATAATCAACTTCGTCGTATTTCTTGTCTATGGTTTTATATGTTGTGTGCAAAATTGATGTGAACGAAACGTAAAATCCTGTCAGTGATTTTGTTATGGCTTCTTTCGACGACTTTGGCTTATCTTCACTTCACTTGGCTACTTATCACCTATCACTAGGTAGGTTATGTTGGAATATAGAAAAAAACGCGCAAGGCGAGCGAAGCGTGCCGCGGCAGCGGCCGCCGCAGCGCCAGAAAATAATACAAGGTTACGGTATATCTCACTTGGTTACTTATCACCTATCACTAGGTAGGTTATGTTGGAATATAGAAAAAAACGCGCAAGGCGAGCGAAGCGTGCCGCGGCAGCGGCCGCCGCAGCGCCAGAAAATAATACAAGGTCACGGTATATCTCACTTGGTTACTTATCACCTATCACTAGGTAGGTTATGTTGGAATATAGAAAAAAACGCGCAAGGCGAGCGAAGCGTGCCGCGGCAGCGGCCGCCGCAGCGCCAGAAAATAATACAAGGTCACGGTATATCTCACTGGGTTACTTATCACCTATCACTAGGTAGGTTATGTTGGAATATAGAAAAAAACGCGCAAGGCGAGCGAAGCGTGCCGCGGCAGCGGCCGCCGCAGCGCCAGAAAATAATACAAGGTCACTGTATATCTGATCTTTGTTATATTTGTTGTCTGTGATATATCATGTTGTGCAAAGTTGATGCGAACGAAACGTAAAAAACCTGTCATGTGTCACTGTAACCAAATCAAATCAAAACCGCGCCAAATCTCGCGATAGGTTACAAATGTTTTTTTTTCTCATTTGTGCATCTACCTTTATCTTGGGAGCTTTACCAGGGGTGAGGTGGACCTCTCCCTCCCCCTCCTTGGTAATTTAAACTAGATTTGTATCAATAATTTTTTTTGAGGTTAGGTTAAATTTATTCAAATATCTCGAGAACGGGGAAATACCTAGTATGGGGGTGGTACCAGGGGGTAGGGAGGGTCCCCCCCCCTCCCACCCCCATTTTTTTTTTTTTAATTGGCTTGCGACGCACTACTAAAGTTTAACCAATATCTCCATTATGAACAAAAACAATACTTACTTGCCTCAAGTTCAATTTTGTTAATAAAAATATGAATTAAAAGGTAATACGCGATAAATACCTATTAACTAAAAAAACAATATGAATTTCGTTTTTGACAATCATAGTGTTTACAATCCAAGTTGACAATATTTTGACATAAGTACATAATACTAGCAGCTTCGCTCGTGATTAAAATTTATTTTCTATTTTTTAGTTTGGTTTTCTATATAAAGCGTGTTTTTTAGTTTTTTAAACTATTATATATTTTCTACTTTTTAGTTTTAGGATAACCGGATATTTTTTTTATTATTATGTTTTTTTTTGTTTGTTTTTCGAATTATTGCATTGTTATCGGTCTTTGACAGGTGTGCATACAAACATACAAACATACTAACATACAAACATACATACAAGTGAAGCTAATATAAAGCGTATATAAAGCAATGATGCAAACCAGTTTGAATCATTTCCATCTCAGAAGCAAAACAAACTTATAAAAAAGCCAAATACTAAAACAATGAACTATAACCAATTAAGGTTTTGAATTTTTAATGTCTAATGTCAATTAATTAATAGAATCGTGTAAATCGAAATCAATAGAATGTATGGTCTTTAGTTCATGCAAAACTCAATAGAAAAAACTAGCGTAAAAAAAATGGGGTAGGGGAAAAGGGGCTAATGGGAGTCACTTAAGCAAGATATAGAATAAAACACACAATTTTTACTTTATCTTCATTTTAATCAACTTTTAAAGTACTTTAATCATTACACTATCAGTCTCAGACAGTTTCATTACCTTTGGAATCATATGTTAATTAACATTAAACTTGAAAAAAAATACATCTTTGACCACCATTGTCCATATCTGAGGGTAATTAGAGTCACTATGGGGACAATGAGAGTCAGCCTAGCCTAACAATTGTCACATACGTAACCTTTTGGTGAGTCTCATCCTGTGCAACTAGCGTGTGCCCATAAGCCACAAGAAGTGCATCTGTACCATATCTCATTGTTGCAACCAAATTCATGGCAAAGTGTTGCAGCCACTCAAAGAATAGATGTTCATTAATCCACCCATTATCTGAACATTTGTATATAGTTCCTACAGGACCGTCTTTTTCAAGAGGAGTCATTCTTTTTTTCGGAAAGATGAACATTGGTGGGACAAAACTACCAGCAGCGCTCATGGCACACAAAAGTGTAATATTTTTTCCTCTTTCCCAACTTGTTATGGAGCCAACTCTTTTCATGCCTTTGGGAGCTAATATTTTTCCAGGATCTTGCACTGTGGAAATGCCTGTCTCGTCGCAGTTATAAATATTATTAGGAGTAAATTTATATTTGTCCATTAGATCTCCTAATAGTCTTTAGAACAGTTGGACTTCTTCTTTATTGAAAGCTCTTATTCTGTTGATACTTGTAGCTTCAGGTTTCCGAACAGAGATGCTATTTCTTTTTAATAAGCCATCTAGCCAATCGCGTCCAGCCATTTTAGCACTCTTGTCAAAATTGTGCGAAATTTTTAAGTTCTTCTGCATACTGGTATGCTGCTTTCCTTATTTGAATCACTGTGACTCCATAAAAAATATAAGATAATTATTTTATCCGGTCTGACAAAACCTTTTCTACATCTGCTGTGAATACAGGAAGTCGTCCGAGACGTGGTTCCGATGAATTCTTCGTCTTTAGCCGCTTTTGGAGGCTTGAAAAAGGTATATAATATTACAATGGATACTTCCATAATATAAGCAACGGGATAACGTGGAACACCAACCCCGTAGGCAAAATATTTAGGACTTTTAAGAAGTAAAGTTTGTAGTCTTGTTTGTGATCTTGTGAGCAAGGTTGAATCTTTTGTTTTCTAAATTTAATATTTATACACATTAATTTAAAAATTTGTAATGAACGTCAGTCGGGTTGTTGAATAAATTGGAATGTTCTCTCGCCAACGTCCATACCACGTTGAAAACACCGGTTCTCGTCCGATCACCGAAGTTAAGCAACGTCGGGCGCGGTCAGTACTTGGATGGGTGACCGCCTGGGAACACCGCGTGATGTTGGCTTTTTGCGGCTCATTTTATTTTAGTAGGTTGTTTCATAAAGCGCCAAATAACGTTTATAATATTAAGTAAATGGGTGCTGTGCGGCTGTCACAGTCAAGAGATTATACTAATTAATTTACAAGAAGCACACATTTACTTCATAATACGAACGGCTACGGCGAAATAGATGGCGCTGTATGAAATAGCCAACTGCTGGCGTCTGTTTTTACGGATCATCATAATTTTGAAGTACTTATACATAATCATAAAACTAAGCTCGATAAGCAACGGGACAACCGGGCTTCAGACATTTATTTATTTGCAAACTAGATGCAAACAATTGAATAGCAGTTTGTTATATTAATTCATCATATCAGCCTATAGGAAGTCCACTGCTGGACATAGGCCTCCCCAATTGATTTCCAGGAAGAACGAATTTAAGCCCTCTCCATCCACCGACTTCCTGCGATCTTTACAATGTCGTCAGTCTATCGGATAGGGGGTCGTTCAACGTTTCGTTTTCCGGTCCTTGGTTGCCATTCGAGAACTTTTACTACCCAACGATTATCAGTTCTGCGAGCTATAGGGCCTTCCCATTGCCACTTCAAATTGCAAATTTTGAGTGCTATATCGGTGACATTGGTTCTTTTACGGATTTCCTCGTTGTGGATTTATATTAATTAGGTATATCTTATTAATAATAGTAATTAAACAGAAACAGTCTATTAAAGCATATTATAAAATATTTGATTATTTAGATGACAAAAAAGCTTGGGATGAATCTGCTCCAACCGACTCGGCATCCGTAACAAAATTGTCAAGGATCATACAAAAAAGTTTTAAGACCAGACAAGTTTCTTGCCGGATTCTTCTTGAACTCAGGTTAGGAAGAACCGGCACCTAGATTCACTAGCATGTAAGAAAACGATTCACAATGGTCCTTGTGATTTTATTGAATAAAGAAATATTGAATTTTGAATATAGCTCGCAGAACTGATAACCTTTGGAGAGTAAATGTTCTCGAATGGCAACCAAGGACATGAAAACGAAACGTAGGACGACCCTCCACCCGATGGACTGACGACATTGTATAGATCGCAGGAAGTCGGTGGATGGAGAGGGCTTAAATTCGTTCTTCCTGAAAATCAAATGTCCTATGTCTATGGAGGCCTATGTCCAGCAGTGGACTTCCTAAAGGCTGATATGTTGAATTAATATAACAAACTGCTTTTCAATTGTTTGCATCTAGTTTGCAAAAATTAAATGTCTTAGTTTAGTTTATTGAAGGTGTTTTCAACGTGGTATGGACGTTGGCGAGAGAACGTTTCAATTTATTTAACAATACTAGGTAATTCAATATCAAAATTCAAATTCAGTTTATTACCAATATAATATATTACTCAATGCGTTCGATGTGGACACTATGCAATATAGTATAATATTTATATTAGAAAAATTCAGTTTTATATTTATTCAAGGCTAGCTGATCCAGATCTTAACAAATTTTAATAGATTTCATTATGATCGGTTTGTAAAAACGAAAATGCTGTAAAAATCTAATACCTATCTATGGATGTTGGTTTTCAAAATTACAATTCGCAAAATCACAGAAAAATGTTTGCTCTAAAAATAACTTTAAGTAGAGATAGGATAAGGTTTTATTAAAACCAAAATTTATTTCACAACCGTAGCCCAGGGTGGCTACCGTTGAGTTACGAACCCAATCCTAACTTGGGATTTCGACCTTTATCGAAAATCGATTACGTGATTTCTTATTACAAAGCACACAATACAGGGCAGATAATTTACAAATACATATGTAAAGCAAACTAAATAAAACTATAAAATCGAACAATGCTAACAATTAATACGTGTAAAAACTACAACTTAATATTAGTATTACGCATTGTCCCGGTTGCTTATATTATCCTCCGTATTAATATAATAAATTCGAATAATTTAATATAAACATTAATTTTAAAATTTATAACGAATGTCTGTCGGGTTGTTGAATAAATTGGAAATTTCTTTCGCCAACGTCCATACCACGTTGAAAACACCGGTTCTCGTCCGATCACCGAAGTTAAGCAACGTCGGGCGCGGTCAGTACTTGGATGGGTGACCGCCTGGGAACACCGCGTGATGTTGGCTTTTTGCGGCTCATTTTATTAAAGTAGGTTATTTCATACAGCGCCATCTAACGTTTGTATTAATAAGTAAATGTATGCTGCGCGGCTGTCAATGAAGTCACTGTCACAGTCAAAAGATGAGACTAATGAATTACCAACAGTTCTTAACTGCTAACACATTTACTTCATAATACAAACGTTAGATGGCGCTGTATGAAATAGCCTATTGCTGGCGTCTGTTTTTACGAATCATCATAATTTTCATGTATACATAATTATAAAACTAAGCTCAATAAGTAACGGGACAACCAGGCTTCTAAAAAATATTTTTTGCAAACTGGATGGAAACAATTGAATAGCAGTTTGAAATTTTCATAAGTTATATCTTATTAGTAAATAGAGCTTGAAAACTATCTAGAAAAAATACAGGTACCGCGTCGGCCGCCGCCGCCCAAACTATTAAAAATGCCATAGTTCGTAAGATCTGTAATCCGTGGAGTTGAACTATGATTCTCAATAAAATTACAACTCTACAGCCCAAAAACTAGCTTTGCACCCGTGTGAGTTCATAGCGAATTGCTATTAGTTAAATAAATTGAATTCGGTATTTGCCAACGTCCATACCACGTTGAAACCACCGGTTCTCGTCCGATCACCGAAGTTAAGCAACGTCGGGCGCGGTCAGTACTTGGATGGGTGACCGCCTGGGAACACCGCGTGATGTTGGCTTTTTGCAACTATATGTTTTGGTATAGATTTTACGGATTTTTACAGAAACTTTTATGTAATCATATATAAGAGAAATGATATTCTTTGGAAAATGCAGTACTTGTGAACGACTAGACCTATTTGAGTATTTTTCGTTTTTAAATATTCATCATAGTCAAAAGTAGGACTAGACTTGAGGACTATGCAAACAAAAACAATAAAAGAAAGAAAAATAATTTATTCAAACCACCACTAGGATGTCTATCATTATCATTACATAGTATAAAACAAAGTCACCTCCCGCTGTCTCTGTCTCGATGTATGCCTAGATCTTTAAAACTACGCCACGGATTTTGATGCGGTTTTTTCAAAATATAAAGTGATTCAAGAGGAAGGTTTATATGTATAATACATGCATAATATAAAAGAAAAACACTGATCATTTTAGAGGTTTCTAATGTGATGTCGTAAATAAACACACATTTTTGCGCTTGCATTGCAAACACTGGCTGAACCCTACGAGATAGTTAAAATAATGTACTACAGTATTATACACCTTTAAAAGGTCTTCAAAAATAAAAATACTCAAAAAATGAATACCAACCAAAACCACACATTGCACAATTTTGTTTTATTGTTAAAAAGTAAGATAACGCTGTATGACATAACTTACATAAAAAGAGATGCAAAAAGCCAACATCACGCGGTGTTCCCAGGCGGTCACCCATCCAAGTACTGACCGCGCCCGACGTTGCTTAACTTCGGTGATCGGACGAGAACCGGTGTTTTCAACGTGGTATGGACGTTGGCGAAAGAAATTTCCAATTTATTCAACAACCCGACAGACATTCGTTATAAATTTTAAAATTAATGTTTATATTAAATTATTCGAATTTATTATATTAATACGGAGGATAATATAAGCAACCGGGACAATGCGTAATACTAATATTAAGTTGTAGTTTTTACACGTATTAATTGTTAGCATTGTTCGATTTTATAGTTTTATTTAGTTTGCTTTACATATGTATTTGTAAATTATCTGCCCTGTATTGTGTGCTTTGTAATAAGAAATCACGTAATCGATTTTCGATAAAGGTCGAAATCCCAAGTTAGGATTGGGTTCGTAACTCAACGGTAGCCACCCTGGGCTACGGTTGTGAAATAAATTTTGGTTTTAATAAAACCTTATCCTATCTCTACTTAAAGTTATTTTTAGAGCAAATATTTTTCTGTGATTTTGCGAATTGTAATTTTGAAAACCAACATCCATAGATAGGTATTAGATTTTTACAGCATTTTCGTTTTTACAAACCGATCATAATGAAATCTATTAAAATTTGTTAAGATCTGGATCAGCTAGCCTTGAATAAATATAAAACTGAATTTTTCTAATATAAATATTATACTATATTGCATAGTGTCCACATCGAACGCATTGAGTAATATATTATATTGGTAATAAACTGAATTTGAATTTTGATATTGAATTACCTAGTATTGTTAAATAAATTGAAACGTTCTCTCGCCAACGTCCATACCACGTTGAAAACACCTTCAATAAACTAAACTAAGACATTTAATTTTTGCAAACTAGATGCAAACAATTGAAAAGCAGTTTGTTATATTAATTCAACATATCAGCCTTTAGGAAGTCCACTGCTGGACATAGGCCTCCCCAATTGATTTTCAGGAAGAACGAATTTAAGCCCTCTCCATCCACCGACTTCCTGCGATCTATACAATGTCGTCAGTCCATCGGGTGGAGGGTCGTCCTACGTTTCGTTTTCATGTCCTTGGTTGCCATTCGAGAACATTTACTCTCCAAAGGTTATCAGTTCTGCGAGCTATATTCAAAATTCAATATTTCTTTATTCAATAAAATCAAAAGGACCACTTTGAATCATCTTCTTACATGCTAGTGAATCTAGGTGCCGGTTCTTCCTAACCTGAGTTCAAGAAGAATCCGGCAAGAAGAAAACTTGTTTGTATGATCCTTGTTACGGATTTTGTTACGGATGCCGAGTCGGTTGGAGCAGATTCATCCCAAGCTTTTTTGTCATCTAAATAATCAAATATTTTATAATATATTATAATATAATAGACAGTTTCTGTTTAATTACGTTTTTAAAGTTGCCAATCGACAAATCTAACACGTCGCTTGGGAGCTTGGGGGCGATGGCGGTATTTTTGAACGTTTGAACCAAAGCTAATCCAAATCAAAACCAAAGTCAAAACGTTATTTTTGACATATTTCGTACCGCGCTAATCACTATAACGGACACGATTTAGATCTTTTTTGGAAAATACGTTGATCGAACGTTGCCGGATCGCGTCAACTTTGACAGCGCTTTCAAACTACCGTTTCTAATTCAGTTTGTGTCGAGAGACTTATTGTTTTCTGAGCCGTTTTATTTGTTTTTATCATTTAGAAAGTGCATATCAGGTAGATGTGGCTGAAAGCCGAACATCAACCCGTAGAAAAAATGAATTAATAAGGAGATCTCTCACATTCTCATATGAAGGAAACTTTTTGGAACAGTATCGTCTTTCTATGGATCTTTTTACGGTATTGGTGGAAAAGCTAAGACCTTGTATAGCTGCTCCACTTCGTGCTGATGATCTAGATGTAGAGACAAAGGTAAGTGTTAGTAGCATCTACAACCCAAGCTACATACATCATCATTATACAATACAATACTGCCTGCTGATCATCCCGCGTTAATTTTACTGGCTCACTATATATAATACATCTTTCAGGTTCTGATAGCTCTAGTTTACGTGATGGGTTCGTACCAGACGGTGGTTGGAGATAATAAGGACCATCCAGTGTCCCAATCAACTAAGCAAGCAAGGCTGTAACGGAAGTAGCAGCGGCGACTTTGGCGCCTGAGGATTATTCTTCCTGATACATTCAATGAATATAATGAACATGATTAATGTTTTTGTTTAATGTTTTTTTTTATTCAGAACTAGCGACCCGCCCCGGCTTAGCACGGTTGCAAAGCTGATACTAAATGTACTACAGAATGTCTTTATATATAACGTTATCTATGAGATAGACATATACTAGACATAGACATAGAAATATACATCGCGGACTTTTTTGTAGAACTTTTAAAGGTGTACAGTACTGTAGTACACTATTTTGATCTATCTCGTAGGGTTCAGCCAGCGTTTGCAACGTAAGCGCAAAAAATTGTGTTTATTTACGACATCACATTAGAAACCTCTAAAATTATCAGTGTTTCTCTACTATATTATGCATGTATTATACATATAAACCTTCCTCTTGAATCACTCTATCTATTAAAAACCGCATCAAAATCCGTTACGTAGTTTTAAAGATCTAAGCATACAACGGGACAGACGGACAGCGGAAAGCGACTTTATTTTATACCATGTAATGATGAATTTAAATTTTCAAGTAAGTACGTTTATTTGTGAGTTTGATTTATTATCATAATTTAGTTAAATTATTGAATAAATTATATTTTTATAAATGAATCTCTGTATCATTTCAGTATCATAATCTGTAAACTTTATTTTTTGTGTGTACGATATTTTATCAAAAAGTGCCTTGAAATGTGTCATACCATATTTTTATTTATTATTTGCAGGATGTAGTCATTATGGTTTTAATTTATGTATTTTCCTAGAAATTGTTATAGATATGCGGGAAAATAAACATTACTGTTGGGTCAATGTAGTTTTTAACATTCCGAAGTCAAACATGAAACCTTAAGTTTTTCTATGACCGTCTGCTATTAGTTATAATCTCACAAGCTAATAATGTTTTACTAAATTATGAATTATAGCCTGATTTGTAAACCTTAAAAACTCGGTAAGCTCCGTAACAAATGTTTTAATTCTGCTGACTAGATGACGTTGAATTGGTTTGGGTTCTGACCGTGTCAGATAAATTTGGAAAGAAGTACCTAAGGTCTAACGACAAAAAGAAAAAGGCCCGGAAACAGTTAATTCATAGTTTATTTATTTTTATCCTAAGAAATGTCAAACTGTAGGCACTAAAGATGTTAAAGATTGGCATACTGTTGCCATTGTTTCGGCCTGCAGTCTACTGGCGTTGGCTGTTATTACATCAGCCTCAGCCTGCGCTTTCGCGGCTTCAGCTTGTCTCAGCGCAGACTGAGTGAGCAAGCTGTCTCTGTGGGCGCGCATCTCCTCAATGAGCATCATCAAACTGCGGCTCTCGTCGAATACACCATGGCTTACTGTCGGAAAATATATACATCAAGAAATAAAAAAGACAGAAACACTTTAGTGGGGTGTTTTTTACACATTATGTATTTTACGAAGTACAATTTGCCCACCTGTACGACGCTGAGAGAGAGTAAGGCTCGTCAATTTTGATTTTACTTTACTCTGATTGATTGAATGACGAATGATTTGATTATTCCAATCTCGTAATTTAAATTATTTATGAAGATAAATAGTTTAAGAACTTATGTTATAAATAACCTTAAAGTTACATACTTTGGTCCACTCTTTGGGCACTCTTACTGGCCCTTCTTTACTCAGTGCGTCAGCACTCTCATGCCAAAGGCGAACTGACATAGCCCGTCCCTCTTTAGATCGAAGTCTACCGAGGGCTAATTCCTTATTGGCCTCGGCAAACTCCATCAACAACTGAAGCTGCTGTAGGTAAGCTGCTGGTGGTACGGCGTCCACCGTCCATTTTATCTGAAAAGCACAAAGCTGGGCAATATATTACTTATTATTACATATTACAATATCATGGACGAGTGGACGACAATATCAGTGTCTTGTGAACACTAAGTTTTCTTCTCTGATAAGTACACTTATTGTTAATATCTCCATTATGAACAAAAACAATACTTACTTGCCTCAAGTTCAATTTTGTTAATAAAAATATGAATTAAAAGTTAATACGCTATAAATACCCATAAACTAAACAAACAATATGAATTTCGTTTTTGACAATCATAGTGTTTACAATCCAAGTTGACAATATTTTGACTTAAGTACATAATACTAGCAGCTTCGCTCGCGATCTCGTCCGCACGTTTTAGTTTAGTGTAAAAACATTTTTTTTCATCATTTACAGCCTACAATCTTCGACTTCTTCTTATCGTGTGACTAGTTCTTTTGAACCAGTGTGGTGAAAGGTTCAAAGTGCGCTTCAGAAGCTCTTTCCTTGCAATGTTCACCTCCTGGGTATTATAAACAAACTTAGGCCACCCTATGTTTGTAGGTACCATGCGCCACGATCCTGTGTTAATTCTGTCCATTCGCGGCCCACAATTTTAACTAATGTCCCATGTAACGGATAACAGACGTTCCATTATCTAGTTCTCTGCCACCATTAAGTGGGTACACACTCCACCTGACAATATGGAAGCCAGCCGCTGCTTATGAAAAAGGCTGCCGCTGCCTCACAGGTCAAAATACGCTTAAAGCAGACCAATCAGCGTAATAAAAATTGTATTAGATAGCAGGAATTTAGCGATTCGCGCATATTGCTAGTTGCCGCGAGTTACATAAGCCCTAATAGAGGGAAAATCAACAGTAGAGGGTTCGACGGCTATCGTCGAACCGTTAAAACATATACCAACATAAACAAACTTAACCCCTTTTTATTATAGTGTAAAAATAATCACACTCAATCGATATACGATGACAAACCATAACTAAAAGAAGAACAAAAAGTTTAATAGGTTTATTATTGTCGTTGTAAACTCTAACTGTTCTATTTTGGAGAATTCATTAATTAAACCGTTCATAAAAAATAAAATAAAATAAAATTGGCAACACCCCGACCTTAAACTCCGTTGATAGTTTTGGACATTGATTGCGTCATCACATCATAGAGGACAGGCTATCTCGAACAAAAAATAACTCATTTTTTCCAGAAGACAGAGACATGTAGGCTGAGCTAAGTCCAGCGGTCACATTAGAAATTAAACAGACAACTTCATAACGTTTTCACAAATGTAGAATAGAATAGAATAGAATAGAAAATATTTATTAAACGTCACATATCAAATACAGTGCGAATATAATATAAACTAGTCTATGTACAGTGACGAAACAAAGACTACCACTCAGCATATGATACAGAAGTGTGAGGGCTGCTGTATCGCTGGTTTTCAGTGGCACCATCGTGAGTAGCGCAGCAGCTACTGCCACACACCATGAGTGTACCACATAACATAACATAACATACATTAACTAACTATAATTGGCAAGTTAACAGGTAAAACTCTTAGAACTGAAGAACTAATAAAAATATTTACACGTTTGTTAAATAGGCATTTAATGAATACAAATATAATACAAAATTATGCAACCAGTTAAAAATGGTGATAAATACATTAAATAACAAAAATAATATAAATAAATTTAAACCAAAAACTACCTCTTAAAGAGCAGACTTCTGTGCATTTAACAGATATTTTTTAAATGATTTTTTGAAGGACCAAATGATAATATGTATGTAGTAACCAGCGTCTCAGTGCTCTTACGTTTTAAAACTGGAAGTGGTTATAGATTGGTAAAAGCCACAATCAGAGAAATATATCTTCACAACAAAAAAGATGCAAAAAGCCAACATCACGCGGTTTTTCAGGCGGTCACCCAACCTAGTACATTGATACATTGTACATTGTAGGTCAATTAAAATCAATATTGAACTGTTAATAAACCACGGAAGATGGCTGAAAAAACAACCTAAAACAAAGTGAACGGATAGAGCAAAATAAATAATAGTTTAAAAAACTAAAAAACACGCTATATAAAGCGTTTTCTATATAAAGCGTGTTTTTTAGTTTTTTAAACTATTATTTATTTTCTACTTGTTAGTTTTAGGATAACCGGATATTTTTTTTATTACTATTTTTTTTGTTTGTTTTTTTTTTTCGAATTATTGCATTGTCATCGGTCTTTGACAGGTGTGCAAAATTTGAATGAAATCTGGCCGTTTAAAGTGGGTCAAAATCGCGTCCTAACGAGTTGGTTACATACAAACATACAAACATACATACAAGTGAAGCTAATATCAAGCGTATAATAAAGCATTGATGGAAACGAAGTTTGAATCATTTCCATCACAGAAGCAAAACAAACTTATAAAAAAGCTAAATACGAAATCAATGAACTATAACCAATTAAGGTTTTGAATTTTTAATGTCTAATGTCAATTAATTAATAGAATCGTGTAAATCGAAATCAATAGAATGTATGGTCTTGAGTTCATGCAAAATTCAATAGAAAAAATAGCGTAAAAAAAATCGGGTAATATTTATTACCCGATTTTTTTATATGTATGTGAAATACTTTTAGTTTTTCATTATACCTCAATTCTAGTCCTAATTCAGACTATGATGAATGTAAAAAAAAAACTCATAAAGGTCTAGTCGTTCACAAGTTCTGCGCTTTTCAAAGAATAGAATTTCTCTTTTATTTAATTACCTAAAAAAGGTTCCTTACAAATCCGTAAATTCTATACCAAAACAAAAAGTTACAAAAAGCCAACATCACGCGGTGTTCCCAGGTGGTCACCCATCCAAGTACTGACCGCGCCCGACGTTGCTTAACTTCGGTGATCGGACGAGAACCGGTGTTTTCAACGTAGTATGGACGTTGGCATTTAAAGATAGAATTTATTAGTCACACCAAAATTTTGATTAAAAATAATCTGTTTTCAATTTAAATATACCTATAATATTACAATGGATACTTCCATAATATAAGCAACGGGATAACGTGGAACACCAACCCCGTAGGCAAAATATTTAGGACTTTTAAGAAGTAAAGTTTGTAGTCTTGTTTGTGATCTTGTGAGCAAGGTTGAATCTTTTGTTTTCTAAATTTAATATTTACATATTTATACACATTAATTTAAAAATTTGTAATGAACGTCAGTCGGGTTGAATGTTGAATAAATTGACATGTTCTCTCGCCAACGTCCATACCACGTTGAAAACACCGGTTCTCGTCCGATCACCGAAGTTAAGCAACGTCGGGCGCGGTCAGTACTTGGATGGGTGACCGCCTGGGAACACCGCGTGATGTTGGCTTTTTGCGGCTCATTTTATTTTAGTAGGTTGTTTCATAAAGCGCCATATAACGTTTATAATATTAAGTAAATGGGTGCTGTGCGGCTGTCACAGTCAAGAGATCATACTAATTAATTTACAAGAAGCACAAATTTACTTCATAATACGAACGTTAGATGGCGCTGTATGAAATAGCCAACTGCTGGCGTCTGTTTTTACGGATCATCATAATTTTGAAGTACTTATACATAATCATAAAACTAAGCTCGATAAGCAACGGGACAACCGGGCTTCAGACATTTATTTATTTGCAAAACTAGATGCAAACAATTGAATAGCAGTTTGTTATATTAATTCATCATATCAGCCTATGGGAAGTCCACTGCTGGACATAGGCCTCCCCAATTGATTTCCAGGAAGAACGAATTTAAGCCCTCTCCATCCACCGACTTCCTGCGATCTTTACAATGTCGTCAGTCCATCGGATAGGGGGTCGTCCAACGTTTCGTTTTCCTGTCCTTGGTTGCCATTCGAGAACTTTTACTACCCAACGATTATCAGTTCTGAGATAGGCCATATATCTCGCAGAATTTCTGCGAGATATATGGCCTTCCCATTGCCACTTCAACTTGCAAATGTTGAGTGCTATGTCGGTGACATTGGTTCTTTTACGGATTTCCTCGTTGTGGATTTATATTAATTAGGTATATCTTATTAGCTTAACAATAATCTAGAAAAAATACAGGTGCCGCGCCGGCCGCCTTCGCCCAAACAACTAAAAATACCGTAGGAAGTTCGTTAGATCTACGATCTATCTAGATCTACCTAACTAGGTTTCCCAAAAAAAATTACAACCCTATAGTCCAAAAAACTAGCTTTGTAACCGTGCGAGTTCATAGCGGATCGCTATTAGTTAAATAAATTAAATTTACCTATCGCCAACGTCCATACCACGTTGAAAACACCGGTTCTCGTCCGATCACCGAAATTAAGCAACGTCGGGCGCGGTCAGTACTTGGATGGGTGACCGCCTGGGAACACCGCGTGATGTTGGCTTTTTGCATTTTTTGTTTTGGTATGATTTTATGGATATCTAAGGAACCTTCTCTATGTAATTAAATAAAAGAGAAATGCTATTCTTTGGAAAACGCAGAACTTGACCTATTTTAGTACTTTTTGTTTGTAATTGTTTATCATAGTCTTAATTAGGACTAGAATTGAGAAATATGCAAAGAACAAATAAAAACTTTTCACATAAATATAAAAAAATCATTATATTAGCATTACTCCTCTAGTGAAAAAGCGTCTTTAAGCGTCTGTAAACCCAATTTCGAACCAGCTGTCGTCATATATTTCTATGGAATTTTGCATGTACTCAAGACCATACATACTCACGACCATACTCACGAATATATTATTTAATTGACTGACATTAGACATTAAAAATTCTGAAATTTAATTGGTTATCGTTCTCATTATTTCCGTATTTGGCTTTTTTATGTTTGTTTTGCTTCCGAGATGGAAATTACTCAAACTGGTTTGCATCGATATATTAATTTGCTCTATTCCTTCACCTTGTTTTAAGATGTTTTTTTAGCCATCTTCCGTGTTTGATTAACAGTTCAATTTCGATCAGTTATTTTTTCTCTCCAATGAAACTAGAGGCGTGATATTATAAACAACGGGACAACAGGGAATTAACTCAGTGATGAAAATACTTTATTAATTTTCATAAGTAAAGTTTGTGGTTTTAGTTGGTATAGTCACAGATAACATAATACTATACTATCAGTAAAGTTGTGATTTTTTAATTCGGAAAAAACAACGCCTTATTGCTGACCCGACGTCAGCAATTTGTTAAATAAATAGAAAAAAACTTTCGCCAACGTCCATACCACGTTGAAAACACCGGTTCTCGTCCGATCACCGAAGTTAAACAACGTCGGGCGCGGTCAGTACTTGGATGGGTGACCGCCTGGGAACACCGCGTGATGATGTTACATGATTTTATTTTGTTATTATTTTGATGCTTCTTAGGAATTGTTGAATCATTTAAAGTTATAATTTACCGTAGATTTATCTGAGTGTGGCTCTTACCAATCTAAGGTCTTTTCCAGTTTATAAATATGAGAGCACCAAAAACTTTTAGTTTTTCTTATAATTATTCTCAATTCCAATCCAAATTCAGTCGATAATGAATATTTTAATCTAAATTACTGAAATAGGTCTAGTCGGTTACAAGTTCTGCGCTTTCCAACGAATAGCATTTCTCTATTATTTCATTACATAGAAAAGGTTCTTTAGAAATTCCTAAAATCATTACAAACAATTATTTCTGTCTAGTTTGAAAAAAAAAACCTTTGTGAAACCCTGTTGTCCTTGTGCTTATTGAGCATAGTTTTATAATTACGTGTCAAAATTATGATGATCCGTAAAAACAGTCCCCAGTTACATCTGTTTATATATATATGTTAGTAGGCTAATTTATACAGCGCCATCTAACGTTTGTAAGGTGAAGTAACTGTTATAAGTGCAGCTTGTAAATTCACAAGTTTCTTGACTGTGACAGTGACTTTATTGGCGGCCGCACAGCACACATTTACTTATTAAAATAAATGTTAGGTGGCTCTGTATGACCCAACCTACTTAAATAAAATGAGACGCAAAAAGCCAACATCACGCGGTGTTCCCAGGCGGTCACCCATCCAAGTACTGACCGCGCCCGACGTTGCTTAACTTCGGTGATCGGACGAGAACCGGTGTTTTCAACGTGGTATGACGTTGGCGTTCAATTTATTTAACAACTTGCGGACCTGACAGACATAGTTTTTTCCTAAATTAAATAAAAATCTCAATAATACCAACCAAAACCACAAACGATACTTCTGAAACGTACGTAAGTATTTTCCCTACTGAGATTCCCTGTTGTCCCGTTGATTATAATATCAGGCTTCTAGTTTCTTATGGCGAGAAAAGTCTATCAAAATTAAACTGACAATAAACCACTGAAGATTTCTGATAAAACATTCTAAAACAAAGTGAAAGGATTAGAGCAAAATAAACATCGATGCAAACCAGTTTGAGTGATTCCCATCTCAGAGTATAGTATTATGATATCTGCGTCAGAACCAAATTAAACATAAAAAGAGCCA
The DNA here is from genome assembly GCA_948098915.1 of Lampropteryx suffumata. Classification (NCBI taxonomy): domain Eukaryota; kingdom Metazoa; phylum Arthropoda; class Insecta; order Lepidoptera; family Geometridae; genus Lampropteryx; species Lampropteryx suffumata. Next base: position 12,786,813 of record OX402568.1, on the reverse strand, counting down.
AAAATGGAATCAATGAACGATAACCAATTAAAGTTCAGATGTTTTTGAGCCTAATGTCAATAAAATAAAATAATCGTGAGTCATTATGTATGGTCTTGAGTTCATGCCAAATTCCATAGAAAAAATAACGTTCAGTCACAGATAACATAATACTATACCATGTTCAGTATTACACTTTTTTTTTTATTTATTTGAAAAACTTTAAGTTTAATAAAAATGTAAAGTTTTTATTTTTGTTTTATAAAAAACTTCGGTGGCTCCGTGTTGGCAGCAGGTACAACGTTAGGACTGTCTTGTTGGCAATACCTCTGTATGTAGGACTGCAGCTTTTGAGGGCAGTTTCCGCTATGCCGCCACTAAGTGTGGTAATAATATTGCCCCCATTGTAGGGTTTAGCCAGTGTTTGCAATGTAAGCGCAAAAATGTGTGTTTATTTACGACATCACATTAGAAACCTCTAAAATGATCAGTGTTTTTCTTTTATATTATGCATGTATTATACATAATAAACCTTCCTCTTGAATCACTTTATATTTTGAAAAAACCGCATCAAAATCCGTGGCGTAGTTTTAAAGATCTAGGCATACATCGAGACAGAGACAGCGGGAGGTGACTTTGTTTTATACTATGTAATGATAATGATAGACATCCTAGTGGTGGTTTGAATAAATTATTTTTCTTTCTTTTATTGTTTTTGTTTGCATAGTCCTCAAGTCTAGTCCTACTTTTGACTATGATGAATATTTAAAAACGAAAAATACTCAAATAGGTCTAGTCGTTCACAAGTACTGCATTTTCCAAAGAATATCATTTCTCTTATATATGATTACATAAAAGTTTCTGTAAAAATCCGTAAAATCTATACCAAAACATATAGTTGCAAAAAGCCAACATCACGCGGTGTTCCCAGGCGGTCACCCATCCAAGTACTGACCGCGCCCGACGTTGCTTAACTTCGGTGATCGGATGAGAACCGGTGGTTTCAACGTGGTATGGACGTTGGCAAATACCGAATTCAATTTATTTAACTAATAGCAATTCGCTATGAACTCACACGGGTGCAAAGCTAGTTTTTGGGCTGTAGAGTTGTAATTTTATTGAGAATCATAGTTCAACTCCACGGATTACAGATCTTACGAACTATGGCATTTTTAATAGTGTGGGCGGCGGCGGCCGACGCGGTACCTGTATTTTTTCTAGATAGTTTTCAAGCTCTATTTACTAATAAGATATAACTTATGAAAATTTCAAACTGCTATTCAATTGTTTCCATCCAGTTTGCAAAAAATATTTTTTAGAAGCCTGGTTGTCCCGTTACTTATTGAGCTTAGTTTTATAATTATGTATACATGAAAATTATGATGATTCGTAAAAACAGACGCCAGCAATAGGCTATTTCATACAGCGCCATCTAACGTTTGTATTATGAAGTAAATGTGTTAGCAGTTAAGAACTGTTGGTAATTCATTAGTCTCATCTTTTGACTGTGACAGTGACTTCATTGACAGCCGCGCAGCATACATTTACTTATTAATACAAACGTTAGATGGCGCTGTATGAAATAACCTACTTTAATAAAATGAGCCGCAAAAAGCCAACATCACGCGGTGTTCCCAGGCGGTCACCCATCCAAGTACTGACCGCGCCCGACGTTGCTTAACTTCGGTGATCGGACGAGAACCGGTGTTTTCAACGTGGTATGGACGTTGGCGAAAGAAATTTCCAATTTATTCAACAACCCGACAGACATTCGTTATAAATTTTAAAATTAATGTTTATATTAAATTATTCGAATTTATTATATTAATACGGAGGATAATATAAGCAACCGGGACAATGCGTAATACTAATATTAAGTTGTAGTTTTTACACGTATTAATTGTTAGCATTGTTCGATTTTATAGTTTTATTTAGTTTGCTTTACATATGTATTTGTAAATTATCTGCCCTGTATTGTGTGCTTTGTAATAAGAAATCACGTAATCGATTTTCGATAAAGGTCGAAATCCCAAGTTAGGATTGGGTTCGTAACTCAACGGTAGCCACCCTGGGCTACGGTTGTGAAATAAATTTTGGTTTTAATAAAACCTTATCCTATCTCTACTTAAAGTTATTTTTAAAGCAAACATTTTTCTGTGATTTTGCGAATTGTAATTTTGAAAACCAACATCCATAGATAGGTATTAGATTTTTACAGCATTTTCGTTTTTACAAACCGATCATAATGAAATCTATTAAAATTTGTTAAGATCTGGATCAGCTAGTCTTGAATAAATATAAAACTGCATTTTTCTAATATAAATTTTATACTATATTGCATAGTGTCCACATCGAACGCATTGAGTAATATATTATATTGGTAATAAACTGAATTTGAATTTTGATATTGAATTACCTAGTATTGTTAAATAAATTGAAACGTTTTCTCGCCAACGTCCATACCACGTTGAAAACACCTTAAAAAAACTAAACTAAGACATTTAATTTTTGCAAACTAGATGCAAACAATTGAAAAGCAGTTCGTTATATTAATTCAACATATCAGCCTTTAGGAAGTCCACTGCTGGACATAGGCCTCCCCAATTGATTTTCAGGAAGAACGAATTTAAGCCCTCTCCATCCACCGACTTCCTGCGATCTATACAATGTCGTCAGTCCCTCGGGTGGAGGGTCGTCCTACGTTTCGTTTTAATGTCCTTGGTTGTCATTCGAGAACATTTACTCTCCAAAGGTTATCAGTTCTGCGAGCTATATTCAAAATTCAATATTTCTTTATTCAATAAAATCACAAGGACCATTTTGAATCGTCTTCTTACATGCTAGTGAATCTAGGTGCCGGTTCTTCCTAACCTGAGTTCAAGAAGAATCCGGCAAGAAACTTGTCTGGTCTTAAAACTTTTTTGTATGATCCTTGACAATGTTGTTACGGATGCTGAGTCGAGTTGGAGCAGATTCATCCCAAGCCTTTTTGTCATCTAAATAATCAGATATTTTATAATATGCTTTAATAGACAGTTTCTGTTTAAGTACTTTTTTAAATTTGCCAATCGACAAATCTAACACGTCGCTTGGGACCTTGGGGGCGATCGCGGTAATTTTGAACGTTTGAACCAAAGCTAATCCAAATCAAAACCAAAGTCAAAACGTTATTTTTGATATATTTCGTACCGCGCTAATCACTATAACGGACACGATTTAGATCTTTTTTTGGAAAATACGTTGATCGAACGTTTCCGGATCGCGTCAACTTTGACAGCGCTTTCAAACTAACGTTTTTAATTCAGTTTGTGTCGAGAGACTTCTTATTGTTTTCTGAGCCGTTTTATTTGAATTTATCATTAAGAAAGTGCGTAAGAGGTAGATGTGGCTGAAAGCCGAACATCAACCCGTAGAAAAAATTAATTAATAAGGCGATCTCCCATATTCTCATATGAAGGAAACTTTGTGGAACAGTATCGTCTTTCTATGGATCTTTTTACGGTATTGGTGGAAAAGCTAAGACCTTGTATAGCTGCTCCACTTCGTGCTGACGGTCTAGATGTAGAGACAAAGGTAAGTGTTAGTAGCATCTACAACCCAAGCTACATACATAATCATTATACAATACAATACTGCCTGCTGATCATCCCGCGTTAATTCTACTGGCTCACTATATATAATACATCTTTCAGGTTCTGATAGCTCTAGTTTACGTTATGGATTCGTACCAGATGGTGGTTGGAGATAATAAGGACCATCCAGTGTCCCAATCAACTAAGCAAGCAATGATGTAACGGAAGTAGCAGCGGCGACTTTGGCGCCTGAAGATTATTCTTCCTGATACATTCAATGAATATAATGAACATGATTATTCAGAACTAGCGACCCGCCCCGGCTTAGCACGGTAGTAAAGCTGATACTAAATGTACTACAAAATTAATTGTAAATTGTAATTTTATCGTGAAACAGTTAAATTCCATGGATTACAGATCTAACGAATTTAAGTATTTTTAGTTGTTTGGGCAGCTTTAAATAATACTAAGATGAATAATTAACATCACAAACTTCTTTTTAATTGTTTCTATCTAGTTAAAAAAAATTGTGTAAATCGCAGTTGTCCCGTTGCTTCTTGAGCATAATTTTATATGTTTGTCATCATCATCATATCCACTGCTTATCATAGGCCTCCCAAAATTGATTTCCAGGACGAACGATTTCGAGCCCTCTCCACCCACCGATTACCCGCGATCTTAACATTATACTATATTGTCATCAGTCCATCGCGTCGGGGGCCGTCCTAAGCTTAGTTTTCCTTTCCTTGGTCACAAGTTCTATAACTTTTATTCCCCAACGGTTATCAGTTCTGCGAACAATATGACCTGCCCATTGCCACTTCAACTTGCAAACTTCGAGTGCTATGTCGGTGACATGGGTTCTTCTACGGATTTCCTCGTTGTTGATTTTATCACGTAGTAAAACAGCTAACATAGCTCTTTACATAGCACGTTGCGCAAGTAGCTTGTGTATGAGGCCAATAGTAAGCGACTTTCGTCATGAGGCTCTGCGTATCGGTGACGAGATGGGCCGTAATTTCCCAAACACTGCCCATCCATGTAACAAACCAACCATCAGTCAGAAACATTTTTAATTTATATATATAATAGATACTAGCTGTTGCTCGCAAATTCGTCTGCGTGAATATCAGTTATAGCGGTTGCATAAATATGATTACTATGTCCTTCCTTGAGGTTTAAGCTTACTCTATATTAAATTTCGTCAAAATCGATTCAGTAGTTTAGCGTGAAAGCGTTAAAGAGACAGGCATAGTTACTTCTGCGCGCGTGAACCCGAACAAACATATTTTGTTTCGGAGTTATTTTAATATTATAATATCTCCTAAGATGTTGATTGAAATCAAGTGATGTCACGGACAATTTTGTTCACAATGAAATACTTGTGATTATTAACATATTTATTTGGATAAGGATTAATATTATGATGATAACCTCCTTCGCAAGTAATGCAAATAATGCATTAATTTCGAACAAATTTGATTACCATAAAAGAGGTTACAGTGAGTCAATCAAAAAAGGTGACATATATTGTCGCGGACTTTTTGTTAGAACTTTTAAGGAGCAACTATTCCTTTTCGGAAGCTCTCAAAGAGGAATATTTTTTCCCGTTTTTGCAACTTTTTTCATTGATGCTTCGCTCCTATTGGTCGCAACGTGATGTTAAGAAGCCTAAAAGCCTTCCTCGATAAATGAACTATCCAACACAAAATAGTTTTTTCAATTTAAACCGGTAGTTCCTGAGATTAGCGTATTCAACCAACCAAACAAACTAACAAACTTTTCAGCTTTATAATATTAGAATAGATTAGTATGGATGGATATAAGATATAAGCAACGGGACAACGTGGAAAACCAACCGTGTAGGGTTAAATACTTCGACACTTACAAGAAGTAAAGTTTGTAGTCTTGTTTGTGACCTTGTGAGCAAGGTTGACTTTTTTGCTATCTAAATTTAATATTTATATATTTATACACATTAATTAATTTTAAAAATTAGTAATGAACGTCTGTCGGGTTGTTGAATAAATTGACACATTCTCTTGCCAACGTCCATACCACGTTGAATACACCGGTTCTCGTCTGATCACCGAAGTTAAGCAACGTCGGGCGCGGTCAGTACTTGGATGGGTGACCGCCTGGGAACACCGCGTGATGTTGGCTTTTTGCATCTCTTTTTATGTAAGTTATGTCATACAGTGCTATCTAACATTTTAACAATAAAAAAAATTGTGCAATGCGACTTCACTCATCAACCGCATTAAACGTATTTACTTAATAATACAATCGGTAGGTGGCGCTATATGACGTTTTTATAATGTAATAACCTACATAATAAAAACGCAAAAAGCCGATATCACGCGCTGTTCCCGGGCAGTCACTCATCCAAATACTGACCCCGCCTGACTTCGCCTAACTTAAGGAAGAAGCTAGAGGAGGCAGGGTTGCCGCTGCAGCTGCCAAAGCTGATATTGGCGTTTTTGATGTTGGAAACAGAAAATATTTTACGAAACTCCTTTTTCTATAAGTGACCTAGGTACGTCTAGGCGGTAAGATTAGAAACAAATTAGTGTTCTAAATATTTGGACAAATATGTACCTACCTAGTACCAGACGTCTCAGTGCAGTGCTCTCATATTTATAAACTGGAAGTGACCTTAGATTGGTAAGAGCCGAACTCAGAGAAATCTACGGCAAAAGATAATTGATTCAACAATTCCTAAGACATCATTATATTTAATAACAAACCTCTTGCAAAAAGCCGACATCACGCGGTGTTCCCAGGTGGTCACCCATCCAAGTACTGACCGCGCCCGACGTTGCTTAACTTCGGTGATCGGACGAGAACCGGTGTTTTCAACGTGGTATGGACGTTGGCAAGAGAACGTTTCAATTTATGCAACAATACAAATTCAATATCAAAATTCAAATTCAGTTTATTACCAATATAAGATATTACTCAATTCGTTCGATGTGGACACTATGCAATATAGTATAATATTTATATTAGAAAAATGCAGTTTTATATTTATTCAAGACTAGCTGATCCAGATCTTAACAAATTTCTATATATTTAATTATGATCGGTTTGTGAATTGTCAAAACGAAAATACTTTGAAAATCTAGACCTGGCAGATATAGTGGAATTGTTTAAATCAGCTGAACCAGATATAATGCCAGTGTTCGTGACAACTTGAAAAACTAACCCCAATATTATTTAACCATCTAGATTGTACGAAACTTTTGAAAGACCTTCTGTTGTTACGAGCGGATATTGACAAGATTAAATCAACGTATGTCACACATGATCAGCTAACGGATCTGAAATCGGAGTTTCTACTTTACAAGAATGATTCATTGCCTCCTTCTCCTTTCCCAAGCGTGAACACAAAACGCGGCGCCTGCTTGTTGAATAGTGGCTCACTGGACGTTTCCCAGGTACCTACTCCATCTTTGTGCGAATCTTCTGTACAGGTTAAAGAACCTGTCAATACAGAAATCCAGAAAACACCGCAACAATACAGGGAAATGGGTTGTGATGGGCAAGTACCTACCGGAAATACATCTGGTCAATTTGATGTGCAGAGTAACCAGATACAGCGAGTTCGTAATTCGGAACGCAGTACAAGTGTTGTGAGAAGTTTATGTCATTCTGTTATTGAGACAGTATTACCGGTTCCAAGTAAACAACATAGCTCATCTGTACGGCAGCTGGTGCACGTTGAGATTGGGTGCGCTGCGGCTAGTACACAGTGCGAGTTAGAGGTGACCAAACAATCACAAAAACAACTTCAAGTGAAGTCCACTGACGTAGACGACGAGGGCTTTCAATATGTAAATAAATACAAAAAACGTATGAAGTATAGGTATCTTGGTAAATCTGGTATCGCGCGCGACATGGAGTGTACTTTCAAAGCGGCAGATAAAAAGGTACCTATGTTTATAACGAATGTTCATATTGACACGGTCATGGAAGATACAGTCAAATATATAACGTCAAAAACTGGAGACTTTGTGTACCTTCAGAGAATTAACTCACTAAGACAAAAATGTTACGTTGCCTATAAGTTCTTCGTCTCTGAAACCAAGATGGCTATGTACTTGGATGAGCAATTTTCGCCACAGGGAATAATATTTAGGCGGTTTGTGAATTTCAAAAACCAGCCATCTTCGAATACATTGACTTATGTGAACGGCCAAGGAAAATCTAAGTATGGATAATGATCAATGGATGAGCTGTTTAAAATTTTCTACATATAATTGTAAGAATGTCAAACGATCTATAGATAGTATACACGAATTGTGTCAAACATGTGATTTGATTGCTCTGCAATGAGACATGGTTGTTACCGGAGGAAATACCATTCTTATTACTATTGACGGTGATTTTGGATACACTGGGACGTCGGCGATTGATACTTCGGCAGGATTTTTGCTGGGGAGGCCTTATGGTGGTGTCGCATTACTGTGGAAAAGCACCGTCTTCCAAAAAGTGTCAGTGATAAAGTGCGATAGTAATCGGGTATGTGCGGTGAAAATCGTAACTAGTGATAGACCCGTTATTGTCATGAGTATTTACATGCCTACAAATGCGACTGTTAACTTACCTGAGTTTACGGACTGTCTCGGTACGGTAAACGCTATAATAGGACAATACGGCATAGAATCCGTTTTCTTATTGGGTGATTTTAATGGGAACCCGTATGAATTATTTTATAAGGAATTAATTCGTTTTTGTAGTGATCAGAGATGGTCTTGTATTGATGTTGATATGTTAGGCCTACAGTCTGATACCTACACTTTTGTGAGTGATGTTTATGGGACGTGTAGTTGGTTGGATCATTGTTTAGTGACACAGTCGGCTAAGCGATCGGTGACTAAGATATAGGATGGTCTGACCACTTTCCTCTTGTCATAGAATGCAATTATAGTTTGTTGACCCAGAGCTTGCCAGAATTAATAATAACAGATAAAAATGTTTTGTGGGGTAACAGTACTAATAAAGAAATTGCATCGTATGAAAAGAAATGTCATTCGCGATTAAGATGTATTCTGTTTCCTTCAGCATTCACAGAATGTGGTGATCGTATATGTAATGATTCCCGACATAGACATATTCTTGATGGGATGTACTCTGACATTGTGTCCGCTCTTCGTGACGCAGCCAAGGATAGTCGAGTAAGCGCTGGTAAGAAAGTTAAACCGAGGTTGCATAAATATAGTTGGAACACGTATGTAAAAGTGGCTCATAGGGAGGCTAGGTTAAGTTTCAGAGAATGGGTTTTGTGTGGTAGGCCGAGGTATGGTGATGTTTATGATGAAATGAGTCAAAGAAAGAAAGTGTTTAAGTCACGTTTGAAATGGTCCCAAAACAATCAGGATGAAATTAGAATGTATGACTTGGCCAGGAAGCATGCAAGTGGGAACTTTCGCGATTTTTGGAAGAGTACCAATAAGGTGAATGTGCGTCCAAGTCGGCCGATAAGTGTGGATGGTGTGTGTGATTCTGAGAGAATTGCGAATATTTTCAAGGAACATTTTATGGTGAAATCTTCACTGGGTCAGAGAGGGGAGGTGTTTACTGCTGAGATACCAAACGAGGAGAAACTTCAGTATAAATTTTCTGCTAAGAAAGTAGCTAAAATTATAAAAACTCTTTCCAAAGGAAAATCCCCAGGTCACGATGGTATTAGTATTGAGCACCTCCAACATGCAGGCCCTCATATAAATGGAGTATTGGCAATGTTCTTCTCTCTATGCGTGAGTCACTCATATCTGCCTACAGACTTAATGAGGACTATTCTAGTGCCTGTGGTGAAAGACAAGACTGGGGATCTGGGTGACAAGACGAACTACAGGCCTATATAACTAGCTACCATCATTGCGAAGGTGTTTGATGGTTTGCTTAATACACAGTTAGATCAGTACGTTACTCTGCACGATTACCAGTTTGGGTTTCGACCTGGGCTGTCCACTGAGAGTGCAATACTGTGTCTTAAGCATACCGTCCGATACTACACTGATCGTGGGACTCCGGTGTATGCGTGCTTCCTTGACCTGTCTAAGGCGTTTGATCTAGTAGATTATAACATTCTATGGAAGAAGCTGGAAAGTTTAAATTACCACCTGAACTTGTTAATATATTTAAATATTGGTACAATCACCAGATCAACAGTGTGCGTTGGGGGGCGCAATGTCGGAACATTATCAGTTGGAATGTGGGGTGAGACAGGGAGGCTTGACTTCACCCACCCTTTTCAATCTCTACTTGGACGCGTTGATCGGGGCGCTTAGTACTTGCCGTATCGGATGTCATATTGATGATGTGTATGTGAACAATCTCAGCTATGCTGATGATATGGTGCTGCTGAGCACGTCGATCTGCGGGTTGAGGGAGCTTATCAAAACCTGTGAGGCATATGCTAGTGGTCACGGACTGGTTTATAACTCAAGAAAAAGTCAGGTAATGGTCATGGTCTTTGAGGCTGGTAAAAAACCAGTGGTTAATATCCCTCCTGTTCGTTTGAACGGCGTGGATCTAGAGAGGGTGTATAAATTTAAGTACTTAGGTCACGTGGTTACTGCTGACCTCAAGGACAATGACGACATCGAATTGGAGCGGAGGGCGCTGTCGGTGCGTGCGAATATGGTTGCCCGGATGGTTTGCGCGTAGCTCAGAGGGGGTGAAGCTAACGTTGTTTCGAGCATACTGTACCTCTCTATATACGTGCAGCCTGTGGGCGAAGTACACGCTCGCGACGTACAGCGCCATTCGTGTCCAGTACAACAATGCACTCAGGGCGATGTTGGGGTTGCCCCGCTACTGCAGTGCATCGGAGATGTTTGCGGCGGCGCGGATTGATTGTTTTTATGCTACTATGCGCAAACGAGCCGCGTCTCTGGTGTGCAGGTTGCGGGCCAGCCCCAACACCGTTCTGGCAATGATAGCCGCTAGGGTCGACTGTCCCTATACAAGGCACTGCTGTGAGCAACACCTGTCCAGCAATCCAACTAGTTTTAAGTTTTAATATTTCTTTTGTCCATGAGTTTTGCTCGAAATAAATGTATTTTTCTTTTTTTATATATTTATTTTTATTATATGGGTGTTGGTTTTCAAAATTACAATTCGCAAAATGATAATGATATCTCTAAAAATGACTATAAGTAGAGATAGGATAATGTTTACCAAAATTTATTTCACAACCGTAGCCCAGGGTGGCTACCGTTGAGTTACGAACCCGATCCTAATTCGAGATTTCGACCTGTATCGAAAATCGATCACGTGATTTCTTATCACAAGGCACACAATACAGGGCAGATAGTTAACAAATACATATGTAAAGCAAACTAAATAAAACTATAAAATCGAACAATGCTAACAAATAATTCGTGTAAAAACTACAACTATTGGTATTACGCGTTGTCCCGGTTGCTTATATTATCCTCCGTATTAATATTATAAATTCGAATAATTTAATATAATAATTAATTTTAAAATTTATAATTAACGTCTGCGAGGTTGTTGAATAAATTGGAAATTTCTTTAGCCAACGTCCATACCACGTTGAAATCACCGGTTCTCGTCCGATCACCGAAGTTAAGCAACGTCGGGCGTGGTCAGTACTTGGATGGGTGACCGCCTGGGAACACCGCGTGAAGTTGGCTTTTTGCATTTTTTGTTTTGGTATGATTTTATGGATATCTAAGGAACCTTCTCTATGTAATTAAATAAAAGAGAAATGCTATTCTGTGGAAAGCGCAGAACTTGACCTATTTGAGTATTTTTTGTTTCTAATTGCTTATCGTAGTCTGAGTTAGGACTAGAATTAAGAAATACGCAAAGAAAAACTAAAAACTTTTCACATAAAAAAAAACATTATATTGGCATTTACTCCTCAAGTGAAAAAGCGTCTTTAAGCGTCTGTAAACCCAATTCCGAACTAGCTGTCGTCATATATTTCTATGGAATTTTGCATGTAGGTACTCAAGACCATACATACTCACGACCATACTCACGATTATATTATTTAATTTACTGACATTGGACATAAAAAATTCTGTAAATCTGAATTTAATTGGTTATCGTTCTCATTGTTTCCGTATTTGGCTCTTTTATGTTGGTTTTGCTTCCAAGATGGAAATGACTCTAAAGTGATTTGCATCAATGCATTAGTTTTCTCTATTCCTTCACTTTGTTATATGATGTTTTTTCAGCCATCTTTCGTGATTTACAGTTCAATTTCGATCAATTGACATTTTTCTCCAACGAAACTAGAGGCGTAAAATAAACATTCGCCAACGAAATAGGGAAAATACTTACGTACTTTTCAGGAGTAACGTTTGTGGTTTTTGTTGGTATTATTGAGATTTTTTTTTTAAAAATTAGGAAAACAACTATGTCTGTCAGGTCCTCAAGTTGTTAAATAAATTGAAATAAGCAAACGCCCACGTCCATACCACGTTGAAAACACACACCGCGTGATGTTGGCCTTTTGCATGATTTTATTTTGTTATTAATTTTATTTTGTTATTAATGCTTCTTAGGAATTGTAAATAATAACTTTAATTATTGTTGAATCATAATTAAAGTTATTATATACCGTAGATTTATCTGAGTGTGGCTCTTACCAATCTAAGGTCTTTTCCAGTTTATAAATATGAGAGCACCAAAAACTTTTAGTTTTTCTTATAATTATTCTCAATTCCAATCCAAATTCAGACGACAATGAATATATTAATCTAAATTACTCAAATAGGTCTAGTTGGTCACAAGTTCCGCGCTTTCCAACGAATAGCATTTCTCTATTATTTCATTACATAGAAATGGTTCTTTAGAAATCCCTAAAATCATTACAAACTCAATCAATTTCATTAATCAATCAAATAATTCAAAATCAATCAAATCAATTATTTCTGTCTAGTTTGAAACAAAAAACATTTGTGAAACCCTGTTGTCCCGTTGCTTATCGAGCGTAGTTTTATAATTATGTATCAAAATTATAATGATCCGTAAAAACAGTACCCAGTTATCGGTTAATATATATGTTAGTAGGCTTATTAATACAGCACCATCTAACGTTTGTAAGATGAAGTAACTATTATAAGTGCTGCTTGTAAATTCACAAGTTTCTTGACTGTGACAGTGCGCTTGTTGGCAGACGCACTGACACATTTACTTATTAAAACAATCGTTAGATGGTGCTGTATGACCCAACCTACATAAACAAAATGAGATGCAAAAAGCCAACATCACGCGGTGTTCCCAGGCGGTCACCCATCCAAGTACTGACCGCGCCCGACGTTGCTTAACTTCGGTGATCGGACGAGAACCGGTGTTTTCAACGTGGTATGGACGTTGGCGTTAGATTGTTTCAATTTATTTAACAACTTGCGGACCTGACAGACATAGCTCTTTTCCTAATTTTAATAAAAAATCTTAATAATACCAACCAAAACCAAAAACTAAACTTCTGAAAAGTACGTAAGTATTTTCCCTACTAAGTTGATTCCCTGTTGTCCCGTTTATTATAATATCAGGCCTCTAGTTTCTTATGGCGAGTAAGGTCTATCAAAATTTAACTGACAATAAACTACTGAAGATGGCTGATAAAACATTCTAAAACAAAGTGAAGGGATAGAGCAAAATAAACATCGACGCAAACCAGTTTGAGTGATTTCCATCTCAGAAGAAAAACAGACATAAAAAAGCCAAAAATCTGAAACAATGAACGATAACTAAATAAAGTTCAGAATTTTTTGTGTTTTATGTCAGTTAAATAAAATAATCGTGAGTCAGTTCCATTCCATAAAAAGGCAGTTCATGCAAAATTCCATAGAAAAAATAACGTTCAGTGTTACCCCAATATTTTATACTTATTATTAATTAACCAACCCTAGCCCTATATTCCATTTATTATTATGTGACACTTGTTTAATTTTCATTAATAGTCATGTGCTAATGTGTGAGGATGTGTAGTTTGGTAACTTCAAGTTTAGGTATGTCTTTTGGAATTTACTATTATACTATGTATATTGAACAAACTATGTTCAGGATGTCTGTGAAGTCAATATTGGCCTCAGCGGAACATCAGCGCTGCAGCATGCCAACATGTGTAGCATTATGCTGAGCTGTGGGCCATGTCACCACCACTCGGTCCTCACTCATTTGTTTTAGTTTAAGTCATTAGTGTTTTAATTATATTTTTTGTATTTATACAGTTGTGGTCATATAATATAGAACGATTTGAAGTTATAGAAGTTATTTATTTAAATCGTGTCATACACAGAGATGTGTACCTTCTGAGAAGCAACTAGTTATGTTATTAAATAGCCACATTAATAGAGCAACGTGCCTTGGCTTAGGAATAACTAATAAAATCGCAAACTATTATATTCACATTTTATTTATTTTACCAAAGTAACACATTTAAATAGTACTGAAGCTGGACAAATAATTAAGAACGATTTATTATACTGCCGGGAATTGTTTTCTATGATACTTACATTTAAAAAATCACATAATATGTAGCGCAGAAAATTTAAAAATCTATTTAAAACATTTGTAACCAAAATTAATTGTTAACAGCATATCCACGGCTTTTAATTACTGTTTTACACCGCGGCAAGGCATTGACTCTATAAACTTTTGACATTTCGCAAGAGAAATAGAGTTCCATTCTTCTAAAAAAACGTCGTACAGCTCTCTTAAATTCCCACACTGTGTATTTGAAACCTTTTTCTTTACTTCGAACCACAGATTCTCTATTGGGTTTAGATCTGGGCTGTTAGCTGGCCAGTCTAAGACAGAAACTGATTGCGCTGTAAGAAATTCCTTTATGGTGCGTGCAGTGTGCTTTGGATCATTGTCATGCTGGAATGTCCAAATAACCGGTAGAACGTCTTCAGCATAAGGTAGCATTGTTTCTTCCAGTATATTTTTGTATTGGAAACTGATCCATGTTACCGTCTATCAACTATACAGATCCAACTCCATGTCCAAAAAAGCACCTCCAAATTTTCACATTTCTACCACCGTGCTTCAATGTAACTTTCGTGTACTTAGGGTCGAATGCTGTATTCGGGGGACGTCGTATATATCGTTTTCCATCATAACATACTCAGATTATTTTTGTTTCGTCAAAAAAAGCTCATTTTTCCACTGTCGCACAGTCCAGTTTTCATACTTTCTCACAAATGCAAGCCGGGCGTGTCTGTGCCAAAGTTTCAACATGGGTACCTTTCTTGCTATCCTACCGTGCAATTTTTCTACTACCAGAAGTCTTCGAATAGTGCGTGCTGAGATTGCTGAAAGGTGGTTTTCACCAAAATGTTCTTTTCTCAGCTCATTGGACCCTTTAAAAGGATTTTGTTTTGCCATACGAACGATGGTTAGGTCATCTCGAGGAGATGTTTTTTTCTGTTTATGTACACGTGGAACATTCGAAGTAGATTGATACGTAGCAAAATGCTTTACAGCGTGAAAAACCATCGTTTTTGAACATAATTACATAACAGATGGTCGGCTATCTTTTTATAAGACAAATTCTTCCGGCGAAGTTTTATAATTACTTCCCTTGTAGATTTATCACAATTTTTATTTTTTCTCATTGTTTTTTCATACTTTCTTATGAAAGTTGACCAGCCAGTAAATAGGAATACATACTATGTTTAGGAGTTGGTAGGGTAAAAAGTTCGTCTATTTATTTTTAGCTAATCATGTGTATCAATGAATACAGTGGTATTATGGAACAGTTTTACGATACCGAGAGAAATAACAAAAATTGCATGCAATCAGTTTTGCGGTTTAGTTCGAAAAAATCTTCCCTTTATATCAGCGTTCCTAATTATATAACCACCACTGTATTGTAAGTATTATAATTGTTCTTTCTTTACTTTCTTTTATTTCTCTGTTTGCATAGTTCTCAATTCTAGTCCTAATTTAGACTATGATGAATATTTATAATGAAAAATACTCAAATAGGTCCAGTCGTTCACAAGTTCTGCGATTTCCAAGGAATATAATTTATCTTATATTTAATTACATAGAAGGTTCCGTTGAAATCCGTAAATCTATACCAAAACAAATAGTAGATAATTGATTCAGGCGTGACTTTGCGGAAATCCATTACAAAACATTAAACAGATGGACAAATATTTAGTACAATTCCGCTAATCTATTCCTAAAGAGTTACCTCCAAAAGAAATTCGACACGTGTTTCGCCTCTCCACGAGGCATCCTCAGGAACACTTGACTCACTCCGCACCCCGACGAAAAAACACTCTGCTCTTTACGAAAAAACACTCTGCTCTGCTCAGATATTTAGGTAGCCTGACCTACATGGGATCCATTAGTGATAGGATTTCAAACACTTTTTTGAGAAACAAGGTAAGAGTGGCCTTTAAAACCAACAACACTTTAAAACGGATTTGTAATGGAAAAGACAGATTAGAGAACCATAAAAAATCAGGGGTTTATAAATTAACTTGCGATGAATGTAATGGTGTTTATGTGGGTCAAACCGGTCGTAATTTTGAAACTAGGTACAAAGAACATATCGCAGCTTATAGAAATAATTGTCCAGAAAGGTCTCATTTTGCCAAACATTTGATAGATTCAGGACATTCATTGAGTAATAATAATACTTTTGAAATTTTACATACATGCGAAAAAGGTTTTAGAATGTCTGTACTAGAAACTTTAGAAATAACAAGACATAATTCATTAGATTTTACACTGTTGAACGAATTAAATACAAGTTTTCCAAGATCGCCGCTATTGCGTTTGTTTACAACAGCTGGCGCTGATTCATACGGATGGCGTGGCAGTCCGGTGGTCTGACTGAGTGTATAAATAGTAAAGTTGGAGCGCGAATGGCCCAGTCTTATTCTGACGTTGGTCGAAGCAACAAGTCTGCAGAGCAGAGTGTTTTTTCGTCGGGGTGCGGAGTGAGTCAAGTGTTCCTGAGGATGCCTCGTGGAGAGGCGAAACACGTGTCGAATTTCTTTTGGAGGTAACTCTTTAGGAATAGATTAGCGGAATTGTACTAAATATTTGTCCATCTGTTTAATGTTTAAAACAAATAGTTGCAAAAAGCCAACATCACGCGGTGTTCCCAGGCGGTCACCCATCCAAGTACTGACCACGCCCGACGTTGCTTAACTTCGGTGATAGGACGAGAACCGGTGTTTTTAACCTGGTTTGGGCGTTGGCGTTTGATTATTTTAATTTATTTAACAACTTGGGGACCTGACAGACATAGTTTTTATCTTAATTTTAATAAAAAATCTCAAAAAAAGGAATACCAACCAAAACCACAAACTTAACTTCTGAAAAGTACGTAAGTATTTTCCCTACTTAGTTGATTCCCTGTTGTCCCGTTGATTATAATATCAGGCTTCTAGTTTCTCATGGCGAGTAAAGTCTATCAAAATTGAACTGACAATAAACCACTGAAGACGGCTGAAAAACATTCTTCATTCAAATTCAAACAAAGTGAAGCGATGGAGCAAAATAAACATCGATGCAAACCAGTTTGAGTGATTTCCATCTCAGAAGCAAAACAAACATAAAAAAAGCCAAAAACGGAAACAATGAACGATAACCAATAACCAAGTTCAGAACTTCTTGTGTATTATGTCAATAAAAAAAAAATGACAAAATGTCGTGAGTCAGTTCCATTCCATAAAAAGTCAGTTCATGCAAAATTCCATAAAGTCAGTTCATGCAAAATTCCATAAAAAAATATCGTTCAGTATATATATTATATTTATTAACCTAATTTAACCAAAACCGGCTGGCATAGTTCAAACTGAACTCTACTATAATTTTTTGTTCTTTTTTTTATTCTATTTATTATTATGTGGCACTTGTTTAATTTTAATTAATAGTCATGTGCTAATATGTAAGGATGTGAAGTTTAGTAACTGCAAGTTTAGGTATGTCTTTTGGAAATTACTATTATATTATGTACTAGCGACCCGCCCCGGATTTTCACGGGTGCAATGCAGATACTAAATATATTACAGAATGTCTTTATACCATAGAAAACTTTTTTGTAGACCTTTTTAAGGTTTATAATACTGTAGTACTTTATTTTGATGTATCTCGTAGGGTTCAGCCAGTGTTTGCAATGTAAGACTGAATGCCAAAAAAGAATGCCAACAAGACAGTCCGAACGTTGTACCTGGTGCCATCGCGAAGCTACCTAATTTAAAGCATAATGAATATTTAAAAATGAAAAATACTTAAATACCTAGTCGTTCACAAGCTCTGCGCTTTGCAAAGAATATCATTTCTCTTTTATTTAATAACATATAAGGTTCCATAAAAATCCGTAAAAACTATACCAAAACAAATAGTTGCAAAAAGCCAACATCACGCGGTGTTCCCAGGCGGTCACCCATCCAAGTACTGACCGCGCCCGACGTTGCTTAACTTCGGTGATCGGACGAGAACCGGTGTTTTCAACGTGGTATGGACGTTGGCGAAAACTGAATTCAATTTATTTAACTAGTAGCAATTCGCTATGAACTCGCACGGGTGCAAAATTACATAGTAACGAACTATTATGGCACTTTTAATAGTTCGGGCGGCGCGGCGGCGGCGGCCGACGCGGTACCTGATTTTTTTCTAGATTTTTTTCAAGGTCTATTTACTGATAAGTTATTATTAAATTTTCAAACTGCTATTCAATTGTTTCCATCTAGTTTGCAAAAATAAATTTTTTGAAGCCAGGTTGTCCCGTTGCTTATTGAGCTAAGTTTAATGATTTATACTTCAAAATTATGATGATCCGTAAAATAAAAACAGACATCAGCAGTAGGCTATTTCATGCAGCGTCATCTAACGTTTGTATTATGAAGTAAATGTGTTAAGTGCTGTTTGTAAATTAATTAGTCTTATCTCTTGACTGTGACAGTGACATTATTGACAGCCGCGCACACATTTACTTATTAAAACTAACATTAGATGGCGCTGTGTGACCTACTTAAATAAAATGAGCCGCAAAAAGCCAACATCACGCGGTGTTCCCAGGCGGTCACCCATCCAAGTACTGACCACGCCCGACGTTGCTTAACTTCGGTGATCGGACGAGAACCGTTGTTTTCAACGTGGTATGGACGTTGGCGAAAATTGATTTCAATTTATTTGACTAATACCAATTTGCAATAAGCTCGCACGGGTGCAAAATTACATAGTAACGAACTATTATGGCACTTTTAATAGTTCGGGCGGCGCGGCGGCGGCGGCCGACGCGGTACCTGATTTTTTTCTAGATTTTTTTCAAGGTCTATTTACTGATAAGTTATTATTAAATTTTCAAACTGCTATTCAATTGTTTCCATCTAGTTTGCAAAAATAAATTTTTTGAAGCCAGGTTGTCCCGTTGCTTATTGAGCTAAGTTTAATGATTTATACTTCAAAATTATGATGATCCGTAAAATAAAAACAGACATCAGCAGTAGGCTATTTCATGCAGCGTCATCTAACGTTTGTATTATGAAGTAAATGTGTTAAGTGCTGTTTGTAAATTAATTAGTCTTATCTCTTGACTGTGACAGTGACATTATTGACAGCCGCGCACACATTTACTTATTAAAACTAACATTAGATGGCGCTGTGTGACCTACTTAAATAAAATGAGCCGCAAAAAGCCAACATCACGCGGTGTTCCCAGGCGGTCACCCATCCAAGTACTGACCACGCCCGACGTTGCTTAACTTCGGTGATCGGACGAGAACCGGTGTTTTCAACGTGGTATGGACGTTTGCAACGTATATTTCAATTTATTTAACAACTTGCGGACCTGACAGACAGTTTTTTTCCTAATCATTACATGGTATAAAAAAAGTCGCTTCCCGCCGTCTGTCTGTCCTTTTGTATGCTTAGATCTGTAGGGACACATATTGTAATACGATACGGAATGTATGACGCTGTCCTTCCCGCGCCCCTCGGGGAGAGCAGTCAAGTCAGTCGTGTGTGATGAGCGTTGATTAGCCAACGTGACGAATGTAATATCATTCAATAATAACGATTTATATTCGTGTCTGGACATTGTGTTGTAATTTTATTTCCTCCAAAAATTACAGTGAAGTAAAGTAAATATATATATAGAAAGAGACATTACTGAAGACTTACTGAGACAGGGAGATGTTATTTCTCCGAAACTGTTCACCTCTGCATTGGAGGATATTTTCAAGCTCTTGTACTGGCATAGACATGGTATCAACATCAATGGAGAACACATCATTCACCTTCGATTTGCCGACGATATAGTCCTCATGGCAGAATCTCTGGAAGACCTTAGTACAATGCTCAGTGACCTTACTTACTTAGTACTTGGTGTGTGGACTGTTTTCCGCAACTAGGCCTCAGGTGGGCCCTTTTTGCGTGACGGGTGGAGGCTGCTACTCCAGCCACCCGATGTCCTCCAGGAAAGCCAGCAGCTCGCTCACGCCGGCGCAGGCTTCCCTGGGTGTCCTCGGTGTTCCAAGGTGTTGAGCTCGTTGGGATTCCACGCTGCTGCACTCCAGGAGCACATGTGCAGCTGTTTCCTCCTTGCTCAAACACCCTCTGAATAGTGGGCTGTCTGTAACGCCCAGTGTATAAAGATGTTTGTTAAATGAGCATTGTCCCGTGACAATACCGACGATACGTCGTATTTTGTCACGTTTGAGGCTGAGGAGTTTTCGGGAGTATCTAGGATTAAGATCCGGTAGAGCCTCCTTCGACTGCCTGCAGCCTTCAACACTGGCCCAGTATTTTTGGTGTAGAGTGGTTGTACGTTGGCGGATCCATGATCGTGCCTGGCTGTAGGGAAGGGGGACCAGGGGCTCCGGTCCTGCCGCCCGTAGTTCCGAGCCTTTTTTGGCCAGAACGTCGGCCTCATCGTTGCCTCTGGAACCACTATGACCCTTACCTCCTCCAATAACTTATGGCATTGTGCGGTAAGACCGGTGTTATGCTCGTACCTGTTAAGTGCATGTAGAACCGCAGCGCTATTCGAGAGGATTCTTATGTTGTAGTTTGTTACCTTCCTTTTTAGCACTGCAGTTGCGGCCTGTATTATGCCAATGCATTGTGCCTGAAAGATGGAGTTGTGATTGCCGAGGGGCGTACAGATGTGTATGTTTAGGTCTTCCGAGAAGACCCCTGCCCCCGAACCTGTCTTTGTTTTTGAGCCGTCTGTGTAGATTCTTAGTTCGTTGCACTTTGAAGTGTCACACGGCTCTTCGTGTAATTGTATAGTGTATTTTTTTGTAGGAAAGTGTTTTTTGAGAGTCCTATCGTAGAGTGATAAAAGCAAATGTTTATCTTTCGCATACTCTTTTAATATATTGGTGTGCTGTGCCTGTGGTTCCTGTTCCCAGAGTTTATGGGTCCAGAGCCTATGAGCTGCTGCAGCAGCTTCTTGTTGCACGTGTAGGTGTAGGGGTGTTAGACCGATAACCGCCTCCAGAGCCACCGTTGGGGTAGTTCTCATGCACCCCGTCACCGCCACGCAGGCTGATCTTTGGAACTTATGTAGTTTGTTTAGGGTGGTAGTTTGTTTCGTTCTAGGCCACCAGACTATAGCACCGTATGCTATCGAGGGCCTTATCACGGTGTTATAAAGCCATAGGGTGATTTATGGGGAGAGGGAGAGAGTTCATGATGTTGCACGCCACACTAGCGAAGTGCCCTGAGATTAATATGGTAAGGTCATCTGCATAGCCCACCGTGAAGAAGCGCTCAGCATTCAATTTGGTGATGAGATCGTTTACCACCAGGTTCCAGAGGAGCGATGACAGGACTCCCCCCTGGGGCGTTCCCTTTGCCACGACCGCCCTGGTTTCCCCTTGTACATCTACTCGCACTGCCCTAAGTTTTAGCATGTTTAAAATCCAGTCTGTTAAGGTTGGTTCGACATTTTTGTTTCGTAGGGCTGTCTTTATGCTGCTAAAGTTTGTCTTGTCGAAAGCACCTTCTATGTCTATGAAGGCTGCTAGACAGAGCGCTTTGTTTGATATATCGCGTTCAAGTCTACTTACCACTTTGTGTAGGGCTGATTCGGTAGACTTACCTGCGCTGTATGCATGTTGTTGTGGGTGTAAGGGTACGTTTATGAGTATGTTTTCTCTAATGTGCCTATCGCATAGTCTTTCCAGGGTTTTTAATAGGAAAGATGTGAGACTGATCGGCCTGTGCGATTTTGCCTCTGTGTAGTCACTCTTACCCGGTTTTGGTATAAAGATGACTTTGACCTCCCTCCACAGCAGTGGCACGTACCGGAAAGCTAGGCACGCCCTTAAGGTGCTCGTGAGCAACTCGCCTATATACGGTTCGCCCCACTGCAGGAGGCCGGGGAAGATTTTGTCTATGCCTGGCGACTTGTATGTTTGGAAGGTGTTGATTGCCCAGTTTACCTTTGATTTTGTAACTACCGTATCAGCTACTGCCCAGTCTGTGTCAGATGGTGTGTGCTCGAAGGTTTTAGGCCACTTGTGATCATTGTACAGTTGCGATCCTGGAAAGTGTGTTTGGATGAGGAGTTCATGTGTCTCCGCTAAAGTTTTAGTGTAGGTGTCATCAGGTCTTTTTATAGATCCAATCTCGCGCCTTGGTTCAGCGGCGAGGACTTTCCTAATTATGTTTGCACTGCAGTTTGATTCAATGTTAGTGCAGAACTTCTTCCAGCTAAGATGACTGTTGCGACGAATACGTTTCTTATATACGGCTTGGGCCTTCTTGTATTCGTCCCAATCCTTGTCGTCGTAGGTGTTTAGAGTTCTGTTGAACAGTTTACGTACCTTTTGTTTCAGTCTTTCCAGTTCCTTTGACCAGCCCTTCCTCCCGCCATCGGCCCCTCGGGCTATGGCGAGGGGACAGGCATCCTCGAAACTTTCGGTCAGACTAGTAGTGATGTGTTCAATACTACCTTCTATCTCTGTTGTGTTTGATATGTTTGTCCCAAGTGTATTCCCCCGCAGGTGCTGCTTCAGAGAATTTACGAATAGTACCTTGTTTGTTCTGCGAGGGTTGCGTGTGGGTGCTGGTGTTGTTGTGCTTACCATTAGTTCATACCTGATCCATCTGTGGTCGGAGCAGGAGGTTTCTTCTGAAACCCTCCAATTTTGTACAAGATTGGGACAGTTTCCTGATACCAGAGTTAGATCTATTATGGTGCGGTGACGCTTCGTTACGTAGGTCGGTATCACACCAGTGTTTGCTATTGTGAGGGTGGTGGTAAAGAGGAAATTTACCAGGTCCTCTCCTTTTGTGTTTGGTGTTGGCATCCCCCATATAGGATGATGCGCGTTTGTGTCGGCTGAAATTATAAGTTTTGAGTTATTTATTTCACAGTGTCTTACCAGACTCGTAACATCCTGAAGGAATGGCTTAGTCAGCAGGCATGTACACTGACGCCAGCGTTACGTCTTCGACCTCCCCCTCTATCAAGACTTGGAGTCTGACAGTTACTACGTCCCTGTAACAGAACTCGGTGAGGGGCACTGTTGTTATGTTAGGTGGTATGTAGATGCATGCTCGTGGGTTTGCACAAGTGCTGTCATAAAGTAACTTACCATCAAGGTTGTTAAGACCACACACACGCCCTGCCCTGATCCACGGCTCCTGGGTCAAGGCAATGGTCTTGTTGTTTTGAGCCTCCAGCATTCTGCGTAGGTTAGCCGTTGCAGTGAGGCTATGCCGGAGGTTTGCTTGTACGAAATTATAGAGTGGGATTTGGGTCGCCATCATCAAGGCTTCCCACCTCCTCTGACTCCTCCAGGTCCAGCTTGTCCTCCGGACTCGCATACATCACCTCCATCGGTTTTGAGCACGACGGTTTGGGTGACGAGTGCGAGGTCGGCGGCGCGATTGGTGGCTTTACTTGGCCGTCACGGGGGGCTAGCGGGACGCTGGGATTTGTTCGCTCGTTTGTGCTTGCCTGTGGTGATACAACCTTGGGCGGTACGTCTTGCAGGGCTCCATCCCTGCCGTAGAACCTGACGTAGACGTTGCCCAGGTTGTGAGCCAGTCTGCGGTCTCTCCTCATCAGCTCTGGGACCAGATCCTCCGGGATTCCCATAGCCACGAAGAGGATGTCGTCCTCTAGGTTGCTATGGGTGTATACGGTCCACGAAGGGATCCTCGCCCACCTGTTTTGATCTGCTAGTACCAGACTGGTGTCCTCCAGACGTTGGTACAGTCTGGGATGAAGATAGCAGCGCGCACCTTCCTCACCAGCTCGCTCTGTTTTACAACCCTGAGCTTTGGTGAGGAGGTCGCCGGCAGTTGTTCTATTGCCTCTGTTAGCCATTTTAGTGAGAGGTCATCTTCGCACCAAAGCTTTAGAGCTCCCTCTGCCATGATTGGCCTGCCCATAAAGCGCGGTAAGAAGTCGATTGCGGGATTCTTGACGTCTTCCAGAATCCTGCGCTCGAGGTACCTCTTCTTTCCTGCGCTCGAGGGTTTGTTGATTCATCGTTCCGGCTCCCCACCCACCACGGAGTCCACGCCTGGGGGGTGTATATATGTATGCATATAGTACACCAGGGCTACCAGTCCGATATAGAGGGGCTGATCGCGTTGCCTACGAGCCTAAACGGCACCACCAATGTTGACGTTGACCACCACCGTCACCACCATGGGCGTGCGCCGCCGACTGCAGACTCCATCGACCCCCCCCTCTCACCTCGGCAGCTGAAGGCCGACCGATATGCTGATTTGCCATGGTTGGTTAGACCGATGGCCCCCCGTTTTGGAGGAAATTCACACCGAAGTGGAGTGTTCTTACTACCTAAGAGTTAGACATATACCATAGAAAACTTTTTGTAGACCTTCTTAAGGTTTATAATACTGTAGTACATTATTTTGATGTATCTCGTAGAGTTCAGCCAGTGTTTACAATGTAAGCGCCAAAAATATGTGTTTATTTACGATATCACATTAGAAACCTCTAAAATGATCAGTGTTTCTCTTCTATATTATGCATGTATTATACATATAAACCTTCCTCTGAATCACTCTATATATTAAAAAACCGCATCAAATCCGTTGCGTAGTTTTAAAGATCTAAGCATACATCGGGACAGACAGACAGCGAGAGGCGACTTTGTTTAATACTATGTAATGATAATGATAGACATCATAGTGGTGGTTTGAATCAGTTTATTTTTTTTTACTTTCTTTTATTTTTTTGTTGCATAGTCATCAAGTCTAGTCCTAATTTAGACAATGATGAATATTTAAAAACGAAAAATACTCAAATAGGTCTAGTCGTTCAAAAGTTCTGCATTTTCCAAAGAATATCATTTCTTTTTTATTTGATTACATGGAAGGTTCCGTAAAAATCCGTAAAATCTATACCAAAACAAATAGTAGTAAAAGCCAACATCACGCGGTGTTCCCAGGCGGTCACCCATCCAAGTACTGACCGCGCCCGACGTTGCTTAACTTCGGTGATCGGACGAGAACCGGTGTTTTCAACGTGGTATGGACGTTGGCGAAGAGATCCGATTTATTCAACAACCCGACAGCCGTACATTATAAATTTTGAAATTATTGTTTATAAATATGTAAATATTAATTTAAGAAAACAAAAACTGGAACCTTGCTCACAAGATTACAAACAAAACTACAAACTTTACTTATTATATATGCCTAAGTATTTTCCCTACAGGGTCGGAGTTCCACGTTGCTGTTGTCCCGTTGCTTATATTATGCATCCACACTTCCATACTAATATTTACTAATATAATATTTGCTATACAGTGGACCCCCCTGTCTAATCCGGCACCCCCTGTAATCCGACATGGTCTATTATCTAGTAGTGTTTTCAACGTGGTAAGGACGTTGGCGAAAGAAATTTCCAATTAATTCAACAATCCGACAGACGTTCGTTATAAATTTTAAAATTAATGTGTATATTAAATTATTCGAATTTATTATATTATTACGGAGGATAATATAAGCAACCGGGACAATGCGTAATACTAATATTAAGTTGTAGTTTTTACACGAATTAATTGTTAGCATTGTTCGATTTATAGTTTTATTTCGTTTGCTTTAATTATGTATTTGTCAATTATCTGCCCTGTATTGTGTGTTTTGTGATAAGAAAT
This sequence comes from Lampropteryx suffumata, assembly GCA_948098915.1. Taxonomy (NCBI): domain Eukaryota; kingdom Metazoa; phylum Arthropoda; class Insecta; order Lepidoptera; family Geometridae; genus Lampropteryx; species Lampropteryx suffumata. Next base: position 12,761,159 of record OX402568.1, on the reverse strand, counting down.
CACGTGATCGATTTTCGATACAGGTCGAAATCCCAAGTTAGGATTGTGTTCGTAACTCAACGGTAGCCACCCTGGGCTACGGTTGTGAAATAAATTTTGGTAAACATTATCCTATCTCTAATCTCTAGTTCAAGTTATTTTTAGAGCTAAAATTTTTCTGTGATTTTGCGAATTGTAATTATAAAACCAACACCCATAGGTAGGTACTAGGATTTTCAAAGTATTTTTGTTTTGACAATTCACAAACCGATCATAATAAATATTAAACTGCATTTTTCTACTGTTTACTAAACTGTATTTGTATTGTTGAATAAATTAAATCATTCTTTCGCCAACGTCCATACCACGTTGAAAACACCGGTTCTCGTCCGATCAACGAAGTTAAGCAACGTCGGGCGCGGTCAGTACTTGGATGGGTGACCGCCTGGGAACACCGCGTGATGTTGGCCTTTTGCGGCTCATATTATTTTCGTAGGTTGTTTCATACAGCGCCATCTAACGTTTATAATATTAAGTAAATGTGTGCTGTGCGACTGTCACAGTCTATAAGACTAATTAATTTACAAGCAGCACACAGTTACTTCATAATACAAACGATAGATGGCGCTGTATGAAATAGCCAACTGTTGGCGTCTGTTTTTACGGATCATCATAATTTTGAAGTACCTATACGTCATATTCAAAAACTAAGCTCAATAAGCAACGGGACAACCAGGCTTCAGACATTTGTTTTTTTGCAAACTAGACGCAAACAATTGAATAGCAGTTTGTTATATTAATTCATCATATCAGCCATTAGGAAGTCCACTGCTGGACATAGGCCTCCCCAATTGATTTCCAGGAAGAACGAATATAAGCCCTCTCCATGCACCGACTTCCTGCGATCTATACAATGTCGTCAGTCCATCGGGTAGGGGGTCGTCCTACGTTTCGTTTTCCTGTCCTTTGTTGCCATTCGAGAACTTTTACTCCCCAACGGTTATCAGTTCTGCGAGCTATATGGCCTACCCATTGCCACTTCAACTTGCAAATTTTGAGTGCTATGTCGGTGACTTGGGTTCTTTTAGAGATTTCCTCGCTACGGATTTATATTAATTAGGTATATCTTATTAGCTTAAAAACAATCTAGAAAAAATACGGGTGCCGCGCCGGTTGCCTCCGCCCAAACAACTAAAAATACCGTAGGTAGTTCGTTAGATCCACCTAACTAGATTTCTCAAAAAAATTACAACCCTATAGCCCAAAAAACTAGCTTTGCACCCGTGGAGTTCATAGCGGATCGCTTTTAGTTAAATACATTAAATTCACCATTCGCCAACGTCCATACCACGTTGAAAACACCGGTTCTCGTCCGATCACCGAAGTTAAGCAACGTCGGGCGCGGTCAGTACTTGGATGGGTGACCGCCTGGGAACACCGCGTGATGTTGGCCTTTTGCATGATTTTATTTTGTTATTAATTTTATTGCTTCTTAGGAATTGTTGAATCAATTTTAATGCTTCTTAGGAATTGTAATTAATAACTTTAAGTATTGTTGAATCATAATTAAAGTTATTATTTACCGTAGATTTATCTGAGTGTGGCTCTTACCAATCTAAGGTCTTTTCCAGTCTATAAATATGAGAGCACCAAAAACTTTTAGTTTTTCTTATAATTATTCTCAATTCCAATCCAAATTCAGACGACGATGAATATATTAATCTAAATTACTCAAATAGGTCTAGTTGGTCACAAGTTCTGCGCTTTCCAACGAATAGCATTTCTCTATTAATTCATTACATAGAAAAAGTTCTTTAGAAATCCCTAAAATCATTACAAACTACTTATCAATTATTTCTGTCTAGTTTGAAACAAAAAACATTTGTGAAACCCTGTTGTCCCGTTGCTTATCGAGCATAGTTTTATAATTATGTATCAAAATTATAATGATTCGTAAAAACAGGCCCCAGTTATCGGTTTATATATATGTTAGTAGGCTAATTAACACAGCGCCATCTAACGTTTGTAAGATGAAGTAACTATTATAAGTGCTGCTTGTAACTTCACAAGTTTCTTGACTGTGACAGTGACTTTGCTGGCAGACGCACAGCACACATTTACTTATTAAAACAAACGTTAGATGGCGCTGTATGACCCAACCTACTTAAATAAAATGAGACGCAAAAAGTGGTGTTCCCAGGCGGTCAACCATCCAAGTACTGACCGCGCCTGACGTTGCTTAACTTCGGTGATCGGACGAGAACCGGTGTTTTCAACGTGGTATGGACGTTGGCGTTTGATAATTTCAATTTATTTAACAATTTGCGGACCTGACATAGTTTTTCTCCTAATTTTAATAAAAAATCTAAAAAAAAGGAATACCAACCAAAACCAAAAACTTAACTTCTGAAAAGTACGAAAGTACTTTCCCTACTAAGTTGATTCCCTGTTGTCCCGTTGATTATAATATCAGGCCTCTAGTTTCTTATGGCGAGTAAAGTCTATCAAAATTGAACTGACAATAAACCACTGAAGATGGCTAAAAAACATTCTAAAACAAAGTGAAGGGAAAAAGCAAAATCATCGATGCAAACCAGTTTGAGTGATTTCCATCTCAGAAGCAAAACAGACATAAAAAAAGCCAAAAACAGAAACAATTAACGATAACTAAATAAAGTTCAGAATTTTTTGTGTCTTATGTCAGTAAAATAAAATAATCGTGAGTCAGTTCCATTCCATAAAAAGGCAGTTCATGCAAAATTCCATTGAAAAAATAACGTTCAGTGTTACCCCAATATTTTATACATATTTAGTGGTGGTTTGAATATATTACTTTTCTTTCTTTACATTCTTTTATATATTTTTTTGTTTGCATAGTCCTCAAGTCTAGTCCTAATTTAGACTATGATGAATATTTAAAAACGAAAAATACTCAAATAGGTCTAGTCGATCACAAGTTCTGCATTTTCCAAAGAACATCATTCCTTTTTTATTTTATTACATAGAAGGTTCCTTAAAAATCCGTAAAATATATACCAAAACAAAAAGTTGCAAAAAGCCAAAATCACGCGGTGTTCCCAGGCGGTCACCCATCCAAGTACTGACCGCGCCCGATCTTGCTTAACTTCGGTGATCGGACGAGAATACTGCATGATTGAAGATTGAACAAGTTATAACTTGTACGCACCACCACTATTGTGCTCAACGCGTAATAAAACATAAGCTCTCTAGTGTGTTGTTTAATTTACTAAATTTGACATACATAATGAAGTATGATTTGTACTTCAGAGTACATATACCTATATAACATATCATTGGATATCTTATCATTGGATCTGTAATTTGTCAGATTACAAGGTTAAAATCCGGACTAAAGGGGGTCTTAGACAGTACTCTATAATCCGGAAAATTCGATAGTCCGACACTGCCCTGCAAAATGTTTGTTATATTACCAGGGGTCCACTGTATCTACCTACATATATATGGCTACTTCAACTTGGAAATTTTGAGTGCTATGTCTGTGTAATCAGTTTTACACTTCAGAATTATTGCAATTATTTTGCATAAATAAGTAAATATGTGAGGCGTGTTTTACTTCTGTATTTTGAGATTTTAGTTTTTGAAATTTTTAATAACATTTTCAAAGAACAACATAAGTAATTATAACATCTTTTTTAAATTTGTAAGCTAGTAGTTAGATAACATAATAGGGTTTTAGGTTATTATAGAACTTTAATTGGAGCTGAAACGTAGACGGATCGGAATATTGAACTTGAAAATTATAATTCTGTTTTTATACGCTTTAAATTAGCGTCACTTGTATGTACCTATGTTTGTATGTTTGCAACCGGCACCTTAGGACGTGATTTAGACCCACTTTAAACGGCCAGATTTTATTCAAATTTTGCACACCTGTCAAAGACCGATGACAATGCACTAATTCGAAAAAAAAAATAAACGATTATCCTAAAACTAAAAAGTAGAAATTAAATAATAGTTAAAAAACACGCATTATATAGACCAAACTAAAAAATAGAAAATATATTTTAATATATGTACTTAAGTATGAAAAAAATGTTTAATATAAAAAAAAGTGTGGGGTGCTTTTTAAGATATTATCGAAATGATAATCCTTCTTCTCATATCTGTCAATGAAATATTTATAACTATTGACACCATGCACCCAACGCTTTTTTTTTATATAAAACATTTTTTTCTTACACTTACATTGATTAAAATTTATTTTTTATTTTGGTTTTCTATACAAAGCGTGTTTTTTAGTTTTTTTAACTATTATTTATGTTCTGTATAATTTGGTAAAAAAATTTAGCTCAGCTATCGCCAACGTCCATACCACGTTGAAAACACCGGTTCTCGTCCGATCACCGAAGTTAAGCAACGTCGGGCGCGGTCAGTACTTGGATGGGTGACCGCCTGGGAACACCGCGTGATGTTTGCTTTTTGCAAGATTTTATTTTGTTAACTATTGATTTTACTGCTTTCTTTATTTTGTCATAGATTTATCTGGGTGTGGCTCTTACCAACCTAAGATGACTTTTTAAGATTTAAATAGGAGAGCAATAAACGTGTGTTGAACACATTTTCATTTCTTATTATACGGCCTGGAAATACCTCTTCTCCTCTGTTCTGGTGTTCATAACGTAAATCATGTTATGTTTCAGATAGTTCACTAATCGTCTATCCTCTATGATAAATAACGCATACCACGTTGAAAACACCGGTTCTCGTCCGATCACCGAAGTTAAGCAACGTCGGGCGCGGTCAGTACTTGGATGGGTGACCGCCTGGGAACACCGCGTGATGTTAGCTTTTGCAGAATTTGTTTATGTAAATAAGTCATACAGCGCCTTATAACTTTTTATCATTAAATCACTTGGTGCAGTGCGTTATGTATAATACTAGCTGTCCCGTTCGTGACATTGTCCGCGCGTTTTAAAAAGAAAAAAAAAATCTAATTGTACCGACTGCAGCGCCATCTGCCGGGCTGATTTGTGAATCTAAACCATCCAGGGCTCTACCCAAACGCATACAAAAAACATCATTCAAATCGGTCCAGCCGTTGAGGAGGACTTCAGTGACATACACACGTACAGTAGATTTATCATTACATGGTATAAAACAAAGTCGCATCCCGCTGTCTGTCTGTCCCTTTGTATGCTTAGATCTTTGAAACTACGCAACGGATTTTGATGCGGTTTTTTTAAATAGATAGAGTAATTCAAGAGAATGGTTTATATGTATAATACATAGATAATATAGTAGAGAAACACTGATAAGTTTAGAGTTTTCTAATGTGATGTCCTAAATAAACAATTTTTTTTGCGCTTACATTGCAAACGCTGTCTGAACCCTACGAGATAGATCAAAATAATCTACTACAGTAATGTACACCCTCAAAAGGTCTACAAAAAAGTCCGCGATGGAATATGGCTATCTCTTAGGGATAACCATTCTTTAGTATAATTAGTCAGCATTGCATCAGCATTGCACCCGTGCGAAGCCGGGGCGGCTCCCTAGTATATATGTAGATAAAGATAATTTATAATAATTTTGTACTTTTTTTATGAAACACTGGTGGCAATTCAGTTGGTTCATTTCTAAAAATAGGAATTGTCTAAAATATATTTAGTTAGTCATAGCTTTTGTAAAACCTATTCGGTTGGTACCATCTAACTAAATTAGGAACGTGTAATTAAGTTAGATAAAATTAAATTAGGATAAGATGGTAGCCAAAGGTTAATTTGACAGTTCAAAACCTAATTTTAGCTAAAATTAGTTAGGTTGGTGCCAACAGAATTGAGTCCACTGTCTCAAATATTAGATAATCATCTTGTCATGTTGACGTCGTCGCTATAACTCGCAGCTTACATAGTTAAGTACCTAATAAACTTATAAAACCAGTGCCCATATAAAAAAAACTATTTTCTAAATCTCTTATTGCAATTGATTGTAATGAAATTATGCGATTTGATCGTCACTGTCAAAACGCGTTAAAGTTATTTGCTCTAAGAATCGCCTTGAGTGTTTTTTAGCACCATGTTTTTTATAACACGATGCTATCATAAGGTAATACAGATGTACGCCCTAACACGCTTCAGTTCAGACGAGTAATTAGAAGATATGTATGAGAACATAGACAAGGCCTTAAATGCTACGCCATGATATAAGAAAGCATCATAGGTAGGAGATTTTAAAGCAAAACTTAATAACTTACGTACCTACTTAACGAAACATCCATACTTAAGTAGTTTTGCACATTAAGTGCGTTATTTATCATAGAGGATAGACGATTAGTGAACTATCTGAAACATAACATGATTTACGTTATGAACACCAGAACAGAGGAGAAGTGGTATGTCCAGGCCGTATAATAAGAAATGAAAATGTGTTCAACACACGTTTATTGCTGTCCTATTTAAATCTTAAAAAGTCATCTTAGGTTGGTAAGAGCCACACCCAGATAAATCTATGACAAAATAAAGAAGGCAGTAAAATCAATAGTTAACAAAATAAAATCTTGCAAAAAGCCTATATCACGCGGTGTTTCCAGGCGGTCACCCATCCAAGTACTGACCGCGCCCGATGTTGCTTAACTTCGGTGATCGGACGAGAACCGGTGTTTTCAACGTGGTATGGACGTTGGAGAAAAAGTGAAAGAATTTATTCAACAACTAGCTGACCCCACAGACAAATTAAAAACAAATTAAATTACATTATAAATTAAAAAAAAAATTAGGATATAATTACTTTGTTCTTTAAAATTGTTAATAAAATTTCAAATATATAAATCACAACCATTACATCAGATCACAAACAAACTTAAAATACTACAGGAGTATAGTATTATGTTATCTGTGCTACAGGGTTAGTATTTCACGTTGTCCCGTTGCTTATATACCTAGTCACTTCTGTTTCTAGCCACAAGGGGAAATTTTATCGGCGGTACAATCATGTATCATGTAGTATTCCTCTATGGGTAAAATACAAACTTACTTAATAATACAACCTTAGATGGCGCTGTATAAGGAGGATTTTTATAAAAAATAGGCAACACCACGACCTGAAAAATCCGTTGATAGTTTTGGACATTGATTGCGTCATCATAGAGGACAGGCTATCTCGAACAGAAAAAAACTCATTTTTCCAAAAGAGAGACAAGTAAGCTGAGCCACAGATAACATAATACTATACTAGGCTGAGCTAAGGCCAGCGGTCACATTGAAAATGAATCAGACAACATCATAATGTTTCCACAAATATGTAGGTACGTATGTAATAACCAACGTCTCAGTGCTCCTAAATTTTACAACTAGAAGTGGTTATAGATTGGTAAGAGCCACAATCAAATAAATTTATCTTATCACACAACAAAAAAGATGCAAAAAGCCAACATCTAACTATGGCCGAACTATGGTATATTTAGTTGTCTGGGTGGCGGCGGCCGGCGCGGCACCTGTGTATTTTCTAGGTTATTTTCAAGCTCTAAATACTAATGCGATATAATTAAAATAACAAACTGCTATTCAATTGATTCCATATAGTTTGCACAAAAGAAATGTCTGAAGCCCGATTGTCCCGTTGCTTATTGAGCTTAGTTTTATGATTATGTATAAAAATTATGATGATCCGTTAAAACAGACGTCAGCAGTTGGCTATTTCATACAGCGCAATCTAACGTTTGTATTATGAAGTAAATGTATTAAGTTAAGTGCTGCTTGTAAATTGATTAGTCTTATCTTTTGACTGTGACAGTGGCTTTATTGCCAGCCGTACAGGACAGATTTACTTATTAATGCAAACGTTAGGTGGCGCTGTGTGAAATAACCTATATAAATAAAATGAGTCGCCAAAAGCCAACATCAAGCGGTGTTCCCAGGTGGTCACCCATCCAAGTACTGACCGCGCCCGACGATGCTTAAAATCGGTGATTGGACGAGAACCGGTGTTTTCAACGTGGTATGGACGTTGGCATTTAGAACATAGAATTTGTAAGTAACATAAACATTTTGATTTAAAAATAACCTGTGCCTTCCGTGTCTTCGACTTTCGGCATGAGGCTCTGGGGTATCTGTGTCGAGACGAGAAGATATGCTGTAATTTCTCAAACAGGTAACAAACAAACTACCCGTCAAGCAGAAACGTTTTCAATTTAAATATATCATATTACTAGGGTTCATTGTTTTCGTATGTGGCTTTTTTTTATGTTTGTTTTGCTTCTGAGATGGAAATGATTCAAACTGGTTTGCATCAGTGCTTTATTTTAGTTATTATCTCTTCACTTTGTTTTAGGATGTTTTTTCAGCCATATTCCGTGTTTTCTTAACAGTTCAATTTTGATCAATTGACTTATCTCTCCATAAGAAACTAGAGGCATGATATTATAATCAACGGGACAACAGTGAAAATACTTACGTACTTTTCAGAAGTAAAGTTTGTGGCTTTGGTTGGTTTTATTGAGATTTTTTATTAAAATTAGGAAAAAAACGCAAGTTGTTAAATAAATTGAAACAAACAATAGCCAACGTCCATACCACGTTGAAAACACCGGTTCTCGTCCGATCACCGAAGTTAAGCAACATCGGGCGCGGTCAGTACTTGGATGGGTGACCGCCTGGGAATACCGCGTGATATAGGCTTTTTGCAAGATTTTATTTTGTTAACTATTGATTTTACTGCCTTCTTTATTTTGTCATAGATTTATCTCTTAACAACCTAATATGACTTTTTAAGATTTATATAGGAGAGCAATAAACGTGTGTTGAACACATTTTCATTTATACCATACCACTTCTCCTCTGTTCTGGTGTTCATAACGTAAATCATGTTATGTTTCAGATAGTTCACTAATCGTCTATCCTCTATGATAAATAACGCCCTTAATGTTCAAAACTACTTAAGTATGGATGTTTCGTTAAGTAGGTACGTAAGTTATTAAGTTTTGCTTTAAAATCTCCTACCTAAGATGCTTTCTTATATCATGGCGTAGCATTTAAGGCCTTGTCTATGTTCTCATACATATCTTCTAATTACTCGTCTGAACTGAAGCGTGTTAGGGCGTACATCTGTATTACCTTATGATAGTATCGTGTTATAAAAAACATGGTGCTAAAAAACACTCAAGGCGATTCTTAGAGCAAATAACTATAACGCGTTTTGACAGTGACGCTCAAATCGCGTAATTTTATGTCAATCAATTGAAATAAGAGATTTAGAAAATAGTTGTGCGGGCAATTGTTTTATAAGTTTATTAGGTACTTAACTATGTAAGCTGCGAGTTATAGCGACGACGTCAACATGACAAGATGATTATCTAATATTTGAGTCAGTGGCCTCAATTCTGTTGGGACCAACCTAACTAATTTTAGCTAAAATTAGGTTTTGAACTGTCAAATTAACCTTTGGTATTCTGCTGCTACCATCATACCCTAATTTAATTTTATCTAACTTAATTACACGTTCCTAATTTAGTTAGATGGTACCAACCGAATAGGTTTTACAAAAGCTATGACTAACTAAATATATTTAAGACAATTCCTAATTTTAGAAATGAACCAACTAAATTGCCACCAGTGTTTCATAACAAAAGTACAAAATTATTATAAATTATCTTTATCTACATATATACTAGGGACCCGCCCCGGCTTCGCACGGGTGCAATGCTGATGCAATGCTGACTAATTATACTAAAGAATGGTTATCCCTAAGAGATAGCCATATTCCATCGCGGACTTTTTTGTAGACCTTTTGAGGGTGTACAATACTGTAATAGATTATTTTGATCTATCTCGTAGGGTTCAGACAGCGTTTGCAATGTAAGCGCAAAAATTGCAATTGATTATTTAGGACATCAGATTAGAAAACTCTAAACTGATCAGTGTTTCTCTACTATATTATCTATGTTTTATACATATAAACCATTCTCTTGAATTACTCTATCTATTTAAAAAAACCGCATCAAAAGCCGTTGCGTAGTTTCAAAGATCTAAGCATACAAAGGGACAGACAGACAGCGGGATGCGACTTTGTTTTATACCATGTAATGATAAATCTACTGTACGTGTGTATTACACTGAAGTCCTCCTAAACGGCTGGACCGATTTGAATGATTTTTTTCGTATGCGTTTGGGTAGAGCACTGGATGGTTTAGATTCACAAATCAGCCCGGCAGATGGCGCTGCAGTCGGTACAATTAGATATTTTTTTTTTCTTTTTAAAACGCGCGGACAATGTCACGAACGGGACAGCTAGTATTATATATAACGCACTGCACCAAGTGATTTAATGATAAAAAGTTATATGGCGCTGTATGACTTACTTACATAAACAAATTCTGCAAAAGCTAACATCACGCGGTGTTCCCAGGCGGTCACCCATCCAAGTACTGACCGCGCCCGACGTTGCTTAACTTCGGTGATCGGACGAGAACCGGTGTTTTCAACGTGGTATGGACGTTGGCGATAGCTGAGCTAAATTTTTTTACCAAATTATACAGAATATAAATAATAGTTAAAAAAAAATAAAAAACACGCTTTGTATAGAAAACCAAAATAAAAAATAAATTTTAATCAATGTAAGTGTAAGAAAAAAATGTTTTATTTAAAAAAAAGCGTTGGGTGCATGGTGTCAATAGTTATAAATATTTCATTGACAGATATGAGAAGAAGGATTATCATTTCGATAATATCTTAAAAAGCACCCCACACTTTTTTTTATATAAAACATTTTTTTCTTACTTAAGTACATTTATTAAAATGTATTTTCTATTTTTTAGTTTGGTCTATATAATGCGTGTTTTTTAGTTTTTTTAACTATTATTTAATTTCTACTTTTGAGGTTTAGTATAATCGTTTTTTTTTTTTTTTTTCGAATTATTGCTTTGTCATCGGTCTTTGACAGGTGTGCAAAATTTGAATAAAATCTGTTCGTTTAAAGTGGGTCTAAATCGCGTCCTAAGGTGTCGGTTGCAAACATACAAACATAGGTACATACAAGTGAAGCTAATTTAAAGCGTATAAAAACAGAATTATAATTTTCAAGTTCAATATTCCGATCCGTCTACGTTTCAGCTCCAATTAAAGTTCTATAATAACCTAAAACCCTATTATGTTATCTAACTACTAGCTTACAAATTGAAAAAAGATGTTATAATTACTTATGTTGTTCTTTGAAAATGTTATTAAAAATTTCAAAAATTAAAATCTCAACATACAGTAGTAAAACTCGCCTCACATATTTACTTATTTATGCAAAATAATTGCAATAATTCTGAAGTGTAAAACTGATTACACAGACATAGCACTCAAAATTTCCAAGTTGAAGTAGCCATTTATATGTAGGTAGATACAGTGGACCCCTGGTAATATGACAAACATTTTGCAGGGCAGTGTCGGACTATCGAATTTGCCGGATTATAAAGTACTGTCTAAGACCCCCTTTAGTCCGGATTTTAACCTTGTAATTTGAAAATTACAGATCCAATGATAAGATATCCAATGATATTTTCTAAAGGTATATGTACTCTGAAGTACAAATCATACTTCATTATGTATGTCAAATTTAGTAAATTAAACAACACACTATAGAGCTTATGTTTTATTACGCGTTGAGCACAATAGTGGTGGTGCGTACAAGTTATAACTGTTCAATCTTCAATCATGCAGTAGCGAAGATTGTGCAAAAAATATTCAATAATATATAATAGACCATGTTGGATTACTGGGGGTGCCGGATTAGTCAGGGGGGTCCACTGTATAGCAAATATTATATTAGTAAATATTACTATGGAAGTATGGATGTATAATATAAGCAACGGGACAACGTGGAACTCCTTCCTACCCTGTAGTGAAAATACTTAGGCATTTATAATAAGTAAAGTTTGTAGTTTTGTTTGTAATCTTGAGAGCAAGGTTCCATTTTTTGTTTTCGTAATTTAATATTTGCATATTAATAAACATTTATTTTAAAATTTAAAATGTACTTCTGTCGTGTTGTTGAATAAATTAGATCTCTTTTCCGCCAACGTCCATACCACGTTGAAAACACCGGTTCTCGTCCGATCACCGAAGTTAAGCAACGTCGGGCGCGGTCAGTACTTGGATGGGTGACCGCCTGGGAACACCGCGTGATGTTGGCTTTTTGCAACTTTTTGTTTTGGTATAGTTTTTACAGATTTCTACAGAACCTTATATGTAATAAAATAATAAAGAAATGATATTCTTTGGAAAATGCAGATTTTATGAACGACTAGACCTATTTGAGTATTTTTCGTTTTTAAATATTCATCATAGTCTAAATTAGGACTAGACTTGAGGACTATGCAAACAAAAAAATTTATAAAAGAAAGTAAAGAAAGAAAAGTAATTTATTCAAACCACCACTAAATATGTATAAAATATTGGGGTAACACTGAACGTTATTTTTTCAATGGAATTTTGCATGAACTGCAACTGCACTTTTCTGGAATGGAACTGACTCACGATTATTTTATTTTACTGACATAAGACACAAAAAATTCTGAACTTTATTTAGTTATCGTTAATTGTTTCTGTTTTTGGCTTTTTTTATTTTGGAAATCACTCAAACTGGTTTGCTTCGATGTTTATTTTGCTTTTTCCCTTCACTTTGTTTTAGAATGGTTTTTTAGCCATCTTCAGTGGTTTATTGTCAGTTCAATTTTGATAGACTTTACTCGCCATAAGAAACTAGAGGCCTGATATTATAATCAACGGGACAACAGGGAATCAACTTAGTAGGGAAAGTACTTTCGTACTTTTCAGAAGTTAAGTTTTTGGTTTTGGTTGGAATTCCTTTTTTAAAGATTTTTTATTAAAATTAGGAGAAAAACTATGTCAGGTCCGCTAATTGTTAAATAAATTGAAATTATCAAACGCCAGCGTCCATACCACGTTGAAAACACCGGTTCTCGTCCGATCACCGAAGTTAAGCAACGTCAGGCGCGGTCAGTACTTGGATGGTTGACCGCGTGGGAACACCGCTTGATGTTGGCTTTTTGCGTCTCATTTTATTTAATATGTTGGGTCATACAGCGCCATCTAACGATTGTTTTAATAAGTAAATGTGTGCTGTGCGTCTGCCAGCAAAGTCACTGTCACAGTCAAGAAACTTGTGAATTTACAAGCAGCACTTATAATAGTTACTTCATCTTACAAACGTTAGATGGCGCTGTGTTAATTAGCCTACTAACATATTATATAAACCGATAACTGGGGACTGTTTTTACGGATCATTATAATTTTGATACATAATTATAAAACTATGCTCGATAAGCAACGGGACAACAGGGTTTCACAAATGTTTTTTGTTTCAAACTAGACAGAAATAATTGATTAGTAGTTTGTAATGATTTTAGGGATTTCTAAAGAACCTTTTCTATGTAATGAAATAATAGAGAAATGCTATTCGTTGGAAAGCGCAGAACTTGTGACTAACTAGACCTATTTGAGTAATTTAGATTAATATATTCATCGTCGTCTGAATTTGGATTGGAATTGAGAATAATTATAAGAAAAACTAAAAGTTTTTGGTGCTCTCATATTTATATACTGGAAAAGACCTTAGATTGAGAGCCACACTCAGATAAATCTACGGTAATTAATAACTTTAATTATGATTCAACAATAATTAAAGTTATTATTTACAATTCCTAAGAAGCATTAAAATTAATAACGAAATAAAATCATGCAAAAGGCCAACATCACGCGGTGTTCCCAGGCGGTCACCCATCCAAGTACTGACCGCGCCCGACGTTGCTTAACTTCGGTGATCGGACGAGAACCGGTGTTTTCAACGTGGTATGGACGTTGGCGTTTGCTTATTGCAATTTATTTAACAATTTGAGGACCTGACAGACATAGTTGTTTTCCTAATTGAAAAACCACACCCCTTCTGTTGTTTAATCTGGCCGCCTTCTCTCGACTTCTTGTTTTAATCTCATCAGTTGTTCGCAGTAGAGTTCAGAATCGATGGTCCTGCCTGTTGGTAACAGCTCATAATGAATAATGCCCTTCCAATCCCACCACATATACAGCATCACCTTGTTGCGAGTTAACCCGGGTTTTGCCACAGTCTGTGAAGCCAGACCGGCCTTTGACCACGACCTTTTTCGCACGTTCTTGTCGCACGTGATCTATTTTTATTACCAGTTATCAGCTTCTTCAAAAATGGTTCGGTTTTATTAAGTCGTAATAAAGAATCAAAAATGAGTACACGGTTCATTAGGTTTCTTTCAGTGAGCTCGTGAGGTACTTAAATATCGAGCTTTTTTGAGCACACAGTTTATTCAAATGCGCCAAAACTGTTTTTTGGTCAATTTCCAGTTCTTCAGCTACGTCGTAACATCCATTTTATCCGTAATAGGGCGACCAGAGCGACGTGTATCTTTGACATCAAAATTTCCGGATTGAAAACGAACGCTTAAACCAAATTTGTGCTACTCTCACAGACACTGCACTAGGTCCATAAACAACGCAATTTTTTTTCGAGGCTTGCTTTGCATTTTTACCTTTTTTGTAGTAAAATTTTAAAATGTATATCGTAAGCACTTATAGCCCACCAACCGCCTCATTTGATATTTTTGAGAAAATTATGGAGGACATTTTGCATAAGTCTATTACAAAATCAAATAAAGAAATTGTTGTATGCGGTGATTTTAATATAAATTTGCTTGAGAAATATTCATTGAGTATCAGAATAACTAGTTTATTTAATTCATTTGGTCTTGAACCTATATTTATGGAGCCAACTAGAATAACTGCCACTTCGGCCAAATGCATAGATAATATCTTTACCAATATAAACATAATAAGCAAAAATATAATTAGTAATATTCACTCTGACCATCTCGGTCAACTAGTTCAAATAGAAACTAAAATGAACAATAAAGATGTACAAAAAAAAATACTTATATACCAGTTACCACTGATCGTTTAGAGAAAGTAAGATTGAACCTGGATACCAACTTGCCTTTTTTATTGTATAATGATGATAATCCAAATGATTTATACAATACATTTTTCACTGAATTTAATAATGTATTCAGTTCCATTTTCACATCTAAAACTATTGTGGTCTCTGGCAGTTCAACATTTTGTGAGTGGACAACAGCAGGTATTCATAAAAGTAGGCGTACCTTGTATGAATTGTACAGTGAAAAACGGTATAACTTTAGTGAAGAGTTTAAAGAAAAAGTAAAAAATTACTCAAGAATCTTTAAGAATGTTTGTCGCTTTGCTAAATCTCAGTATTTAAACTCAAAAATTAGAAACAGTCAAGATAAAATAAAAGCAGCTTGGAAAATAATTAATAGTGAGACCGGAAAATCCAAAACTCATAATAGTGTAATAAATTTAAATATTAACAATAATATAATTAAGCAAGATATAGATGTAGCAAAGGCATTTGAAACTTTTTTTACTGATATTCCAGTCTCCACTACAAAGTCTTTAAACTCTTCTCATGTAATAGCAGTATCATTGTTAAAAGATAGTTTACCTGAATGTGTCACACAATTTTACTTTGAACATGTGGACAAAAACGATATTATCAAGGCATTCAAAATGATTAATGTAAAAAAGACCACTGATCTCTGGGGCATTTCTGTCAGTGTTATAAAACCACTAATTGACATTATTGCACCAGATCTAGCTTTCATATTTAATCAATGTATTGACAGTGGAGTATTTCCTGATTTGATGAAACATAGCAAGATCATACCTCTATTCAAATCAGGTAGTCATTCCGATCCTAGTAACTTTAGGCCTATATCAGTACTTCCTACATTTAGTAAAATATTTGAAAAACTTATTCTAAACCAATTACAACGGCATTTTAATACCAACAATTTACTAGACAGTAAACAATTCGGATTTACAAAGGGACGCTCAACGACTGATGCCGGTGTTGAGTTAATTTCACATATTTTTGATATCTGGGAGGAATCACGCGATGCCTTAGGTATTTTTTGTGATCTGTCGAAAGCTTTTGATTGCGTTCACCATGAAACTCTAATCAGCAAACTACACCACTATGGTGTTAAGGGAGTTTCACTTAAGCTTCTCACATCCTACTTAACTGACCGAACACAACGAGTAGATGTAAATGGAAAGCGTTCTCCGGGGTCAATGGTAAAAATGGGTGTACCACAAGGATCAATACTCGGGCCATTCTTGTTTTTAATTTATATAAATGATCTACCTAAACTTGTAAAGGATGATCACGAGATTGTACTGTTTGCTGATGACACGTCACTTTTATTTAAATTAAAGCGACGACTTACTAATCTTGACGATGTAAACAATGCAATCTCTAAAGTTGTAACATGGTTTAATGTAAACAACTTATTACTTAACGAGAAAAAAACGAAATGCATTCGTTTTATACTGCCCAACGTTAAACAGGTGAAAGCTAATGTAAAAATTAATAACGAAAAGATAGATATCGTCGACACCACAGTGTTCCTAGGCATTACTTTAGATAATAAGCTGCAATGGGGCCCGCACATAGATAAATTGTTGAAGAGACTCAGCTCTGCCGCATACGCTGTCAAAAAGATCCGTCATTTAACCGACGTAGATACCGCTAGACTCGTTTACTTCAGCTACTTTCATAGCATTATGTCTTATGGCATTTTGTTGTGGGGGAGTGCTGCTGATATTAACACCATATTTGTGTTGCAGAAGAGGGCTGTTCGTGCAATTTATAACATGGGCCCTAGAGAATCACTTAGAGATAAGTTTAAATAAATTAATATTATGACAGTGCCTTGTCAGTATATATACGAAAATTTAATGTATGTGCACAAAAATGTTCATTTATTCAAAAAAAATTGCGATAATCATAGTATTAACACTAGGAATAAAGATAAACTCGCTGTTCCCACTGTTAGGCTCGCTAAAGTTAATAAGTCTTTTATAGGGCAATGTGTACGCTTCTATAACAAGGTTCTATAACACAAGCGACGTGTTAGATTTGTCGATTGGCAAATTTAAAAACGTAATTAAACATAAACTGTCTATTAAAGCATATTATAAAATATCTGATTATTTAGAAGACAAAAAAGCTTGGGATGAATCTGCTCCAACTCGACTCGGCATCCGTAACAAAATTGTCAAGGATCATACAAAAAAGTGTTAAGACCAGACAAGTTTCTTGCCGGATTCTTCTTGAACTGGGGTTAGGAGGAACCGGCACCTAGATTCACTAGCATGTAAGAAGACGATTCAAAGTGGTCCTTGTGATTGTAATGAATAAAGTTATTTTGAATTTTGAATTTTGAATTTTATATTAAAGGTTCATTGTTTTCGTATGTGGCTTTTTTATGTTTGTTTTGCTTCTGAGATGGAAATGATTCAAACTGGTTTGCATCAGTGCTTTATTTTATTTATTATCCCTTCACTTTGTTTTAGGATGTTTTTTCAGCCATATTCCGTGTTTTCTTAACAGTTCAATTTTGATCAATTGACTTATCTCTCCATAAGAAACTAGAGGCATGATATTATAATCAACGGGACAACAGTGAAAATACTTACGTACTTTTCAGAAGTAAAGTTTGTGGCTTTGGTTGGTTTTATTGAGATTTTTTATTAAAATTAAAAAAAAAACGCAAATTGTTAAATAAATTGAAACAAACAATAGCCAACGTCCATACCACGTTAAAACACCGGTTCTCGTCCGATCACCGAAGTTAAGCAACGTCGGGCGCGGTCAGTACTTGGATGGGTGACCGCCTGGGAACACCGCGTGATGTTGGCTTTTTGCATCTTTTTTGTTGTGTGATAAGATAAATTTATTTGATTGTCGCTCTTACCAATCTATAACCACTTCTAGTTGTAAAATTTAAGAGCACTGAGACGTTGGTTACTACATAGGTACCTACATATTTGTGGAAACATTATGATGTTGCCTGATTCATTTCTAATGTGACCGCTGGACTTAGCTCAGCCTTGTATAGCCTTGTATATGTTATCTGTGGCTCAGCTTACTTGTCTCTCATTTGGAAAAAATGAGTTTTTTTCTGTTCGAGATAGCCTGTCCTCTATGATGACGCAATCAATGTCCAAAACTATCAACGGATTTTTCAGGTCGTAGTGTTGCCTATTTTTTATAAAAATCCTCATTATACAGCGCCATCTAAGGTTGTATTATTAAGTAAGTTTGTATCTTACCCATAGAGGAATACTACATGATACATGATTGTACCGCCGATAAAATTTCCCCTTGTGGCTAGAAACAGAAGTGACTAGGTATATAAGCAACGGGACAACGTGAAATACTAACCCTGTAGCACAGATAACATAAAACTATACTCCTGTAGTATTTTAAGTTTGTTTGTGATCTGATGTAATGGTTGTGATTTATATTTTTGTCTCGTCTGAACTGAAGCGTGTTAGGGCGTACATCTGTATTACCTTATGATAGTATCGTGTTATAAAAAACATGGTGCTAAAAAACACTTAAGGCGATTCTTAGAGCAAATAACTTTAACGCGTTTTGACAGTGACGCTCAAATCGCGTAATTTTATGACAATCAATGAAATTGAAATCTGTAATCGCCAACGTCCATACCACGTTGAAAACACCGGTTCTCGTCCGATCACCGAAGTTAAGCAACGTCGGGCGCGGTCAGTACTTGGATGGGTGACCGCCTGGGAACACCGCGTGATGTTAGCTTTTGCAGAATTTGTTTATGTAAGTAAGTCATACAGCGCCATATAACTTTTTATCATTAAATCACTTGGTGCAGTGCGTTATATATAATACTAGCTGTCCCATTCGCGACATCGTCCGCGCGTTTTAAAAAGAAAAAAAAAATCTAATTGTACCGACTGCAGCGCCATCTGCCGGGCTGATTTGTGAATCTAAACCATCCAGGGCTCTACCCAAACGCATACAAAAAAAATCATTCAAATCGGTCCAGCCGTTGAGGAGGACTTCAGTTACATACACACGTACAGTAGATTTATCATTACATGGTATAAAACAAAGTCGCATCCCGCTGTCTGTCTGTCCCTTTGTATGCTTAGATCTTTGAAACTACGCAACGGATTTTGATGCGATTTTTTTAAATAGATAGAGTAATTCAAGAGAACGGTTTATATGTATAATACATAGATAATATAGTAGAGAAACACTGATCAGTTTAGAGTTTTCTAATGTGATGTCCTAAATAAACAATTTTTTTGCGCTTACATTGCAAACGCTGTCTGAACCCTACGAGATAGATCAAAATAATGTACTACAGTATTGTACACCCTCAAAAGGTCTACAAAAAAGTCCGCGATGGAATATGGCTATCTCTTAGGGATAACCATTCTTTAGTATAATTAGTCAGCATTGCATCAGCATTGCACCCGTGCGAAGCCGGGGCGGGTCCCTAGTATATATATATAGATAGAGATAATTTATAATAATTTTGTACTCTTTTTATGAAACACTGGTGGCAATTCAGTTGGTTCATTTCTAAAATTAGGAATTGTCTAAAATATATTTAGTTAGTCATAGCTTTTGTAAAACCTATTCGGTTGGTACCATCTAACTAAATTAGGAACGTGTAATTAAGTTAGATAAAATTAAATTAGGATAAGATGGTAGCCAAAGGTTAATTTGACAGTTCAAAACCTAATTTTAGCTAAAATTAGTTAGGTTGGTGCCAACAGAATTGAGTCCACTGTCTCAAATATTAGATAATCATCTTGTCATGTTGACGTCGTCGCTATAACTCGCAGCTTACATAGTTAAGTACCTAATAAACTTATAAAACAATTGCCCGCACAACTATTTTCTAAATCTCTTATTTCAATTGATTGTCATAAAATTACGCGATTTGAGCGTCACTGTCAAAACGCGTTAAAGTTATTTGCTCTAAGAATCGCCTTGACTGTTTTTTAGCACCATGTTTTTTATAACACGATACTATCATAAGGTAATACAGATGTACGCCCTAACACGCTTCAGTTCAGACGAGTAATTAGAAGATATGTATGAGAACATGGACAAGGCCTTAAATGCTACGCCATGATATAAGAAAGCATCATAGGTAGGAGATTTTAAAGCAAAACTTAATAACTTACGTACCTACTTAACGAAACATCCATACTTAAGTAGTTTTGGACATTAAGTGCGTTATTTATCATAGAGGATAGACGATTAGTGAACTATCTGAAACATAACATGATTTACGTTATGAACACCAGAACAGAGGAGAAGTGGTATGTCCAGGCCGTATAATAAGAAATGAAAAGGTGTTCAACACACGTTTATTGCTCTCCTATTTAAATCTTAAAAAGTCATCTTAGGTTGGTAAGAGCCACACCCAGATAAATCTATGACAAAATAAAGAAGGCAGTAAAATCAATAGTTAATCAATAATTAGTTAATCATTAGTAAATAGTTAATAAAATCTTGCAAAAAGCCTATATCACGCGGTGTTCCCAGGCGGTCACCCATCCAAGTACTGACCGCGCCCGATGTTGCTTAACTTCGGTGATCGGACGAGAACCGGTGTTTTCAACGTGATATGGACGTTGGTGAAAGAGTGTAAGAATTTATTCAACAACTAGCTGACCCCACAGACAAATTAAAAACAAATTAAATTACATTATAAATTTAAAAAAAATTAGGATATAATTACTTTGTTCTTTAAAATTGTTAATAAAATTTGAAAAATATAAATCACAACCATTATATCAGATCACAAACAAACTTAAATACTACAGGAGTATAGTATTATGTTATCTGTGCTACAGGGTTAGTATCTCACGTTGTCCCGTTGCTTATATACCTAGTCACTTCTGTTTCTAGCCACAAGGGGAAATTTTATCGGCGGTACAATCATGTATCATGAAGTATTCCTCTATGGGTAAAATACAAACTTACTTAATAATACAACCTTAGATGGCTGTATAAGGAGCTTTTTTATAAAAATGGGCAACACCACGACCTGAAAAATCCGTTGATTGTTTTGGACATTGATTGCGTCATCATAGAGGACAGGCTATCTCGAACAGAAAAAAACTCATTTTTTCCAAAAGAGAGACAAGTAAGCTGAGCCACAGATAACATAATACTATACTAGGCTGAGCTAAGTCCAGCGGTCACATTAGAAATGAATCAGACAACATCATAATGTTTCCACAAATATGTAGGTACCTATGTAGTAACCAACGTCTCAGTGCTCTTAAATTTTACAACTAGAAGTGGTTATAGATTGGTAAGAGCCACAATCAAATTAATTTATCTTATCACACAACAAAAAACATGCAAAAAGCCAACATCACGCGGTGTTCCCAGGCGGTCACCCATCCAAGTACTGACCGCGCCCGACGTTGCTTAACTTCGGTGATCGGACGAGAACCGGTGTTTTCAACGTGGTATGGACGTTGGCTTATGTTTATTTCAATTTATTTAACAACTTGCGTTTTTTACCTAATTTTAATAAAAATCTCAATAAAACCAACCAAAGCCACAAACTTTACTTCTGAAAAGTACGTAAGTATTTTCACTGTTGTCCCGTTGATTATAATATCATGCCTTTCTTATGGAGAGATAAGTCAATTGATCAAAATTAAACTGTTAAGAAAACACGGAATATGGCTGAAAAAACATCCTAAAACAAAGTGAAGGGATAATAAATAAAATAAAGCACTGATGCAAACCAGTTTGAATAATTTCCATCTCAGAAGCAAAACAAACATAAAAAAAGGCACATACGAAAACAATGAACCCTAGTAATATGATATATTTAAATTGAAAACGTTTCTGTTTGACGGGTAGTTTGTTTGTTACCTGTTTGAGAAATTACGGCATATCTTCTCGTCTCGTCACAGATACCCCAGAGCCTCATGCCGAAAGTCGAAGACACGGAAGGCACAGGTTATTTTTAAATCAAAATGTTTATGTTACTTACAAATTCTATGTTCTAAATGCCAACGTCCATACCACGTTGAAAACACCGGTTCTCGTCCGATCACCGATTTTAAACATCGTCGGGTGCGGTCAGTATTTGGATGGGTGACCGCCTGGGAACACCGCTTGATGTTGGCTTTTGGCGACTCATTTTATTTATATAGGTTATTTCACACAGCGCCATCTAACGTTTGCATTAATAAGTAAATGTGTCCTGTGCGGCTGGCAATAAAGTCACTGTCACAGTCAAAAGATAAGACTAATCAATTTACAAGCAGCACTTAACTTAATACATTTACTTCATAATACAAACGTTAGATGGCGCTGTGTGAAATAGCCAACTGCTGACGTCTGTTTTAACGGATCATCATAATTTTGAAACATAATCATAAAACTAAGCTCAATAAGCAACGGGACAATCGGGCTTCAGACATTTCTTTTTTGCAAACTATATGGAATCAATTGAATAGCAGTTTGTTATTTTAATTATATCGTATTAGTATTTAGAGCTTGAAAACAACCTAGAAAATACACAGGTGCCGCGCCGGCCGCCGCCACCCAAACAACTAAATATACCATAGTTCGTTAGATCTGTAATCTGTGGAGTTGAACTATGTCTCTCGATAAAATTTACAACTCTACAGCCCAAAAAACTAGCTTTGCACCTGTGCGAGTTCATAGCGAATTGGTATTAGTTAAATAAATTGAAATCTGTAATCGCCAACGTCCATACCACGTTGAAAACACCGGTTCTCGTCCGATCACCGCAGTTAAGCAACGTCGGGCGCGGTCAGTACTTGGATGGGTGACCGCCTGGGAACACCGCGTGATGTTGGCTTTTTGCAAGAATTTATTTTGTTATGAATTTTACTGCTTTCCTAAGAAAGCAGTACAATTCCTCTGAAAAAGGAGTTTTATAAATCAATTTCTTTTGTCAAGCGTCTCTCCTCCTAATTATGCAATTAATGTCCAAAAAAACTATTCGGCAAAAGCCAACATCACGCGGTGTTCCGAGGCGGTCACCCATCCAAGTACTGACCGCGCCCGACGTTGCTTAACTTCGGTGATCGGACAAGAACCGGTGTTTTCAACGTGGTATGGACGTTGGCGATATTTTTTTTACCAATTAGCTAAACAGAACTTATAATATTAGGTTGGGGAAAAAGTCTTTTCGCATTATAGTATGTATGAACTTGTAAT
Organism: Lampropteryx suffumata; assembly: GCA_948098915.1. Lineage (NCBI taxonomy): Eukaryota > Metazoa > Arthropoda > Insecta > Lepidoptera > Geometridae > Lampropteryx > Lampropteryx suffumata. Next base: position 12,738,038 of record OX402568.1, on the reverse strand, counting down.
AAAATCTCTTTGGCTATTACTATTTGTATCTGGCTGGTTTTGGTATCATTAAAAGTTTAAATTTTAAAGAACATAATTTCAAATTCAAATTAGGAAAATGTGTGATTTTTATTTGTTTATCGTACTGTCAAGATGAGTGAATCTAAAGAAGAATTTCGATACATTTTAAAATTTTACTACAAAAAAGGTAAAAATGCAACGCAAGCCTCGAAAAAAATTTGCGATGTTTTGGACCTAGTGCAGTGTCTGTGAGAGTAGCACAAATTTGGTTTAACCCTATACTTTGCACGGTGCACTGACAGATACATGTCATTTTGGAAAAATCTAATGGGTAGCCGGAAGCCTAATCGACTAAAATATACTACTTTTATGATAGATTATTTTGTGTTCTGTTGGTAAGAAGTTAGTGTGATGTTGCTGGCAGTCCCGAATTGTCAGTAGAAAATAAAAAACCGGACAGGATGTACGCGTCTACTTCTCGCAGGGTAAATATATTTGATTTATACTGAAATTTCGTTGTAAATTGATGAAATGAGTTACGTACCTGATAGACCATAAAATTTGCAGTACCTAAAAGCTGATTTACTTGTATAAACATTGTAAGTTTTGCATGCTATAGGCACATTTTTATACTAGTATCCATAAATGCACATTGCCAGCTTGTCTATAAATTTGGATTTTTTTGTTATGTATCTGGGTGGATACAGTACAATCCAGGTATGTATTGAAATTAAAAACTAATTATAAGTAGTAATAGTTATTTCTAACTGATATTTTTTTAGGGGAAATTATGTTTTTATTTGATGAATGTAATCCAAAATCATCATCTCACCCGAATTAAGCCCACTACTGGACAGAAGCCTTCCTCAATTATTCTTATTCCGTATAGTATGAGTCCATGCTACCCCCTGCTGGGTAAAGCCACGTCACTAATTTTTTAAATATTTTAAGGTACAGGCTCCAACGCTAAAACAGCAGCAGCAAAATAGGGCTTGAAATAATATCACATCAAGCGAATCATCATCTGACGAGTTACAACTGTACCACTTTGATCATGGGATTCGAATTTACGCATCGGACAGCAGATCGTCATCTCCATAATTACTGTCGTAGATGATAAAGTTAAACATTTTTGATTTGGATTATGAGGATGATGAAGAGTTGAATTTGGTTCTGGCTTCCACTTCATTACAAACCTTCCAATCTCCGTTATTAATTTTGCCATTAGCTTTGTCATCACCTGTGCCATTACCACGGCCCATCCTTTTGCCAACTATGAACAGCTACGATTACCGCGAAACGTATCTGTGCCATCACCGTGACTCAATGCATTGACGACTTATGATCTAGTGTCTTCTTCGCTAAGCATACCGTCACCTGCAACTGTTACTCGGTGTAAAAAGCCACTCGCAATTATGCCGCTGAAAACATTTCAACTAATAAGAAAGTATTTGCACTTCAACGACAATTTGAGAGATAACGGAGATAGATATTATAACGTTAGACCACTTCCCCAAATAGCAAGAGCAAACTGCTTAAAAGTAGAAGAAGACATGTGTTTGATGAGATGGTGGTCCCTCATAAAGGCACAAGAGCAAAAAGTCAGAAACAATACCTACATTAAAAACAAACAAAAAAATCTTTGTGGGCGTGGGAGTCTTCGGTATCGTGTATAATGTTTTTGTACACGGAGGTCAAGAGATATGTTCTGGTTTCACACCTTTTCTAACCAAGAAAACAGCATGGGATTGGGAGCAAAAGTTGTAACAGCCTTGGCGCACTCCATTCAAAAACCCGCTCGTAAAACGATATGCATTGACAACTGCTTAACATCTATTGAGCTGCTGGTGCATTTGCGAAAGGAGTATGGCATATTTTCAGTGGGGACAATAAGATATTACAGGCTGCGAGATATTCAGGTAGTTATGATTAGGTATAAGAAAGAAGAGAGACGAAAAGTGCCTGTGACTTGCCCTAACATTATCAGGCAATATAATTCAAATATGGAAGGCTTGTACTTAGCCGACAAGTTAATCGCTTTATACAAAACACCTTTCCAAGGACATCGCTGATACTTACCTCTCTTTTTACAAATAATCGACATCTGTATTAATACGGCGCTTTGCCTGGCGCGACAGGCGCGACCTGAAGGGCTCAAAATCAATGGCCCTGGAACAGTTCCAGATAGAAATACACGAAATCCTGCTGAAATTTCGAAGATTGCGCCTGTTCGAAATGGGTAAAGGCCTCCTGATGCCATCCATTACGATCAAGTTGGTCATATTCCAACATATATAAAAGGAAGATGCAGGTATTGTACCAGAGGGCAGATCAGGCTATTTTGCACAAGATGTAAAGTGAGGCTTTGTTTAGTACTAGAATGCAACTGCTTTCTACCTTACCCCACTGAACAATTGGTAAGACAATAAGAACCTCGTAAATCTCCAAAAGAGAAGATTCAATCTTTAATATTTTGTGATTTTTCATATAAATGTGATTTTCATTAGTTAAATAATGTTTTTAAAAAAAATCTGCGGACTTGGCAGTGTATCCACGTAGATACTAATATTTTTTATGAATTTTATGGCCAACTTGGCAGTGTATCCCTGTGGATACTAGTAATAAAAAGATAATTATAACAAAGGCATTTTTTTATTTAGTGAAACCTGTACTATATACACCTAGGAACACACTGCATACAAAAAATTATAATATATCAAGATTTTTTTTTCTTGCCAAGTATATGGTTAAGCGTTTTCAATCCGGAAATTTTGATGTCAAAGATACACGTCGCTCTGGTCGCCCTATTACGGATAAAATGGATGCCATTTCTGAAAAAGTGGAGCAAGATTGGCATATCAGTAGTTACGACGTAGCTGAAGAACTGGAAATTGACCACATAACAGTTTTTGTTACAGTTCAGCGCATTTGAAAAAAACTGCGTACTCAAAAAAGCTCGATATTTGAGTACCTCACGAGCTCACTGAAAGAAACCTAATGAACCGTGTACTCATTTTTGATTCTTTATTACGACGTAATGAAACCAAACCATTTTTGAAGAAGCTGATAACTGGTAATGAAAAATAGATCACGTACGACAAGAACGTGCGAAAAAGATCGTGGTCAAAGGCTGGTCAAGCTTCACAGACTGTGGCAAAACTCGCAACAAGGTGATGCTGTATGTGTGGTGGGATTGGAAGGGCATTATTCATTATGAGCTGTTACCACCAGGCAGGACCATCGATTCTGAACTCTACAGCGAACAACTGATGAGATTAAAACAAGAAGTTGTGAGAAAGCGGCCAGATTAAACAACAGAAGGGGTGTGGTTTTTCAATTAGGAAAACAACTATGTCTGTCAGGTCCTCAAGTTGTTAAATAAATTGAAATAAGCAAACGCCAACGTCCATACCACGTTGAAAACACCGGTTCTCGTCCGATCACCGAAGTTAAGCAACGTCGGGCGCGGTCAGTACTTGGATGGGTGACCGCCTGGGAACACCGCGTGATGTTGGCCTTTTGCATGACTTTATTTTGTTATTAATTTTAATGCTTTTTAGGAATTATAAATAATAATTTTAATTATTGTTGAATCATAATTAAAGTTATTATTTACCGTAGATTTATCTGAGTGTGGCTCTTACCAATCTAAGGTCTTTTCCAGTTTATAAATATGAGAGCACCAAAAACTTTTAGTTTTTCTTATAATTATTCTCAATTCCAATCCAAATTCAGGCGACGATGAATATATTAATCTAAATTACTCAAATAGGTCTAGTTAGTCACAAGTTCTGCGCTTTCCAACGAATAGCATTTCTCTATTATTTCATTACATAGAAAAGGTTCTTTAGAAATCCCTAAAATCATTACAAACTACTAATCAATTATTTCTGTCTAGTTTGAAACAAAAAACATTTGTGAAACCCTGTTGTCCCGTTGCTTATCGAGCATAGTTTTATAATTATGTATCAAAATTATAATGATCCGTAAAAACAGTCCCCAGTTATCGGTTTATATATTATGTTAGTAGGCTAATTAACACAGTGCCATCTAACGTTTGTAAGATGAAGTAACTATAATAAGTGCTGCTTGTAAATTCACAAGTTTCTTGACTGTGACAGTGACTTTGCTGGCAGACGCACAGCACACATTTACTTATTAAAACAAACGTTAGATGGCGCTGTATGACCCAACATATTAAATAAAATGAGACGCAAAAAGCCAACATCAAGCGGTGTTCCGAGGCGGTCAACCATCCAAGTACTGACCGCGCCTGACGTTGCTTAACTTCGGTGATCGGACGAGCGAGAACCGGTGTTTTCAACGTGGTATGGACGTTGGCGTTTGATAATTTAAATTTATTTGACAATTTGCGGACCTGACATAGTTTTTCTCCTAATTTTAATAAAAAATCTTTAAAAAAGGAATACCAACCAAAACCAAAAACTTAACTTCTGAAAAGTACGAAAGTACTTTCCCTACTAAGTTGATTCCCTGTTGTCCCGTTGATTATAATATCAGGCCTCTAGTTTCTTATGGCGAGTAAATTCTATCAAAATTGAACTGACAATAAACCACTGAAGATGGCTAAAAAAACATTCTAAAACAAAGTGAAGGGAAAAAGCAAAATCATCGATGCAAACCAGTTTGAGTGATTTCCATCTCAGAAGCAAAACAGACATAAAAAAAGTCAAAAACAGAAACAATTAACGATAACTAAATAAAGTTCAGATTTTTTTGTGTCTTATGTCAGTAAAATAAAATAATCGTGAGTCTGTTCCATTCCATAAAAAGGCAGTTCATACAAAATTCCATTGAAAAAATAGCGTTCAGTGTTACCCCAATATTTTATACATATTTAGTGGTGGTTTGAATAAATTACTTTTCTTTCTTTACTTTCTTTTATATTTTTTTTTGTTTGCATAGTCCTCATGTCTAGTCCGAATTTAGACTATGATGAATATTTAAAAACGAAAGATACTCAAATAGGTCTAGTCTTTCACAAGTTCTGCATTTTCCAAAGAATATCATTTCTTTTTTATTTTATTACATAGAAGGTTCCGTAAAAAGCCGTAAAATCTATACCAAAACAAAATGTTGCAAAAAGCAAACAAAACTACAAACTTTACTTATTATAAATGCCTAAGTATTTTCACTACAGGGTAGGAAGGAGTTCCACGTTGTCCCGTTGCTTATATTATACATCCATACTTCCATAGTAATATTTACTAATATAATATTTGCTATACAGTGGACCCCCCTGTCTAATCCGGCACCCCCTGTAATCCAACATGGTCTATTATTTATTATTGAATATTTTTTTGACAATCTTCGCTACTGCTAGATTGAAGATTGAACAAGTTATAACTTGTACGCACCACCACTATTGTGCTCAACGCGTAAAAAAACATAAGCTCTCTAGTGTGTTGTTTAATTTACTAAATTTGACATACATAATGAAGTATGATTTGTACTTCAGAGTTCATATACCTATATAACATATCATTGGATATCTTATCATTGGATCTGTAATTTGTCAGATTACAAGGTTAAAATCCGGACTAAAGGGGGTCTTAGACAGTACTCTATAATCCGTTAAATTCGATAGTCCGACACTGCCCTGCAAAATGTTTGTCATATTACCAGGGGTCCACTGTATCTACCTACATATGTATGGCTACTTCAACTTGGAAATGTTGAGTGCTATGTCTGTGTAATCAGTTTTACACTTCAGAATTATTGCAATTATTTTGCATAAATAAGTAAATATGTGAGGCGTGTTATACTACTGTATTTTGAGATTTTAGTTTTTGAAATTTTCAATAACATTTTCAAAGAACAACATAAGTAATTATAACATCTTTTTTAAATTTCTAAGCTAGTAGTTAGATAACATAATAGGGTTTTAGGTTATTATAGAACTTTAATTGGAGCTGAAACGTAGACGGATCGGAATATTGAACTTGAAAATTATAATTCTGTTTTTATACGCTTTAAATTAGCTTCACTATTGTATGTACCTATGTTTGTATGTTTGCAACTGACATCTCAGGAAGCGATTTAGACCCACTTTAAACGGCCAGATTTTATTCAAACTTTGCACACCTGTCAAAGACCGATTACAATGCAATAATTTGAAAAAAAAAAAGTCTTACACAAGTCTTCTTAAAAACTGCAGTCTTATATACAGAGATATTGCCAACAAGACAGTCCCAACGTTGTACCTGCTGCCAACATGGAGCCATCGAAGTTTTTTATAAAACTAAAAATGAACTTCAGATTTTTGTTAACCTTAAAGTTTTTCATATAAGTATAAAAATTTGGGGTAATACTGAACCTAGTATAGTATTATGTTATCTGTGACTGAACGTTTTTTCTATGAAATTTTGCCTGAACTCAAGACCATACATAATGACTCACGATTCCTTTATTTAAGTGACATTAGACTCAAAAAAATCTGAACTTTAATTCATAATCTTTTATTGATTCCGTTTTTGGCTCTTTTTATGTTTTTTTTGCTTCTGAGATGGAAATCACTCAAACTGGTTTGCATCGATGTTTATTTTACTCTATCCTTTCACTTTGTTTTAGAATGTTTTATCAGAAATCTTCAGTGATTTATTGTCAGTTCAATTTTGATGGACTTTTCTCGCCATAAGAAACTAGAAGCCTGATATTATAATCAACGGGACAACATTGAATCAACTTAGTAAGGAAAATACTTACGTACTTTTCACACATTTAATTATTAAAACAAACGTTAGATGGCGCTGTATGACCCAACCTACTTAAATAAAATGAGACGCAAAAAGCCAACATCACGCGGTGTTCCCAGGCGGCACCCATCCAAGTACTGACCGCGCCCGACGTTGCTTAACTTCGGTGATCGGACGATATTCGGTGTTTTCAACGTGGTATGGACGTTGGCGAAGAGATCCAATTTATTCAACAACCCGACAGCCGTACATTATAAATTTTAAAATTATTGTTTATAAATATGTAAATATTAAATTAAGAAAACAAAAACTGGAACCTTGCTCACAAGATTACAAACAAAACTACAAATTTTACTTATTATATATGCCTATGTATTTTCCCTACAGGGTAGGAGTTCCACGTTGCTGTTGTGCTGTTGCTTATATTATGCATCCATACTTCCATACTAATATTTACTAATATAATATTTGCTATACAGTGGACCCCCCTGTCTAATCCGGCACCCCCTGTAATCCGACATGGTCTATTATCTAGTAGTGTTTTCAACGTGGTAAGGACGTTGGCGAAAGAAATTTCCAATTAACTCAACAACCCGACAGACGTTCATTATACATTTTAAAATTAATGTTTATATTAAATTATTCGGGACAAGCAACCGGGACAACGCGTAATACTAATATTAAGTTGTAGTTTTTACACGAATTAATTGTTAGCATTGTTCGATTTATAGTTTTATTTAGTTTGCTTTACTTATGTATTTGTCAATTATCTGCCCTGTATTGTGTGTTTTGTGATAAGAAATCACGTGATCGATTTTCGATACAGGTCGAAATCCCAAGTTAGGATTGGGTTCGTAACTCAACGGTAGCCACCCTGGGCTACGGTTGTGAAATAAATTTTGGTAAACATTATCCTATCTCTAATCTCTAGTTCAAGTTATTTTTAGAGCTAAAATTTTTCTGTGATTTTGCGAATTGTAATTATAAAACCAACACCCATAGGTAGGTACTAGGATTTTCAAAGTATTTTCTACTGTTTACTAAACTGTATTTGTATTGTTGAATAAATTAAAACATTCTTTCGCCAACGTCCATACCACGTTGAAAACACCGGTTCTCGTCCGATCACCGAAGTTAAGCAACGTCGGGCGCGGTCAGTACTTGGATGGGTGACCGCCTGGGAACACCGCGTGATGTTGGCCTTTTGCGGCTCATTTTATTTTCGTAGGTTGTTTCATACAGCGCCATCTAACGTTTATAATATTAAATAAATGTGTGCTGTGCGACTGTCACAGTCTATAAGACTAATTAATTTACAAGCAGCACACAGTTACTTCATAATACAAACGATAGATGGCGCTGTATGAAATAGCCAACTGTTGGCGTCTGTTTTTACGGATCATCATAATTTTGAAGTACCTATACGTCATATTCAAAAACTAAGCTCAATAAGCAACGGGACAACCAGGCTTCAGACATTTGTTTTTTTGCAAACTAGACGCAAACAATTGAATAGCAGTTTGTTATATTAATTCATCATATCAGCCATTAGGAAGTCCACTGCTGGACATAGGCCTCCCCAATTGATTTCCAGGAAGAACGAATATAAGCCCTCTCCATGCACCGACTTCCTGCGATCTATACAATGTCGTCAGTCCATCGGGAGGGTCGTCCTACGTTTCGTTTTCCTGTCCTTTGTTGCCATTCGAGAACTTTTACTCCCCAACGGTTATCAGTTCTGCGAGCTATATGGCCTACCCATTGCCACTTCAACTTGCAAATTTTGAGTGCTATGTCGGTGACTTGGGTTCTTTTAGAGATTTCCTCGCTACGGATTTATATTAATTAGGTATATCTTATTAGCTTAAAAACAATCTAGAAAAAATACAGGTGCCGCGCCGGTCGCCTCCGCCCAAACAACTAAAAATACCGTAGGTAGTTCGTTAGATCCACCTAACTAGGTTTCTCAAAAAAATTACAACCCTATAGCCCAAAAAACTAGCTTTGCACCCGTGGAGTTCATAGCGGATCGCTTTTAGTTAAATAAATTAAATTCACCATTCGCCAACGTCCATACCACGTTGAAAACACCGGTTCTCGTCCGATCACCGAAGTTAAGCAACGTCGGGCGCGGTCAGTACTTGGATGGGTACCGCCTGGGAACACCGCGTGATGTTGGCTTTTTGCTTGTTTTGTTTTGGTATGATTTTATGGATATCTAAGGAACCTTCTCTATGTAATTAAATAAAAGAGAAATGCTATTCTGTGGAAAGCGCAGAACTTGACCTATTTGAGTATTTTTTGTTTCTAATTGTTTATCATAGTCTGAGTTAGGAATAGAATTAAGAAATACGCAAAGAAAACCTAAAAACTTTTCACTTTAAAAAATAACATTATATTGGCATTTACTCCTCAAGTGAAAAAGCGTCTTTAAGCGTCTGTAAACCCAATTCCGAACTAGCTGTCGTCTTATATTTCTATGGAATTTTGCATGTAGGTACTCAAGACCATACATACTCACGACCATACTCACGATTATTTTATTTAATTGACTGACATTGGACATAAAAAATTCTGAAATTAAATTGGTTATCGTTTTAATTGTTTCCGTATTTGGCTTTTTTATGTTTGTTTTGCTTCCAAGATGGAAATGACTCAAAGTGATTTGCATCAATGCATTAGTTTGCTCTATTCCTTCACCTTGTTTTAAGATGTTTTTTCAGCCATCTTCCGTGTTTTATTAACAGTTCAATTTCGATCAATTGACTTTTTTCTCCAATGAAACTAGAACTTGGCGTGATATTATAAACAACGGGACACCGCGTGATGTTTGCCTTTTGCATGATTTTATTTTGTTATTAATTTTATCGCTTCTTAGGAATTGTTGAATCAATTTTAATGCTTCTTAGGAATTGTAAATAATAACTTTAATTATTGTTGAATCATAATTAAAGTTAAAGTAATTAAAGTCGTCGGTCCTCAGTGTGCGTGCGTTGTATGTCGCCAGGGCCAGGGGTCGTTGGGATTGGTAGCTGGACCTCTGCCGAAGATTCTTCGCACCCCCTGTTCCGCCGTTACCGTGGCCACCACCTATGACAGAAATAGCGGAACTGCTGGGAACTGGGGGCCGTCTTCTAGTTGTGTTCATCATATGGGGGGTTTTGCCATAGTCACCACGCTTGGCAGACGGATTGGTGACCGCAGATTCAGTATTTTGTGCTCGGGAGGTGCTGCTGCCCAATCCCCCGGTGTGTGTTCCCTTAGTCGCCTTTTACGACATCCACGGGAGGAGATGGAGGGGTCCTATTTTATGCCGGAACCACCACGTTAATATTAGCACATGACTATTAATGAAAATTAAACAAGTGTCATATAATAATAAATAAAAAATAAAAAAGGAACAAAAGATTATAGTAGAGTTCAGTTTGAACTATGCCAGCTAGGGTTGGTTAATAAATAATAAGTATAAAATATTGGGGTAACACTGAACGTTATTTTTTCTATGGAATTTTGCATGAACTGCCTTTTTATGGAATGGAACTGACTCACGATTATTTTCTTTTATTGACATAATACACAAAAAATTGTAAACTGTCATTGGTTATCGTTCATTGTTTCCGTTTTTGCCTTTTTTTAATGTATGTTTTGCTTCTGAGATGGAAATCACTCAAACTGGTTTGCATCGATGTTTATTTTGCTTTTTCCCTTCACTTTCTTTTAGAATGTTTTTTTAGCCATCTTCAGTGGTTTATTGTTTGTTCAATTTTGATAGACTTTACTCGCCATAAGAAACTAGAGGCCTGATATTATTATCAACGGGACAACAGGGAACCAACTTAGTAGGGAAAATACTTACGTACTTTTCAGAAGTTAAGTTTGTGGTTTTGGTTGGTATTCCTTTTTTGAGATTGTTTATTAAAATTAGGAGAAAAACTATGTCTGTCAGGTCCGCAAGTTGTTAAATAAATTGAAATTATCAAACGCTAACGTCCATACCACGTTGAAAACACCGGTTCTCGTCCGATCACCGAAGTTAAAAAACGTCGGGCGCGGTCAGTACTTGGATGGGTGACCGCCTGGGAACACCGCGTGATGTTGGTTTTTTGCAACCATTTGTCTTGGTATAGTTTTTACGGATTTCTACGGAACCTTATATGTCATTAAATAAAAGAGAAATGATATTCTTTGGAAAGCGCAGAACTTGTGAACGACTAGGTATTTGAGTATTTTTCATTTTTAAATATTCATCATGCTCTAAATTAGGTGGCTCCGTGATGGCAGCAGATACAACGTTAGGACTGTCTTGTTGGCAATACCTCTGTATGTAGGATTGCAGCTTTTGAGGACAGTTTCCGCTATGCCGCCACCAAGTGTGGTAATAACACGAATTACAGATCTAACGAACTTTTTAAATATTTTAATATTAAAACCAATATAACTGAAGAAATCTGATGTATTTACAAACAGCACTTAACACAAATTTACTTCATAATACAAACGTTAGATGACGCTGTATGAAATAGCCTACTGCTGGCGTCTGTTTTTACAGGTCATCATAATTTTGAAGTATACATAATCATAAAACTAAGCTCAGTAAGCAACGGCACAACCGGGCTTCAAAAATTTTATTTTTTGCAAACAAGATGGAAACAATTGAATAGCAGTTTGTAAATTTAATTATATCTGATCTTATAAGTAAATAGAGCTTGAAAACAATTTAGAAAAAATACAGGTGCCGCGTCGGCCGCCGCCGCCCAAACTATTAAAAATGCCATAGTTCGTTAGATGGGTGAATTTCAAGAAGAGATTTTTATGCTACCTACATATTTTTAGTGACAAATAAAACTTTAGCCTTTTTTATAACATTGTGCGTGACATCAAATATCATCAAAACTTACATAAATATTTAAGGATGAATTTTTAAGAGTCCACTGAAATGAAAAGTGTCTACCGAAATGATTAAAATTACCACCGAAATGATATACTGTGCACCGGAATGAAATAAATCCACCGAAATGATACAGCTGAGAACAACCGTGCCGGGCAGCCAGGGTTCCGTACTTTGTTAGTTTTAGATAAAGACTGAGACAGGACAGTACACAGTTATTTTAATATCATCATTAATACACTGATAGTACAGATATTATTACATATATCATTCTTTGAGGTTACAATAACCTCAAAGCATGATATTAATGGAATGTTTATTATGATATGAATGAATTGTTTCTTTACTTATATAACCATTCGTAATTTTTCTGGTTGTTGTTGTTGTTGTGCGAAAATGTTGGAAAACTTTATCGAAAATGCTGGTAACCATAAATAAATATATTTGTTTGTTTATGAACTAATACTAAATAACTTGATATATTTTCAAAAGAGTGAACGAAGCTCGATTAGAAAGCTTAAAGTTTCTGATTAATATAATGGCTGCATTTGTAAGTTATGCCATTAATAGTAATACATAATGTCTACCTATTGCACTAAGAGAAAAATGCTAGGTATAATTTAGTTAAATTGGTAACGAGACGAGAATAGTGTTTCTACAGGTATATAAGTTAAACTTCTAAAATTAAATCAACTCATATATTTTTAAAACACAATAAATGAATAAGAAACATGATAAAAATATCTTAGTATTAATAGCTTAGTACTTTTAATCCTTTTACATTACCTGAAATTGAGATCACGTTATTCTTAAATTACTACAACAATAGAGAAACTATAATTTTCACTGAAATCAATATGTATAATACAATCTTCCTTAGTCATATTTTCTTTTAACATTTTGAAAGCTTGATTTTGATTTTTAATATTGACGCAATGTTTAAGGATGGTTTCAGGCTATCTTCAATTTTTTTTATTAAAACCACTAGATTTTTTCACTTCATTTCACTTCGTTATTAAACTCTTGGTAATCAATGTGTCTATTTATACAGCTTGAGCATATTCTTTGCAAACAATCGATGTTATCTTTACTACAACATAAGCTATTTAAAACGTCGGATATTGTATTTTCTTTGATAAGGCGGTTTCTCTTCATAGACTCAATCAAAAATTTCATATTTTCGTGCTTTTCACATAGGCATGTATTTCGTACATTCACATTTGGTTGAGAGACCCAGAAAGGCTTCATTCTTGAAAATGTTGAATAGCTTATCGGTGGTTCTCCTGATTCCAAATATTTCAAGTGTACATTTTTAAGTGTGTCTGTCAATAATCTCTTTTGTTTTTTTAATTCATATCTAGATATGGTGTCATTTTTTCCACGACACAGTGTTGAATTTTCATCGTTTTCTAAAAATTTCACAACCCTCCCGAGAGTTTGATTTTTTTCCTTATCAGGTTTTATGACTTTTACTGCTGGTTTTTCTCCTTTTTGGGTACTTTTCTTCAAAATCATATAATTGCATTATAATTTAGTCTGTTACATCTTTTCTTGAACATTTCTTTTTCCTTAGAGACCTGTAATAATTTGTTTTGTAATTCTGTTATTAACTTAGTGTTAGTTCTTTGACATTTTCGAAATTTGTCCATTAAGTCCTTGCTTGAATTCTACAGATGTAATTGACGAGTCTGAAACAGGGCTGTTGGGGCATATGTTGACAGGATACTACTTAGATTTGATGGACATGTTATTTGTTGTACGCCACTTGGTTGTACACAATGAGTGCCAGTTACTACATTGTCATCAATATGATGTTGAATATTGGAACCGATTGTACTATCGCTATTCATCGGCAAGCAGCGCCGAGACGAAGCTGGATTGCCTTGACGAGAAGTGCTTGGACCAGGATTGCTATAATCAATAGTATCTACAGAATTTTGATACGTTGATAGCGGGGTTTGTCGTGTACTGCTTGTGTATACCCGATGAAAGCTTCTAGCTTCTGTAGTACTAGAACGTTGAATTTGGATGTTCGTATTAATACTATTGCTGTTCAATCGTAAGCTGCGCCGTAAAGAAGGCAAGAAGGAACTGTGACAGAAAGTGCTAAGTCCAGGACTATTATTATCACTTTGATTTGGTAAAGATTTATCGGACTCATCTTCAACGAGATCCCCAATTGTCTCATCCAGAGGGCTAGCACGAGCCGCTACAGGAGCTGGAGCTGCTCTTATTTTTTTTCTTTTGTAATAAGCAGCAGCACTTATTTTTTTTTTCTTTAGGATTTTTAATTTTTTAGGGGTAATTTCATGCCTTGAAATGTTAATCTCGCTGCTTTTCTTCTGGCATACCTTTCTCTGTCTTTTCTCAAAAACTCTTCGCGTGAGACTTCGTTGCTTTCTCTCTTTTCTTTTTCTTTCATACAACTTCATTTTTTCCAACCTTTCTTCTCTAGTCTGTTGCTTAGACCGCGGCATCCTAAAATCAAAATACACGCTTTTCAGTTTTTTTCTTTCTCATATCCACAGACATACACACTGTACTAAGTTTCTATAAACTACTATACCTTCAGACACACCACGCGCACACACACTAGCTGGACTCTTTCGCTTGCATCGACTCAGACACACCACGCGCACACACACTAGCTGGACTCTTTCGCTTGCATCGACTCAGACACACACTCTCACAGGCAATTTCTCATCACATATCTCTCATGTTATATCTTTAAAAATTTAGAAATTTTGTTTTACTCATAATAAATTATAAAAACATAAGGGTATGTGACTTAAAGTGAAGGTAAACCCTCGAAATAATTATTTTGTTGACAATTAGTAGGTATAATAATCTACTCTGTGGTGACTCACACACTCATCACATTATCGTTGAGCCGAACAAATGAGTATCTAAAGTATATACATGTACTAACTACATAGACGTATATATTATATATCTTAAACACAAATATTACACAGCAAATACTTCCGAATAATCTTATCTTCACTCTAGGTAAAAGTAAATTACATAACTATGACTTTGTATGTGACACAAGGATCTCTAAAACTTTATGGTTTTATCATTTCGGAAATACATTTCATTCCGTTGGACTGTAATTGGTATAACAGTCCACCGAATCCGCTGAAATAATAACACTGAGATGATAAGATAGAGGTTAGTTCTACATTTACCTCCGAAATAAAATTATTTAAAATATATGAACACTACTCAAACAAAACAGCACTTTAATACACAATTTTGAAACAAATTAAACGAATCTAACACGAGTTATAACAGCCACCGAAATGAAACTATTTTTGTCCTCATATCACTGAAATGATAAACTTACTTTTTTGGCGGGAAACCGCAAGACGTTGGGCCCGGTGCGTTCGCGCCGAGAGCCAGAGCCGGACTAATCTGAAGTGAGGAAAGGTGAGGGGGGCGTAACAACGCAATGTTGACGTGGCTATTCTACTAAAACTTACTGTCCTCTGAAATGATAACTTTTTTCCAGACAAAAGTTAACTGCTTGTCAAATCCATGAGAAAGAAGATAAACAAACAAAAATAGTTTTATTTGATCGAATGTATTATAATTTTATGATTACAAAATCGATTTAAATCCATATTACGAATGTATTTGCAGGGGAAGGTATTTTATGATTTTATGAGTATTTTTCGTATATTAATGAGTAGAAATCAATGATTTTTTTGTCAAGGTAGAGACGTACTTACGCTGTTGAGAAAATATATATAAAATTAAAAATCAGCACATTGCACTACCGTTCTCAGGTTTGCCGTGTATTTTTTTTGCTTGGGCAATTCACCCAAATCTGTAGGGCGATTATGGAACTCTAATTACAATCAATGTCTATCAGAAATCTATGAAAACTGATAGAAATTGATTGTAATTAGAGTTCCTTAATCGCCCTACTGTAATCCGTGGAGTGTAACTATGTTTCTCAATAAAATTACAACTCTACAGCCCAAAAACTAGCTTTGCACCCGTGCGAGTTCATAGCGAATTGCTATTAGTTAAATAAATTGAATTCAGTTTTCGCCAAATTATACCTACTAATTGTCAACAAAATAATTATTTCGAGGGTTTACCTTCACTATAAGTCACATACCCTTATGTTTTTATCATTTATTATGAGTAAAACAAAATTTCTAAATTTTTAAAGATATAACATGAGAGATATGTGATGAGAAATTGCCTGTGAGAGTGTGTGTCTGAGTCGATGCAAGCGAAAGAGTCCAGCTAGTGTGTGTGCGCGTGGTGTGTCTGAGTCGATGCAAGCGAAAGAGTCCAGCTAGTGTGTGTGCGCGTGGTGTGTCTGAAGGTATAGTATTTTATAGAAACTTAGTACAGTGTGTATGTCTGTGGATATGAGAAAGAAAAAAACTGAAAAGCGTGTATTTTGATTTTAGGATGCCGCGGTCTAAGCAACAGACTAGAGAAGAAAGGTTGGAAAAAATGAAGTTGTATGAAAGAAGAAGAAAAGAGAGAATTAAGAGCAACGAAGTCTCACGCGAAGAGTT
The DNA here is from genome assembly GCA_948098915.1 of Lampropteryx suffumata. Lineage (NCBI taxonomy): Eukaryota > Metazoa > Arthropoda > Insecta > Lepidoptera > Geometridae > Lampropteryx > Lampropteryx suffumata. Next base: position 12,721,896 of record OX402568.1, on the reverse strand, counting down.
TTTGAGAAAAGACAGAGAAAGGTATGCCAGAAGAAAAGCAGCGAGATTAATTGTTTCAAGGCATGAAATTACCCCTAAAAAATTAAAAATCCTAAAGAAAAAAAAAAAATAAGTGCTGCTGCTTATTACAAAAGAAAAAAAATAAGAGCAGCTCCAGCTCCTGTAGCGGCTCGTGCTAGCCCTCTGGATGAGACAATTGGGGATCTCGTTGAAGATGAGTCCGATAAATCTTTACCAAATCAAAGTGATAATAATAGTCCTGGACTTAGCACTTTCTGTCACAGTTCCTTCTTGCCTTCTTTACGGCGCAGCTTACGATTGAACAGCAATAGTATTAATACGAACATCCAAATTCAACGTTCTAGTACTACAGAAGCTAGAAGCTTTCATCGGGTATACACAAGCAGTACACGACAAACCCCGCTATCAACGTATCAAAATTCTGTAGATACTATTGATTATAGCAATCCTGGTCCAAGCACTTCTCGTCAAGGCAATCCAGCTTCGTCTCGGCGCTGCTTGCCGATGAATAGCGATAGTACAATCGGTTCCAATATTCAACATCATATTGATGACAATGTAGTAACTGGCACTCATTGTGTACAACCAAGTGGCGTACAACAAATAACATGTCCATCAAATCTAAGTAGTATCCTGTCAACATATGCCCCAACAGCCCTGTTTCAGACTCGTCAATTACATCTGTAGAATTCAAGCGAGGACTTAATGGACAAATTTCGAAAATGTCAAAGAACTAACACTAAGTTAATAACAGAATTACAAAACAAATTATTACAGGTCTCTAAGGAAAAAGAAATGTTCAAAAAAAGATGTAACAGACTAAATTATAATGCAATTATATGATTTTGAAGAAAAGTACCCAAAAAGGAGAAAAACCAGCAGTAAAAGTCATAAAACTTGATAAGGAAAAAAATCGAACTCTCGGGAGGGTTGTGAAATTTTTAGAAAACGATGAAAATTCAACACTGTGTCGTGGAAAAAATGACACCATATAGAACTAGATATGAATTAAAAAAACAAAAGAGATTATTGAGAGACACACTTAAAAATTTACACTTGAAATATTTGGAATCAGGAGAACCACCGATAAGCTATTCAACATTTTCAAGAATGAAGCCTTTCTGGGTCTCTCGACCAAATGTGAATGCATGAATTACATGCCTATGTGAAAAGCACGAAAATATGAAACTTTTGATTGAGTCTATGAAGAGAAACCGCCTTATCAAAGAAAATACAATATCCGACATTTTAAATAGCCTATGTTGTAGTAAAGATAACATCGATTGTTTGCAAAGAATATGCTCAAGCTGTAAAAATAGACACATTGATTACCAAGAGTTTAATAATGAAGTGAACATAGCGTATTGGGGTTGGGAGAAGAATAAAAGCATATACGTCAAAAATAATATGGAAAAATCTGCTATTAAAGTTGAAAAGATAAGGCGTTGGGTGAAACCACTAGATTTAATAAAAAAAATTGAAGATAGCCTGAAACCATTCCTTAAACATTGCGTCAATATTAAAAATCAAAATCAAGCTTTCAAAATGTTAAAAGAAAATATGACTAAGGAAGACTGTATTATACATATTAATTTCAGTGAAAATTATAGTTTCTCTATTGTTGTAGTAATTTAAGAATAACGTGATTTCAATTTCAGGTAATGTAAATGGATTAAAAGTACTAAGCTATTACTATTAAGATATTTTTATAATGTTTCTTATTCATTTATTGTGTTTTAAAAATATATGAGTTGATTTAATTTTAGAAGTTTAACTTATATACCTGTAGAAACACTATTCTCGTCTCGTTACCAATTTAACTAAATTATACCTAGCATTTTTCTCTTAGTGCAATAGGTAGACATTATGTTTTACTATTAATGGCATAACTTACAAATGCAGCCATTATATTAATCAGAAACTTTAAGCTTTCTAATCGAGCTTCGTTCACTCTTTTGAGAATATATCAAGTTATTTAGTATTAGTTCATAAACAAACAAATATATTTATTTATGGTTACCAGCATTTTCGATAAAGTTTTCCAACATTTTCGCACAACAACAACAACAACCAGAAAAATTACGAATGGTTATATAAGTAAAGAAACAATTCATTCATATCATAATAAACATTCCATTAATATCATGCTTTGAGGTTATTGTAACCTCAAAGAATGATATATGTAATAATATCTGTACTATCAGTGTATTAATGATGATATTAAAATAACTGTGTACTGTCCTGTCTCAGTCTTTATCTAAAATTTGTAACCTCAAAGAATGATATATGTAATAATATCTGTACTATCAGTGTATTAATGATGATATTAAAATAACTGTGTACTGTCCTGTCTCAGTCTTTATCTAAAATTTGTGGAAATTAAAACTAACAAAGTACGGAACCCTGGCTGCCCGGCACGGTTGTTCTTAGCTGTATCATTTCGGTGGATTTATTTCATTCCGGTGCACAGTAAATCATTTCGGTGGTAATTTTTATCATTTCGGTAGACACTTTTCATTTCAGTGGACTCTTAAAAATTCATCCTTAAATATTTATGTAAGTTTTGATGATATTTGATGTCACGCACAATGTTATAAAAAAGGCTAAAGTTTTATTTGTCACTAAAAATATGTAGGTAGCATAAAAATCTCTTCTTGAAATTCACCCATCTAACGAACTATGGCATTTTTTATAGTTTGGGCGGCGGCGGCCGACGCGGCACCTGTATTTTTTCTAAATTGTTTTCAAGCTCTATTTACTTATAAGATCAGATATAATTAAATTTACAAACTGCTTTTCAATTGTTTCCATCTTATTTGCAAAAAATAAAATTTTTGAAGCCCGGTTGTGCCGTTGCTTACTGAGCTTAGTTTTATGATTATGTATACTTCAAAATTATGATGACCTGTAAAAACAGACGCCAGCAGTAGGCTATTTCATACAGCGTAATCTAACGTTTGTATTATGAAGTAAATTTGTGTTAAGTGCTGTTTGTAAATACATCAGATTTCTTCAGTTATATTGGTTTTAATATTAAAATATTTAAAAAGTTCGTTAGATCTGTAATTCGTGTTATTACCACACTTGGTGGCGGCATAGCGGAAACTGTCCTCAAAAGCTGCAATCCTACATACAGAGGTATTGCCAACAAGACAGTCCTAACGTTGTATCTGCTGCCATCACGGAGCCACCTAATTTAGAGCATGATGAATATTTAAAAATGAAAAATACTCAAATACCTAGTCGTTCACAAGTTCTGCGCTTTCCAAAGAATATCATTTCTCTTTTATTTAATGACATATAAGGTTCCGTAGAAATCCGTAAAAACTATACCAAGACAAATGGTTGCAAAAACCAAAAACATCACGCGGTGTTCCCAGGCGGTCACCCATCCAAGTACTGACCGCGCCCGACGTTGCTTAACTTCGGTGATCGGACGAGAACCGGTGTTTTCAACGTGGTATGGACGTTGGTCTTAGCTTATTTCAATTTATTTAACAACTTGCGGACCTGACAGACATAGCTTTTTTCCTAATTTTAATAAAAAATCTCAATAATACCAACCAAAACCAAAAACTAAACTTCTGAAAAGTACGTAAGTATTTTCCCTACTAAGTTGATTCCCTGTTGTCCCGTTTATTATAATATCAGGCCTCTAGTTTCTTATGGCGACTAAAGTCTATCAAAATTGAACTGACAATAAACCACTGAAGATGGCTGATAAAACATTCTAAAACAAAGTGAGGGGAAAGAGCAAAATAAACATCGATGCAAACCAGTTTGAGTGATTTCCATCTCAGAAGCAAAACAAACATAAAAAAGCCAAAAATCGGAAACAATGAACGATAACTAAATAAAGTTCAGATTTTTTTGTGTCTTATGTCAGTTAAATAAAATAATCGTGAGTCAGTTCCATTCCATAAAAAGGCAGTTCATGCAAAATTCCATAGAAAAAATAACGTTCAGTGTTACCCCAATATTTTATACTTATTATTTATTAACCAACCCTAGCTGGCATAGGTCAAACTGAACTCTACTATAATCTTTTGTGCCCTATATTCCATTTATTATTATGTGACACTTGTTTAATTTTCATTAATAGTCATGTGCTAATGTGTGAGGATGTGTAGTTTGGTAACTTCAAGTTTAGGTATGTCTTTTGGAATTTACTATTATACTATGTATATTGAACAAACTATGTTCAGGATGTCTGTGAAGTCAATATTGGCCTCAGCGGAACATCAGCGCTGCAGCATGCCAACATGTGGTAGCTTTATGCTGAGCTGTGGGCCATGTCACCACCACTCGGTCCTCACTCATTTGTTTTAGTTTAAGTCATTAGTGTTTTAATTATATTTTTTTTGTATTTATACAGTTGTGGTCATATAATAAAGAACGATTTGAAGTTATAGAAGTTTTTTATTTAAATCGTGTCATACACAGATCTCTGTGTACCTTCTGAGAAGCAACTAGTTATGTTATAAAATAGCCACATTAATAGAGCAACGTGCTTTGGCTTAGGAATAAAGAATAAAATCGCAAACTATTATATTCACATTTCATTTATTTTACCAAAGTAACACATTCAAATAGTACTGAAGCTGGACAAATAATTAAGAACGATTTATTAAACTGCTCGGGAATTGTTTTCTATGATACTTACATTTAAAAAATCACATAATATATAGCGCAGAAAATTTAAAAATCTATTTAAAACATTTTTAACTAAAATTATATGTTAACAGCATATCCACGGCTTTTAATTACTGTTTTACACCGCGGCAAGGCATTGACTCTATTAATTTTTAACATTTCGCAAGAGAAATAGAGTTCCATTCTTCTAAAAAAACGTCGTACAGCTCTCTTAAATTCCCACACTGTGTATTTGAAACCTTTTTCTTTACTTCGAACCACAGATTCTCTATTGGCTTGTTAGCTGGCCAATCTAAGACAGAAACTGATTGCGCTGTAAGAAATTCCTTTATGGTGCGTGCAGTGTGCTTGGATCATTGTCATGCTGAAATGTTCAAATAACCGGTAGAACGTCTTCAGCATACGGTGACATTGTTTCTTCCAGTATATTTTTGTATTGGAAACTGATCCATGTTACCGTCTATCAACTATACAGATCCAACTCCATGTCCAAAAAAGCACCTCCAAATTTTCACATTTCTACCACTGTGCTTCAATGTAACTTTCGTGTACTTAGGGTCGAATGCTGTATTCGGGGGACGTCGTACATATCGTTTTCCATCAGAACATACTCAGTTTATTTTTGTTTCGTCAAAAAAAGCTCATTTTTCCACTGTCGCACAGTCCAGTTTTCATACTTTCTCGCAAATGCAAGCCGGGCTTGTCTGTGCCAAAGTTTCAACATGGGTACCTTTCTTGCTATCCTACCGTGCAATTTTTCTACTACCAGAAGTCTTCGAATAGTGCGAGCTGAGATTGCTGAAAGGTTGTTTTCACCAAAATGTTTTTTTCTCAGCTCATTGGACCCTTTAAAAGGATTTTGTTTTGCCATACGAACGATGGTTAGGTCATCTCGAGGAGATGTTTTTTTCTGTTTATGTACACGTGGAACATTCGAAGTAGATTAATACGTAGCAAAATGCTTTACAGCGTGGAAAACCATCGTTTTTGACCATAACAGATGGTCGGCTATCGTTTTATAAGACAAATTCTTCCGGCGAAGTTTTATAATTACTTCCCTTATAGATTCATCACAATTTTTATTTTTTCCCATTTTTTTTTATAAGAAGGTATGAAAAAACAATGGGATAAAAGTTGACCAGCCAGTAAATAGGAATACTATGTTTAGGAGTTGGTAGGGTAAAAGTTTGTCTATTTATTTTTAGCTAATCATGTGTATCAATGAATGCAGTGGTATTATGGAACAGTTTTACGATATCGAGAGAAATAACAAAAATTGCATGCGATCAGTTTTCCGTCTTAGTTAGAAAAAATCTTCCCATTATATCAGCGTTCTTAATTATATGACCACCACTGTATTGTATAGACATCACAGTGGTGGTTTGAATATATAATTGTTCATTCTTTAATTTCCTTTATTTCTTTGTTTGCATAGTTCTCAATTCTAGTCCTAATTTAGACTATGATGCATATTTAAAATGAAAAATACTCAAATAGGTCCAGTCGTTCACAAGTTCTGCGATTTCCAAAGAATATCATTTCTCTTATATTTAATTACATAGAAGGTTCCGTTGAAATCCGTAAATCTATACCAAAACAAATAGTTGCAAAAAGCCAACATCACGCGGTGTTCCCAGGCGGTCACCCATCCAAGTACTGACCACGCCCGACGTTGCTTAACTTCGGTGATCGGACGAGAACCGGTGTATTCAACGTGGTATGGACGTTGGCGAAAATTGAATTCAATTTATTTGACTAATACCAATTTGCTATAAACTCGCACGGGTGCAAAATTACATAGTAACGAACTATGGCACTTTTAATAGTTCGGGCGGCGCGGCGGCGGCGGCCGACGCGGTACCTGATTTTTTTCAAGGTCTATTTACTGATAAGTTATCATTAAATTTTCAAACTGCTATTCAATTGTTTCCATCTAGTTTGCAAAAATACAATTTTTGAAGCCAGTTTGTCCCGTTGCTTATTGAGCTTAGTTTTATGATTTATACTTCAAAATTATGATGATCCGTAAAATAAAAACAGACATCAGCAGTAGGCTATTTCATGCAGCGTCATCTAACATTTGTATTATGAAGTAAATGTGTTAAGTGCTGTTTGTAAATTAATTAGTCTTATCTCTTGACTGTGACAGTGACATTATTGACAGCCGCGCACACATTTATTTATTAAAACTAACATTAGATGGCGCTGTGTGACCTACTTAAATAAAATGAGCCGCAAAAAGCCAACATCACGCGGTGTTCCCAGGCGGTCACCCATCCAAGTACTGACCGCGCCCGACGTTGCTTAACTTCGGTGATCGGACGAGAACCGGTGTTTTCAACGTGGTATGGACGTTGGCAAACGCGTATTATAATTTATTTAACAACTTGCGGACCTGACAGACAGTTTTTTTCCTAATCATTACTTGGTATAAAAAAAGTCGCTTCCCGCCGTCTGTCTGTCCTTTTGTATGCTTAGATATGTAGGGACACATATTGTAATACGATACGAATGTATGACGCTGTCCTTCCCGCGCCCCTCGGGGAGAGCAGTCAAGTCAGTCGTGTGTGATGAGCGTTGATTAGCCAACGTCACGAATGTAATATCATTCAATAAAAACGATTTATATTCGTGTCTGGACATTGTGTTGTAATTTTATTTCCTCCAAAAATTACAGTGAAGTAAAGTAAATATATATATAGAAAGAGACATTACTGAAGACTTACTGAGACAGGGAGATGTTATTTCTCCGAAACTGTTCACCTCTGCATTGGAGGATATTTTCAAGCTCTTGTACTGGCATAGACATGGTATCAACATCAATGGCGAACACATTACTCACCTTCGATTTGCCGACGATATAGTCCTCATGGCAGAATCTCGGGAAGACCTTGGTACAATGCTCAGTGACCTTACTTACTTGGTACTTGGTGTGTGGACTGTTTTCCGCAACTAGGCCTCAGGTGGGCCCTTTTTGCGTGACGGGTGGAGGCTGCTACTCCAGCCACCCGATGTCCTCCAGGAAAGCCAGCAGCTCGCTCACGCCGGCGCAGGCTTCCCTCGGTGTCCTCGGTGTTCCAAGGTGTTGAGCTCGTTGGGATTCCACGCTGCTGCACTCCAGGAGCACATGTGCAGCTGTTTCCTACTTGCTCCAACACCCTCTGAATAGTGGGCTGTCTGTAACGCCCAGTGTATAAAGATGTTTGTTAAATGAGCATTGTCCCGTGACAATACCGACGATACGTCGTATTTTGTCACGTTTGAGGCTGAGGAGTTTTCGGGAGTATCTAGGATTAAGATCCGGTAGAGCCTCCTTCGACTGCCTGCAGCCTTCAACACTGGCCCAGTATTTTTGGTGTAGAGTGGTTGTACGTTGGCGGATCCATGATCGTGCCTGGCTGTAGGGAAGGGGGACCAGGGGCTCCGGTCCTGCCGCCCGTAGTTCCGAGCCTTTTTTGGCCAGAACGTCGGCCTCATCGTTGCCTCTGGAACCACTATGACCCTTACCTCCTCCAAAAACTTATGGCATTGTGCGGTAAGACCGGTGTTATGCTCGTACCTGTTAAGTGCATGTAGAACCGCAGCGCTATTCGAGAGGATTCTTATGTTGTAGTTTGTTACCTTCCTTTTTAGCACTGCAGTTGCGGCCTGTATTATGCCAATGCATTCTGCCTGAAAGATGGAGTTGTGATTGCCGAGGGGCGTACAGATGTGTATGTTTAGGTCTTCCGAGAAGACCCCTGCCCCCGAACCTGTCTTTGTTTTTGAGCCGTCTGTGTAGATTCTTAGTTCGTTGCACTTTGAAGTGTCACACGGCTCTTCGTGTAATTGTATAGTGTATTTTTTGGTAGGAAAGTGTTTTTTGAGAGTCCTATCGTAGAGTGATAAAAGCAAATGTTTATCTCTCGCATACTCTTTTAATATATTGGTGTGCTGTGCCTGTGGTTCCTGTTCCCAGAGTTTATGGGTCCAGAGCCTATGAGCTGCTGCAGCAGCTTCTTGTTGCACGTGTAGGTGTAGGGGTGTTAGACCGATAACCGCCTCCAGAGCCACCGTTGGGGTAGTTCTCATGCACCCCGTCACCGCCACGCAGGCTGATCTTTGGAACTTATGTAGTTTGTTTAGGGTGGTAGTTTGTTTCGTTCTAGGCCACCAGACTATAGCACCGTATGCTATCGAGGGCCTTATCACGGTGTTATAAAGCCATAGGGTGATTTATGGGGAGAGGCCCCAAGTTTTACCTATCATTTTGCAGCATTGCCAGAAAGATATGGTTGCTTTTTGTATTTTGTTTTCTAAATGTTTGGCCCAGTTTAGTTTACTGTCCATTGTTATGCCTAGGTATTTGACTTCATGGGACAGGTGTAGTTGGGTGTCGAAAAAGACAGGAAGTTGATAGGTACCTAGGTTGCGTTTGTTTGTGAACGTTACAAGTTCCGTCTTTGCTGGGTTTACTGTTAGCTCGTTAACATTGCACCATGTCTCTACGACTTTCAGTGCATTGTTCATGATGTTGCACGCCACACTAGCGAAGTGCCCTGAGATTAATATGGTAAGGTCATCTGCATAGCCCACCGTGAAGAAGCGCTCAGCATTCAATTTGGTGATGAGATCGTTTACCACCAGGTTCCAGAGGAGCGGTGACAGGAATCCCCCCTGGGGCGTTCCCTTTGCCACGACCGCCCTGGTTTCCCCTTGTACATCTACTCGCACTGCCCTAAGTTTTAGCATGTTTAAAATCCAGTCTGTTAAGGTTGGTTCGACATTTTTGTTTCGTAGGGCTGTCTTTATGCTGCTAAAGTTTGTCTTGTCGAAAGCACCTTCTATGTCTATGAAGGCTGCTAGACAGAGCGCTTTGTTTGATATATCGCGTTCAAGTCTACTTACCACTTTGTGTAGGGCTGATTCGGTAGACTTACCTGCGCTGTATGCATGTTGTTGTGGGTGTAAGGGTGCGTTTATGAGTATGTTTTCTCTAATGTGCCTATCGCATAGTCTTTCCAGGGTTTTTAATAGGAAAGATGTGAGACTGATCGGCCTGTGCGATTTTGCCTCTGTGTAGTCACTCTTACCCGGTTTTGGTATAAAGATGACTTTGACCTCCCTCCACAGCAGTGGCACGTACCGGAAAGCTAGGCACGCCCTTAAGGTGCTCGTGAGCAACTCGCCTATATACGGTTCGCCCCACTGCAGGAGGCCGGGGAAGATTTTGTCTATGCCTGGCGACTTGTATGTTTGGAAGGTGTTGATTGCCCAGTTTACCTTTGATTTTGTAACTACCGTATCAGCTACTGCCCAGTCTGTGTCAGATGGTGTGTGCTCACAGGTTTTAGGCCACTTGTGATCATTGTACAGTTGCGATCCTGGAAAGTGTGTTTGGATGAGGAGTTCATGTGTCTCCGCTAAAGTTTTAGTGTAGGTGTCATCAGGTCTTTTTATAGATCCAATCTCGCGCCTTGGTTCAGCGGCGAGGACTTTCCTAATTCTGTTTGCACTGCAGTTTGATTCAATGTTAGTGCAGAACTTCTTCCAGCTAAGACGACTGTTGCGACGAATACGTTTCTTATATACGGCTTGGGCCTTCTTGTATTCGTCCCAATCCTTGTCGTCGTAGGTGTTTAGAGTTCTGTTGAACAGTTTACGTACCTTTTGTTTCAGTCTTTCCAGTTCCTTTGACCAGCCCTTCCTCCCGCCATCGGCCCCTCGGGCTATGGCGAGGGGACAGGCATCCTCGAAACTTTCGGTCAGACTAGTAGTGATGTGTTCAATACTACCTTCTATCTCTGTTGTGTTTGATATGTTTGTCCCAAGTGTATTCCCCCGCAGGTGCTGCTTCAGAGAATTCACGAATAGTACCTTGTTTGTTCTGCGAGGGTTGCGTGTGGGTGCTGGTGTTGTTGTGCTTACCATTAGTTCATACCTGATCCATCTGTGGTCGGAGCAGGAGGTTTCTTCTGAAACCCTCCAATTTTGTACAAGATTGGGACAGTTTCCTGATACCAGAGTTAGATCTATTATGGTGCGGTGACGCTTCGTTACGTAGGTCGGTACCACACCAGTGTTTGCTATTGTGAGGGTGGTGGTAAAGAGGAAATTTACCAGGTCCTCTCCTTTTGTGTTTGGTATTGGCATCCCCCATATAGGATGATGCGCGTTTGTGTCGGCTGAAATTATAAGTTTTGAGTTATTTATTTCACAGTGTCTTACCAGACTCGTAACATCCTGAAGGAATGGCTTAGTCAGCAGGCATGTACACTGACGCCAGCGTTACGTCTTCGACCTCCCCCTCTATCAAGACTTGGAGTCTGACAGTTACTACGTCTCTGTAACAGAACTCGGTGAGGGGCACTGTTGTTATGTTAGGTGGTATGTAGATGCATGCTCGTGGGTTTGCACAAGTGCTGTCATAAAGTAACTTACCATCAAGGTTGTTAAGACCACACACACGCCCTGCCCTGATCCACGGCTCCTGGATCAAGGCAATGGTCTTGTTGTTTTGAGCCTCCAGCATTCTGCGTAGGTTAGCCGTTGCAGTGAGGCTATGCCGGAGGTTTGCTTGTACGAAATTATAGAGTGGGATTTGGGTCGCCATCATCAAGGCTTCCCTCCTCCTCTGACTCCTCCAGGTCCAGCTTGTCCTCCGGACTCGCATACATCACCTCCATCGGTTTTGAGCACGACGGTTTGGGTGACGAGTGCGAGGTCGGCGGCGCGATTGGTGGCTTTACTTGGCCGTCACGGGGGGCTAGCGGGACGCTGGGATTTGTTCGCTCGTTTGTGCTTGCCTGTGGTGATACAACCTTGGGTGGTACGTCTTGCAGGGCTCCATCCCTGCCGTAGAACCTGACGTAGACGTTGCCCAGGTTGTGAGCCAGTCTGCGGTCTCTCCTCATCAGCTCTGGGACCAGATCCTCCGGGATTCCCATAGCCACGAAGAGGATGTCGTCCTCTAGGTTGCTATGGGTGTATTCGGTCCACGAAGGGATCCTCGCCCACCTGTTTTGATCTGCTAGTACCAGACTGGTTTCCTCCAGACGTTGGTACAGTCTGGGATGAAGATAGCAGCGCGCACCTTCCTCACCAGCTCGCTCTGTTTTACAACCCTGAGCTTTGGTGAGGAGGTCGCCGGCAGTTGTTCTATTGCCTCTGTTAGCCATTTTAGTGAGAGGTCATCTTCGCACCAAAGCTTTAGAGCTCCCTCTGCCATGATTGGCCTGCCCATAAAGCGCGGTAAGAAGTCGATTGCGGGATTCTTGACGTCTTCCAGAATCCTGCGCTCGAGGTACCTCTTCTTTCCTGCGCTCGAGGGTTTGTTGATTCATCGTTCCGGCTCCCCACCCACCACGGAGTCCACGCCTGGGGGGTGTATATATGTATGCATATAGTACACCAGGGCTACCAGTCCGATATAGAGGGGCTGATCGCGTTGCCTACGAGCCTAAACGGCACCACCAATGTTGACGTTGACCACCACCGTCACCACCATGGGCGTGCGCCGCCGACTGCAGACTCCATCGACCCCCACCTCTCACCTCGGCAGCTGAAGGCCGACCGATATGCTGATTTGCCATGGTTGGTTAGACCGATGGCCCCCCGTTTTGGAGGAAATTCACACCGAAGTGGAATGTTCTTACTACCTAAGAGTTAGACATATACCATAGAAAACTTTTTGTAGACCTTCTTAAGGTTTATAATACTGTAGTACATTATTTTGATGTATCTCGTAGGGTTCAGCCAGTGTTTACAATGTAAGCGCCAAAAATATGTGTTTATTTACGATATCACATTAGAAACCTCTAAAATGATCAGTGTTTCTCTTCTATATTATGCATGTATTATACATATAAACCTTCCTCTTGAATCACTCTATATATTAAAAAACCGCATCAAATCCGTTGCGTAGTTTTAAAGATCTAAGCATACATCGGGACAGACAGACAGCGAGAGGCGACTTTGTTTTATACTATGTAATGATAATGATAGACATCATAGTGGTGGTTTGAATCAGTTTATTTTTTTTTTACTTTCTTTTATTTTTTTGTTGCATAGTCATCAAGTCTAGACCTAATTTAGACAATGATGAATATTTAAAAAACGAAAAATACTCAAATAGGTCTAGTCGTTCAAAAGTTCTGCATTTTCCAAAGAATATCATTTCTTTTTTATTTAATTACATGGAAGGTTCCGTAAAAATCCGTAAAATCTATACCAAAACAAATAGTTGCAAAAAGCCAACATCACGCGGTGTTCCCAGGCGGTCACCCATCCAAGTACTGACCGCGCCCGACGTTGCTTAACTTCGGTGATCGGACGAGAACCGGTGTTTTCAACGTGGTATGGACGTTGGCGAAGAGATCCGATTTATTCAACAACCCGACAGCCGTACATTATAAATTTTGAAATTATTGTTTATAAATATGTAAATATTAATTTAAGAAAACAAAAACTGGAACCTTGCTCACAAGATTACAAACAAAACTACAAACTTTACTTATTATATATGCCTAAGTATTTTCCCTACAGGGTAGGAGTTCCACGTTGCTGTTGTCCCGTTGCTTATATTATGCATCCACACTTCCATACTAATATTTACTAATATAATATTTGCTATACAGTGGACCCCCCTGTCTAATCCGGCACCCCCAGTAATCCGACATGGTCTATTATCTAGTAGTGTTTTCAACGTGGTAAGGACGTTGGCGAAAGAAATTTCCAATTAATTCAACAACCCGACAGACGTTCGTTATAAATTTTAAAATTAATGTGTTTATTAAATTATTCGAATTTATTATATTAATACGGAGGATAATATAAGCAACCGGGACAATGCGTAATACTAATATTAAGTTGTAGTTTTTACACGAATTAATTGTTAGCATTGTTCGATTTATAGTTTTATTTAGTTTGCTTTAATTATGTATTTGTCAATTATCTACCCTGTATTGTGTGTTTTGTGATAAGAAATCACGTGATCGATTTTCGATACAGGTCGAAATCCCAAGTTAGGATTGTGTTCGTAACTCAACGGTAGCCACCCTGGGCTACGGTTGTGAAATAAATTTTGGTAAACATTATCCTATCTCTAATCTCTAGTTCAAGTTATTTTTAGAGCTAAAATTTTTCTGTGATTTTGCGAATTGTAATTATAAAACCAACACCCATAGGTAGGTACTAGGATTTTCAAAGTATTTTCTACTGTTTACTAAACTGTATTTGTATTGTTGAATAAATTAAAACATTCTTACGCCAACGTCCATACCACGTTGAAAACACCGGTTCTCGTCCGATCACCGAAGTTAAGCAACGTCGGGCGCGGTCAGTACTTGGATGGGTGACCGCCTGGGAACACCGCGTGATGTTGGCTTTTTGCGGCTCATTTTATTTTCGTAGGTTGTTTCATACAGCGCCATCTAACGTTTATAATATTAAGTAAATGTGTGCTGTGCGACTGTCAAAGTCTATAAGACTAATTAATTTACAAGCAGCACACAGTTACTTCATAATACAAACGATAGATGGCGCTGTATGAAATAGCCAACTGTTGGCGTCTGTTTTTACGGATCATCATAATTTTTAAGTACCTATACGTCATATTCAAAAACTAAGCTCAATAAGCAACGGGACAACCAGGCTTCAGACATTTGTTTTTTTGCAAACTAGACGCAAACAATTGAATAGCAGTTTGTTATATTAATTCATCATATCAGCCATTAGGAAGTCCACTGCTGGACATAGGCCTCCCCAATTGATTTCCAGGAAGAACGAATATAAGCCCTCTCCATGCACCGACTTCCTGCGATCTATACAATGTCGTCAGTCCATCGGGAGGGTCGTCCTACGTTTCGTTTTCCTGTCCTTTGTTGCCATTCGAGAACTTTTACTCCCCAACGGTTATCAGTTCTGCGAGCTATATGGCCTACCCATTGCCACTTCAACTTGCAAATTTTGAGTGCTATGTCGGTGACTTGGGTTCTTTCAGAGATTTCCTCGCTACGGATTTATATTAATTAGGTATATCTTATTAGCTTAAAAACAATCTAGAAAAAATACAGGTGCCGCGCCGGTCGCCTCCGCCCAAACAACTAAAAATACCGTAGGTAGTTCGTTAGATCCACCTAACTAGGTTTCTCAAAAAAATTACAACCCTATAGCCCAAAAAACTAGCTTTGCACCCGTGGAGTTCATAGCGGATCGCTTTTAGTTAAATAAATTAAATTCACCATTCGCCAACGTCCATACCACGTTGAAAACACCGGTTCTCGTCCGATCACCGAAGTTAAGCAACGTCGGGCGCGGTCAGTACTTGGATGGGTGACCGCCTGGGAACACCGCGTGATGTTGGCTTTTTCAAGAATTTATTTTGTTAACTATTGATTTTACTGCCTTCTTTATTTTGTCATAGATTTATCTGGGTGTGGCTCTTACCAACCTAAGATGACTTTTTAAGATTTAAATAGGACAGCAATAAACGTGCGTTGAACACATTTTCATTTCTTATTATACGGCCTGGACATACCACTTCTCCTCTGTTCTGGTGTTCATAACGTAAATCATGTTATGTTTCAGATAGTTCACTAATCGTCTATCCTCTATGATAAATAACGCACTTAATGTCCAAAACTACTTAAGTATGGATGTTTCGTTAAGTAGGTACGTAAGTTATTAAGTTTTGCTTTAAAATCTCCTACCTAAGATGCTTTCTTATATCATGGCGTAGCATTTAAGGCCTTGTCTATGTTCTCATACATATCTTCTAATTACTCGTCTGAACTGAAGCGTGTTAGGGCGTACATCTGTATTACCTTATGATAGTATCGTGTTATAAAAACATGGTGCTAACAAACACTCAAGGCGATTCTTAGAGCAAATAACTTTAACGCGTTTTGACAGTGACGCTCAAATCGCGTAATTTTATGACAATCAATTGAAATAAGAGATTTAGAAAATAGTTGTGCGGGCAATTGTTTTATAAGTTTATTAGGTACTTAACTATGTAAGCTGCGAGTTATAGCGACGACGTCAACATGACAAGATGATTATCTAATATTTGAGACAGTGGCCTCAATTCTGTTGGCACCAACCTAACTAATTTTAGCTAAAATTAGGTTTTGAACTGTCCAATTAACCTTTGGTATTCTGCTGCTACCATCTTATCCTAATTTAATTTTATCTAACTTAATTACACGTTCCTAATTTAGTTAGATGGTACCAACCGAATAGGTTTTACAAAAGCTATGACTAACTAAATATATTTTAGACAATTCCTAATTTTAGAAATGAACCAACTGAATTGCCACCAGTGTTTCATAAAAAAAAGACAAAATTATTATAAATTATCTTTATCTATATATATACTAGGGACCCGCCCCGGCTTCGCACGGGTGCAATGCTGATACAATGCTGACTAATTATACTAAAGAATGGTTATCCCTAAGAGATAGCCATATTCCATCGCGGACTTTTTTGTAGACCTTTTGAGGGTGTACAATACTGTAGTAGATTATTTTGATCTATCTCGTAGGGTTCAGACAGCGTTTGCAATGTAAGCGCAAAAAAAATTGTTTATTTAGGACATCACATTAGAAAACTCTAAACTGATCAGTGTTTCTCTACTATATTATCTATGTATTATACATATAAACCGTTCTCTTGAATTACTCTATCTATTTAAAAAAAACCGCATCAAAATCTGTTGCGTAGTTTCAAAGATCTAAGCATACAAAGGGACAGACAGACAGCGGGATGCGACTTTGTTTTATACCATGTAATGATAATTCTACTGTACGTGTGTATGTCACTGAAGTCCTCCTAAACGGCTGGACCGATTTGAATGACTTTTTTTGTATGCGTTTGGGTAGAGCCCTGGATGGTTTAGATTCACAAATCAGCCCGGCAGATGGCGCTGCAGTCGGTACAATTAGATATTTTTTTTTTCTTTTTAAAACGCGCGGACGATGTCACGAACGGGACAGCTTGTATTATATATAAAGCACTGCACCAAGTGATTTAATGATAAAAAGTTATATGGCGCTGTATGACTTACTTACATAAACAAATTCAGCAAAAGCCAACATCACGCGGTGTTCCCAGGCGGTCACCCATCCAAGTACTGACCGCGCCCGACGTTGCTTAACTTCGGTGATCGGACGAGAACCGGTGTTTTCAACGTGGTATGGACGTTGGCGATAGCTGAGCTAAATTTATTTACCAAATTATACAGAATATAAATTAATAATAGTTAAAAAAAACTAAAAAACACGCTTTATATAGAAAACCAAAATAAAAAATAAATTTTAATAAATGTAAGTGTAAGAAAAAAATGTTTTATTTAAAAAAAAAAAGCGTTGGATGCATGGTGTCAATAGTTATAAATATTTCATTGACAGATTTGAGAAGAAGGATTATCATTTCGATAATATCTTAAAAAGCACCCCACACTTTTTTTTATATAAAACATTTTTTTCTTACTTAAGTACATTTATTAAAATGTATTTTCTATTTTTTAGTTTGGTCTATATAATGCGTGTTTTTTAGTTTTTTTAACTATTATTTAATTTCTACTTTTTAGTTTTAGGATAATCGTTTTTTTTTTTTTTTCGAATTATTGCATTGTCATCGGTTTTTGATAGGTGTGCAAAATTTTAATAAAATCTGGCCGTTTAAAGTGGTTCTAAATCGCGTCCTAAGGTATCGGTTGCAAACATACAAACATAGGTACATACAAGTGAAGCTAATTTAAAGCGTATAAAAACAGAATTATAATTTTCAAGTTCAATATTCCGATCCATCTACGTTTCAGCTCCAATTAAAGTTCTATAATAACCTAAAACCCTATTATGTTATCTAATTACTAGCTTACAAATTTAAAAAAAAAGATGTTATATTTACTTATGTTGTTCTTTGAAAATGTTATTAAAAATTTCAAAAACTAAAATCTCAAAATACAGAAGTAAAACACGCCTCACATATTTACTTATTTATGCAAAATAATTGCAATAATTCTGAAGTGTAAAACTGATAACACAGACATAGCACTCAAAATTTCCAAGTTGAAGTAGTCATATATATGTAGGTAGATACAGTGGACCCTGGTAATATGACAAACATTTTGCAGGGCAGTGTCGGACTATCGAATTTGCCGGATTATAGAGTACTGTCTAAGACCCCCGTACGTCCTGATTTTAACCTTGTAATCTGACAATTTACAGATCCAATGATAAGATATCCAATGAAATGTTATATAGGTATATGTACTCTGAAGTACAAATCATACTTCATGATGTATGTCAAATTTAGTAAATTAAACAACACACTAGAGAGCTTATGTTTTATTACGCGTTGAGCACAATAGTGGTGGTGCGTACAAGTTATAACTTGTTCAATCTTCAATGTAGCAGTAGCGAAGGTTGTCAAAAAAATATTCAATAATAAATAATAGACCATGTTGGATTACAGGGGGTGCCGGATTAGACAGGGGGGTCCACTGTATAGCAAATATTATATTAGTAAATATTACTATGGAAGTATGGATGTATAATATAAGCAACGGGACAACGTGGAACTCCTTCCTACCCTGTAGTGAAAATACTTAGGCATTTATAATAAGTAAAGTTTGTAGTTTTGTTTGCTTTTTGCAACTTTTTGTTTTGGTATAGATTTTACGGCTTTTTACGGAACCTTCTATGTAATAAAATAAAAAAGAAATGATATTCTTTGGAACATGCAGAACTTGTGAACGACTAGACCTATTTGAGTATTTTTCGTTTTTAAATATTCATCATAGTCTAAATTAGGACTAGACTTGAGGACTATGCAAACAAAAAAAATATAAAAGAAAGTACAGAAAGAAAAGTAATTTATTCAAACCACCACTAAATATGTATAAAATATTGGGGTAACACTGAACGTTATTTTTTCAATGGAATTTTGCATGAACTGCAACTGCACTTTTATGGAATGGAACTGACTCAAGATTATTTTATTTTACTGACATAAGACACAAAAAATTCTGAACTTTATTTAGTTATCGTTAATTGTTTCTGTTTTTGGCTTTTTTATTTTGGAAATCACTCAAACTGGTTTGCTTCGATGTTTATTTTGCTTTTTCCTTTCACTTTGTTTTAGAATGGTTTTTTAGCCATCTTCAGTGGTTTATTGTCAGTTCAATTTTGAAAGACTTTACTCGCCATAAGAAACTAGAGGCCTGATATTATAATCAACGGGACAACAGGGAATCAACTTAGTAGGGAAAATACTTTCGTACTTTTCAGAAGTTAAGTTTTTGGTTTTGGTTGGTATTCCTTTTTTAAAGATTTTTTATTAAAATTAGGAGAAAAACTATGTCAAATTGTTAAATAAATTGAAATTATCAAACGCCAACGTCCATACCACGTTGAAAACACCGGTTCTCGTCCCATCACCGAAGTTGATGCAACGTCAGGCGCGGTCAGTACTTGGATGGTTGACCGCGTGGGAACACCGCTTGATGTTGGCTTTTTGCGTCTCATTTTATTTAATATGTTGGGTCATACAGCGCCATCTAACGTTTGTTTTAATAAGTAAATGTGTGCTGTGCGTCTGCCAGCAAAGTCACTGTCACAGTCAAGAAACTTGTGAATTTACAAGCAGCACTTATAATAGTTACTTCATCTTACAAACGTTAGATGGCGCTGTGTTAATTAGCCTACTAACATATTATATAAACCGATAACTGGGGACTGTTTTTACGGATCATTATAATTTTGATACATAATTATAAAACTATGCTCGATAAGCAACGGGACAACAGGGTTTCACAAATGTTTTTTGTTTCAAACTAGACAGAAATAATTGATTAGTAGTTTGTAATGATTTTAGGGATTTCTAAAGAACCTTTTCTATGTAATGAAATAATAGAGAAATGCTATTCGTTAGAAAGCGCAGAACTTGTGACTAACTAGACCTATTTGAGTAATTTAGATTAATATATTCATCGTCGTCTGAATTTGGATTGGAATTGAGAATAATTATAAGAAAAACTAAAAGTTTTTGGTGCTCTCATATTTATAAACTGGAAAAGACCTTAGATTGGTAAGAGCCACACTCAGATAAATCTACGGTCAATTATAACTTTAATTATGATTCAACAATAATTAAAGTTATTATTTACAATTCCTAAGAAGCATAAAAATTATAACAAAATAAAATCATGCAAAAGGCCAACATCACGCGGTGTTCCCAGGCGGTCACCCATCCAAGTACTGACCGCGCCCGACGTTGCTTAACTTCGGTGATCGGACGAGAACCGGTGTTTTCAACGTGGTATGGACGTTGGCGATATTTTTTTACCAAATAGCTAAACAGAACTTATAATATTAGGTTGGGGAAAAAGTCTCTTCGCATTATAGTAAGTATGAACTTGTAATAAAATCTCTTTGGCTATTACTATTTGTATCTGGCTGGTTTCGGTATCATTAAAAGTTTAAATTTTAAAAAACATAATTCCAAATTCAAATTAGGAAAATGTGTGATTTTTATTTGTTTTTCGTACTGTCAAGATGATTGAATCTAATGAAGAATTTCGATACATTTTAAAACTATATTTATCTTTTTTGCAAACTATATGGAATCAATTGAATTGAGCAGTTTGTTATTTTAATTATATCGTATTAGTATTTTGAGCTTGAAAACAACCTAGAAAATACACAGGTGCCGCGCCGGCCGCCGCCACCCAGACAACTAAATATACCATAGTTCGTTAGATCTGTAATCTGTGGAGTTGAACTATGTTTCTCGATAAAATTACAACTCTACAGCCCAAAAAACTAGCTTTGCATCTGTGCGAGTTCATAGCGAATTGGTATTAGTTAAATAAATTGAAATCTGTAATCGCCAACGTCCATACCACGTTGAAAACACCGGTTCTCGTCCGATCACCGAAGTTAAGCAACGTCGGGCGCGGTCAGTACTTGGATGGGTGACCGCCTGGGAACACCGCGTGATGTTGGCTTTTTGCATCATTTTTGTTGTGTGATAAGATAAATTTATTTGATTGTGGCTCTTACCAATCTATAACCACTTTTAGTTGTAAAATTTAAGAGCACTGAGACGTTGGTTACTACATAGGTACCTACATATTTGTGGAAACATTATGATGTTGTCTGATTCATTTCTAATGTGACCGCTGGACTTAGCTCAGCCTAGTATAGTATTATGTTATCTGTGGCTCAGCTTACTTGTCTCTCTTTTGGAAAAAATGAGTTTTTTTCTGTTCGAGATAGCCTGTCCTCTATGATGACGCAATCAATGTCCAAAACTATCAACGGATTTTTCAGGTCGTGGTGTTGCCTATTTTTTATAAAAATCCTCCTTATACAGCGCCATCTAAGGTTGTATTATTAAGTAAGTTTGTATTTTACCCATAGAGGAATACTACATGCATGATACATGATTGTACCGCCGATAAAATTTCCCCTTGTGGCTAGAAACAGAAGTGACTAGGTATATAAGCAACGGGACAACTTGAAATACTAACCCTGTAGCACAGATAACATAATACTATACTCCTGGAGTATTTTAAGTTTGTTTGTGATCTGATGTTATGGTTGTGATTTAAATTTTTGAAATTTTATTAACAATTTTAAAGAACAAAGTAATTATATCCTATTTTTTTTAAATTTATAATGTAATTTAATTTGTTTTTAATTTGTCTGTGGGGTCAGCTAGTTGTTGAATAAATTCTTACACTCTTTCTCCAACGTCCATACCACGTTGAAAACACCGGTTCTCGTCCGATCACCGAAGTTAAGCAACATCGGGCGCGGTCAGTACTTGGATGTGTGACCGCCTGGGAACACCGCGTGATATAGGCTTTTTGCAAGATTTTATTTTGTTAACTATTGATTTTACTGCCTTCTTTATTTTGTCATAGATTTATCTGGGTGTGGCTCTTACCAACCTAAGATGACTTTTTAAGATTTAAATAGGACAGCAATAAACGTGTGTTGAACACATTTTCATTTCTTATTATACGGCCTGGACATACCAATTCTCCTCTGTTCTGGTGTTCATAACGTAAATCATGTTATGTTTCAGATAGTTCACTAATCGTCTATCCTTTATGATAAATAACGCACTTAATGTCCAAAACTACTTAAGTATGGATGTTTCGTTAAGTAGGTATGTATGTTATTAAGTTTTGGTTTAAAATCTCCTACCTATGATGCTTTCTTATATCATGGCGTAGCATTTAAGGCCTTGTCTATGTTCTCATACATATCTTCTAATTACTCGTCTGAACTGAAGCGTGTTAGGGCGTACATCTGTATTACCTTATGATAGTATCGTGTTATAAAAAACATGGTGCTAAAAAACACTTAAGGCAATTCTTAGAGCAAATAACTTTAACGCGTTTTGACAGTGACGCTCAAATCGCGTAATTTTATGACAATCAATTGAAATAAGAGATTTAGAAAATAGTTGTGCGGGCAATTGATTTATAAGTTTATTAGGTACTTAACTATGTAAGCTGCGAGTTATAGCGACGACGTCAACATGACAAGATGATTATCTAATATTTGAGACAGTGGACTCAATTCTGTTGGCACCAACCTAACTAATTTTAGCTAAAATTAGGTTTTGAACTGTCCAATTAACCTTTGGTATTCTGCTGCTACCATCTTATCCTAATTTAATTTTATCTAACTTAATTACACGTTCCTAATTTAGTTAGATGGTACCAACCGAATAGGTTTTACAAAAGCTATGACTAACTAAATATATTTTATACAATTCCTAATTTTAGAAATGAACCAACTGAATTGCCACCAGTGTTTCATAAAAAAAAGACAAAATTATTATAAATTATCTTTATCTATATATATACTAGGGACCCGCCCCGGCTTCGCACGGGTGCAATGCTGATACAATGCTGACTAATTATACTAAAGAATGGTTATCCCTAAGAGATAGCCATATTCCATCGCGGACTTTTTTGTAGACCTTTTGAGGGTGTACAATACTGTAGTAGATTATTTTGATCTATCTCGTAGGGTTCAGACAGCGTTTGCAATGTAAGCGCAAAAAAAATTGTTTATTTAGGACATCACATTAGAAAACTCTAAACTGATCAGTGTTTCTCTACTATATTATCTATGTATTATACATATAAACCGTTCTCTTGAATTACTCTATCTATTTAAAAAAAACCGCATCAAAATCTGTTGCGTAGTTTCAAAGATCTAAGCATACAAAGGGACAGACAGACAGCGGGATGCGACTTTGTTTTATACCATGTAATGATAATTCTACTGTACGTGTGTATGTCACTGAAGTCCTCCTAAACGGCTGGACCGATTTGAATGATTTTTTTTGTATGCGTTTGGGTAGAGCCCTGGATGGTTTAGATTCACAAATCAGCCCAGCAGATGGCGCTGCAGTCGGTACAATTAGATATTTTTTTTTTCTTTTTAAAACGCGCGGACGATGTCACGAACGGGACAGCTTGTATTATATATAAAGCACTGCACCAAGTGATTTAATGATAAAAAGTTATATGGCGCTGTATGACTTACTTACATAAACAAATTCAGCAAAAGCCAACATCACGCGGTGTTCCCAGGCGGTCACCCATCCAAGTACTGACCGCGCCCGACGTTGCTTAACTTCGGTGATCGGACGAGAACCGGTGTTTTCAACGTGGTATGGACGTTGGCGATAGCTGAGCTAAATTTATTTACCAAATTATACAGAATATAAATTAATAATAGTTAAAAAAAACTAAAAAACACGCTTTATATAGAAAACCAAAATAAAAAATAAATTTTAATAAATGTAAGTGTAAGAAAAAAATGTTTTATTTAAAAAAAAAAAGCGTTGGATGCATGGTGTCAATAGTTATAAATATTTCATTGACAGATTTGAGAAGAAGGATTATCATTTCGATAATATCTTAAAAAGCACCCCACACTTTTTTTTATATAAAACATTTTTTTCTTACTTAAGTACATTTATTAAAATGTATTTTCTATTTTTTAGTTTGGTCTATATAATGCGTGTTTTTTAGTTTTTTTAACTATTATTTAATTTCTACTTTTCAGTTTTAGGATAATCGTTTTTTTTTTTTTTCGAATTATTGCATTGTCATCGGTTTTTGATAGGTGTGCAAAATTTTAATAAAATCTGGCCGTTTAAAGTGGTTCTAAATCGCGTCCTAAGGTATCGGTTGCAAACATACAAACATAGGTACATACAAGTGAAGCTAATTTAAAGCGTATAAAAACAGAATTATAATTTTCAAGTTCAATATTCCGATCCATCTACGTTTCAGCTCCAATTAAAGTTCTATAATAA
The DNA here is from genome assembly GCA_948098915.1 of Lampropteryx suffumata. Lineage (NCBI taxonomy): Eukaryota > Metazoa > Arthropoda > Insecta > Lepidoptera > Geometridae > Lampropteryx > Lampropteryx suffumata. Next base: position 12,697,893 of record OX402568.1, on the reverse strand, counting down.
CCTATAACCCTATTATGTTATCTAATTACTAGCTTACAAATTAAAAAAAAAAGATGTTATATTTACTTATGTTGTTCTTTGAAAATGTTATTAAAAATTTCAAAAACTAAAATCTCAAAATACAGAAGTAAAACACGCCTCACATATTTACTTATTTATGCAAAATAATTGCAATAATTCTGAAGTGTAAAACTGATAACACAGACATAGCACTCAAAATTTCCAAGTTGAAGTAGTCATATATATGTAGGTAGATACAGTGGACCCCTGGTAATATGACAAACATTTTGCAGGGCAGTGTCGGACTATCGAATTTGCCGGATTATAGAGTACTGTCTAAGACCCCCGTACGTCCTGATTTTAACCTTGTAATCTGACAATTTACAGATTCAATGATAAGATATCCAATGAAATGTTATATAGGTATATGTACTCTGAAGTACAAATCATACTTCATGATGTATGTCAAATTTAGTAAATTAAACAACACACTAGAGAGCTTATGTTTTATTACGCGTTGAGCACAATAGTGGTACAAGTTATAACTTGTTCAATCTTGTTCAATGTAGCAGTAGCGAAGGTTGTCAAAAAAATATTCAATAATAAATAATAGACCATGTTGGATTACAGGGGGTGCCGGATTAGACAGGGGGGTCCACTGTATAGCAAATATTATATTAGTAAATATTACTATGGAAGTATGGATGTATAATATAAGCAACGGGACAACGTGGAACTCCTTCCTACCCTGTAGTGAAAATACTTAGGCATTTATAATAAGTAAAGTTTGTAGTTTTGTTTGCTTTTTGCAACTTTTTGTTTTGGTATAGATTTTACGGCTTTTTACGGAACCTTCTATGTAATAAAATAAAAAAGAAATGATATTCTTTGGAAAATGCAGAACTTGTGAACGACTAGACCTATTTGAGTATCTTTCGTTTTTAAATATTCATCATAGTCTAAATTAGGACTAGACTTGAGGACTATGCAAACAAAAAAAATATAAAAGAAAGTACAGAAAGAAAAGTAATTTATTCAAACCACCACTAAATATGTATAAAATATTGGGGTAACACTGAACGTTATTTTTTCAATGGAATTTTGCATGAACTGCAACTGCACTTTTATGGAATGGAACTGACTCAAGATTATTTTATTTTACTGACATAAGACACAAAAAATTCTGAACTTTATTTAGTTATCGTTAATTGTTTCTGTTTTTGGCTTTTTTATTTTGGAAATCACTCAAACTGGTTTGCTTCGATGTTTATTTTGCTTTTTCCCTTCACTTTGTTTTAGAATGGTTTTTTAGCCATCTTCAGTGGTTTATTGTCAGTTCAATTTTGAAAGACTTTACTCGCCATAAGAAACTAGAGGCCTGATATTATAATCAACGGGACAACAGGGAATCAACTTAGTAGGGAAAATACTTTCGTACTTTTCAGAAGTTAAGTTTTTGGTTTTGGTTGGTATTCCTTTTTTAAAGATTTTTTATTAAAATTAGGAGAAAAACTATGTCAGGTCCGCAAATTGTTAAATAAATTGAAATTATCAAACGCCAACGTCCATACCACGTTGAAAACACCGGTTCTCGTCCCATCACCGAAGTTGATGCAACGTCAGGCGCGGTCAGTACTTGGATGGTTGACCGCGTGGGAACACCGCTTGATGTTGGCTTTTTGCGTCTCATTTTATTTAATATGTTGGGTCATACAGCGCCATCTAACGTTTGTTTTAATAAGTAAATGTGTGCTGTGCGTCTGCCAGCAAAGTCACTGTCACAGTCAAGAAACTTGTGAATTTACAAGCAGCACTTATAATAGTTACTTCATCTTACAAACGTTAGATGGCGCTGTGTTAATTAGCCTACTAACATATTATATAAACCGATAACTGGGGACTGTTTTTACGGATCATTATAATTTTGATACATAATTATAAAACTATGCTCGATAAGCAACGGGACAACAGGGTTTCACAAATGTTTTTTGTTTCAAACTAGACAGAAATAATTGATTAGTAGTTTGTAATGATTTTAGGGATTTCTAAAGAACCTTTTCTATGTAATGAAATAATAGAGAAATGCTATTCGTTAGAAAGCGCAGAACTTGTGACTAACTAGACCTATTTGAGTAATTTAGATTAATATATTCATCGTCGTCTGAATTTGGATTGGAATTGAGAATAATTATAAGAAAAACTAAAAGTTTTTGGTGCTCTCATATTTATAAACTGGAAAAGACCTTAGATTGGTAAGAGCCACACTCAGATAAATCTACGGTCAATTATAACTTTAATTATGATTCAACAATAATTAAAGTTATTATTTACAATTCCTAAGAAGCATTAAAATTAATAACAAAATAAATTCTTGCAAAAAGCCAACATCACGCGGTGTTCCCAGGCGGTCACCCATCCAAGTACTGACCGCGCCCGACGATGCTTAAAATCGGTCGAGAAATTGAAAACGTTTCTGCTTGACGGGTAGTTTGTTTGTTACCTGTTTGAGAAATTACGGCATATCTTCTCTTCTCGTCACAGATACCCCAGAGCCTCATGCCGAAAGTCGAAGACACGGAAGGCACAGGTTATTTTTAAATCAAAATGTTTATGGTACTTACAAATTCTATGTTCTAAATGCCAACGTCCATACCACGTTGAAAACACCGGTTCTCGTCCGATCACCGATTTTAAGCATCGTCGGGCGCGGTCAGTACTTGGATGGGTGTATATATATAGATAAAGATAATTTATAATAATTTTGTACTTTTTTTATGAAACACTGGTGGCAATTCAGTTGGTTCTTTTCTAAAATTAGGAATTGTCTAAAATATATTTAATATATTTAAGTGGTTGTTGATTGGTAAGAGCCACAATCAAATAAATTTATCTTTTCACACAACAAAAGAGATGCAAAAAGCCAACATCACGCGGTGTTCCCAGGCGGTCACCCATCCAAGTACTGACCGCGCCCGACGTTGCTTAACTTCGGTGATCGGACGAGAACCGGTGTTTTCAACGTGGTATGGACGTTGGCGTTTGCTAATTGCAATTTATTTAACAACTTGAGGACCTGACAGACATAGTTGTTTTCCTAATTGAAAAACCACACCCCTTCTGTTGTTTAATCTGGCCGCTTTCTCTCAACTTCTTGTTTTAATCTCATCAGTTGTTCGCAGTAGAGTTCAGAATCGATGGTCCTGCCTGGTGGTAACAGCTCATAATGAATAATGCCCCTCCAATCCCACCACACACACAGCATCACCTTGTTGCGAGTTAACCCGGGTTTTGCCACAGTCTGTGAAGCCTGACCGGCCTTTGACCACGACCTTTTTCGCACGTTCTTGTCGTACGTGATCTATTTTTCATTACCAGTTATCAGCTTTTTCAAAAATGGTTCGGTTTCACTACGTCGTAATAAAGAATCAAAAATGAGTACACGGTTCATTAGGTTTCTTTCAGTGAGCTCGTGAGGTACTCAAATATCGAGCTTTTTTGAGTACGCAGTTTTTTTTCAAATGCGCCAAAACTGTTTTGTGGTCAATTTCCAGTTCTTCAGCTACGTCGTAACTACTGATATGCCGATCTTGCTCCATTTTTTCAGAAATGGCATCCATTTTATCCGTAATAGGGCGACCAGAGCGACGTGTATCTTTGACATCAAAATTTCCGGATTGAAAACGCCTTAACCAAATTTGTGCTACTCTTACAGACACTGCACTAGGTCCATAAACATCGCAAATTTTTTTCGAGGCTTGCGTTGCATTTTTATCTTTTTTGTAGTAAAATTTTAAAATATATCGAATTTCTTCATTAGATTCACTCATCTTGTCTTGACAGTACGAAAAACAAATAAAAATCACACATTTTCCTAATTTGAATTTGGAATTATGTTCTTTAAAATTTAAACTTTTAATGATACCAAAACCAGCCAGATACAAATAATAATAGCCAAAGAGATTTTATTACATGTTCATACATACTATAATGCGAAAAGACTTTTTCCCCAACCTAATTATAAGTTCTGTTTAGCTAATTGTACTGCTTTCTTAGGAAAGCAGTAAAATTCATAACAAAATAAATTCTTGCAAAAAGCCAACATCACGCGGTGTTCCCAGGCGGTCACCCATCCAAGTACTGACCGCGCCCGACGTTGCTTAACTTCGGTGATCGGACGAGAACCGGTGTTTTCAACGTGGTATGGACGTTGGCGGTTACAGATTTCAATTTATTTAACTAATACCAATTCGCTATGAACTCGCACAGGTGCAAAGCTAGTTTTTTGGGCTGTAGAGTTGTAATTTTATCGAGAAACATAGTTCAACTCCACAGATTACAGATCTAACGAACTATGGTATATTTAGTTGTCTGGGTGGCGGCGGCCGGCGCGGCACCTGTGTATTTTCTAGGTTGTTTTCAAGCTCTAAATACTAATACGATATAATTAAAATAACAAACTGCTCAATTCAATTGATTCCATATAGTTTGCAAAAAAGAAATGTCTGAAGCCCGATTGTCCCGTGGCTTATTGAGCTTAGTTTTATGATTATGTATCAAAATTATGATGATCCGTTAAAATAGACGTCAGCAGTTGGCTATTTCACACAGCGCCATCTAACGTTTGTATTATGAAGTAAATGTATTAAGTTAAGTGCTGCTTGTAAATTGATTAGTCTCATCTTTTGACTGTGACAGTGGCTTTATTGCCAGCCGCATAGGACACATTTACTTATTAATGCAAACGTTAGGTGGCGCTGCGTGAAATAACCTATATAAATAAAATGAGTCGCCAAAAGCCAACATCAAGCGGTGTTCCCAGGCGGTCACCCATCCAAGTACTGACCGCGCCCGACGATGCTTAAAATCGGTGATCGGACGAGAACCGGTGTTTTCAACGTGGTATGGACGTTGGCATTTAGAACATAGAATTAGTAAGTAACATAAACATTTTGATTTAAAAATAACCTGTGCCTTCCGTGTCTTCGACTTTCGGCCTGAGGCTCTGGGGTATCTGTGTCGAGACGAGAAGATATGCCGTAATTACTCAAACAGGTAACAAACAAACTACCCGTCAAGCAGAAACGTTTTCAATTTAAATATATCATATTACTAGGGTTCATTGTTTTCGTATGTGGCTTGTTTTTATGTTTGTTTTGCTTCTGAGATGGAAATGATTCAAACTGGTTTGCATCAATGCTTTATTTTAGTTATTATCCCTTCACTTTGTTTTCGGATGTTTTTCAGCCATATTCCGTGTTTTCTTACAGTTCAATTTTGATCAATTGACTTATCTCTCCATAAGAAACTAGAGGCATGATATTATAATCAACGGTACAACAGTGAAAATACTTACGTACTTTTCAGAAGTAAAGTTTGGTTGGTTTTATTTGACGTTGCTTAACTTCGGTGATCGGACGAGAATCGGTGTTTTCAACGTGGTATGGACGTTGACGATATTTTTTTTACCAAATAGCTAAACAGAACTTATAATATTAGGTTGGGGAAAAAGTCTTTTCGCATTATAGTATGTATGTATGTATGTTTTGGTATCATTAAAAGTTTAAATTTTAAAGAACATAATTCCAAATTCAAATTAGGAAAATGTGTGATTTATATTTGTTTTTCGTACTGTCAAGATGAGTGAATCTAATGAAGAATTTCGATACATTTTAAAATTTTACTACAAAAAAGGTAAAAATGCAACGCAAGCCTCGAAAAAAATTTGCGATGTTTATGGACCTAGTGCAGTGTCTGTGAGAGTAGCACAAATTTGGTTTAAGCGTTTTCAATCCGGAAATTTTGATGTCAAAGATACACGTCGCTCTGGTCGCCCTATTACGGATAAAATGGATGCCATTTCTGAAAAAGTGGAGCAAGATCGGCATATCAGTAGTTACGACGTAGCTGAAGAACTGGAAATTGACCACAAAACAGTTTTGGCGCATTTGAAAAAAACTGCGTACTCAAAAAAGCTCGATATGAGTACTGAGGTACTCAAATATCGAGCTCACTGAAAGAAACCTAATGAACCGTGTACTCATTTTTGATTCTTTATTACGACGTAATGAAACCGAACCATTTTTGAAGAAGCTGATAACTGGTAATGAAAAATAGATCACGTACGACAAGAACGTGCGCAAAAGGTCGTGGTCAAAGGCCGGTAAGGCTTCACAGACTGTGGCAAAACCCGGGTTAACTCGCGACAAGGTGATGCTGTGTGTGTGGTGGGATTGGAAGGGCATTATTTCATATGAGCTGTTACCACCAGGCGGGACCAACGATTCTGAACTCTACTGCGAACAACTGATAAGATTAAAACAAGAAGTTGAGAGAAAGCGGCCAGATTAAACAACAGAAAGGGTGTGGTTTTTCATCATGATAACGCTAGACCTCACACATCTTTAGCCACTCAGCAAAAATTAAGAGAGTTTGGCTGGGACGTGTTAATGCATCCGCCGTATAGTCCTGACCTTGCACCTTCAGATTTCCACCTGTTTCGGTCTCTTCAGAATTCTTTAGGCAGTGTCAGGTTAACATCACGAGAGGACTGCCAAAACCACGCGGTATTTCGCGGTATTTTGATCAGAATTCCCAAAATTTCTATAGAAATGGGATCATGTCCCTACCTATAAGATGGCAAAAAGTTATCGAACAAAATGGTACCTACATACTTTAGTTAAATGTAAATAAACTATATTAAAAAATGTTATGAATTTTCTTAAAAACTGCGAAGAAACTTTTTCCCCAACCTATTATACAAATTCAAGAAAAACTGGGTCGCAATTCTATTAATTTACAACGGTTATCGTTTGCTCCGACCCGTCTAGGTTTCAGCTCCAATTACAAATCGATAATTACCTAAAACCTTATTCTAACTTCAATATCAGATTATCCTAACGACTAGCTTACCCAACAGACGTGTTGGGTAACACTTATTAAACTGACATAGCTCTCAACATTTTCAAGATGAAGTAGCAATGGGCAGGCCATATATATGTAGATATAGCAAATATTATATCAGTATATATTAGTATGGAAGTATGGATGCATAATATAAGCTAGGGGACAACGTGGAACACCTACCCTGTAGGGAAAATACTTAGGCACTTATAAGAAGTAGGTAATATAAGCTTCGGGACAACGTGGAACACCTACCCTGTAGGGAAAATACTTAGGCATATATAATAAGTAAAATTTGTAGTTTTGTTTGTAATCTGAAGAAAATTCTCTAGATGAATCAAAACAGTGTCGGTGCCTACATCGACAAAATAATACATGAGTAAACCCCGTGTTTATCAAAATGTAACATCTAAATAGTTAATGGTTGCATATTTTTAGTTGGGTCAAGTAAGTTGGTTACTATTGGGTTCCGTATACTATTAATTGGTATCCAAACTGCATAAGTACAATAATAACACACTCACTATTATTTAAAAAAAAAATGATAGGACAAGCTGTGTTCGCAACTCGTGTGTACCCTTATTGATACCCTTATTGATATTGATACCCTTTGATGCGATGCTCCTTCGAGAATGTAATTTAAGAACTACGAAATTATGAGTTAATTGTTCGTCATAGGTACCACAGATAACATAATACTATACATAATAGATCATCATAATAACGGTCATACATAATAACGCCAAGCGGTGCAGTGACGTCAGAAGTCCGCTAGTAAAAACCGTTAGGTTACTCTTTAGTATTTTCGCAACAATATTCAACGCCTTCGTGGCGCAATTGGTTAGCGCGTTCGGCTGTTAACCGAAAGGTTGGTGGTTCGAGTCCACCCGGGGGCGCTTTTTTGTAGTTTACCTATATGATTTTATGCATGTTTTGGAGCCCAATTTAAATATTTGCTGTGCTTTTAAATTAGATTATTTTAGTATATTCATATATATATATATATATATATATAACGACGATCGTGACTTTTTCAGCTACTATTTTGCAATGTTTAAACATTTCGATGTCGGTTTGGTAATTTGGATGATTAATTAGCATTATTATTGATCTAGGCCACGAACACCATGAAGATAATTAAACCACGACACCGAACCGTACTGACAAGTTAGTTTCATTTAGGCTACGAACACGTGAAGTAAATTCTTCGTTGGTACTATATGTATATAAATTTCGATTATTTTAACACATCCCGTATGGTCTAGTGGCTAGGATACCTGGCTTTCACCCAGGAGGCTCGGGTTCGATTCCCGGTACGGGAAATTCTTTTGTCATCTTAACTATTTTTTTTTGTATTTATGTTATGTAATTTAATTCTTTTGTCATCTTAACTATTTTTTTTGTGTATTTATGTTATGTAATTTAACTCAAACATCTGTCGTCCAAAAAATAACAGAAATAACAAAATTTGTAACGTTTAGTTACGCACTACTACTAATAAAGCCTCTGGTGTGGGATGCGCCTTATGTGGACACTCTGGCGGCATCTCACGTATCGTCTACGTCTAAGATCGTGGGTGCCGCTGCTGCTGCGGCAGAAGACATCAAGAGGTGGAAATATGCATCCATTGGCAATGGTTATAGGTATACCTACGGTATGCCTTTTGGGGTAAAAACTTTCGGCCTGTGGGGACCTGAGGCGTGGCTTCTATTCAGAGAGTTATCGAAGAGACCAGCAAGCATCAGCCCATTGGTCTTGTCCACCAGGACAAGACCAATGGGCTGGTGCTTACCTCGGACAAAGGATTAGTATGGCTAATCAATGAGGTAACGTTACCGGCCTTTTGGGCACTTTACCTGCGGTCAGTGAACTGAATTCTGTTTTTTATCTATGTACCTATAATCTAAATTATTATTGTCTAAAACCATATTAAATAAACATCATCTTCTCCTAAAGATGACGTCGCGTCGTTTTAACTTGTAGCCTACACTAATGGGCGAAAAGTAAGCTAATTAAAACATTCGCCTAATACCTATCTATTAATAAACTAAAATACGGATTTTATTTTAGGTAAAAAAAGTAAAAAATAATACTTAGCATGTTATCAATATGACAAAAAGTTTTGTCAGAAGTGGGATTCGAACCCACGCCCTCAGAGAGGACCAGAACAGCTCATAGACCTACAGAGTAGGCAAGGTTTACCTTGAGTCTGGCGCCTTAGACCGCTCGGCCATCCTGACGATGTTAACGAGCGCGAAATTGTCAACTAGTTGATATTGTTGATGAAACAACAGTTGAGTCAAAAAAGCATGGCCCATTTATATATACCACATTTTGTGGATATGTTTATTGATTAAGCAGCACGTTTTAGTGTTAGCATAGAAGTCGTGAAAAAATAACTTGACACGAAAGCGACATCTGTTTTATAATGTTCGTATCTCTTGGCCGTAATGTTTGTTTTTACTAGTACTCATTTATGATTTCTCTCCTTGCCGCTAGGTGGCGTAAACTAGTAATAGTAACACATCTGTATTACGCGTAGGTACCTACTTACGGTTCGTTTCTCGGTTAGGTAGATAAGTAGGTAGGTATTTTTCACTACAATTTCAAGTAAGAAGGAACGAAATAAGTTTTTATTCTCATTTTTTTCAATTTCGTTTACGCAAGTAGATGAGCTACATAGTTAAGTAGATGTATTTTTCATCGAAGATCCAACAGCCTGCCAAGCCAGCTTTGAAAATATCAGGGCCAGACATTTATCACTATTGCTTATCACATCACTTCTTACAAGTTAAACCATACACAACTAAAACAATATTCTCAAGAAAAAACTTCACAGTATTTTTGTCAGGTTACAGAGAATACCACTAAAACATCTCAATAAATCACTTTCCAAATTGGTAGGTATTCCAATGGTTTAACTAAATGATTTTGCAACACAATCTGCTGAACTCACCAAGCATTTTTTGGCGCAAAGCTGGTAAAATACGAACAAACAGTCGAACGAAATCTTTTAAAAAAAATTTAAAAGATACTCCAGTAGGTCCAGACAGAACAGAACATTAATATTCCTAATTTTTTTTAAAAAAGCCAACACTACTTTCTTAACGGGGACATTCTTCGCGCCAGTCATCGCCGCCTATTATTATTACCTACGACTCTACCAGATAGATCTTAATTAGGTATTTATAACTTAGATGTCTTAGATGGTAGGTACCTACCTACCATTATCATTATCAGTCTCCAAATTTGTGTAATTATTATGATTATGATCACGCACAAATATAGGTAGCTAGGTATACAAGCTAAGAAGGTAGGTAGATAGGTACTTATGTAAAGTGTCCTTTCGAGACCGACCACAGACCGCGTTCGCAGGCGAAACTGCGACCATTAACCATTTTTTAAAGTTAATTCAAACTTACACTAATGCGTTTTAACTAAAACAGATCGTTAATCCCTACTAATATTATAAATGCGTAAATAACTCTGTCTGTCTGTCTCTCTGTCCCGTTTTCACGCCAAAACCGCTAAACCGATTTTGATGAATTTTGGTATAGAGATAGATGAGATCTTAGAGAAGGATATAGGCTACTTTTTTGTAAGTACCACGAGTGCGAAGCCGCGGGCAGCAGCTAGTATAATATAAAATATAAATATGAAAATCTTCAAAAAAAAGAATATTAAACAACAATTTGATCAAAAATTACTAAACAATTATCCCTGATCCGATATATATATATATATGACGCGTATTCACGGCATAAACGAACTTTTTTGGCGCTTCGGCGGCATGCCCCCTTTGCGTGTTGTTTTCTATAGTCTAACATAAACTAACCAACTTGTTTTCGATCTGAAGATACCAACACAGTAACAATAATAGATAGGTAGGTAATCTTTTTGGTATTATGATATTATGCCCATAAATAAACTTACTTATCGCGGTACAACCAGTTGGACAACAGGTAAACTAGCATATCGTGTTACATCCCTGTGAAACAAGTCTTCCCATAGTCCAACTGATTGTACCAGTTGGACTATGGGAAGACTTGTTTCCCCGTGGTACTACCAGGTGAACATAGCGGTTGTACCACAGGCTGCGACCATGAATTGCAGAAAAAGTAATACCTAATCAGACAGTTGAAGATTGTAGACTAACATGCCCTTGATACCAGTTGTACAACAGGTCAGGAGTGTACGTACAATGTGCTCTAGTTGTACTATAGCTAGGTAGATGTTAATAATGAATAATAATGCTTTAATATAATTTTATTTTATTCGTTTTAGGCTACAATACTGTTTGGTCTTAACTTGAGTCAAGACTTTGATTCTTAATTATGTTCATGATTACACAAAATCAAACTGAATGCACTTAGGTGTTAAATATAAATATATTGAGATGTAGATTATCTAAAGTTATGGAATGATAAAACCCTTATGCATCTATTACAATCCAATTTTGCTAATAAACATAATTGAGTACCAAATACAATTAAATTGAACTAAGTTATTTTTGAAGTGATAACTTCTTATGGGAGGGTAAACCGCTTCGTTACGTAACGCGTTACGCCAGTCTGTCTGGATCTCCTTTCTCTCACGCATACAGCAGTGGTAGGCAGGCTCCTCCTCTCTCACTCTAACACTAACAGCGCTAGTTAGATTATTTTTATTATTAGTTTTAGTTATCACTTCAGTCAAGCTTTCTGAGATGCACACGTTTTTTTTGTTTGTAATATTGATTCATATTTCAACTGATGGAATTGCCTAACAACATTAAAATAAATGCCTTTTACAAATAGGTACATATTTTTGACTAGATAATGCTCAATTAGCTAATTACTTAAAACTACATTATTTTATCTGCAGTCTAGTTATCCACAGGCCCTCCATTCATGGCATTATCCAATATCTCATGCCGCTTCTTGTAGAGTTCATTGTTGATGTAGCTCCTGCGCTCTCTCTGGACCATATTGCGTTTGGCTATCTCGGCAGCTTGTTTCCGATCCATATCTTTAGTGAATGTGTAAATCACAGTGGACAGGTCATCGTCTATAAATGCTAGGTTCACAGTTGGACCAGTTTCAGCTGTGCACAGGTTATCTTGGGCTTGTGCGATGAACTCCAAGCTGTGGACATAAATAGACGAGTTTAAACTTAGTAGGTATCTATATATTTTAGACTAGCAACCTGCCCCGGCTTTGCATGGGTGCAATGCTTAAACTAAATATACTACAGAATGTCTAATGAGATTAGGAACCTCTAAAGTTATTAACGTTTTTCTACTGTATTATGCATGTATTATATAAACCCTTCTCTTGAAGCACTTTATCTTTTAAAAATACTTGCATTAAAATTTGTTGCATAGTTTTAAGGATCTAAGCATACATAGGGACAGACAGACAGCGGGAAGCGACTTTGTTTTATACGATGTAGTGATAAACATCTAGATAGATGTTACTTTGTTTTATATCTTCAGAATATTTAGGGTCATGGTCAAATATTATTTTTGGCACATGCCAACATTTTGCAGTCCATTGCCCATCATCTCAATAGTATAAGATGAAGTAATATAAATTTGTCATATAAGCAGTACACAAATAATTAACTTAATTTATTTATCTAACGGCTACAACAAATGCTGCAGTCATGAAAATCAGAGCTGAATAGGTAAAAGGAAAATAGGCAGCTTAGGCAAATAAAAATGGACTTACTTATGTCACAAGAATGAACAATTAATGTAATTATTATGATTATTAACTCATATCAACATTTTTACAATACCTATTTGAAATGGAAAACATAAGACCCTTTACTTATAACCGTATCCCAACTTCTGCCCTAATTAACAATGGTGTTAGCGGTATGAATCCTTAACTCCTTGAGTGGCGAGCTTAAATTTAGACTTTTAAATACAATTCCCGTGCTAGAGCTTTTGGGCCAGTTGTGAGCCAACGAAGTATTCACTACCGGGTAAATTGTACCAGTAACGAGTCAATGGGTTAAATTTATAACAACATTTACAACAACAACAACAACCAGAGAGCATAAAAGATAATCAATTGTTGAGCATTCAAAATCAGCATCCATTAGCACTTCTTGTTTTACAAAGTTCTTGAACAATGATCTATTATTATTGTCGGTAGGTATTATAAAATTGCATGTTTAATTAAATCAAGTTTGTAGTGGACTTTTTTATAATAATTATCTAATATACTTACTACAACAATATTGTAAACGTTCATTCTGACAAATAAATGCATTGAATTCAATAATACAGTACAAATTAAACTTACTTGAGATCATGAGATGTCGGCATAGCTATGTAGATGTGCAAGTTTGCATTTTTAGTCGGTCTAGCGACTATGTACAGCGTTTCAATCTCGTTATTGTAGAGATATTCGATGTCGTACATCAGTTTCTCGTCAAGAAGATAGAGGTATAAGTGGAATGCCAGAGCTATTTTGTGATGTGAATCGCAGCCTAGTTTCCGCATGTCTTGCTTTATTTTAGTTTCGATATCCATGTTGGGGAATCAGAAACTGTTTTTATTTTCTCTCAAAAATCTTCCGATTCTCGGTCTAGGTACCGATTACAACTCGGTTGTAATGTAAGATAAACAATGAATGATCAGTCCACAAACTGTTATGATGCTAAGAGCTACCACAACATGCCATGCCAGCATGCAGACTGCAGACAGCAGACGGTGCACGTGCATGCACGTTAACAGAGTTAGCACTAGCACTACTACACACACATTTTATTCTGAAGAAACTTCTTATCTTCATATAATGGCATCTGTCTTGTTGACAATTTTGCCAGTGTCAAGTGATTGTTTGATTAAAAATTCTTAGTCCATCGTCATTTGTCTATTGTAAACGCGGAACGGCCGTCTAACTTTCTCGGGATTCCTTGTCGTTCAAATCACATTGCAACGTACATTTATAATTCAAGTGTCCCTGCTTGTGACATTAAATCACAATTTATTTTAAAAAAATCCGCTAAGATTACTGAGTAAAACATGCAATAGCACGAGAAAAAATTGTTGTGCTATGTTACTTCATGAAATGACCAACTAAGAATCATTTTGAAAAATCAAAATCTATCAATATGTCTTTTTCTCTCTTCATACAATGTGAAAATGAATGTATTTTCAGAAAGACAGCTGGCGCATGGCATATACTGCTCTATGTATAAAACTTTCTAAATATATTATAATGCAACACTTTTATTTTCAACTGTCTACATTTTGTGTTAAGAGATCGTGTTTTAATGGTTAGAATTGTAATCCAGATTACAAAGTTAAACTTATGTTCTTGAAAAACAAGAAAAAAAAACTGAGTTACTCGACAATATTAACAAGTTAAAAAAAACTTCACTGACATTGACTAAACAGATAAAATATCTGACAGTTGTGATTGCGTTTGTTATACTTTTAATCTAGTTCTGCTACACAACGCTCGATGTCGCTAGCATCCCATAAAGTTATTAGAAAGTGGTTGGTCTACGAAATGAAATAAGGTTACATCTTACTATTTTTTATTAATTTTATAATTTCAGTAAATATTACAGGTATCATAATATCCACTACATTATTATCAAGTGGCATAACTAGGGTGGGGTAGAAAAAGCCTTAAAAATTAATAAAAAGCATACAAAAAATAAATAGATAAGTACAACACAATACTATGTAAGTAACCAAATAGCTGTTATAATAATATTTTCAGTCGTACATAATATTTACACTAGGTACCTATACTATTAAATTATTCAGTAGGTACTTTACCTAATAGTAGGTAGTAGGTACCTACCTACATACTTATTAATTTTGGTTGTGGCCACAATCCAAAGTTTATACTATTCTCTATTTAATAAGCTATAAGAAATTTCAGGTGGAATCAAGTAAAGAGTACAAGCAATAACTATTTACAAGATTTCACCAATTAATTTGATTAAAATACTTTAGTATCTTAACTATTTTCGTTTAAGTACGACGACGCTAGATGGCGTTACGCGGATCTATTTTGTGCTCTGAATGTTGACTCGTTTTATTTTTAATGGAGGTATTAGGGATTGGGTACCTAGACCATTTTAATCCTTATTTACGATGTCATAAACTCAATGGTCACTGTCCTGATGCAGGGTGACCATGAAAACACCAGTGACACGATAAATAATAGGTGATTAAGGATACCTCAGTTTTAGGGCAAGCTTTTTTGATTTAACTTTTCGTATTTCATGGTTGCCCTTTGGCAGTTAGAGTCTATCACTGTCACTGATTTTTAGTAATATCATAGATGCTTTTTGCAAGACACCTTTATCTGTCCATAATACTATTTCAACTTTGAACACAGTCTTTAGCACCTATAGAATATCTTTGCTAGTTTTGATACATTTCCCTCTGAAACAGATCTCGGTTTCGTGTGACACTTCAGTTGACATCGCCGTACTCACAGCATTGACATTCATAAACACTGATTTTGTAGTTTCTTCTACTTTCGGCGTTTCTGTAGCTTTACTTGTTTCTACCCTGTCTATATACTCTGTAACTTCATTTGCTTCTGTAATTTCATCAGGTATATAACTACTTTCTGTAGTGACCATTTTTGGTTTGTTTTCAGTTGTGATTTCGATTTCTTCTGTAGTAGTTTTTGTTTTGTTCCTCGCTTGTTCAATCTCGTCATCTTCAGAAGTGACACCGAATAGATAGTCCATAAAACTGAATCTATCAACTTTGCTAGTGTCTTCCACTTTTGCTGTGGTTGGTTCTGTAGAAGTGTTGAATAAATCATCAACTGTAGGATTTGGAGAGCCAGTTCCTAGATCAATTTCACCAGGACTAGTGTACTTTTCTGTACTTTCTTTGTCTACTGTTGTTGACTTTTCTTCATCTCTTTCAGTATTAGTTGTTAGCTTCGTTATTTCCATAAATTCATCGTTCGATGCATTTTCTTCATCTTCTTCTGTACTAAATATATCTTTTAGAAACTGGATTGTTGGCTTATACGTAGTCACGCCTATCCTTGGTTTCTCAAAGTTTATTTTCTCATGAGACTGTCGAAGTGGTTGTCCGAATCTGTTGACAGTGTTGTGGTAGTACTGAGATTCAGCTACTTCTATCGCTTCTGCGGAAACGGGACGGACTTTGACTTTCTTCCAGAATCCTCGACGGTGGTTCGCGCTTGGTTCTTCCTGTAAAAGAAAAAAAATGTTTGAATGTTTGTTATAGAATTGCGTTTTCTGGTTTAATAATTATAATGTCATGTAAGGTAAGTTTGTCTAAAATTGAAAATAATATTTTCAAAAACTGTTTTGTTCAAACCTTACCTCATTTGACCGAGTAGCATCTTCGGCCGTAGGTTCTACCGTCGTGGATTCCTGTTGGATCGGTGTCGTTTTTACGTAAGCATCTCCTGAAGTGATAATTCTTTCTGGAGGAATCTCTCCGATCTCCCCGCCCTTGTGCTTCATCACATTACTTGAATACTCGTTTTCGTCCTGTTCTTCAAGGCTTTTCATTACTTCTTCAAGCATGCTTTCAAATGTTGACATGCTATCACCAGCATCACTCTTTGTTACTTTACTCTGTTCGACCAAAGCTTCCAGCGTTGGTGGGATGTCAGGAATCTTCTTATTATTTCTGTTATTTGTTGCTGGAGTCACAGATATAAGTACATCTTCAAATTCATTTCTTGCTGTTATGATATCCAGGTCACCTCTGTCTGATCTACGTTCTGTTGTTGCGAACTTTTCATCGTCGACTATGTTGTTAGGATTGTATGGTTTGAAAGAATCTGTGGATATTTTCTCAGACCAAATATCTGTTTCTGGTTCTACGTATTTCGGTCTGTTGTACGAATAGTTTGTGTCTTGGTCTTCAGTTTGTTCAGGTTCAGGTTTCTTATTGTATCTTTCAGACAATCTTGGTCTATGACTGTATCTAGTGTGCAGAGGTCTGACTGATGTAGAGGTTTCAGTTTGTACTTCGGCCTTTCCACTCGGTTTATCAGTTGTTGGCCTTCTCCCTCTGAACCTGTTCTTTACCTCATACTTGTTTCTACTTGTAACTACTTTATCAGATTCAGTCGTAGTAGTTGTGTAAGTGTAGGTTGGCCTTCTTCTACGGATCGAGCCACGCTTCGTTGCCGCTTCTTGGGTTGATGTAGATTCAGTAGTTGGCTCTGGTTTGTATACAGGGTGTTTAGATTCAAATTCATGCCGGCCGTGTACTTGCTTGGTTTTTAAATCGGCTTCTATTTCGTCAATTCGCATAGTGGTACGTCGTTTATCAAAAGCGGGTCTGTATGTGACTGGTCTACGTCTATCAATTTTTACTCTTGGAGATTCTGTTGAAGACTGATGGTACTGTCTGATTACTCCTGGCCGAACTCTAACCCTGTTGTAAGAAGGCGTCGTCTGAACAACGTTTTCTTCCTCCTCTTCTACGCTTGTAACCGTAGTGGTTTCAGCTTCAGGTGTAGTTGTTTCAGCCCGAGAGTACTCACTATTGACAGAATAACTTGGACCATTTTGTTCACTCAATGTTATAGATTCGGTAGCGTAAACGGGTTCTTCTTTTTGAGCGGTTGTTGGTTTGGCATAAATATCTTCTTCTTTTTCTGTGACAATTTCCTCGTAAGACTCTGAAGGGGCTACGCTGCTCTTTACATAAAACTCTTCATTGCGAGTGGACAGTCTAGGTATGTAGGAGGTTTCAGTTTGAGCAACAGTAGTTCTTAAAGGGAATACGGGAATATCCTCGTTGGATTCTGATTCTGGACTAAACGGGCTTATTGCCTGTACTTTTTCGTTAGTATACGCGTTCTCGGTATCAAAACTGTCTGTGACATATTCCACGTTCTTGGTTGAATATATTTTGGGGCTGGGCTCGGTAATAGCTTCAATATCGACTGTACTCATTCTTTCTTGTATAGTTACTGGATAGTTTTGATGCAGGACATCACGTTGATAGGCTAAATCTTGATCTATTTTGCCGTTGTTTTTTTTCTTTTCTTGCTCATCACTTTCATTAGGCTTGTAGTGGATACGCCCTCTAGTTCTGGTTCTAGATGATTTCGTGGTACTCTCACCACTGCTATACTCGATAGGTTTTCTTGTTGGTTTCTCGGTAGCAATCTTATTAGGTTCGTACCTTCTAGTTGGTAAAGGTTTCCTTTCTCGCAGCGGTCTGCGAGTGACAGCTCTAGTGCTGTATTCACTCGAATCAGATCGTGGGGTTGTGGTGTATCGTGTGCGAGTTCTTGTCCTGATTGGTCGTCTAGTTGTTGTAGTTGACGAGGTCGTCGAGGTTTTGCTTTCTTCACGATTGCTTGTTTCATATTGATTGTATTCATATTTATGTTGCTCACCTTCAAATACTGAAGGAATATTATCTTCAGTTATATTCTCATTTACTGTTGGTGCTTGGCTTGGTATGTTTAGGCTTTCTGTGTATTGAGGAGGGCTGACTTCGGCAATGCGAGTATTAACAGGATTGTCAGATTCAACTTCCGTTTTTGTAGTATATTCGTTTGTATTATAAGTGGGGAATCTTGAATTTAGCACTTCAGACTCATAGTGGATTTCAGGACTGTAGCTTTGTACATAGTTAGGCGGAGTCTGTTGTTGGTATGTCTTTTCAGTCACCACTACTTCCACTTTAGCTGTAGTAGTACTAGGCTTAGACGGAACAGGAGCTGGAGTTTCAACATCTCCAGGGGTAACAGGTTCTTTATATTCCTCAAAGTACGTATGATAGTCTAATGGAGTACTAAAGTGGAACGCTTGGTTTATCGAGTAGGGGTTATGAGTTTCGAGCAGTTGACTTGGGTACGTTGATGGCGGTTTAGGTGTTGTTGTTGAGATAGTAGTTCTCTGAGTTGTAGTGGTTTCTTTTCTAGTTGTTGCTGAAGGTTGGACTGGTTTAGGAATAGGGTAGTGATTCTGAGGTACGAAATCGTATTGAGCTCTATCATCACTTAAGAAATAGTTTCCACTCTTAATTGGAGTCGCTTCAGGCTCTTTAAGCGGTTTGAATGTGGATATCGATTGAGGCTCAAAAGAATAATAATTGGATTGGTAGTTTGGTTGAATATTGTTGACCTTCGCTGGTGCGGCTGTGCTGTAAAAGCTGACAGTCGGTTTATGAGTCACAGGTTTCTGTTCCTGCCTGTACACTCCTGTATAGTAATTAGGCTGCACATTTTCTGTCGAAGGTCTCTGAGTCGTATCTCTGATCTGTGAGTTAATGACAACAGAGCCTACATGTGGAGATGGAAATGGAATTTTTGCAAAACCTTGAGGAGTGTTGTAGCTCAGTGGAGCTACGAAGAATGGTAGCTGACGGAGTTTCTTATCAGAGTTTTCAATGTTAGAGAGATAAGGAAGCTC
The DNA here is from genome assembly GCA_948098915.1 of Lampropteryx suffumata. Classification (NCBI taxonomy): domain Eukaryota; kingdom Metazoa; phylum Arthropoda; class Insecta; order Lepidoptera; family Geometridae; genus Lampropteryx; species Lampropteryx suffumata. The sequence goes on along the minus strand of OX402568.1, from coordinate 12,678,609 downwards.
AAACTTAACGTATTTGTCTAGGGGTTGCAGAGAAGATGGACCAATGAAGACCTTAGGAGCGTTTAGAGGGTTGACGGAGTCCAAAACAGGAACTGAACTGGCATGTTTGAGAGAGTTCAAAACATCGCCAACTTTGATCTGATTATTTCTCCTTGCATCTTCCGTTAAGAAAATGGCTAGAGGAGGCTGATGAGGCTTCAGTTTCTTAGGCTTCGGAGTCGTAGAAGGAGCAGTAGGGAACGGGCTCGATATGGTTGAAAACTTCGGTACTTGATCAATATCTTTAACCTGTGCGTTGAATTCGTTAAAATAGTTTTGACTGGAGTAATCTGCGGGTTTTTGGATTGGCCCTTGACTACCTGGAGGGTTTAAATCCATGCTCATAATTTGAGAATTAGTTATAGGACTTCTGAAGTTAAACTGTCCTCGGTTTAGAGATTCTAAAGGCACATAGAGTAACTGTACTTCCTCTCTTTCTACCTTAGGACTGCTGTGCAGTTCAGTTTTAGGTTTTTCATAGCTTTCAAACTTAATTTTTTGCAGTGACTGCGGCTTCTTCTGATTGAAAAAAGCACCCGAGGAGTTGTCTGCTCGATATCCATCAACGAACATAGGTGTTTCTTGCTTCTTTGCTTGGTTGTTGAAAGTTTTCAATAAAGGAACTTGGTTGTAAGACTTTACTGGAGTAGCAGCAAGTTGAGGGGCCCTTCCGAAGCTTTCGAACTTGACTGGAGTGGACGGGATCGTCTGCGGTCTTTGCTTTAGCTGCGGGATATTGTCATAACTGAGCTGTGGGGTGATAAATCCTTGACTAAGTGGGAAGCTAGGCTGCTGAAGACCAAACCTTATACTATGCCCAAAACCTTGTTCCGTCAAGAAGTTTTGAGGTGCTGATGGTACGGATTGTAAATACAACTGTCTATTGGACGGGGAGTTGTAGTAAGCTCTGGATGGAAAGGTGTCAAAGCCAGTCGGTCTTGTGATCCCAGGGAACGGTTCAGACAGTATCCTCGGCTCAGCGATGGCTTGACGCTTGATAGGTGGTAGCGGAGGTTCTCTTTCCACTGGTCCGGAGAGTGGGACCCAGTCACTAATGTCTGCGGTGTAGGTGCTGATCTGACGGGACCATCGGGACTGGTCTTTGGCTGCTGTCACTGTCAGGAAGAGGATGACAGCTGTCAGTTGGTGCACTGTGAAGTGCGCCATCTGGAAAAAAGAGAGGGTTTGTCAATATCTCGAAAATGCTAGGTTATTCATTAAGATTTAGATAAGCCCAGTCGTCTATGTAAATTGTTGTCGTTTCTTTTCATTGATTTATCTTTTTTTTATTAATAATCTGTGTATAAAAGTAGCAGTAACGACAACAATAGACCACTTTAACCCTTTCATCATACTGGTTAGACAAAACTAATGACTCTATAAGAAGAAGTAACTGCGAAGCCAATCGCAGGCATCGAGATCATCAATTTATATATAAACCCATGTTCACAAGTCGTGTTGCAAAAAAACAATAAAGAAGCCAGTCGCTTGTTTCGCATGTCTGTCATCCAAAAATAAAATGTCACTGTCAAAAACAGGCATAGCTGGTTGTCGATAGATTTTGTAAAATTTTACAGTCGTCCATCACTGTAGTTTTCATTCCTCTATGATTTTCACAGCAGTTAAATTTTATCCGAAGCTTAGGGCTATTGTAACTAGTGTCTTCAATTCTAGAGGTTTTAATGTGGGTTAGTCGAGTTCATTAATCTTTGAGACTTTTCGCAAACAATGTAAACTTATACTAAGAATGGATGGGAATTTATACAAAGTGATAAAATCACATCGTTACCTAATATTACGCGAACAATATGGCATAAAGATAAAGTATACGTAATTGTATGTTTGTATAATTAGGAAGATATTTTTATAAGATGTCTCTAATTTTTTTTTAATAATGCCGGACATTTCACACAGCATCATCTGGGCCCAAAGTAATATGTTATGGGTACCACATGACTGATATACTACTTATATTATTTTTTTTGTAAATACATACATATTATACATAGAAACACCCAGACCCGAGACAAATAGTTGCAGGTCATACAAACATTTGTCCCGCGGCGGGAATCGAACCCACAACCTTCTGCGTCTCAGGCAGGCCTTTGCCCACTGCGCCACAGAGGTCGTCACAATCGTTTATGTTTAAGTTCAAAATTGAATAAAGTACCTAGATGGGTATAGCATCGCTTTGACTGGCTTGTCAGCTCAACACTGCAGGTTTGGGGTTCGATTCCCTCCCAGGACGAACATTTGTGTGATGAACTTGTGTGGTTTTATAAAGTAATTATAAGTATGTATTTAAAAATATATAAGTATTTTATCAGTCATCTGGTTCATTGTTCAGACACAAAATACTTATTTGTACAAGGTTTGCCGCTAGATGGTGTTGTGTACATTGTCCAACATTATTTATTTATTACTAGCTGACTCGTGCCCACATTGTTGGGCAGTTACACAATTCCACAAAAAATATTAATGTACTAATACTAATATGTACTAATGTACTAATATCTCTGTTAAAAAAATAGCTATTCAAATTATTGTAAAAATTACAGAGTATAACAAAGTTACGGGAAAATATTGATAGATGGCGCTGGTGGCCACCCGCGGCTTCGAGCCTTCACCCGCCCCGTTCCCGTTCCTGTTGTTTTTCCGGGATAAAAAATAGCCTATATACTTATCCAAGTTACTAACTATATTCATTTTAAGTTTCATCCAAATCGGTCCAGCGGTTCTTGAGTTATAAGTGGTGTAACTAACACGACTTTCTTTTATATATATAGATTTAAGTTCAAACATGCTTCAGTAACTATAACTTACGTATAGGGTATGCCTTGCTGGGTGTAGGTACTAAATTAAAGGTCATGCAGCTTTTAGAATATGTTAATATTAGTGGATAATCCACACAACCGGCAGGCCCCAAACTAAGCAAAGCCAATGGGAAACGAATTAACTGATAGAATACTTACATGTTTGTAAGTACATTAATAAATAAAAAAACGTGTTTGACGCCCGACAGAAGTGATAACTTAAACCAATCGAACTAGCGCTGTGGGTTAGAGTGAAAGAGGAGAAGCCTACCTACCGCTGCCGTATTCGTGATAGAAAGGGAAGCCAGACAGACTGGCGCCGTACGCGTTACGTAACGAAGCGTTTACCCTCCCATAAGAAGTTATCACTTCAATAAATATTGCTGAACAATGCACACAACACCATCTAACCCCAAGCTAAGCATAGCTTGTATTAAGAGAAACAGATGACTGATATAATCATACTTTGATATATATATTATTATAAATGTGAATGTAAGTTTGTTTGTTACGCTTTCACGAGAAAACTAATTAACCGATCATCTTGAAACATTGCACACATATTCTTGGAGGTATTAGAAGTAACATAGGATACTTTTTTAGGCTACTTTTTATGTAGGTACCACGCGTGCGAAGCCTCGGGCAGCAGCTAGTATAATATTATAAATCCGAAAGTAACTCTGTATGTTTGTTACATTTTCACGCCTAAACCGCTGAATCGATTTTGATGAATTTTGGTATAGAGATAGATGAGACCTTTGAAAATAACATAGGCTACTTTTTATGTAGGTACCACGCGTGCGAAGCCGCGGGCAGCAGCTAGTACTTATATATATTTAATTACATACATAAGATACTTTAGCACCGTCACTGTGAACTGTGACACTCAAACAGTGTCGGTGCCTCGACAAAATAATACGTGAGTAAAATCAGTGTAAAATGTAGAATAGATATTGTTTTACTTCTAGAAGTTTTATATAAAATGCGATAATGCCTTCATTTTGATATACGATTACTTATGCAAGAGAAGCTTTATACTATGAAATAATGAACATCAGAATTCTCCACACCTTGCATTAGCATGGAGAAATACTATTACCGTGCTCGCAATAAGGGCTAAAATTGCATCACAAGGTAGTTCTCATCTTACGCTATTGTTAGATGCATATTGTGTTACCTCATGATGACCTGGTTTGGCAGGTCCAGCAGTAGTTCCATGGAAATTATACAAAGCTGTTAAGAGTCGAGGGGTTAACACTAAGCCCTAGAGGTAGAGGAATAATTATAATTACGTTGTAAAAACTTAAAAGAAACGAGCTTCATTCTGAATTGAGAACGTCCTCCTTTTTTTAAGTCTGTTAAATTGTTGTTATTTTACCCTCTTTATTACTTTATAATTTTCGAAGTTCGTAAACACCACTGGAAAGTTACAGGAAAACAAAATACAAAATTTCGTTTATATGGATGACATGGTTAACTGAACCAATTTTGATAAAATTACTATGAGACCAATTGGAATTGGACCTTTTACGTAAAAACATTTTCAAATCGGTTCATAAATGAAGGAATTATGAGGTAACCAACAAAAAAAATAACTGAATTGGGGACTTCCTTATTTTGAAGTGGGTTTAAAATCAGTGGGATCTTTCAAAAAAGATGAGTCTTTTGTTGATAAGCATAGCATCTTTTTTTTTTGATATCAGACTCTAGTGGTTATGCTAATAGACTTCGACTTCGATTATTTTTGATCGTCTTGCGAAGCAAACATTGTGTTGTAATTTCATTCATTATTCTCAAGTTTTATCGGGTTTTATTCGTAATTTTGGTGGTTTTACTCAAATAAAGAAATTATTTGTTTCGGGTCTGGGATTTTCTACGTATAATTTATATGTATTTACAAAAAAAATATGTACGTAATAGTCATGTTATACCCTTAACACAAACTTACTTTGTGTTGCTGTGTGAAACTTACGGCATTATTTATAAAAAAAATAAAGCTAGAGTTATTGACTCGGGTGTAAAAATAATACGTATAATTATCATTACATTAGTATAAAACTAAGTCGCTTCCCGCTGTCTGTCTGTCCCTATGTATGCTTTAGGAAGGTTTTTAGATCTTTGAAACGACGCAACGGATTTTGATGCGGGGTTTTTAATAGATAGAGTGATTCAAGAGGAAGGTTTATATGTATAATACATGCATAATATAGTAGAGAAAAATATATAAGAAATAATTTTAGAGGTTTCTAATGTGATGTCGTAAATAAACACATTTTTTTGCGGTTACATTGCAAACGCTGGCTGATGTATCAGCATTGCATTTTCCCCGTGCGAATCCGGGGCGGGTCGCTAGTTTTATATAAAAAAGGCACCATTTTATATAAAATAACAGTTGACGAACGACATGATACGACTTTGTGACATCATACTATAAACAATAAAAGCACTTAGCAAAATTTACATTATATGACAGATGGCATTAATGAAGAAGAAGAAGGAATGTATGGCAACATGAAAGGATCTAAGATATGAATTGACAGACTTGGCCAGTCACTTTTTTTCAATTTTGCAGGATTACAAATTGATTTTAATCTATATGTTAGCATAACGTAGCGTCGTAGCGGTAGGGCATTACAGAATAACGGGGCCCTTCGTGAGGCCTAACTATGCTGATACCAGAGTTGGCTAGCTAATAAGACTGGTATTTTATTAGCTTAATATAATTAGTCTCGAACTTTCACATAAATGTGCTCCATGAAATCGTTGGAAAGTAAATTACCTTGCTACATTCAATTACCCACGAATTTCGGTTACAATATCGTTTACCTACTTATTACTTTTTTGTTTAGTCTGTTCAGTAATAGGAGAGTCGTGGATTATACTATTTCTAACTGGCTTTAAATAATTAAGTTTTAAAAATAAAAATAAAACAGGCTTCATTATTTAAAAAAAAAGATACAACCTCCTTGAGAACTGAATTAGAACTTCCACCTTTTTTGAAGTTGGTTAAAAAGGATTAGAAAAATAAGTTCTTCCAAATGCCAAATGTGCTAAATGTTTGTATAATCTGCAAGTATTTGTCTCAGGTCTGGTTGTTTCTATGTATTATATGTATGTATTTACAAAAAAAGTATATAAATAGTATATCAGTCATGTAATACCCATAACACAATCTCTGCTCACTTTAGGGCCAGACGATGTGTGGAATGTCTGGGATTATTTATTTAATACATTCTGACCGCGCAAGTTTAAAAAATACAATTATAGTTTGTGTTCCTTTCCTTGTCTATTTGTCTATGAATAGGTTTTCAACTTCCGTAAATAGACACTAATGATAGAGATCTTTGCTGTATTGATCCAGTGGTGCAGGGAAAGTTGTAATGATGTTTTCACCACAGTATTACGAGGAAACTTCGGTTCTATGTTTATAGAATAACATGGTTTTTATCTAACAAATGAATAACTACTTAAGCAGGTATTATATTAATACGTGAAGCAAAAACTTTGTACCCCTTTTTACGAAAATTGCGCGGACGGAGGAGTAAATTTCGCACACTTATAGTTTATATAGAGAAGGAGTGCAGAATGCTAATCCTTTTTTTAATTATACATAAAAAATACCTTATTTATTAATGAATTATGGTCGAATTTCGACCAGTGGGCGACTATTTCATCAGATCAGATCGTAAATGACAAACAAGAGTTCATAAATTTAAAATTATTATTGGTGGATGTTTTGACACAACCATTTGTCAAACTAAATAAAGCTTATATATACATAATTTAAACTACCCTATAATATTAAATAAACAGACTGTTTATTTATAAAACATAAAATAATAATCATATAATATTTTGACCTTATTTCACAACAAAGTTACAGAATTCATATTAATTACATGAATATTAAAAACAGTTAGGATTGAGGAAGTTGGACGAAAAATATTAAAAATATATTTAATTTAAAAAATATTCATTCAATCAATCAGCAGGTAAACAATGGCGGCAAAAATTTCGACTTTTTCCAAAAACAAGATACCTACATACCTACTCGTATGTTGAAAGTATCATAATAAGTAAGACAGATAGGTAACTTAAGAAATAAAATGACCCAATAGCTACTTAGTATGGAAAATAAAATTGTTAGCAATAAACAAGTTGTAAGTAGGTAATTATCTATTTAAATATTCTATACGCAAGTTTTACAAAACAATTTACAATGTGTGGATGAATGTAATGCATTGGTGACCATCTCGGACAGTTCTGCGTGAAACGGAACGCACGCCTACCGTGAGCACGCTCCGTTTTACGCAATTTAATTAATCAATTAACAGTCCTATAAATCACTATTGCTCGTTTTGTTAGTTAGTCTGCAAAAGGTCTTCTTCTTCTTCGTTGATGGCATGTGTCATATGATGACAATTTTGCCAATGCCAAGTGTTTAGATTGTTTATATAGTAAGACGTTAGAGAGTCGTATGTTATCGTTTGTCATTTGTTATTTTATAAAAAATTGTATCTTTTTTATAAAAAAATCCTACTAATTATTTTTGCTCGTATCACAAGGAAACACAAATCTTTTTTTCCAATTATTTACACCCGAGTTAATAACTCTAGCTTTATTTGAATAAAATCACCAAAATTACAAATAAATTCTGAAACAACTTTGAAAAAAATTATAATATAAGAGCGCAATGTTTGTGTCGCAAAACTGCCAAAAATAAGGCAAAAGGTCAGTGACCTGGATAGCTTTTATGGCTTTCTTGATACAATCAATCACCATCAGTGTCAATTCGCAACGGGAGATTCGGTAATTGAGTATAGACATTGTTTTAATGATTACTTTGATTGCAACTGGATCCAGTATTGACAATATGTGTTTCAATCGACTGTTCGAATTTAGTATTACGTAAGTTAGTTATTGTTTGTATGTGTTACAAATAACAACAACGTTTCGTAATACCAATTAATCTAAAAAAGTTAGAAGACCATGACTTCGAACTTCTTTGGTTCTACGACAAGCCTTTTATTTATTTACGATAGTTTCTTTCACCGTTCGAGAGTACTGGTATAAATATATTTTTCGGAACGAAGTTTCTTATCGCACGGTACGTACGTACTTTCGCTAGGCGAAAGAAAGTGTAAGATTTTTCCGTCACGAAATTCCGTCACGAACCCTTTCTTTAGTGTAGACGGTTATCCATAGGGTGAACGAATTAATTAATTAGATGAATTGAATGATGCACAATAAAATGTTTATATTCACAACTCGAAAAAATATATTAATTACGAAATTTCCTACCATTCCTTCAATTCATGAGTTATTGATTTATTTACGATCTGCTCACAAGCTCTGCTTACTTTGGAACCAGATGATCCTGTATTAAATGTCCGGGATTATATATTACTTATTATTATAATTATTGTTTCTGCATTTCATTTCATTGCTCTCAGACGCTAGTAATTCATTCATTTGTAATTGTGAATCAATAATATAATACGTTTATTAATAATATACTAAGTACGATAGGAGCTTCGTTTCAACCGAGCGTTCCACGACACTCTAGCATTTTTTATTTTCAATCTCGTACTCCACTGGATTCGAACCTACCTTAGGTTCGGAAGACGTAGCCACTGTCACTAGGCCACCAGTACCCTTAAGTGCACTATTATGACTAGACTATGTTGATACTTTACGAACATTAGAACAGACAAACAGACCCTCTTTGTTTGCGTTATTAACGAGTGAAAGTTGTTCCTTAGCTCATTTGAAGTGCTTTAGAAAGTGTTAAGTACTAGGCGTGCCCTGTGTGGTATTTCTTTAACTCCAGCCAACCGGCGTCCTATTTGACTAAAAACTTTTTTAACCGACTTCAAAAAAGGGGGAGGTTCTCAATTCGCCGGAATCTTCTTTTTGAAGTATAAACTTCTTTAGCATCGTTGTGATTTGAAAGTCGATGAAACGAAAAAGCGACAGTATAAAGAGACAGACACATAAATTCATAAGATTTAACGTGGGAGAACATGAGATAGGAAGCATTATACGTGTTTATTATTACGTGTTTGTGCGCGCATGCGTAGTACAAAGCTTGAGAAAAGGCATCACAACAACAACGTATGTTTTTTGAAGGTTTCACTTCTACCACGTGTGAATTGCTCACATGTTTTTTTTATTTTTTTTATGTATGTTCACTGATTACTCAAAGACGCCTGAACCGATTTGGTATTTTTTTTGTTTCAAATGGTATACTTCCCATTTAAATTTATCCCATTTATCGAAATCAGTCGAGCGTTTTTTATAAAATATATATTTTCGTTTACTCCAAAACCTCGCTGTCTCATTGGAGCAGTGCGTGTTGGCCTACCCATTAATATAAACAGAATACATCTACATTCCTTTATTGAAAAAAAAAATAGTTTTTTTAAACGTAATTATTATTACAACTCAAGGACGACAGCATTAAGAGCCTAGTGCTTATAAATCTGCCTAACTAGTAATTTTCTGTTAGTTTTCATCATTATATTTACCTACATAGTGCCTCTCTTTCTACTGCGTAACTCTCTCGTCTGCCGCGGTACTGCTGAATTAGCCCAACATGTTAAGTGCACCAATGTATTTGTAACTTCGTGCCTAAAGTGCGGAGTAGGCCTTGCCTGAAGTGCGATATACCAGAAATTTGTGGCTTTATGGCATACTATGTAAATAAATAAATAATGCCAGATATTTTACACAGCATAATTTAGCCCCAAAGTAAGCAGAGCGTGTGTTATGGGTACCAGGTTAATGATATATTTATACATATATACTTGTTTTTGTAAATATATACTTATTATACACTAGCTGGTGCGCTGGTGCCCGCGACTTCGTCTGCGCAGGATTAGTACTTCCTGTAATTCTTACGTTTTTTGCAGCGCACGCGCACGCACGAATAGCTTGCAGATTGCAGATTTTTTCCCACATACTTGACACTTATCGTTATATTTTGGACAATGTGATTTAAAATGGGCACTCTAATTTGAACTTTTTGGTAGCAAAATAAGGTTGTCCATATTTTAGAAAATTTTAGCTAGTCCGGCGAAACAACAGAATTGCCAGCAATATCTTTATAAATTATAGCCTATGTGTTATTCTGATGTATAAGTTATTGTAAAGTTTTATAAAAATCTATTCAATAGTCTAATCTATTCATGCAAACATTTGTCCTTACAAGAATCGGACCCGCAACCTTTTGCGTCTAAGGCTGGCCTTCGCCCACCGCGATCGTCATTTGGCTACAGATTTTGTTATATTTGGATGGCAACACTGTATCCAAACGTAGCATAAGGTATATCTGGTTAAAGGTGTATACCAGCAGTTATTCTTCATGGACATGAGCTTGTCGATGTACCGAGCGATAAAAAATATGAAGTCATTAGATCTTGATTGTAAATTTAAATGTCACTTGAAGTAGTTCAAACAAAGGAGAATGCCACTTGGTCTATTACAAGTTCCAAGGTTATTGTAACTATAATGTACTTAGCTCCTATCTGTACTTAAGGTTCTATATAATATAATATAAATATTGAACAGAAGAACAGCAACGAGCAACAGAGAAGGAAAACTTGAAACAAACCCGGCTTGGTGTCAGCCGTTATGCACCTGCAACCAAACCGACACCGCATGTACTGACTCGTCTTTCCTGCGGATTCTATCGGCAAGGTCAAGAGGTTAGTGTGGGTACCTGGAAAGGCCTGCGCTATTAAAAATAATCCCAGGCAGAGTGACGTCAGTGGAGAGGAAACTTCACCCACCTCAGCTTGCTGGAGTGGATCCATTAACGAAAGTTTTCAATTACAAATAACTGCTCTGTAACTTGACTGACGCCACCTAAATCATCTTCAACAGATGAACTAAGGCCAATTATGATCAATATTGGAGGACATTGCACACAATATCATCTAGCCCCAAACTAAGCATAGCTTGTACTATGGTGACCAGATGACTGATAGAATACTTATATATTTTATAAATACATACTTATGATACTTTATAACATCCAGACACAGAACAAACACGTATATTCATCACACAAATGCTTATCCTGGGAAGGAATCGAACCATCAACCTACATCACAGAAGGCAGAGGTACCAAATGAGCAGATAGGCCCGTCAAATAAATATTTAATGTTGTTTTTCATTTTGTATGTCTATCATCTGTCATCTCATAAGTGATGAGATTCTCTAAGAGTCATCATCTCATCAATATTCAAAAATGTCACCAAATTACAGTCTCACTCGACTATTCAGTTTCACTCAGTACAACATAACAATCAATTGACTACACGAGCCTGATTCTGATTCTGAAAACCAATACATTCTTCATTCAACCTATTATTACGACACATTAAGTTATTGTTTTGTCCGTTTGTTTATCTGTATCGTGTTCGGTTCGTCCGCCTGTTTGTTATGTGGCTCGTGTTCGGTATTGTTCAGGAAATGCTCCGATGTCTGGATTCCGAGGAAATGGTTACACTACAGTGCTGTATCTAATTTTATATTAACATGCTCAGAGGCATTAAAAGTGGTCTAGAAGAATTACGATTTAATAACTAGAAGAAGAATTAGAGGAATTACATTTGAAACACATGAGGGAATGGACAAGAACTTCAAATAACAGAAACAGACAGTATCTGATAGAAATGTATAAACTGCTGTAATCTTGTATTAGTTTTTCGTAGTTAAATTAGTTGTAAGATGTATCATACAATAAAGCGCTAGATCTGAGATCTAAGAAAAGAATGACGCTACAATTAAAAACCAAACTTCAAATATTGTTTTATATAATGACTTTGCAGATTGAAGGGTCTGATGATCTCAAAGTCAAAGTCAAAAGATATTTTATTCCAAACAATCACAAGGATTACTTTGAAACGTCTTACATACTAAGTGAATTTAGGTGCCAATTCCTTCTAACCCAATCCCGAGAAGAACTGGCAAGAAACTCGTCCTGGTCCTAGCGGTTTTTTGCATGATCCATCTTATAACTAGCTTAACTACGAAAATCGAATACAAGAGAGTTTATACATTTCAAATGTGTCGGTTAACTATCTGAGGGCACAGCAACATGAGGCCATGCATTCTTATCAATAATATAGTCATATACAATACGCTTTCTTCAAAAGACTACCCTTTATGTAAGCTTAAAATTTATGTATAGTATATAGACATAGTGTATAGACAGTAAGATCCGCAATAGGAGTCAAACCTGCTCCTATATCTGAGTCAGTGAGCCACCGAACCACAGAGGTTCAAGTTATTCATAGCCAGCCATAGCCATTGTATAAGTAACTAGTCCGCTGTGCTGGTAGCAGGTTCCGCTTGCAATCACGACTCATAGAATTAAACATATTGCGTGAAAGTTTTACTATGTCCTTGAGCTTTATTTAAACTATCATGAACTAATATTAATTCGTAGTTTCTGATGACATATTCCCACTTTTCAGAGAATTTACTGGATCGCAAAAAAGTGAGAAAATGTCATCGGTAGAGATGACATCAAATCCGCGTCAAATCTCGCCGAAAATTTAGTGTTAGATTTGAGCTAGTTGACTCAAGAAATCTCCCAACTGTCACCCATCCTAGTCGTGTCTACGCACAACGTTGCTTTGTAGAGTTACGACAGAGTTAGTTAGCTATGCTGTTTATAATTTATAATATTGGTAGAATAGTTTCACGAGATGACTGCCATAACAATTATTTAGATAACGATTATTATCATTCAAACTATTTTTTTTCTCTCCCAAATAAATAAATTAGTACGTACTATCTTAATATTTTAACATATGTTAAAATGGGTAATTTAAGTTGTGCGAAGCTGACATTCGAGCCAGCTCGATCAGGTTCCAACGGAAGACCAGCGCTTGGTAGCTAAGGCTACCCTTAGGCCTTATTTACGTAATATTTATTTATTTATTTCCCTTCGGTATATCTATCTTTTCATTGTGCTGGTCGTAAAACGAATTATCCCAGTTGTTTAGCGTCCATAACAAAGTAATTAAGGTAGCCTGTCATTACTGGCACGGTTCAGTGGCACTAGAAAGAATGCCAACTCGGTCATAACACATTAACATAAAGCCAAATGCAAATACAAATAAACGAAGCCTTGGATTGTAAACTAAACTATAAAAAAATACTTCTAGAAAGATTATGTAGAATTTGTCCAATATAGGTAATACAGAGATAACAGTCAGTCAGTTTTCTTTTAAAAACTAAAAGAAAACTGACTTCATCGAATGCATTTTTTTTGTAAGATTAAAAAAAAATATAGTTCGATTTTTTTTTTCATATTTCATAAATTTTTTTGAAGTCGGGTAAGAAAGTACTTTATCATTTTTCGAAATTCCTAAACACTACTGGAAAGTTACAGGAAAGAAAATTCGTAATTTCGGTATTTTGGATGACATATTTTTTCCAGCTATTATGATTAAAAAATTAAGCTACTAAACCGATTTTGATGAAATTTCTATGGGACCAATCGGAAAGTATATCCTTTCACATGAGAATTTATTATTTCAAATATGCTCATAAATAAATAAATAAATAATCCCGGACATTTCACACAACATCTTCTGGCCCCAAAGTAAGCAGAGCTTGTGTTATGGGTACCACATGACTGATATACTACTTATAAACTTTTTTTTTGTAAATAAATACATATTATACATAGAAACACCCAGACCCGAGACAAATACTTGCAGATCATATTTGTCCCGCGGCGGGAATCGAACCCGCAACCTTCTGCGTCTCAGCCACTGCACCTTAGCCCACTGCACCACAGAGGTTGTCAGATGAACGTAATCCGTAACGTAACTCCGTCATAAAAGACGGAGTTACGTGGTAAAAACAAAAAAAAAGCGCTAGGACCAGGACGAGTTTCTTGCCAGTTCTTCTCGGGCTTGGGTAAGGATGAATAGGTAACCTAGTATGTAAGACGTTTCAAAGTGATCCTTGTGATTGTATTGAATAAAGTATCTTTTGACTTTGACTTTGACTTGACTAACATAACAAAAAAAACAACTGAATTGAAAACCTCTTTTTTAATTGGTTAAAAGGAAGATACGTGAATCATTGCATGACATAAATTAGGTATATCACCGGACACTTCTCCTACTCGTAAGACTGACTCTCACTCACGTACGAAATTACAACCAGCATATACTGCTAAATTAATTTAGCAATATTTTCTGCAATCTCTCATTGCGTCGGCTTAATATCTAGATTTTTACAATACATGGTTATATAAGAATGAAAGTGTTATCATATTATACATCCAATTTATTTTCTCCCCATTTCTTATTACAACCTTTTTTGACAAGTCTCAATTACCTTGAAATCACACGATTTTAAACCTTAGTTCAGTTCCATAGAGCTATATTTTAGAATTTTTAGATGATAAATTACCATTAGGAACAAATTCACACGAATTTAGACCATATTTGAAGATATCTAAATCGTATACTCGATTGTTAGATAAGTACTGATGATTATACATTTTGCTGTGAAACTTTGAGCTCTAAAGGCATAGTTTTAAAGGCGAGAATGTTAGTTAAGAATCTCTTTGGCTTACCCAACCGTGGTGATTCTTTGAGGCAAGTAGAGCGTTGGATTTGCTAGTATTGTTGTAACGGAAATGTTTGAGCCTTTCCATTTGGGATTTAGGCTCAGCTGGCTTGGAGGATGTTAGGAAACCATTGGATTGTTCAATGATACAGCTATTTCAATGAGACATTTGTCGGCTATGCAGATTGCTGTGGTTGAAGATCGGGGAAGTATGGGAAGTCAGTCACTTGAATACACTATGATGTCTATCGACCGAGATACATGGTGAGATACCGTGAGCAACATCGGCACCTACCAAAAAAGTTTGTATGAAAATATAATTACGCGAAGTTGTTGGAATAAAATAATAATAATGCCGGACACTTAACACAGCATCATCTGGCCCCAAACTAAGCAGAGCTTGTGTTACGGGTACCGCATGACTGATATACTACTTATATACTTATATTTTTTGTAAATACATACATATTATACATAGAAACACCCAGACCCAGACGCAACCTTCAACTTCTCAGCCGGACTTTAACCCATTGCGCTTCATAGGTCGTCGATAATGGGATAAAGTGTTACACAAACTTTTTTTGAAAGAAGAGTCACGAGTCATTGCAATATATGTCGTATATCATCGTCATAAAAGTCTCTAGGCGACTCTTTGACAAATTACCCCACTTTTCCATATCCATATCCTAGTGGTCGCTTCACTTTTAAATGACTCTGCAATTTCCACATCTTGACCATTTTCTAAACGAAAGTCGGAGATACAATCTATATGTCATGAGCACTTGACAACATTCTCTATCACTGATGAGATAAGGGAGATAATTGAATGGATAGTATCTGGATTATGGTTAGTAAAATGACAGGAAAAGTGGTTCGACAAGTTTTGGGATCGGACTGGATGAAACCGGTTTATGATTCAACTGTGACGATAAAAAATATTTGGAAGTATTTCTGGTTAGTTCAATAGGAGTAGAGTCGTGAATCATTTTATTTGTGCCTTATATCATTGATATAAATGTCATTCTAGCTTTCGAAACAAACAGACTCTATTTGTGTAGCAGAGTATGTCATCATTGTGTTCCTTTTTAACCGATTTCAAAAGAGGAGGTTCTCAAATCGACTGTTTTTTTTTTGTTTGTTACCTCATAGCACCGTCATTTATAAAGCGAATAGCTGTAAAATAGTTACAGTAGAAACTTTATTTTATATTATTATAAATACTTACGGGTATTTATCGCGTTTATTTACCTATTTTTCCCGACGTTTCGACAGGTTTACACTCTGTCGTGGTCACGGGATGACATCCCGTCATCCCGTGACCACAACAGAGTGTTCTGATCGCGTAAGTTTAAAAAACTTTATTTTATATGTTTCTGGCTATAACTATTCTATGTAGGGCAAGCCTTAACAGCCATAGAAAGTGTTTAGATCCATACAACACATCGGAAACGCGTCTCCACAAACATACATATTTAGCTAAACTACTCTCGCTTCCGGAGAAGCGGTTTGTCGTCGTAATAACCATAGAGTTTCGTCTGTTATTTATGTAGATTATGGTATATGGACACTTTCTTGTTATGCGTCATTGAGGTGTCATAATCATTCAAAATTGTTTCTTTACTATTATTATAAATACTTACGGGTATTTATCGCGTTTATTTACCTATTTTTCCAGACGTTTCGACAGGTTTACACTCTGCCGTGGTCACGGGATGACTGTCAGTAGGTAAATAGGTAAATAAACGCGATAAATACCCGTAAGTATTTATAATAATGTGTTCTGATCGCGTAAGTTTAAAAAACTTTGTTTCTTTACTTTACATAAGCTTCGGTAACATTTAAGCATCGGGTGGGCCGTATGCTTTATGCTGGATTTGTTGTAAATTAATATAACTAGTGGCTCTGTGAGCTGTAGACCTCGCAAACATTTTACGAAATGAAAATATGAAATATAACTTTTTTACGTTTTCAACCTCCATATCTCCGCCATTTTGAAAATTTTCCAAAAAATTGTATCGACAAAAAAAATCTTTATAGTTATAGAACCTGCTCACAAAATTTCGCGAGAATCGGTTGAGAAATGCGACCTGTAGAGGAGAATATTCGGAGAGGCGTCGGACACACGATAGCATTTTGGCATTAAAAATATTTATACTTAAATACTTTCTAAGTACCGTGAGAACAAAAGGTCATAAATTCAAGTTGAAACGGCAATGACCGCGATGATTTCCGGTGACCTTGCGTTACATAACTCAGGGGAAGTCATTTGAGCAACCATTAGATTTATTAGCCGTTCAACCACTATGCTATTGTGTAGAAAGTTGATCAATATTAATTTGAGGATTTATTGGCAGTAATTTATACCAGCAACTTTCATTTGGCAATAAATTTTGGTAATTTTTACACGTCAATGAATTTGTTAGTTTTTTTATAGGTAATTTTGTGTTTGGAACTCAATGGTTGAAACATTAGACGTCCTTAGAGAAAACATAGTTTATATTTGTAAAATAAAACAATGTAGTTATAGTTTATAATCTTTTTCTTTTTTTTTTATGTTTTAAGTACCTTGTGACGTGTACGAGTGTATATAGAAAAAAATCTTAATCATCTTCTATAAATATTTATGAAACAATTGCGACAGTTGAAAATGACTCGACTGATAGAATAATAGAAAAAAAAACAGGAAATCCCATGAAAAAATTGGAAATTTTGTATGGGAATTGCCACTTCGGATTTCTTTCGATAGATGGCGTTCGTGACGGACCTATTGTTTGAAAATAAATTAATATTATAAATAGATGGTATTATTATTTCTAGCCTGCGTGTCCCACTGCAGGGCAAAGGCCATAAAATAACGAGACACCACAAAAAAAATTACGTCCTCAAAAATATCTGTATAAGAAGTAGAGATCTAACGAGGTGTCTACCGATCCTGGGGATTACCAGTCATGAGTATATTTTTGTTGAAATTGTATTGTATTAATTTAACGCCATTGTGACGACAATATCTATCTACCTATATATATAAATAAAAATGAATGATGCTAAGCGCATAACTCGAGAATGAGTCAACCAATTGACTATCATATATCACGACCCACTTGATGTTAAGTGTTACTGTACCCCATGGGCGCTTGCAATATCAGAGCTAAGAAAAAAATTATAATATTACACAGCGTCACCTAGCCACAATATAAGCAGAGCTTGTGTTATACTGATATACTACTTATATACTTTTTTTTTGTAAATACTTGCAGATCATACAAACATTTGTCCCGCGATGGCATAAATGCATGTACACTAATGCTTGGAAGCTGAACATCTGACACTGTGGTTGTACAAGAACAGCACATGTTGTTGCATGGCGAAAAGAAACTATTGTGCATGAAATTGTGTGTTTTATGACAGTTTTATGTTTTACTGCGATGGTTTCGATAAACTTTGTAATAAATCAGTGTCAAACAAACGAGTTCTGTTGAAAGTGAAACCTGCTGCGCCTGCGCAGACCACATTATTGCAGCTCGCGTATAGGATCTTTATTTATAGCCAGATTTATTTATTATAAAGAAAAGTTTTGCGTAACTATAAAATTAATAAATAATGTTGGATATTTTAAACAGCATCTTCGAGTCTAAAATAAGCAGAGTTTGTGTTATGGTTTCCATAACATATACTTATGAGTACTTAAATAGAAATAGAAAACATTAATAAATTCATACTAATATTATAAATTGACGAATATGTGTCTGTTTGTTACCTTTTCACAGATACATTTCACGAATGAATGAATGAATGAATTAACGAATGAATGAATGAATGAATGAAAACACTTTATTGTACCCTTTTACATGTTTAACAATACATCTCTATTTTTGTGAGTTATTTTCGTTATTATGTTTTATTTGGAATATAACTTATTTTAAACCTCTCAGCTATCTATATATTCTCACAGGGTTTTGTGACTGCTATGGTCTCGGCAGAATAACAGCGTCTACTGCTAAAACAATAGCCATGATAATTGCCTTAGCCTAAGCATAATTGCCTTGTTCTTTTCCTGTATTTTGTGTGTTATCTAAAACAAAAGTACTTTCAAAACATTCGTTAGTTGTACTATATATATTAACAAACACGGGTTCACGGTTCGCACTGAGCGAACCGTGAACTCGAGCGGCAACGAGCGGCCGCGGATCAAACTCACCCTGATGTAAATTCTTTAGATAAATCGAAACAGTGTCGGTGCCTGTGACGGTGTCGGTGACTAAATAATACGTGAGTAAAACCAGTATTTATCAAAATGTACATACATACTT
Organism: Lampropteryx suffumata; assembly: GCA_948098915.1. NCBI lineage: Eukaryota > Metazoa > Arthropoda > Insecta > Lepidoptera > Geometridae > Lampropteryx > Lampropteryx suffumata. Next base: position 12,659,849 of record OX402568.1, on the reverse strand, counting down.
ATGGTAATATATAAGACCCAGTCTCAGAACAAACATCTTACTAAATCATAACACAAATGTTTGTTCTGGGTGGCAATCAACAAGTTTTGCGTCACTATTCGCAACTCCCGGAGTATTATGTAATCAACAAAATTATATATCACCTAAAAAGCATCCCAAAAGCCATCCAACCATATTGGGCGGTGAAAGTGAAAAGGAGACAGCGTTTTTCATGATTGAGACTCCGCAATGATATACGAAAGTGAATGAAAGTTTTAAATTATATGATGAGGAAATCTGATGAAATATGGCTGATAAGTGCCGTTGTTTTAACTATCGTTTGATGGGTTGAATGCACGTCTGACTATCCTTTTAGGCTAGAATTAATTAACTTGCGGTCAACGCATTAGTGGTTAAAATCTTATAATAACTTATTAACAAAAAATAAACCGAACTACAGTTTCCCGTCAATTAGAATTAGATATATGGCCAGTTTCAATAGAATTGGTTAACAGATTAAAACACAATGCGAAGGTGAAGTGAAGTGAAGGTTTTTTTTTAATAATATTAATTAATCATCCTTGAAAACCTCTTCCGTTTTTCTTCGGATCATTTTTCTTTTTTTGTTTTTTTCTGATAATAGTCGAATCAAATAACCCAGACGTCATTACCGTACTGATTTTATCTGAAGATTTTGATAAGCAATATAAATATAATACGTGATACGAAGTAGGTTAAATAAAAGTATATTATATTTTTCTAAAACGTACAAGTTTTAATTATAAAATACATGTGAAACAGTTGAACTATCTCAGGACCGTTAAAAACGATCTATAGATAGCTCACCTGATCAGATCTAAATATGATTAGGTATGAGATGACCAATATTTAATAAAATACTACAGTTTATTCACAGAAATATTTACAGAAATGTACAAAATAATATAAAATACACGTGAAACAGTTGAGCTATCTAAGGACCGTTTAAGACAATCTATAGATAGCTCAACTGTCAATCCAGATCACTGCCAGAGGGCAGCGTTCCCAAGATACTGGCGGCATTACCACGTTGAATGGCAATGCTAATACGCTGAGCCAGATAGGAGCCAGCTCTTGGGTCATGCAACGTATCTACCAAAAGCCGTGAAATAATTTTGAAAACGCGGTGGGCTCCTGTTCCCCACGGGCCCAGGGTCTCGACTCCAAAAGGCTCAAATATGTAGGCCTTATCCAAACCAGCATAATAATAAATTAATATATTTTATTCATACAAAAGATTTGAACGCGTTTCTAGTAAGGGTTCAAAGGTTTTTAGAATGACAACATTATCAACTTTTATATCTTATAACTAATTTTAACGCTGAAAATGTTGTTGCGTGAAAATAAGGTTCGGTTCGGTTAGTGATCTAGATTAGCCGAGTTATCTACAGATAGGTATATGCAGTCGTTAGCTAGCTCAACTTTTTCACATGTATTTTGTATTATTACGAAAATTTATATTCTGTCAATTTACTTTATATTACTACTCATATATAAAAGTTCAGCTCAAATGTACAAAAACATTGAATTTGACTAACCTTGACTCAAAGTGACTTCACACGGTTATCGTAATGACTAGCTACTTGATTCTTTATTTGAAATTTTATAAAGTTACATAGCTCTTATAAATTAATTAATTTTCTCGGTGATCTTAGCGGAAATTGAAGCAATACATTTTAGACGATCGACGATCGACGACGATCAACTGCGATTTTGTGACGACAATATCTACCTATCTATATATAAATAAAAATGAATGTTGCTAAGCGCATAACTCGAGAATGTGACGACCATTTCGGTTATTTTTTTTTGTATGATCCTTAAGGCTCACGGAAGGCTTTAATACCAAAAAAAATGGGCTACTTTTTATCTCGGTAAAATTCTTTAACACGGGCGAAGCTGCGCACGGACAGCTAGTTTATAATAAAATAATCACTTGACATTGGCTTAATTGTCAGACAGTTGCCTTTACAGGAAGAAAAAAGAAGAAGACGGGTCAAAAATACAGAAGTCATTTCTATACCTTTTATTTTATAATTACGAAAAAATTGTTTATTTATTGATAAATCGAATTGAATAAATAAAGTAAAAATCAATAGATGTTTTAAGTGACGATTAACTTTTGAGATATAATAACCACACAATTATTCTAAAATATACAACATTAATTTGACTAACCTTGACATCAAGTGATTTCACATATCATAGTGATGACTTTCTACTTACATAACGAGTTTAATGATTCACTTTACCTCAATGGAGTCTTATTGATATTCTGTGCGAGACTTGCTTTGATGCTGTTATGTCAGATTTGTAAGAAGTCGCGATCTATTGTTATTCAAAGAGCTATTTCAGCGTTAGTAAAACTCGCTCTACATTCCTGGCAAAACAACACGAGAATAGAGACTCGTCAAGTCTCACGTGTTAATTTATATATATATTTCTAGGTACATAAACAGTTATGTCGAGTTATAGTATTTATTATAAAGATATACAGTGCAATAAAATATTTCGTCAAACAAGAATGAGGAAGGAATTTCTAACGTTGATATCGCTTAACATGCTTAGGGATAGTGATATCTAATAACATAAGTATGACGGCGCTGAGTTGACCATTTCGTGTGGTTTCCATTTTGTGTCGGTATTACGTGCCCGAAGCAAAGGGCTCTCGTGTAGTTTTGTGTTTGCGCGAGACACTCCCTTTACATTCCCGCTGCCGTCAGTCCGCAACGTCAGTAAATCCCTACAAAATGCCTGAGTATGAGTACCGAATGGATAACTGAGTGAGCGAGAATGAGGAGAGCAACTCTCGGTTTTATCCAGTTTTGGCACGAGACAGAGACATCTCGACGAGTATGTGGAGCGCACTTTTTTTTCGTGTCCAAAATATTGTATTTGTAAACATTTTGTTTCATATATTTTATTTTGTGTTTTTAACTGTAAGCTTTTACGATTGGTTATAGTACTTTACATACCCATGAATAAAAATAATTATAATTATCATAAAATATTGGTTTTATCACCGAGACCACCACCTTTGAGAATATTCACGAGTATATTCTTACTAGCGTCTCAAGAGTGGTAAATACCTAGTACTTATTTATATACCTTGTACATAAAAAGTAGTATATACCCTTTCCTAAGATACAATGACGTACAGACAGCGACACTTTCCAATTTATAAATTTAGTATGGATGATATCGTAAATGTTTAATACTGGTAATTTATTATACCCAAATGTCAGTTAGAAGCACAAAAAAAAAGAAATCAGTTTATGCTTCTACCCACAAAATACCTACTAAAGGTATTTTGTGGGTAGAACCATAAACTTATATAATAATAAGTATTGGTGGGAAATTTATTTTTCTTATGTTTGTTACCTGATTCCTTCGTCATTTCTGATTCGATTTGATTAATTCTTTATTCAAATGAAAGGATAACTTTCCGATTGGTCACATAGAAATTAAATCAAAATCGGTTTGGTAGTTTGCTTTTTAAATGAAAATAGCTGAAAAAAATATGTCATCCAATATGGTGTTTATGGGTTCCGAAAAATTTTATGGTACAAAAAAGCGTATATAAAACTTTTTAACCGACTTCAAAAACAGAAAGTTCACAATTCGGTTGTAATTTTTTTTAATTCAATGAAGTCGGATTCTTTTTAGTTTTTAAAACGTAATTATTAAATACATACTTATGATACTTCATAACATCAAGACACAACAAAGATAGATAGATAGATCAACGCTTTATTGTACACAAAAAAATACAGAAGAAATAATAGAAAAAAAAAACTGTACAATAGGCGGCCTTATCGCTAAAAGCAATCTCTTCCAGACAACCTTTGTATGGATAGGATAAACAAAAACAGAACGACGGCGGTGTTCAAAAAGTTACTTAATATACTAATACAAAATATTATACACGATAAACACATTGATTGACACATACAAAAAACACACATGAAATAAATGGTATAAATGATACCAGTTAGCAGTTTCCAGAAATGCTCACAGAACTATGTTCATCTTACAAATGTTTGTCCTTTCATGAGATTAACAATCCGTAGGTATCTACACATTTTCAAATGAAATTAACTATTGGAGGTTACTAACAAATTATATTTTTATACAGAAAGGTCATAAAACTTGGTTTACTCAAACCAAGTTTTTTATACCTTACACGTACAAAAGTATTTTTTTTAAGACAGTCGGTCCTCTCTTAGCGATTACACGGTCAATGCACCTGCGTCGGTCGTGACCACGAAAATGACCACAGAAGAAGACTAGTTATAGAGCAAGAGACAAGACATCATAGAACACAAGACAACATTCGTTTCTAGAGTTCTTAATTTAAAACCATTTCAAATTTTACGAGTTAAGCCTGACTTCCTACTAGGAAGTCTGGCTAAACTAGGAAGTTCCTAGTACAAATTAAATGTAATGGAAGTAAAAATGCTTGGTTTGTGCGAAAATTATACCAGAACTTTAATACCTGGGTCCGAACGTTTTATTAGCTTTTAAGGATTTGTGACACTATACAGCAAAATGATAAATTAGTAAAATTGAAAATTATACATTAGAAAATTGTTATTCTCATGAAAATGCGTATTTTTCAATACAGACCTTTTATTAATGAAGAGAAGAAGAAATACGTCAATGATAAATATTTCAATACAATAATACGGACCGTTTTGAAAATTCTTCTAACATTCTTACTTGAATCGAAGTGCCGATACCTCTTAACACCAATTCAATAATCGCGCAAGAACCTCGTCTGGTCTTAACGTTTTTAACCGACATCAAAAAGTGGAGGAAGTTTCAAATTCTTGCTTCATGTTTATTACCTCATAACTCATAAACGTTTTTCAGTGGTGTTAACGAATTTTGAAAAAAATCATAGAGTACTAATGTGTAATATTTTTTTCAACTAACTTCAAAAGGATGAAATGTTTCTCAATTCGGTTGTATTTTGATAGGCTCTAATTTCCTTCAATTAAGTCGGTTTTCGTTTTTAGTTTTTAAAACGTAATTATTATGTATTGTAATTGTTGCTAATGTTGCTAATTGTTCCGAACGATAACACATACTTGGATTCATTTATCGTGTTACTGAAATCTGTTTAAAATATTTAAAGATAAAATAACAATTCACGGTATGATCTGGGTATAATGCAGTTGTCTCTTAGACTATAATGAAATGTGAAAGCGACTTTTGACCGTTCATTTCACAAGTCAAATATTTTGAATTCATAATTGTTTTATATTGATCTGATAGAGAAAGTCTAACTAACGATCATAATCTGATTCCCTTTCGTTTGGGATTTAGTTACAGCCATCCGTAAGTTATAAAATGAAAGTGAAAACTATACGTTATTGGTGTGAGTTATATTAACTGACACTTGGTCAACAAAAGCATTGATATTGATTTATTTAACAGATGTGTAAGTAAGCTTAAACGCGCTTAGTGTTGAATTATTTTTAAAATAACCTAATTTTTAAAAAAAGGAGGTTTCTCAATTCGTCCGTATATATATATATATATATATATATATATATATATATATATATATATATTGATTTTGTGTTTGCGGATAGCTTTGTAGTTTATGAACCGATTTTGATGTAAATTATTTTGTTGGATTGGTGATATTCCATGGGTGGTACTATGATAAGGAAACCAGGATCTGATGATGGCATCCCAGAGAAATCGAGGGGAACCTTCAAAAATCGTAGTGGCGACTAGTGCGTTTGTTATTTTTTTCATTAATTATTTTAAAGCACTACTATTTAACGAAAGCGATCTGATGATGGAGCTATTCTTAAGACCCAGCTGTAAGTTTTCCTAAAACTTTGCAAAAAAATAAAAAAATATTAGTTTTACTAATATTTTCGTAAGAGTAAGCGCCGAACTCCGGTCACGGAGTTCATAGGCCGCCTGTAGGCCTTGGAAGCAAGGAAGCACTCAGATGAAAGTGCCACTACGGTCACCCATCCTATATCTGACCGCTCACAAGATTGCATAACTTGGTTGATCTGTTAGGAACGATAAAGTTAGTGTTTTATTTGTATTGACTTTAACCACAATAGTTACGTTAATACGTAATGTAACTATTAGTATACTACTTATAATAGTTTATTATATATAATTATTATACTACTACTATTATAATTATTACGTTTGTAATCAAACTAAAAAGAAAACCGACTTCATTGAATGAAATTTGAGCCTATAAAATTGAGACCCTCCTCCTTTTTTGAGGTCGGCAAAAAAGTTTTTATATTACGCTTTTTAGTACTCGTTCGAAATTCGTAAACACCACTGGAAAGGCACAGGAAAGCAAAAAATCTAAATTTCGTTTACTTGGATGACATAATTTGATTTAAAAGCTAGACTACTGAACCGATTTTAATGAAATTTCTATTTGACAAACATAAAAAACAACTGAATCCTTTTTTCGAGTCAAAAATTCATTATGTAATTGTATTTTATCGTGTATCGTGTGTATATTTTATTTATTTGTGTTCTATGGACTATGGTCTGAAATTAATGATTTATTATTATTATTATAAAAAGTCTCGAGTTTCGAGAAAGGATTCAAACGCTCCTTAGAGACTGCTTTCGTGCACTTATCATAATGTCTTTGTACTTTTTAGGTCTAACGACACCCAGACTCAGAACAAACACCTATGTTCATCACGCAAATATTTTTTAGGGAAGGAATCGAACCCGCACCCTAGCGCAGAAGGCAAAGCTACTAACTTAGCTTAAGGCCAGTCTGAATTTAGTAGGACGCGGGTCTGAACCCACGACCTTCTCATACCACTTCACCACCCAGCTAACACAATATTAGCGTTAGAAATCTAGGATGCTGACATCCGGTAGCTTTCAAAAAGACATTATTCTAAGCCAGTTAACTTTGCATAGCTTTGTATAATTAGACACAGCACAACTAACGAACATAGAACAAACTGATTCACATTTAAATCGGAAATAGAAGAGAAAACTATTATATAAGGAAATAAGGGTCTACGGAAAAACGATAAACCATATATATTACGCAAAAATAGCAAAGCTACAGCAGTAATAATAATAATGCCGGACATTTCTCACAGCATCATCTCAAGTAAGCAGAATTGGTCAAATCAAATAGTGCGCGCTTTCCCGGCTTCCTGTTACACACTTTCGCCCCTTTTCTCATTGAACAATTCAGCGATATTTTCACCCAGGCTTGGTTCACTTGTTTATTCTTAGTAAGTGTCTTTGAATCGTTTTTTATCCAAATAAAGTTTTTACCTAACCTACATAATGTATTAATACTGAATAATAATAATAATTTTTAACCATTTTTTCCGTTAAGCGAATATGAAGTCTATTCCACAAACTAGAAGGATATAATTATAAAAGCAACATAAAACTTGAGTAGAGCTGTTTACCTACATTAAGAAGCCTTGTACGATAGCATTTATGTCAATGATATAAGATTTAATATCCAATAACTTACCGGCCTACATGAAGTGTAATTGTTACCTAGCTACACTTTGGTGGTTACCGGCCCTTAGTATGCATTGTTTCTAAATAATTTGTAGGTATATCATAATTTAACCTTCATCCCGACAATACAAATCATCAAAGTAAATTATTCACATTGCTCAATTGCAAAGGAAACTTCATGTAGGCTGCGTCGGCGCAAGGTGAACCACCTCCCATACTAAGTCTACTTTTATGGGGTTAGCACGAGTTTGAAACGTGCATTACTTTAACTTAGTCTAGCGACTCAATACGTGCGGCTGAAACCGCGCTGTCAATTCAGTTAGTAGTAACTCTGCCTTCTGCGCTGTTGAAAGTTTTTTTTCTCAGGACATCTTCATCTTCACGTTTATGAACATAGATTTATGTTCTGTGTCTGGGTGTTATAAATAAATATTGGTGCACAATGCACACAACATCACCTAAACTTAGCATAGCTTGTACCATGAGAACCAGAGGAATGATATAATACTTCATCATCATCATCATATCAGCCTTTAAGAAGTCCACTGCTGAACATAGGCCTCCCCAATAGATTTCTAGGACGAGCGATTGAGCCCTCTCCATCCACCGATTTCCGATCTTTACAATGTCGTCAGTCCAGGGGGTCGTCCTACGCTTCGTTTTCCTGTCCTTGAATACTTATGTATTTTAAATACACACTTATGATACTCTAAAACATTCTGATACAGAACAAACACGTATGTTTATTACACAAATGTTTGTTTTGGAGGGTATCGAACTCCTTAATTAAAGCGCAAAATGCAGAGCTACTATCAACTAAACTGACAGTTAGATGCAGTCATTTTGTTTTGTGTTAACAAATTTAAATTCATTCAATCACAAGGCCTACTTTGAATTGTTTTACGCACGGTTAATCGGCATCTAATGCCGTTTCCGAAGCTAAGTCTGAGAAAATTGGCAAGAAACTCGTCTTGGCTAGCGTTTTGTATGATTTCAATGAAGTCGCAAATGTGTTGATAACTCCAACACTAGTGCTAACTTTAATATTATAAAGTTCTTAGTTAGTTTATTACAAACTCCTTGTAAGGATTGAGTAATCAGACTGTGGTTTTATTTAGATTTAGGGCCTTTTTTAGGACCTATTTTTCGCACTGAAATTATGAAACTGGTTTTTGTAAGGTTCTTAGAGCCGTGGGATAGTTTGTTTGCGGTGATATAATGACAAAAATGCTATGATTTGAGTATTCTAGTAGTATTTGTTTGATCTGCAAGTATTTGTCTTGGGTGCTACATGATATAATTGACTGAGCGAGCGCGAAGCACGAACGAGTGTCTCCGTTTCAGCTTAGGCAAAAATGCTTTCGTATGTCTGTCTGTCCGGCTGTTCTCCTCTACAGGTCACATATCTCAACCGATTCTCGTTAAATTTTGTGATCAGGTACTATAACTATATAGAATTTGTTTGCCGATTCAGTTTTTGGTAATTTTTAGGGTTCGGTACCTCGAAAGGAAAAACGGAACCCTTATAGGATCACTTTGTTGTCCGTCCTTCTGTCCGTCTGTCTGTCAAGACACTTTTTCTCAGGAACGCGTGGAGGTATCAAGCTGAAATTTATATCAAATACTCAAGTCTACTGTCTCTTAAAGCTGTGAAAAAATCTAACTTCAAAGCCAACGCAATCAAAAGATACAGCCGTTTATGCCGCAAATTTTCGACACTCGCAAGGGAATCAAAACCTACAGGGTACTTCCCGTGAACTTAGAACCTTGAAATTTGGTACGAAGCAACGTCTTATAGCACAGATAAAGGATAAATTGCGATAACCGTACATTTTTAGTTACATCATATAATAAAAATATTTTTAATAATTTTAAACTTACTACCCCTTTTCTCATGAACGCGTAGAGTTATTAAATTGAAATTCATATTAAATACTCAGGTTTATAATACCTTTAAGCTGTAACAAAATCAAACTTCTATGTCAGCGTAATCAAGAGAAACAGCAATTTAAGTCGCATTATATTCAAACTCGCAACTCGCAAGGGAATCAAAACCTACAGGGTACTTCCCGTGAACTCAGAATCTTAAAATTTGGTACGAAGCAACGTCTTATAGCACAGATAAAGGAAAAATTGCGAAAACTGTAAATTTTTTGTTATATCATCCTACTATGACTCGATTGTCGTGATGGGTGAAATTTTACTTCTATACCTGTAGGTTTGTACGGAACCCTCGGAGCGCGAGTCCGCACTTGGCCGGTTTTTTTTAAATAGCGCAGATATGGGGGTGAAAACGTAAAAAAAGTTATTTTCAGGAAGCTTATTATAGAAGCGCACCGTGTTCCCCATAAAGGACTTATTTACTTTTTATAGTTGTTTATACGGTCTAGACAAATATCTCACGCTCAGATTTTGTTTACGCTAACGCCTTTTAGAAATGTGTAATATGTTACTTAACTGAGGCGTGACAGTTCATAAATGACGGAGGTATGAGATACAACCGAATTGAGAACCTCCTCCTTTTTAATGTCGGTTAAAAAGTAGCATTAATGCTTTACCAGATTACTGACTACATCTATACCAAATTTCATCCGAATCTGTTCAGCCGTTACGTCACGAACTAACATCAAAACATCTTAACCATCTTTTGCATTTATATTTTTTTGTAGGATTTACTTATGGATTCTACAGCAAAGGTGTGGTAAATAAACCTGTATTTAAAGTTGTCTTAGCATCTTGCGAAATCTTTTAAATGCATCCTATTTAGCTACATGAGAAAGAATTTATGAAGCAAGAGGTTTGTATGGTATATAGTACTATCTCCTGCCTGCGACTTTACCTGCTTGGTACATAATAATGTCGAATAATGTTCAAACAGCATCATCTGGCCCCAAAGTAAGCAGGGCTTGTATTATGAGTAATTTATGACTGACTAGCTGGTGCCCGCAACTTTGTCTATGCAAGCTTAGTACTTCGTGTAATTCTAACGGTTTTTACAGCGCACGCCAGAATAGCTCGTAGACAGATTTTGTTCCTACTTATTTGACATTTATCGTTATTTACTTACATTTACATTTTGTACTTGATATATTTTTAAATTAATAGCCTATGTGTTATTCTGATGTATATGCTATGTTATTGTAAAGTTTCATTAAAATCCATTCAGTAGTTTTTGCGTGAAAGAGTAACAAACATACATACAAACTTTCGCGTTTATAATATTAATAGGAAGTAGAATATACAACTTATATTATTTTTTTTGTAAATATACATATACATATTATACATAGAAACATATTACACATATTATACATTGTCTTATTAACTCCCTTTTGTTCTATGTTAATGTGCTACTAACCTCTATGGATCTCAGTTGTCCGAAATAAAAAGATTCGTATTTTGAATTATGAATAAAAAAAATAATTGAACGGTAAAAATCAGTACGTTTTATTGCCCTTTGTAAAAACAAACAAGGTCTTATTGCTTAATATTATTGCTATATTGCTTTGCTTAATATTTCCATAAAGGTCACTTATTTTTTTTATTTTGACCTTTAATTAAATACACTTTGGTAAGTCCTCAAGTTATTTCCATAGAGTTGTCACAACTTAACCTTTATGTTTTTGCAAATACTGTACAAATATACAAGTCATAACATTTATTTTTAACTTTTTGTAACCACTTGATTTCTTAAATGTCAAAAACACCTTCTTCTTCGTCCTTAATGGCATGTGTTATAATAATGTCAATTTTACCAAAGTCAAGTGTTTATATTGTTTATAATATGATTATACCATTAGAATAATTTTTGGTCGTCTTGCGAAACAAACACTGCGATCTTATTTATTAATTTTTCCCGAGTTATTTCCGGTTTTATTAGTAGTTTTGTGTTTTTATTTAAATATAGCTAGAGTTATTGACTTGGGTGTGAATAATTGGAATTAAAGCTCTGTGTTTCTAAGTGACTCGAGCAAAAATAATTCGTAGTTATTTTATATGGCTGGGGAACACAGTACGCTTCTATAATAAGCTTCCTGAAAATGTATCTAATCTACCTATTAAGAAATTTAAAGCTTACATAAAGGATAGTCGTTTGAAGAAAGCGTATTATAATATAAATGACTATATTATTGATAAGAATGCATGGCCTCATGTTGCTCTGCCCTCAGACAGTTAACTGACACATTTGAAATGTATATATTAACTCTCTTGTATTAGTTTTTACCACAGTTTTTACGATGACTTAAATACGCTAAAACTCGTCAATGTAATTAATTTAAGAAGCATCATTACAAAATATTAATCGAATTCAGACTTTAGACCAAATATAATAGGATTATTTGTATTTTACGCAATTTTATTTAGACCGGCGAAACTACAAAATTAGGGCCAATATACATATGTGTTTTTGAGATAGACTCTAGCCCTATATAAACAAGTATTATATACCTACTGCAAACATGTTAATAATTTAGAAGTTGATATGATTGTGCCACACCTTTTCCTGTCTATGTAGGAAGCGGTTACTAACAGCAGTTAGTAACATAAACTGGACTAACTAATAAGCCTACATATGAATTGGTACAGTCACTGACAAAAGTAGTTGAAACCACTAAAATGATTAAATGAAAATACATGTTCAGATTTTTTAAAAGACTTTAGAGGAGGTATATTTAACGGTTGTATTTTTGAAGTGATAATATTTATGGGAGAGTAAACCGCTTCGTTACGTAACGCGCTACGACGCCAGTCAAATTTTAAATCAAATTTTATTCAATGATGTCGGTTTTTTTTGTAGTAGGATAGTGAGATAGTAGGGTATTAAGGTAGTAGACTATTAGGATAGTAGCCTAATAGTCTAGTAGGATATTAAGATAGTTGGCTAGTAGGATAGTAGGCTAGTAAAGAAGTAGGATAGTAAGATAGTTGGTAGTAGGATGGTAGGATAGTAGAATAGTAAGATAGAAGGATGGTAGGTTAGTGGTATAGTAGGATAGTAGAGCTGTCAGATAGTAGAATAGTACGAGATTAGGACAGTAGGATAATAGGATAGTCCGATAGTAGGACGTAGCTTTATATTAAGCCCACTTTCAACCAGGACTGTAATAACCGGAAAAAATATTAAAATGTGGTAACGTACATACGCAATTATATTGTAAGTGTACGTAATTGTCGCTATTACAAAATTAGTTCGCGAAAGCTGAAATATTGGCGGTTGTTACATGTATCAAAATATGTGTTTGACCCGCATTTGATACAAAAACACATTTGTATGAAAATTATTTTTTATGTTGTCGATAAAATACTTTTCAAATATCATATGTATTTAGGTAAATGATTGAAATGTATTATTAATTATTCGTTTGTCGGTATGACAATGTTATAGCTATTGTTAGAAGTTTATTGCAACACGCAGTTCTTCTTCTATAATGACATGTGTCATAATCTATATATTAATACGTGAAGCAAAAACTTTGTACCCTATTTTACGAAAATTGCGCGGATGGAGGATTATGAAATTTCGCACACTTATAGTTTATATAGAGAAGGAGTGCAGAAAGCTAATATTTAGCTAATATTATCAATTAATTATGGTCATATACATACTCCTCCGTCCGCGCAATTTTCGTAAAAAGGGGTGCAAAGTTTTTGCTTCACGTATTAATATATAGATTACCACCTTTTCCTATTACACGTCAAGTGCCTTACTATACAAGTCCATTCAATGCTCCAATAAACACTTAATGAATGCACTAAATCACCATACTCGTTCAACAACAAAGTTGAAAAATAAGCAATTAATATTACGTAGCCACTGTTACAAATAACGATGAAAAACTGACCTATTGTTGCCTTACACAATCAAACTGAAAACGAGTGTGTACTGACTCAGGTTTTTGCTTTAAAACAGAACAGATTACAATAAATTCGGTAAAAACGTGTCGGCATACTGATAATATGATTGGACTGGCTTGTCAGCTCAGTTGGTAGTAGCTCTGCCTTCTGCGCTGTGGGTTTGAGGTTATATTCCCTCTCGAAGACAATTTTTTGTGTGATGAACATAGGATGCTTATTCTGTATATAGCTGTTATCATTATTTTAAAATATACAAGTACTAGCTGATGCCCGAAGCTTCACACGCGCGGTACCATAAAAAAATTAACCTATGTCTTTCTCCAAGGTCTTATCTATGTCTATACCAAAATTCATCAAAATCGGTTCGGCGGTTTTGGCGTGAGAACGGGACAGAGAGACAGACAGACCGAGTTACTTTCGCATTTATAATATTATAGTATCTATCAGTCATCTGGTCACCATAATACAAGCTATGCTTACTTACAAGCTTTCTTTGGGGCCAGGTGATACTGTGTGAAATGTCCTGTTTATTTATTTATATTATTTAATTATGTAACCGTAATATTAGTAGCATTATTTTCAAATATGTTGAGAATAATGAAATATAAAATACATGTTGAGCTAAAAACAGTTGAGCTATCTAAGGACCGTTTAAAACGATCCATAGACAGCTCCAATTATCCAGATCACTGCCAGAGGGCAGCTTCTCCAAGTCACTACTAGCAATGCCACGTTGAATGACAATGCTAATACGTTGTGCCAGATATGAGTCTCTTGGGTCACACGATGTTCCTACCCGACGCCGTTATCGGTTAAATAGTGTTGTGTGCATTGTCCAATATTTATCTGACTTTCCCTAACATAAAACCAAAAGACTCCTTATCATATCCTAATTACTTCCAAACAGTGTGGTGACTTAAACAGATGACATTTCTTCTAAAATAATTCGAGCTGTTTTTCCTTGCTTGCTAAGGAATTTGATAACGGCACGAAACTCAATTTTATCCATGTTTAACGATTTTTTCCCGATTGTACTGCTAATGTAGTGATAACTAATATGTTAATGACCCGATTTGCCTAAATTTTGTCTTGAGTACCTAAACATTACCAGGTAACTAAAGTTAACCCTACCCCTTCTTAACCCTTCCATTCCGCGAACTTATTGACCTCCCCTCGTAAGTGCGCTCAGAGGTTCCTGATACCTTCCAATTAAACTCGTTTTTATCGAAAGATCAAAGCAAAAGCACGACAACACCCAGTACTCTCTAGTTTATACTCGTAAGTGGACATTGACCGGCGTATGACTAGTGTGGCGTAACACAGGAATCGTCAAAGCGTGACAAAGAGCAACGCACGCGTTGCAAACGGATGTATTAGAAGTTACTAACATCCAGTGAAAAGTCGCTTGGAAATAACTTGTATGTTATTTGTAAATTACTGCTAATAGAAAAAAAATTGTTGTCTTTAAAGTCGGTTTACGGACGATAATTTAACGTGATAACGCCATAAGGAAACATTGATGAAAAATTCCATACTTTTAACCTATTAAGATGCATCACAAGCCGAACGCTTAGGCCGATCGTGCCTCTCTATCGCTTGTTCCGCGCTCTCGCTTGCACGCTCAGCTCAGGCGGAACGTGACAATTTATCGTGCGTGCAGCCGGATTTCATCGATTTATAAGAGGTTATCACGTCAAAATTTAAAATATAAGACCTAAGAATCGGAAGGCGAGTACAACTAGACAACCAGTGCACACTCCTGCCAGAGTCTCTTTTTTGATTGTTTATATTATACTAGCTGCTGCCCGTGGCTTCGCACGCGTGGTACCTACATAAAAAGTAGCCTATATCCGTCTCCAAGGTCCCATGTACCTCTATACCAAAATTCATCAAAATCGATTCTGCGGTTAAGGCGTGAAAACAAGACAAACAGACAGACAGACAGAGTTACTTTCACATATATAATATTAGTAGGGATTACTACTTATCTAATATAAACAATAGTAACTAAACCGTGTAACAAACCGCGTAAATTACGTTTACGTAACAAACGTAAAGCGACACAATTATTGTAAACGCGCAAAGAAAGTCCAGTGACCAGCGACCGGTTTCGGCGAAAGTTGAGAATTCGACAAGTGCATGTTTTATCTTTGAGTTACAGGTTCCGTATGACAATAGACAGCTTGTAATTGTACAGAGCACTGGTGGCTTAGTGGTAGTAGCTCTGCCTTCTGCACTGTAGGTTGTGGGTTCGAATCCCTGGTGATGAACATAGATGTTTGTTATGTGTCTGGGTGTTATAAAATACTTAAAAAAAATTGTATTTATTTTATCAGTCATCTCGTTCCTATGGTACAAGATATGCTAAGTTTGAGGCTGGATGGTGTTGTGTGGATTTGATATCATTATTTGATAGATATCACACATTTAAATTATTACGCCATAGAGAAGTTTATATATATAAATACTAGCTGACCCGGTAAACGTTGTTTTGCCATATTCGTAAAAAATATATATATTTTTTTAAAGTATCCTATGTTACTTCTATTACCTCCAAGAATATGTGTACAAAGTTTTATAATGATCGGTTAAGTATCTTTCGCGTGAAAGCGTAACAAACAAACTTACATTCACATTTATAATATTATTAGGATAGGATTGGTGGACAATGCACACAACAACATCTAGCCCCAAACTAAGCATTGCTTGTATTATTGTGGCCCGATGCTTGATAGAATACTTGTATATTATTAAATACTTATGATACTTAATAACAGACACAGAACAAACATCACAGAAATGTTTGTCGTGGGAACTGAACCTCCAACCTAAAGAGCAGAAGGCAGAGCTACTACCAACTGAGCTGACAAGCCAAGCCAGTCAATTACACAATTCGCGGCACGTAATATTGAAAATGACGTTAATTTAAATAATTTATAATAGAGTTGTCTATTATAATGCACGTTATATTGATAGCTTAAATGTATTGACAAGCAGTTAAATAAAACGTAACTTACGCATTGTACAATTCAACCTTTAAACATTTCATCAGATAAAGTTGCAATCAAACAATCGTTTGCAATTAGAAACCATTTCGGAAGATAGCTTAATTAATATTTTATTTAATAATAATAATAATACCGGACACAGCATCATCTGGCCCCAAGTAAGCAGAGCTTGTGTTATGGGTACCACATGACTGATATACTACTTATATACTTTTAATATTTTTTTTTTGTAAATACATACATATTATACATAGAAACACCCAGACCCGAGACAAATACTTGCAGATCATACAAACATTTGTCCCGTGGCGGGAATCGAACCTGCAACTTTGCGTCTCAGCCGGACCTAAGCACACTGCGCCACAGAGGTCGTCGTCGTCTATTTTATTTTATTTTATTGAATTACTATCATCGTTGTGCAGTGGAGCATTGGTAGTGTAGTGATAGCACTCTTGTCTTCCGATCATATCATCGTGGGTTCGAAACGAACTTTGCCGATAATGGCCCCAAACTAAGCATAGCTCGTATTATGGGTGACTAGATAACTGATAGAATACTTATATACTTTTATATACATACTTAGTATAAATTATAACACCTTTATTCTTTCTTTATCCCATCCGGTCTCATATGGTGAAGAAAAACATCACCACATCCTAAAACCTAATAAGGTTTGTGTCTTTGGTAAGTATTCCTATAAGCGGCGATGAGCCCAACATATAGATATTTTTTTTAATATCATTTAATTCAAAAATAATTACTGAAATGTACAAAATAATATCCAATAATATAAAATACATGTGATACAGTTGACTAAGGATCGTTTAAAATGATCTATAGATCGTTTAAAACGAGATAGCTCAACTGATCCATATATGCCTTAATACTAGACTAATTAATGATCTCAGGTATCTATTGAGCCTTGGGGTAACAGTCGTGGTTTTTGTGCGATTAATGTTTTTGTAAATACATCTATACTAATATTATAAATGCGAAAGTAACTCTGTCTGTCTGACTATTTGTTACGTTTTCACGCCTAAACCGCTGATACGATTTTCATGAATTTTGGTATAGAGGTAGATGGGATCTTAGAGAAGGACATGGGCTACTTTTTGTGGAGGTATCACGCGTGTGAAGCCGCGGGCAGCAGCTAGTATACAATAATATAAAATATATGTAAAGAGTTGACTATCTAAGGATAGTTCAAAATTATCTATAGATAGCTTAACTAATCCATACATGCCTTAATACTAGACTAATTAAAGATCTCAGGTGTCTATTGATCCTTGGGGTAACAGTCGTGTCCTTTTTGTACGATCAAAATGTTTGTATAAAAACATGGTTTTTTATTTACTTTGGAGAACTCTAAAATGCATGAAAATAAAAAGACACAGTCGACAAAAACACAGGCTACTATTGTTATTTGGGTTTTGTAACAGGTGCCGTAATATTAAAACGATTTCCGAATATTATCTGACGTTCGTAATCTAATGGACAATATAATGTCCCTACTTATACAAATCTCTAAAAAATTAGGGTCATTAGGGCCTTAGAATTTTCTACGATGATGCAATGACCCACAATTTTACTGTTGCACAGACAGAATCTGTTTTAATTTGGGCTGTCAGCTCAGTTGGTAGTAGCTCTGCCTTTTGCACTGTAGGTTCGATTCCCCTCTAGGATAAACATTTGTCTGATGAACAGTGGGGCGATTATGGAACTTTGATACTATCAAAACATTATAAATTTTAAAACTATCATGGTTTTGCTCACTCATCTCTATCTCTCTAGTTTATCTCGTGATCATGGCGCATGCAACTGTGCCGAAATATCGAGAAGCAGAAAAACTCAAATATCATGGTAAATATCCCGTTTTGAGTGAAAATTATATCAAAACATTGATACTAATAGCTCTCAGTTACTATCGATGAATTAGTATTACGGATCGCTGCGATTTCTATCGGCTTCTATTGCTAGTTACAATGTGAAGTTGGTGTCAAACTATAACTCGACCAATTTACAAAGTACGATTGTGGTAGGAACCGTGTTTAGCGTACTAAGCATTTAAATACATCGTATATGATTGATTGATATAATGCCTATTGCTAATCGAAATTGATAGACATTGATGCCGATTGCTAATCGAAACTGATAGACATTGATTGTATCAAGAGTTCCATAATCACCCTACTGGTGTTTGTTTTGTATAGGTTGTGTTATAAAAAGTATCATAAGTATTTAAAAATATAAATTTATTCAATCACCATAATACAACCTACGCCTAGTTTGGGGCTTGATGGTGTTGTAGTCAACCAATATTTGTTACAAATTATATTTATTTACAGATATAATTACCGAAATGTATTTCAATAATATAAAATACATGTGAAACAGTTGAGCTATCTAAGGATCGTTTAAAACGATCTATAGATAGCTCGTAAGATACTGGCGGAATTCACATGTTGAATGGGAATGCTAATACATTTATTATTATTATTTATTATTCATATTTTGAGACCGTTTCAAAAAATTGAGGGAGATTTTTGTTTAGCAGTGGGACAATCCTACTTTTATAAATCTATGAATAAGGTAAGAATCGCAAAATATTCAAAATGAATTCTAAAACTATAGCTCATTATTTGTTTTACGTAGCTCCATCTAGATGGATTTAACGATGTTTATAATGTTTGTGGCTAAATCAAGTAACGGCTCAATGGATTTGAATGAAACATGGTAATCTGTAACCTGAAGTTGCATATAAGCTTATGTAGGTATCACGCGTGCAAAACTGCGGGCATAAGCTAGTAAATAGGTTACGATACAGTAATCAATTACCATCATATCAAAAATCATAATAATAGATAACCGTAATTTTAATAAGTATGATTCTTAGTAACTTAGATTAACTTAGATTCTTAGTAACTTAGATTAACTTAGATTCTTAGTAACATAGATTAACTTAGATTCTTAGTAACTTAGATTAACATTCTTAGTAACTTAGATTAACTTAGATTCTTAGTAACTGAGTATAATTATATTGACTCAAAATTATGTAAAGTACCTATATGTTATGATAAATTATGTATAGAAAGATTATGTTTGGTCGTCTTGCGAAGCAAACATTGCGCTCTTATATAATTTATGATTCTCGAGTTATTTCCGGTTTTATTAGTAATTTAAATGTTATTTAAATAGAGCTTGAGTTATTGGTGGCAATTCGGTTGTTCATTTCTAAAATTAGGAATTGTCTAAGATATATTTTAGTTAGTCATAGCATTTATAAAACCTATTCGTTGGTACCAACCATCTAACTAAATTAGGAATGCTTAATTAAATTAGGATTAGTTGGTATCAGCAGAATACTATATTTTTATTTGTCATTCTAAACCTAATTGGTTGGTTTGTGCCAACAGAATTGAGGTCATTGACTCGGATGTGAATAATTGGAATATAAGCTTCGTGTTTCGTTGCGATTTATGCAAAAATAATCTGTAATTATTTCATTTGAACGACACCATTTTATATAAAATAACAAATGACGAACGTCAAGATAGACTTTTTGGCATTATACTATAAACATTAAAAACACTTGACATTGGCAAAATTGACATTATTATGACACATGCCATTAACAATGAAGAAGAAGTTATGTAGATATAGAAATAATTTATTTGCAAGAAATATGGTGTATATTTCACCAAAGAACATTGGCATGCAAATTTTAATGTTTCCAAAAACATTAAATTAAATTTAGGATTCTATTCTAGCAATCATCAATTATATTCATTAGTTTCCAAGATGTTTGTTAACAGTGTAAAAAGTTCTGTCAAAAAGCTACATTTTTTTTTACAAAAAGCCTTATTGGTCCTCTATTTCGGCAGGAATTTTATTAAATATTTGTCCACACATTGCGAAAGAACTTTTTTTATATAAGGCAGTTCTAGGCACTCTTGAAACAACAATTATCTCAGGGTTTTTTACTCATTTATGATATATGTCACGAGCTCTTAAGAAATTCGGTTGTTTTTAACAAAAATAAAAGCCTTTCAAATATACAAGCTGGGCAATTAGGTATAAAGTGCAAAATAGAAAGAGTAAGATAAAGTGAAATTATCCCGATCTAGTTACAAAGCTGAAATAGCCGGAAAGTCGAGCCAGTTGACGTGCCGATGGAATTTGCGGGTTTCCATTCGCACACGACATTATTGCACGAAAAGAGGCAAGTCCTACGCGTCTTTTCCATGATACCTAGTAAAAAAGTATAAAAATGTTCCTGATTCTGCTGTTTCGCTATACTGAGTGAAATATTATTTATCCTTTCGGTTGCGGCATTTCAAAAATATGACCTTATCGTACTGGAGTTTTAAAATAATTGCGTCGGATATGGGAGGGCAAAAAAGATTAATTTTAACACCAAATTTCGCACCACATTCTAAATTGACTGAATTGTCTGAATAAGACTCAGAAAAAGTGGTATATTTTAATGCCATTTCTATTTCATTTTAATATAAAAATTCTTCCTTGGACGAGGCTTATACCGCTCTTGGCGGTATAAGCCTCGTCCAAGGATAAGTATAAGACGTATTGGACCTTTATTGAATAGAATTCTAAAAATCTCATACTTTTGACAACACTAGCTTTATTTTTGACCTGAATAATAAATAAACCAGTTACCTTATTTAGAGCTGACCAATCCACTCGCTGACTAATTAAAAGTGGTATCAAAGTTCATAAAGTTAGGTACGTACAAGAGTGGTCGCATTCGCTGTTTATATAATCTTAATAAAAGTCTAAGCAGTTTTATTTAATCAATTTAAACTTACACTTTGATACTGATAAAATTATCAAATTGAAAAAAAATACTAGAGCATGTTTGTGTCATTTTTTTCCCTCTTTCTTCGAAAAGTATTCGTGGTCGTTAGATAGTATTTTCGTTGCGGACCCATAGTGCTCGCCTTAAAATATCTCACCATTTATCTCGATTGGTTGGATTCTAGTCCACTAATGTGTGTGCATCAGATTAGTATCGTTAAATAGTATAGTTACTAGGCTCTTTGTTCCTATAGCATGTGTTATAATATCGTGTGACAACGCGAACGCGCGGCCCACTGTGCTAGATATGCGACTTCGCGCATCGCACGCGATCGATATGCTTTTGTACTCGACACTCATCAACAAAAGCGAAGAATTGTATTATAATCAAAATATTTAACTACAAATGCAAATATAAAAACTCAATCTCAGGTAAAGGACATGGAGTATTAAGAGGATTTGTGCGACATTCGTCCCGGATTTTCGTCCCACTCCATTAACAAGTATTTATTCGTCCCGCACAATAATATTTGTCCATATTTGTCCCGCATACCAAAATTATTGCAAGTACAGTTAGCGACATAAGTATAATTTATCATTACAGCCAAAACTGTGGTCCTCAATTTTATTATAATTAGGCGTCTCAGTATAGATTATTTCACAGATCTAAATGATAACAAGTATCTGTTAAAATCTCTATGCTCAGTTCTCGATGAGTTCGAATACGGCCGCAAGGGATGACGAATACTTTTATAATACTTAGCTAACAATAGGTGAATACTTTCTATTATAAAAACTAGGTACTGTATTAGGTTTGATGGTGTCATAGTTTTACTGAAATAAAAAATATTTAGGTACCTGAAGCTATGATTTGTTTTGTAACTCTATTACTGTTTATATATCAATGAAGATTAGCTCCTTACATAGCAACGTTCAGTGTTATCATAACTTGGTGGGTGACCGTTAAGACTTTTGCAGGCGACTGCACTACAATGAATATTGTATTTACATATTCTTCATAGCTATACCGTGACTTTTCTTGCACAATACGTCGTGTAATCTTTTACATAAATTATCCAGTTATTTTGAGAGGGCCTAGTGTTTTTATAAAAATATACTTGCGTAAATATTCATTTTAAATTAGCATATTATTCAATAGTTACATAATGAAAAGGTTTTATGAATTTGACTCGGAATTTTTTCTTAATAAAACCAAATGTATACCAAAATAAGACTAACATAAAAAACTAAATTACATCAGAAATAGTCAACCTCTCATTAAAATACAAATATGGTTATGCAACAGTAATCAATACCATAACTAGATCAGATTCGACATCTCAACCTCGAGTATTTACAACTTTATCTCGATGCATTAAGGTTTATTTTAGACCTTTTAATTATAATCTGACCAAGTGCCAGTCAGACCAGTCGTCTCTATTACGTCGTATTAGGGTTTATTTTTATCTATATATTACAAAACCATGGCCGGTAAGTACTAATATTAGGTATATCAGTTCCGGGTTCTATATTAGGTAATAGTTAGTATAAGTTTCACCATGTTTGCATATAATATTGTCAACTTTCTTCATCTCAGCGAAAGCAGGTTCAATGACATGGGCTAGTCTTGTATTGTGTAACTGGTATAAAAATACCGGCTCCATATAAACCAGTGATAAAAAAGAATTGTTTAAAAAAATCGTTCGTTTTATTATCTTAAAAAGCTATAAGGGCTGCTAGTGCGCAATGCGGACAAATTCGTGGAGAATTATCCCGCGTTATTTTGTAAATGGAATCTGACTTACGCGTACGTACCGACAGAAAAACCGCGTTGAAAGTTACATACTTCAGAATAGCGGTTTGTGCCGCGCTGATTAATTCGCTAGTGCGTACTAGGTCTAAAGTTTTGTTAAAAGAGTCGTGGATCATTGCATTTTGTATTTTATGCTATTGACATAAATTACACCCCATGATTCATCTGTTAATAGACATACAGACGATATTATTCACAAACGGCCTCTAATTAACTATAATGAAGTTTATTATTCATTATAACATAAATCTTGCTTTCTACAATTCCTACAATCACTCAATTTCATGTTAAATTATTAAATTTCTCTTCCATTTACGAGAAAGCCTTCGTTTGAAATGCATTTGATATGGTTAATGATGACTAAATACTAGTTCAAAATACTACCGAGTATTATATTTTTAAATATACACGATACTTCAAAAATACTTCACATGAGTTCATTCTTAAACATTTTTTACAACAAATGTATTTTTGGTAAAAGTTGAGAAAATTTCTCTTTTAGATATGCGTTACCTACCTATTAAGTATAGTAAAGTATTCAATGATTGTTGTGACACATTTAATATCCTGACTTTCTGATGCAACGAGAAAATAAAACGGAATGAAAAAGCTTCAGAAAAAAGTATCCGCAACTTTTAAAAATAAAAAAAAACAAAAGTTATTAATGATTTTTCTGTTTATGTTTCTGTGGATAAAATGTGTGATAAATCAGATAAATAAATATAACATACCTTAAAAAACTCCACTGCAACAATCCCGAAAACCGTTCACCTTACGAAAAGTTCCAAAAATTCCGATCGCAAAAAACTATCAAAAACAGCTTTGCTCGTTGACTGAATCACATTTTCCGTCAATCAAAAATGGTTCATCATAAACACTCAAGTAAGTTCAAGTAAGACGTGCTTTCCCGGCGAGACTTAAGACAAGACTGAGCGAGTCTTTAGCCGGTAAAATGCAACTTGACTATCACTTAACAGGTGCGGATTTGAACCAATAATCTATTAGTCAAATTAATAATTTATTCCAAACATTCACGAATTTGGTAATAGGTTATGCTAATCGTTACTTAATTTGATAATAGTTTGCCATTTCTCCAAAAAGAAAGCGGTGGGAATAGGGTTTTGAAATGTTTATTTTTAAGATTAAAGATTAAAAAATAAATAAACTTAAAAAGAAAGATAAATGTCATAGATAAAGATGTTGTTTATAATTGGAAAGGAAAGGTTGCGTGAACCGATGATCTGTACCTAAGTAAAATATTTAAATTATCTTACACTAGCCATCTGCCATGGCTTCAATTGTCTTTTAATTCTGCCAGTGTTTTTATTGACAAGTTTCAACAAAAAGCGATTATTGTGACTTAACTATAATAATTAATAAATTAATGTCCCGCCCGTGATGTCACCCTGAAAAGCCCAGACTGAAATCCAGCGCTGTCTCCAATAGCATTAAAACTGAGACTGGACCTGTTTGGCACCACAAGCGAAAAATGTACTCTCTTATAGTGTGTAATTTGGCCTACCTACTCTAATAATTTTCCTGTTTGTTTCTCTATGTCTGTAACCTTTTTCGTGTTGTGTGTCAAATAAACCATTATTCTATTCTATTCTAATTAGATATATAGCCTCGTGAGCATTTTTGTTGGTACTATAAAATGTGTACTATAAACTATTGTAGTATTGTAGTACTATTGTAGTATAGTTGTACTATTGTAGTACATTATTTTAGGTGTCGTCAATAGTTTCCACAGCCCACGTCAAATTTTAAATAACGTAAAATTCAGTCACGTAACTTTAATAGGTAATTTTTTATACCTTGGGTTACATTAGTGCAATTTTGGTAGAGTTCTGTATTTTTTTTAAATATATACAGCTCAGGTGACTCGTTGATAATTTAAATAATTTAAGCTTTTAATAGGTGAAATCATATTTTAAATCGGTCATGGAGTTTATGTTTTTTTTAAATTCCAGGTAAAAGATTGTGGTCCATACAGCTAATATTTAATTAATAATATAATTTAATGAAATTATTTACAGAAATATACAGAATAATATACAATAATATAAAATACACGTGAAACAGTTGACCTATCTAATAGATAATAGATAGCTCAACTGATAACTGAACAGATTAATAATATTGTAGGATTTTTTTTAATGATAAGATATTTTCTTTCCTTTTTTATTATAAAATGTTAAAAAATATATTCAATCACATTTTAATCAATTTATTTGTGTACTTTGGTAGTTATACATTTTAATAATATTATATAAATTCTGAAAATTTATTTAATTGAACTTTTATGTAAATTTAATAGTGTTATTATTTATAAAAAATATAATTACGAGTGCAGTTACCTTTAATATTAGTGCAGATCGTCAAATAATTAAGTCTTTAAAGTTTTTTTTATTAAAGTATAAATTATCACAATTCGTCCCTGCATCGTCGGCGTCGCATCCTTTAACCAAACAGGTTAACTTTTTCACCTATTAATAAGTATTTAATCGTCTTGGGAACATTTTTTCTACATCCTGCATATAGGTCAACTGTTATCCCGGTTTCAACCAGGTACCTTTTTAAACAGGATCAACTTTTTTTCTGCTGACTAGGTATGTGCAATGTTGTAAAAAAAATCTATACTATTATTATAAATGTTAAAGTATCTGTGTCTGTCTGTTTGTTACGTTTTCACGCCTAACCGCTGAACCGATTTTGATGAATTTTGGTATAGAGATGGATGGGACCTTGGAGAAGGACATAGGCTACTTTTATGCAGGTACCATGCGTGCGTAGCCGCGGGCACTAGCTAGTAATTAATAGTTCTGGATATTTCACACAGCATCATCTAGCCCCAAAGTAAGCAGAGCTTGTGTTATGGGGGGTTATATGCCTAATATTATAAGTAATGTATAGTATATCGTAGCTTCCAAGTAATCCAATAGTGTAGTTAGGGTAGCGGTAATATATAATTAGTCAACCTGTCATCACGTGTGAAATTGCAGGTGTTCAATAAAAAGTCTCTATAAAATGGTGGTTTAATTAATGTCTCATTATACGAAACATTTGCGACAAGGATGGTATTACCACTTATATACTTTTTTGTAAATACATAAAAAATATACATAGAATAACACCCAGACTCAAGACAAATACATATTTGCAGATCACACAAAAAATTTACCCGCGGCGGGAACCTTCTGCGTCTTAGGCCCACCTTCGCCCAGTGCGCCATAAATAGATATATAAAATATATTTTTCTGACTGTATATTTTAGAAAGCCTTAGAAGTTTTTTTTTTATTTATGCAAACACAGGGTCGTGTAGACAAACTCAAATCGAGTGCAAGCCTAAAATAATGTAGTAGTTCTAAAAGAAAAATATTATCAAGAATCTGTACTTGGCTATTACTTAAAAGAAATTTGAAAATTTTGAAATTACGTAGAAATTTCATCATAAATATACAAAAAAAATATGTATATTTAGTACATTTACAGTGAAATTTCTGACGCAATGAATCATTTAGCAGTCGTCTGCTAGAAACATGAGTTGTTTATTTACCTAAGAACGCAAAGTACAGTCGCATAGGGAAGTATCTAAAAACCTATTCGTAAACTCGAAGATGTCCTCATATAACTCTGGATAATTACCTAAACGCCATCATTAATTTGTCAGCTAATACTACTTAGAAAAGTCTCTAGTATTTGGAGACCCTAACTCATCTGGAGCGAACATAAGTTCGGTCAGAAACAATACGGAGTTTCATATTTCAACTTATACTGGACAATCGCAGAACTCTACTGACCATTGCACAACGATAGAGACAGCATTTATAATCAGACCATTTTCCATTATTCCAATACAAGCTTTAGAATACAAGAATTATCTATTATGCCGTTTCCTTTCTTTCTTCTTCTTGAAGAAATAGCATCCATCCAAATGTGCAAACAGCCAATGATATGACAGTTTGACAGTTACCCATGTCCGCCCCCAAGTTACAATCTATCTACGTACAAAATTTCATGAAATCAATTCAAAACATTCGTTATTCAATAAAATCACAAGGACCACTTTGAATCGTCTTCTTACATGCTAGTGAATCTAGGTGCCGGTTCCTCCTAACCCCAGTTCAAGAAGAATCCGGCAAGAAACTCGTCTGGTCTTAACACTTTTTTGTATGATCCTTCATTTTGACTGATGCCGAGTCGAGTTCAAGATCTGTTTACCCGTGAAAAGGTTACACACAGACGGAAAGACTCTCAAATTTATAGATAAATAAATAAATATAGGTGGACAATGCACACAACACCATCTTGCCTTAAACTAAGCATAGCTTGTATTATGGTGACCAGATGACTGATAGAATACTTATATATTTTTAAATACATACCTATGATACTTTATAACACCCAGACACAGAACAAAAACCTATGTTGATCGCACAAACATTTTTCCTGGGAAGGAATCGAACCCTCAACCTACAGCGCAGAAGGCAGAGCTACTACCAACTGAGCTGACAGGCCAGTCGTTAATTTACAATTTTAGTGGGATTTTAAAAGCCGACAGTATCTGCCTATGATCCGCTAAATAAGTCAACATCAACTTTCTTCGAACACGCTGCAAGCCATGTCCGCGTGTTGCGTAACATGTGGACTTGAGATGGTATATCTTGAGTTGAGTGTATTAAGTCACTTTAGTATTAAGTCTTTAGTCTAGTATTAAGTCACTTTAGTATTTAGACTTTTGGATAATTGCCTGGCTTCCCCTACATATATATATATATATATATATATATTATTATATATAAATATATATATATATATATATATATATATATATATGTAAAACGTAAAACGTAAAGAGCTTTGGCGGGGCCCCGTATAAACATTTGTTTGGGGGCCCTTATGAAGGGTAAAGATTTCTAACAAAAGAAAAAAAAAAATTTGCATATAATTAAACGAAAATTTATACATCATCTATCTATCGGTCACTTTTTCCAGAATTTTACAAACTATTCAAATGAAATATACCTTTTTTCCTTGCCTTTTTTCGGCAAAATGATTTATGAAATCATTTATAGCTGATGATGACTATAGTTTTTCAAAAGTTTCTGTCTCTATGGACAATAGTGACAGGTCTGTCTGACAGGCGTTCATGTCATGTCGAAGTTTTTAGGTAATTTTTTATGAGTTTTAATTTTGAAAAACTTCTTTCAGCAGTTGTGGTTGTAACTGGAAGAGTCAAGAATAAAAAGCATGCTGTTATTACATCCGGAAAACTGCAAGATTATTGAATTTTATCAGCAATAATTCAATGAGTTCCTTAATGGAATTACTTTTTTGAATTTCAGATTTTAAGCATGTTTTTAGAGCCTCTAATTGGTCATAAAGATTAACTGAGATGTCTTTACTCTATTTAGCCGACAGTTTTCCGGAAGCGTTTAATATATCTTCGTTTGAAGAAGACAGGAGTTTCTCCGGTTGTAATATTTCGAACAACAACCTTTGCGAACTCAGGTCGCAAAGGTTGTTTAGTTTGAGAAATGAATATATCTAAACAGCAATAGTATGCTTTACGCAGGTAAAAAATAAGTTGCTTTTTTTGACTTTTATCATTTCTAAAATTAAAAAAAAATAGGTATGTTTTATAAATTTTTGATTACGCACGTCGGGGGCCCCCATGGCCCGGGGGCCCCGTATAACTGATACGGCAGATACGGCGGTAGCTACGCCCCTGCTTATAGTACCTATAGTACTCGTAGCGTTTTCAAATATTCATATTTTTTATATTGTACTTGTTTTATATTAATGTCCATATCGAATAATACCTGTAGTTTTTTATATTGGTAATAAACTGTTTTTTTGTTTATTTATATAAAACCGAGTTTCTCTTATGTTTTTCTTCAGATCTTCACTAAACTTATATTAAGGCCATTTAAAGAGTCAACTCTTTTATTGGACTGGCCTGTCAGCTCTGTTGGTAGTAGCTCTGCCTTCTGCGCTGTAGGTAGAGGGTTCGATTCCCTCCTAGAACAAACATTTTTGTGATGAACATAGTGTCAGGGTGTTACAGTTTGTAACTTACAAAATATCATAAGTATTTAATAATATATTAGTGGTAATCTGGTAACCATAATACAAGCTATGCTTAGTTTGGGGCTAAATGGTGTTGTGTGCTTTGTCTAGCAATATATATTATTTATAAGTATATTGACGTGAAAATTCTATTAAATCGATGAACGCCGGCTGCACGCACGAAGAAAGAGGACGGGACTCATTGTCCCGTTTCGCTCATTGTCCCTTTACGCTCATTGTCCCCTTACGCTCATTGTCCCGTTACCCTCATTGTAACGTTACGATTGTAGTGTAGCGAGAGCGACGTTGTCACGTTATACTATCGTCCGTAAACCGACTTTACAGAGAACCAATTTTTTTTAGAATTAAAATCGAATAGAATTGAACCATCAAAATCGGTGAATAATTGGCGGAGATATCAAGTAAAATACATCAAAATACATACAACTGATTGCGAACATCTTTTTTTGGAATATGAAAAGTGATTGCGTGACCCAAGAGCTGGCTCCTATCTGGCTCAGCGTATTAGCATTGCCATTCAACGTGGTAATGCTGCAAGTATCTTGGGAACGCTGCCCACTGGTAGTGATCTGGATCAGTTGAGCTATCTATAGATCGTTTTAAACGGTCCTTAGATAGCTCAACTGTTTCACGTGTATTTTATATTATTGTAAATTATTTCGTACATTTCTGTAATTATTTCTGTAAATAAAAGTTTTCTTTATATACATATACGAATATAATTTCAAACGTAAAAAGATATTGCTTCAAAAAATCTTCAAAAACAAAAGTGGATCCAAAGGAATGTTGAATGTCTCAACTCGTTGTTCAGAATGTACAGGTGCTGTTCCACTAGAAGCGAGTAAGCGACTGACGATTGGAGATATATACTTGAAGCGAACATATTTATAAAAAAAATATAATGCTATTTCTCTTTCAAAACTTTCGTGAGTTGTACTAAGTATACATTTTGATAAACAAGGGTTTTACTCACGTATTATTTTGTTTGGTACTGTTTCGATGCATGTAGAGAATCTTCTAGATGAATCGAAACAGTGTCGAAAATAATACGTGTCTACAAGATTAAAATCAGTGTTTATCAGAATGTATTATAATTATAATACAAGGTATTCAATAGATTTTTCTGATTCATTGTTCTTTCTATATATTATATTGTGTTTATCTTTTACGATTAAGCGATTAAACTGATTAAAAGAATTAAAAGTACCAAAAAAAGGGTTTAAAAAAGATTGAGCAATTTCAAATATCCGTGTAGCCGTACTTTTAGGATCGCCTGTGGTAGTAATTACGGGTGGTTTTCCAAAGACTCCAAGACTTTTGTTCTCGTTGGACTCGCTTCTCGCTCGCAGTAGGCCACAAGCCTTTTCAATGCCTAAAGGTGGTCAGGTGAGTACCATTGAGTAAAAACTCGGAGGCATCATGGTTTTACTTTTATTCGCCTGCAGGCTTGAAAGTGGCCCGCTACTTGCAGTAAGTCTGAGTACATTTTCTCTGGTTACAATATTACGGTGGCCATTATTTTTGAATATGTAAATCTTTATTGAACAAATAAAGTATGTATATGGAACGAAGACCATATGCAATGTGTGTAAAAATTTATAATAAAATTTCTGATATTAAATACGAAAGAAATGTCAAAAAAGCCAAAAATATTAAAAATACTCATAGATTTTATTAGCATTAATATTGTTGTCTGTTTTAATTATAGTTTCTTATGTTAGTTTTAATTATTATAAGATACGTTATTGATAACTCCATAGTATATTTAAGGGATATTATAAGAAAGAACTAAATTGATTCATTATTATAAATATATACGGGTATTTATCGCGTTTATTTACCAGTCTACTTTATTTTACAGTCATCCCGTGTCCACGACAGAGTGTAAACCTGTCGAAACGTCGGGAAAAATAGGTAAATAAACGCGATAAATACCCGTTAATATTTATAATAATGTGTTCTGATCGCGTAAGTTTAAAAACTTTAAATTGATTCAGGTGAAAATTTGTGGTAGTAAATTATTAGTTAAGAAAGAAGGTAATTAGTTACTAAAATATAATAACCTATTGATGTAATTAGTTATTAAAATTACATAACCTGTTGTCACCTACTGTCACCTAAGTTTAATTGCTGTCACCTAAGTCTAAGTACACAACATTTCACTATGGGCTAGTGAAATATTGTGCAATAAATATTTTTATAAATTAGTTACTAAAATTAACTTTTCAGTCTCGAATTCAAAATTTCATTAAAAAATTGACAGCACGAGCGTCTTATACAAGATAGCGGAAAAAATACTACATTGTACAAAATATGTAGTAACTCTACAACATATTTTATCATTCTGTATACAACAATATACTAATTGATATATTACCTATCTATCAGGCATGGCAAAATAAAATGTTTAGTCAAACAGTTTCCGTTATAGCGATTAGCGCGGTACGAAATATGTCAAAAATAACGTTTTGACTTTCGTTTAGCATTGGTTCACACGTTCAAAGTTACCGCGGTCGGCCCTCAGGTGTATATTCCAAAATACATGGTCACCCCGGCAGATCCACTTTAAGGTACCATGACGTAATATCAACGTAACTAGACGATAGGTAATTGTGGCTGGAATTCGATAGTTAATCATTAGGTAATAGTGAGTTTGTGAGTTTAATTAGTGGTAATTTGGTTAACTGATGTGAAGATACGATGATGTGTTGGCATGTAAAATGAAATGAAATTGAAATTATGCTCACAACCGGCATGGTAGACATCTCCTCAGATGTTAAGTTAGTTAGGATATCTAAGGAAAGTCAGAGGCATGTTAAATTTGAAACATGCCAACGCTTTGCACAGAATTTAGTATTCCATACGTGACAGGTTGCAAGCCCATCGCCGCTTATAGGAATAGTAACTTACTGATTTAGTTTTACCATAACCGATCAGACACACCATTTTCGTGCTTTTAGACCGACTTAAAAAGGTTCTCAATTCGACTGTTTTTTTTTGTTTGTTTTTATTTAATAACCGATTTGAAAAAATCTGTGAAAGGATATATTTCGCGATTGATTCCATCAATTTCATAAAAATCGGTTCAGCAGTTAGGTTTTTAAATCAAAAAAACTGAAAAAGTCATCATCCACTTGGATGAAACTAAATTTTGATAGTTTGCTTTTTTATACTTGAAGTCGGTTGTCTTTTTAGTTTTTAAAACGTAATTATTGTTTTAGGATGTGCTGATTTCCTCACGATGTTTTTTGTCACCGTTAGAGAGAACTGGCAGAGCGCACTCAAATTTTTCGAATGACAGAATTCCATCTACTTAAATCATTATATCCTAATAGCTATAGTGAAAGGTTTATTTATAGTGAAATGTACTGACTCGTCTTTCCTGCGGGTCCTGTCGACAAGGTCGAGAGGTTAGTGTGGGTACCTGGGAAGGCCTGCGCTATCAAACAGAATCCCAGGCAGAGTGACGTCAGTGCAGAAGAAACTTCACCCAGCTTGCTGGAGTGGGTGAAGTGGGTGATCCATGAACGAAAGTTTTCAATTACAATTAACTGCTCTGTAACTTTACTGACGCCACCTAAATCATCTTCAACAGATGAACGAAAGGCCAATGATGATGAAAGGAAATCCTCACGATATGATGCGCAATTTCTGTTCTAAGCAGTGCTTGAAACCGTGTAGCAGGGCTATAACGAGTTTTTGATAGTTTCCCAATCGAGGTGAGTCGATTGATCGAAGTGACTCATTGAAAATCAGCTGTGCTTTGGGTTTTTAAAACGACTTCAAAAAAAGGAGTAGGTTCTCAATTGTATTTTATTTTTTATGTTTGTTTCCTCATAACTCCGTCATTCATGATTTGAAAAATGCTTTTTTTATGTGAAAGGGTATATTTTTCTTTTGGTCAAATAGAAATTTACTAAAATCGGTTTTGAAGTTTGGTTTTTAATCAAAACAGCTGGTATGTCAACCAAGTTAACAAAATTTCGTATTTTGCTTTCCTGCGACTTTCCAGTGGTGTTGACGAATTTAGAAAAATAACAATGTACTAAAAACTTTTTTAACCGACTTCAAAAAAAGGAAGAGGGTCTCAATTCGATAGTATTTTTTTTATATTCAAAGTCGGCTTTCTTTTTGGTTTTTATAATGTAATTATTGTATAAGAAATCAATTAGTTTAATAAATTTAATTTCGATCACTCTTGGAAACTATAGTCGTAACATTTCAGTCTGAGTGCTATAGGCGCTTATTGAATCTTCCTACAAAATAGGAACGGACATTCTATTTTGAGTAAGTCACCTCGATCGATCGAAGTGACTCACCTCGATTGAGAAACTCAAGAACCCACAATCCACCCTCAAGAAACACATAAGTCATGGGCGGTTGGTTGCATCATTGAGGTCCTCGTACTCGTATCATACATATGCGAAGTGTAACTAATGCGTGTCCAGCACTGTATACGAGGAGGGAATCGGGTTGCAGCCTTACTATCGAAGAACACTGATATAAAATGTAATGAAATGAATAAATGAATTTTGCCACACACACGCATTCAAATTAAAAAAAACATATCATAGCAGGTACACAATAAAAAAGACAATAACATTAATAAAAAAGTTCTTGATTATTGTACAAATAGATATGGATTTCAGCAAAATAGTGATCTTCATAGAATCATTACTAAGAACGAAAACAAATTATACATTCCTAGGTTTCAACTTGAAAAAGTAAATTGCGTTTCTTGAATAAGCTTCCTGAAAATGTAACTAATTAAGAAATGTAAAGTTTACATAAAGGGTAGTCTTTTGAAGACAGCGTAATATAATATAAATTACTATATTATTGATAAGAATGCATGGCCTCATGTCGCTCTGCCGTCAGACAGTTAACTGACACATTTGAAATGTACAAACTGTCTTGTATTAGATTTTCGTGGTTAAGGTAGTTAAAGGATGGATCATGTAAAAAAGCGCTAGGACCAGGACGAGTTTCTTGCCAGTTCTTCTCGGACTTGGGTTAGGACGAATTGGCACCTAAATTCACATAATATGTAAGAAGTTTCAAAGTGATTCTTGTGATTGTATTGAATAATCTTATAACTTTGACTTTGAGTATGTATACCTACCTTGCACCAACCTAGTCTGTGTTTGCCAAAAAGGCCCAGCTCTATGCTACTTCAAATATTACAAAATGGCGCTGGTTTTCAGACTGCGTCCTCCAAAGTTTTAAAGCTCGTAATTTTGACAAAGCAACGAGTACTTAGTTATAAATATAAGGTACTCTTAAATCCTGTTTGCTCTAGATTTAAAGCGCGATCACCTTGACTCGTTGGCAATTATTACCACTTGTGTAGTAGGTGTATGTATAATAGCATTGTATGCGCTAGTATAGGCTTATGTATATACATGCAATACATGGTGTTAAGAAATAGTTCAATCTTTTTCTTTTTATTGTTTTATTTTTATTGTATTTTTGTCTATTCGTCTGTTGTAATGTGTTGTTGCAAATAAAAACTTTTTCTATTTCTTACTTCTTTAAAATTTCCGCACTCCTAGTTCTTCAGAGTGCCCTAACAAATCTAGCATGCTACAGAGAGGCCCAGCAAGCAAATCAGAATCAATCAGTTTCATTTTGCATTCGGTACACGGGAGGTGAAGAAGGTAACGAAATCAGATAAGGACACACGCAGAACTAGAGGAAATAATTAAGTTTTTAAAACTAAAAAGAAATTCGACTTCATTTTTATATTAATACGTGAAGCAAAAACTTTGTATCCCTTTTTACGAAAATTGCGCGGACGGAGGAGCATGAAATTTCGCACACTCACTTATAGTTTATATAGAGAAGGATTGCAGAATGCTATTTTTTTATTATACATAAAAAATACAGTATATAAAAATACGAAACTTCGTTTATTTGGATGACATATTTTTTCCAGCTTAAAAAAACCAAGCTACTAAACTGTATGGGACTTATCAGAGAGTAAACCATTTTATTTATTCGACGGCGTCTGGTAGATTCGTTGCGTGACCCAAGAGCTAACTCCTATCTGGCTCAGCGTATTGGATTGAATTCAACGTGGCAATGCCGCCAGTGTCTTGAGAAACTATCATTATCTCAAAGAGGATGTTTGAAGAAGTGGTGCCAAAACCAAAACGCTGGGCTTCCGCAGTCCGTGTATAAGACCTATAATTAAAATTAAGCCTTTCGACAAACATTTAACATTTACCTGCATAGCTTTTACGGAGCTCTTGATTCAATCAATGTCTATCAGTTTCTATAGCAATAAGCTTTATTTCATGACTTGGTAATAAGTACGTTCGGTTTCTATCTCAGTTTATGGTCAGACTGACCCGGCAACGAGTTGCTGTAGTTCAGTAGTTCTAATACATTGAACCAATATACGCTAACCTCTAAAATTATCAGTGTTTCTCTACTATATTATGCATGTATTATACATATAAACCTTCCTCTTGAATCACTCTATCAATTAAAAAAAACGCATCAAAATCTGTTAAGTAGTTTTAAAGATCTAAGCATACATAGGGACAGAAAGACAGCGGGAAGCGACTTTGTTTTATACTATGCAGTGATGATAGAATCTCTTGCAATCAACATCAATCTTCCGTAGTACTAATTCATCAACTGAAAGCTGTAAGTATCAATGTTTTGATATTATCAAAATTCCATAATTGTCCGGCTGGTCATACTGGTAGGTAATACTCATATCACAGCTCTAAATTACACCTAGGTACTTACTGCAATCTCTAACTGGACTGTAAGCTCTGCATTCTGGACTGTAAGCTGGGGGTTTAATTCCCTCTAAGTGCACACTCTTTTGTGATGAATATAGGTGTTTGTTTTGAGTGTTTTGGGTATCATAAGTGTGTATTAAAAAATATATAAGTTATTTACCACCGTTACTTATATATTTATTCTGACATCAGTTTTGCCAACACACTGTAGGAATCCTTCCTAGAATGTCCGTGTTGGACTGGAATCCTGTAAAATCAAAGACCGCAGGAGGCTATGGCAGTGGCATCATCTACAGGATGATGAAAGATGATATCAACATTTGTTGTCAGTGCAGAGGTAGGTTTGTGTAATTCTGATTTCATGGGAACGGTCAGTTCACTCACTTAGCAATGACTAGCCGTGGGATTCACTGAGGTGATGAAATCAGTTTATGAACTTCTCATAGAATGCAGGTACCTGACTATACCAGTGTGTTATACATCAGGTGTACAGTGAGTTATCATTTGAATGATATAATCAACTTACCTTGCTTAAACTTCTTTTATAAAAATTAAATTTTCAAAACAGTTTTATTCAATACAACAACCCACTTGGCCCTATTTGAATCGACCTACATCGTGTTTCTATGTACAGTAGGTATGTATTTACATCAAAAAGTAGTTGGTCGATCAAAAAAAACGTCCTAGACGTGGCTAAATAAATTGCGTAACTGAAGTAGTACTGAGGAGGACACTTCTGCCTCATGCCGGACGAACAAAGCGACCACTAAGTGAAGCCCTGAGACAGTGAGACGGCGGGAGACTACGCAAGCGATGGTGCAACGGACTGGACGCCTTCAGCGACTGTCGGTGGCAGACAATGCCGTTGGACTGAAATAAATAGAAAACTCGAGGGCCTCCCCTCAAGTTTGCAGTGGGAGAGTTACAAACAAACAAACAGTAAATATATCAGTTATGTTACCGATAACACAAGCTCTGCTTACTTTGTTGTCAAATGATGCTGTTTGAAATGCCCGGTTTATTTATTTATTCTTCCTAAGTTACACCCAAGACAAGAAGGGGTTACATCCAAGACAATTTAAAACATACTGATTTATCATTCAAGTTAGTCTGACATGGAACACGATAACAAAAAATATTCAGTTCAACTCAAGATATCCTTCTTTACAAACAAAACATTCGAAGAGTATGAAAATCAGTCAGTATTTTGAAGATTAGGTAAGTTTCTTCTAAGGCTGATCTAGAAATAAATAATAACAATAATATCTCTGTTTCAGACAACTAGGTCCATACATTAATTACACACACAATAGAAGACTTAAAAATACCCCATCCAAAAATTATACAATACTTACCTAAAAAAAATAACCCAAGTACATATATAAGAATTAAAAGTATAAAGTACTTTACTAATTCTTTGATATTAGTGTAACTGTTATGACCCAATGTAAAATTATGGGACTCTCCTAATTATCTACTATGAGATTCAGAAAGCTGTTGTGACTATGTCTTACTCTGCTCTTGCTATCCTCTTTTGAATGATCGCTGCGAAGCCGTCAGTTCAGGCGTCAGCAAACATTATAGATGCACTGCAGTAAGTACCGAGGTAGTCCCATTCTGAGCATTAGCATTCTTCAAATAAAGATATGTGTAAAGTAATAAAGGCTTCAGAGATGATGAAGCCTCATAATTGACGGTATTTGTACAACCTATGTTGCAAGGTCTTACCTAGTTTCCAAGAACTGGGTTAATAACTAATTTGATTCGCTATTTACCATACAAAACACCAAAACAGTGGTGTATGAACGCAGAATGCTAAGTCAATGTTGTGTGAACTACACGTAATAACTACATACGAATTTGTAATGATGGCGTGATCGTGAAATCGTTGGGTGTGTAGTGCCTTTGTAGTTTGACGTAACTTGGACTCGATTAAACAATGCATCATCAGTCAGTAGGAGTGGAAGACGTCCACAGACCACATCTGAGAGCCTAAACAAGAACCTTCTTCGTTAATGGCATGTGTCATAATAAAGTCAATTCTGCCAGTGTCAAGTGTTTATACTGATTATGGTATGATGACATAAATTCGTATCTTGTCGTTCGGCATTTGTATTTTATGGTGGTGTCTTTCATATAAAATAATTATATGGATTAATTTTGCTCGAATCACAAAGAAACACAAAGCTTTTATTCCAATTATTCACACCTGAGTCAATAAATAATATAAATAAAATCACCAAAATTACTTAATACACCCGAAATATTCTGGAAAAATAAATAATGAGACATAATAAGAACGCAATGTTTACTTTGCAAAATGGCCAAAAATATTCATTGCATCTTTATCTTTATCTTGTATTGACTTGGCACAAATGATAAAATTATGTATGATATAATTGATATGACACTTGATTGTGATAAGTGTCGTGACTGAAGCATGAATGTTGCTGTCATTCCATACAAATTGATCTCTCCGCAAAGGCGTTAGCATAAAGGAAAATATGTGGAGTATTTTTCTACAGCATAGGGTATAAACAAGATAATCAGATTGCATTTAACAACAGTATTGGCCATCTGTGGGCGAGTAGCAGTACCAAACATTATCAGAGTACCACAGATAACATTATACTATACTAGGTCAGTAGGTAGAAGTCTAATGGAAGTATAGTATGCGTTCTAAACAAGATGGGAAGAATTATACATCACTGCTGACTTTATTTTGAAAAAATGTTTTGTTTTTTTTTTAACATTGCTTATGCTCTCAACAAAACTCCGTATTTGCAGTACGAATAAGTGTTTAAAAACGATTTAATAAAATGGCCATCTATTGTGGAGTAGCAGTATCAATCATCGTAATAGAGAGCCAGATGTCCACAGCAGATGGACATAACATAAAACAAAAATCGTGAATCGTGTAACAAATTATTCTAAGAAGCGCGTTTCGAACAAATCTAACTATCCTTCAGTTCTAACAAAATGAAGCAACTTTCTGCAAGGCCGGTCTTTGGATGGGTGACAGCAATGGCATTTTCGAATGGCGCGTTAAGCGGTCGTTTCTGGATTTTCAAAAGTTATTTAGTTAGCATGGAGGTCTTTGGGCGGCCTATTAACTTAATTAACAGTCACCTGGTTCATACGATGACTGAAAAACAAATCAATGTTAGCCATCTGTTGGTGATAAGTAGTACCAATTGTTTTTTGTGTAAGCTTAAAGAGAGAACTGTAAAATACCCTATCTATTGTCAAATAGCTGTACTAAATAAAATTCTAAGCTGCATTTTATTTAGTACAGCTAAAGTTTCCATAGATGGCATTGCTTTCCCGATTATATTATGAAAAATATTGCACAATTTTTCTGTTTTGTTTTAACAGATTGATATCCATAGTTTTTAAATTAACTTAATTAACAGTTTAACTGGATTTCCTCGGCACGGTAGCGCTTTTGTTAATACCGCTACCGTCGTTATAATTATAATAACTTATCCATGTTCGGGCAAGTACAAAAAGCAAGATAGAGCTAATATTTGGTAGATATTATTAGGGCATACATTGATAAATAATGACTAACATTCCTTTATATCTGTCTGAAGGACCAATGCCCCACAATAACCAACTTAAGTATCAGCCTTTCATATATTTAACTAATAGTAACATTTATTTAAAATGTATTAGAAAACATATACAAATATATTTTCAGTAATTGCTGGTAATTAACCCGAAGTATTGTCTTGTGATAAGTTCTTTGGAACAGTTTTGTTGGGTTTGTCCCTCTAAGTTGGCAAACTTTGCAAACTAAGAGCGAGGAACCCAGCAAAACTGTAGTAGATTTGTATGTAGACGCGAGGGATTACTGCTTCAGCTAGTGCCAAAAGGTACTACAATACAAATACAAATACAAATTCATTTATTTACCAAGATAATAAAAATACAGGGTTAACAAACTTACTGATGGTCCCCGCACTAGGGCAAGCCTGTATTGCGGGAGGCCAGAGGCATAAGATGAGCGATTTCCACAAACTACATAGAGATAAAACAAAACAGATAACACTTAAACAAGGCAAGACACAAGTAGGACAATCCATGAGAAATAAAATAAATATCTAAAATCTAAAAGAAGAAATCAAAATACTAGGAGAACACAATAAATAAAGAACATGACCAACTGTAAGCTGTAAGTTTTCGAAGTTTGCGAGTATGTGTGTGTGTGTGAGTGTGTGTGTGTGTGTGTGTGTGTGTATGTGTGTGTGTTTATGTGTGTGTGTGCGTGTGTGTGTGTATGTGTGTGTATTGGAGAGAGAGAGAGGGGGTAAGTGGGGAGGGGAGTATAAAAGTTATGCCACAATATAAATAGTATCAGTTAGTCCGACACTACGAGAGAGGTCAGACCAGAACTTCCAGCAAATTTTCCAATCCGTCATAGTCTAGCGTGAGAAGCCATTTTCTTATCTTTTCCTTTACACCAAAGAGAGAGCAGTTTAGGTCACAATGCTTACAAACACAGCGGTATATAAATGGGAAAGAATAATATTTAAAACGTCTTGCAAAAGAGGTTTCGACCACTGGCACATTGACTTTCAGCCGCCGGTTTTCCATGGAGGAGAGAACTGCAACCCGAACGGAAAGACCTATGGTACTCCAATGTTACTCGCTACTATTCACCTACACTTTGGCTTAGAACTTAACAAATAAGTAATGAGTATGTACATAAAGGGAATCATCACAATTCATAGTCATTAATTAATAACAGTAAAGTTACAGGTCATAAAACAAATCGATACAATAAGTAAATTATACAATACCTACTAGCTGACCCGGCAAACTTCGTACCGCCTCAATAAATAAATAAATAAAAATAATTTGTTTATTCTTATTTACTCACCTTTTAAACCTTCCCTGGACTACGACAAACATTTCAACACCAAAATTAGCTAAATCAGTCCAGCCGTTCTCGAGTTTTAACCAGACTAACGAACAGCAATTGATATTTATTATATAGAAGATAAGTAATAATTATTAACATTTTAAAATATGATTGTAATAAGACAACAACAATCTATAATTGAATATGTAGGTACTTGTGCATTTTGCATCAATGCAATCATTATAATCATAAATTGTTCGATCGATTAGCCACTTCCTAACCTAAAAGACGTAAGTTAAGTCGATACTTAAAAGATAGCGTCGAGGGAGCGTCAGTAATGCTAGTTGGAATACGGTTGCATACTTCTGGACCTATTACAAGTATCATCAGCCCCATTGCACCCACAGCTGGTAATATGCCTCCTCTTTACAACACCACGGTCCGGTCAAGCAAGTCTTATCCAGTGGTTCCCAACAATAGACTATATTATATCATTTGACCATCGACCGGGTGGTGTACTTCTTGATTGTTGAGAATCCCTTACCCAGTCCGTTACCGTCTTTGTCCGTATCCCATTATCCATTCTTGCCAAGTGTCCCGCCTATTTTCACCCATCCGCATACCCACTTCCACGACTTTGGTGCGACGTCGAATCTCGACATTGGGTATGTGTTCCAAAAGTGATATTCCGAGCATGGCACACTCCATTGCCCGTTGTGCTCTGATCTTATGCATGTATTCACAAAGTTGAGTGTCTATTTCTCGGATCCATAAGTATAGGCAGGACACATTGGCGAAACACCTTGGTTTACCGGCACAGAGATTTTAGATTTCAATAAGTCCGAAAAACATTTACTGCATATTTTTATTTTGATTACTACTTATTTTTAACCTCACAGTTTTTTAATTCTCACAGGGTCTTGTAACAGCTATGGTCTCGGCAAAATAACAACGTCTACTGTGAACAGTAGCTACCATGCTGAGTCAATTTGCAGCTGTAGCAGACACATACACACATACCTAAACATAATTGTATTAATAGTTCCAAGTACCTTGTTCTTTGCTTGTATATTGTGTGTTGTGTGCTAAGGAGCAAATACATGTATGTCTATGTCTGTGTCTAAAACATAAAAAGTACAATTACATTTCAACCGAATTAAAAAAAGGAGGAGGTTCTCAATTAGAATTCGAATTCGAATTCTCAATTTTTTTTCATGTTACCTCATAACTCCGACATTTATAAACCAATTTGAAAAAATATGATTTCATGCGAAAGGATATACTTCTTTATTAGTCCCATATAAATTTCATAAAAATCGGTCCAGTAGTTAGGTTTTTAAATCATAATAACTAAAAAAATTATGTTATCCACTTGGATGAAACGAAATTTTGATATTGTGCTTTTATATACATGAAGTCGTTGTCTTTTTAGTTTTTAAAACGTAATTATATACAAATGTCGGCAAGAACTGTTTAAGGACGTTGAAGTCATCATACCTCTCAGATCACGAGTCCCAGATAATGTAGGTAAGTTGTAGGTATCTACAATGTTGTTTTGTGATATTGTGACGTCATAATAGCGTAGTCATGTCCGTAGTCCCACTGGACCGAGCCCCTCCAGTGCACTCCATAGGGCTGCCATTGTGCTTGACTGAATATATCCTAAAGTTTGCTCCACATGCTAAAATACCCGTAAAACTGGGCATATGCCAAATATAATGTTTAGAAGTACTTCATATGCCAAATATAATGTTTAGAAGCAGTCTGGCCAAGCACTGAGCCTGGAGATGCACCGTTTGAAAGCATTGGCAGTACGAATACTTATCTAGACAATGAATCGGTAACATTGAAAGAGTGTTAAATAAAATAGAAAGAGATATGACATAATTACGTTTTCAAAACTAAAAAGAAAACAAACCGACTTCATGTAAGTATATAAAAAAATATCACATACATATATATATATATATATATGTACATATATATATTTAAAATTATTTAAAAACCTGGGAAGTATACCCTTTCAAACAAAAAAAGAATTTTCCAAATCGTTTCAGGCGTTTTCATATAATCGGTGAAAATACATAAGAAAAAAAAGATTCCGACGAATTGAGAACCTCCTCCTTTTTCATGAAGTTGGTTAAAAATAGGACAGAAGGGAAAGCAGGAACGATGATTAATAAACGGTTGAACAAATCCTGATACTGGAAAGTATCCTGGAAAGGAGATAGATTGTATGTTAGGAAAGAACATTAGCTACTTTTTATCAGTAAGTAAGCATGTTAATTTTTCAGTTAAATTCTTCTTCTGCATGTGTCATATGATGTAAATTTTGCCAATGTAAAGTATTTAGATTGTTTATGGTAAGACGTCACAAAGTCGTATGTTGTCGGGCGTCGTTTGTTATTTTATAAAAATTGTTTCTCTTTTTGTAAAATAATTATACGGATTATTTTTGAATCACAACGAAACACAAAACTTTCATTCCAATTATTCACACCCGAGTCAATAACTCTGGTTTTATTTTAATAAAATCACCGAAATTACAAATAAAACCGCAAAACGGCGGTTTTTAAATTAAACAAATGTTTACTCCGCAAAACGGACAAAAATATTCATTTAACATCTTATATGTCTTACATGTCTTACATTTTTTTTACAAATTAATAGAAAATCGTAGACATTTATTTACATCTCCTGTATTTTGTGGCACATAAAACAAATTATCATACAAGATAATTTATAAAAAAAAAGTAATCTTTATATAATTATATATTTATCTCCTGTGCGTGTTTTTGTAATTAAACTCCTCTTAAACGTCAGGGCCGATTTTGATGAAATTTTTTGTGTGTTTAAGTGGATTCGAGAATGGTTTAGATTTTTGAAGTGAAAACTTCTTTTAGCGCGGTACGCATATTTTTAGATGAGGTAAAACGTCTGGATTCGCGACACCGTTACCGTCTGGGACGAGACGCAGGGCTGCCGCGTTCGCCCCATTGATTATAAACCTTAATTCACATGTTTACAGTCTACTTCAGTATGGAGAAGTTTACTGAGTTAGGTTCTTTGATATATTATCTACATTCTGAACAATAAATATTGCATCATCTGTGTTCGTTCAGTATTTGATTGGCAGT
This sequence comes from Lampropteryx suffumata, assembly GCA_948098915.1. Taxonomy (NCBI): domain Eukaryota; kingdom Metazoa; phylum Arthropoda; class Insecta; order Lepidoptera; family Geometridae; genus Lampropteryx; species Lampropteryx suffumata. The sequence goes on along the minus strand of OX402568.1, from coordinate 12,616,004 downwards.
CGCCAATCAAATGCTGTTAATTACTGATTTTGAAGTGATTTATTACTAAACTCTAACGCGCCAAAATAAGTTTTCACTTCTGTCGGCACTCCCGGAGTGCACCCGATATAATAAAAAAAATAAGAAATAAAAATTTCTTTTTTCTTTTCTTTTTTTTCTCTTTAATGCGAATGTGACATCTAATAACAATAATATATAATCATGCTTAGGTATGTGTATAAACTAAAAGATAAAGTAAGAAACAGCAATTAGGACATACTAATGTAAATGGGCAGGACACATCCAAGACTGAACATTGAGAGATGGTCCAATATAATAACAAGTTCTATATAAAAAGTCCTGTTTAAAATATACGAAGACAACATTGTAAAAATTACGTTTTAAAAACTAAAAATCGAAAACCAACTTCATTTATATAAAAATACGAAACTTCATTTACTTACTCGAATGACATATTTTTTCCTGCTATTTCGATTTAAAAGCCAAACTACTGAACCGACTTCGATGAAATTTTTACGGGACCAATTGGAAAGTATATCTTTTCACATAAAATATTTTTTTCAAATCGGTTCACAAATGACGGAGAAATGAGATATCAAACTTTAAAAAAATAAAACTGAGTTGAGAACCTCCTTCTTTTTTTGAAGTCGATTAAAATAATAATGGGGCAGAGCCGCTAGAAATAGAGCAAGATGGAGCTGGAGGAGGCTTTGCCGCTTGAAGTGGTCCTTTCACGTATACAATACATTGATTAGGGTAAGTTAATAGTTAGAAGTTTGTTAAAGGAACAATAAAATCTTATATTATTATTATATTAATACGTGAAGCAAAAACTTTGTACCCTTTTTAACGAAAATTGCGCAGACGGAGGAGTATGAAATTTCGCACACTTATAGTTTATATAGAGGAGTGCAGAACGCTTATATTTTTTCAAAATTATGCATAAAAATACATTAATTATTAATTAATTATGGTCGAATTTCGACCAGTAGACGACCACTAGTTATTGTTATTATGTGTATGCTACAGCAGCAATTAGACCCGATTTTACATAATGTATGTATTGCCAATAAATGCAGACGTGGATTAAATAAAACAATGCAAGGCAGCCCTACCTGCACATAGAGTAATGTATGCTCCAGAGACAACGCGGACACTTCATTTGTTTCTGCTCGTCTCCGCACAGCGACACGGAAACTTCATTAGACACGTCTGCTCTGTACATGTCGCTACTCTATGTTTAGCATTATGTTTGGGATCTTGTAGCTTATAATTGAACTTACTACCTACAAAATTAACTGATGTTTCGACGTACATAGGTTGCCTGGAAGATTTATACCTACCACATTAAAACGACATAAATATAATTATATTTGTATAAATAAATAATACCGGACATTTCACACAGCATAATCTAGCCCCAAAGCAAGCAGAGCTTGTGGTATGGGTACTACATGTCTGATATACTACTTACATACTTTTTTTTGTAAATACATACATATTATACATATAAACACCCAGACTCGAGACAAATACTTGCAGATTATACAAACATTTGTAATGGATAAGCTCCAAAACTACAAAAAAAAAAAGATAATCTATAGAAAGCTTTAACATTCCTACTAATATTATAAATGCGAAAGTAGCTTTGTCTGTCTGTCTGTTTGTTACGTTTTCAAGCCTAAGCCACTGAACCGATTTTGATGAATTTTGGTATAGAGATAGATGAGACCTTGGATAAGGACATAGGCTACTTTTTATGTAGGTACCACGCGTGCGAAGCCACGGGCAGCAGCTAGTAGATTATATATTAATTTCAAAATAATTAGAGATCCCTACGAAAAATGCAAAAATGTAGTGTAAAGTACGGATAGATGCCTTACTTTTCGAAATTGTCTTATATTTCAAATACTGTTGATTTTATGTAAAAAAATCATGTATATATAACAAGTTTAATCTTTTATTTAACATTACACTTGGTTTTTGTTATGGTTATATATATTGATTCTGAGAAAAATGCGCTTTACAAAACCCTAATTAAAAGGATAGACACCTACAGCGAGGGATACATGGCTCGTCGCAAAAATACTTAAGAGGATAGATGCCCTAAGGAAAAAAACAAGTTTTAAATATTAAATAATCAATTTTATTTCTAGATTTAATTCCATAATCTAAGCACTATGAATCGGCATACGTTAGATCATATTAAGATTACAATTGAAATCGATTTTTCTTGAGTTGACCGTTTTTATTTTTTATAGTTTTCAGTCACATTAAATTCTAAATTATATTTTTATTACTTCTCTCTTCTAAATAACTTATATTTTTTTAATTAGTGAGATCAGTTGAGGTAAGTACCTAAAACACAATACTTACCATTGCATAATTAAATTACTTAACTTCACTTTTTTTTACATGCTTATAGATTTCTTTCCTCATTTATTATCGTTTAAAAACAGATTCTTCATCCTCCTTCAGATTCTTCAGATTTTTATTCCTCATTTATTATATTTAACCCCGCAAACCTAAAACAATAATATTTCAGGAATATATGTATACAGGTATACAGGTACTAATACGTAATAAACAAGGCATCCAAACTTTGAAAATGCTTCTAAGGGCATCTATACTCCCAAAAATCGAGGCGAATATACGTTTCACTAAGGATAGATGCTCTTTTTAACCGACTTTATAAAAAAGGAGGAGGTTCTCAATTCGTAGAATTCGTTTTTTTTAACCGATTTAGAAAATTCTTTTTTTGTTTGAAAGGGTATACTTCACAGGTGGTCCCATATAAATTTTATCAAATTCGGTCGAGCTGAAATATCAACGAAAATCTAAAAATCTTATACATCGATGATGTTTTCATGTACTTCGATACCTTGTCGCTGTCTCATTGGAGCGGTGCGTTTATTTGGCCTACCCATATTATATATATATACAAAATACATCTACTTTCCACTAAAAATGTATTATAGGCTCAAATTTCATTCAATGAAGTCGGTTTCCGTTTAGTTTTTAAAACGTAATATAAAATTTATTAAACACAAAAGAACGGTTATTGTCATCGCATTATCTACGCAATGAACTACTAAGTTACATCAACCATCAATCAAGTTTGTTTGTGTGTGTGTGATTATGTACATGTAAATTACAACTATAACTTGCAACCGTGCGAAGCCGGGCAGGTCGCTAGTTGAGGCGACTCCCTGATCAAATTTATCGCGTATTCATGGCGCTCAAATCGCGATTTTTTTATCAGAGATCATTCAAGGAATTCTAAAAAAAGTTTAACGGTTAATGTTTTAATAAGCTTACTTTCCGCCTATAAGTAAGTATAAGTGTAAACTGTAAGTTAAAACGACGTCAATGTTATAAGATGATTATGGAATATTATAGACAATATTTTTTTATATTATAAAACTAACAATTACTTTTATTATTATATTATTATTTATTTAATTACCGAGCAAATAGCTTCTAAATAGCGGTAAAAATAGACTACTTTTTTCATACAAAAGTTTAATTTGCTGTTGGCACCATCTTGACAAAAAACTCGCTTAGGACCAAAATTTTCAATTATATATTTTAAAATATTTTGTTTGCCTGTGAGTTTCCAGTGGTGTTTACGAATTTCGAAAAATAAAGTACTAAAATAGCGTAAAATAAAAACTTTTTGCTACAATTGAAGTCGGTTTTCTTTAGTTTTTAAAACGTTATTATTTGCTAAATCCTTCTCTGCCGAGCACTCTTGGCTTGGTCGTGGTTATGAGTGGGTCCTGATGAATGGGGGCTCTTGCTATGCGTCTCCATTCGGTTCTATTGGAGGCATTATGGGAGCAGTGGGTCATTGTGGATTTGGTGAGAGATTTAATCAGATCTCCCGATCGGAGAGCGGCCACAGCATCTCGTGTCCTTCATTCTGCCTTGGACTACAAGACGCTCTGTTGAGTCTTCTTCTCGCTTTATTGGGGCGTCGACGCTCTGTTGGAGTTATGTGCCCAAAGAACTTTAGTATTCGTATTTGAAAAGTCGATAATCTCTTTTTTTTGTGAAGTTCCTTTAGATAGATCGAAATCGATTCCTTTAGATCGATACATTGGCCTCAATTCTGTTGGCACGAACCTAACTAATTTTAGGTAAAATTAGGTTGTGAACTGTCAAATTAACCTTCGGTGTTCTGCTGCTACTAATTTATTTTAATTTTATTGTATCTAACTTAATTAAGAGTTCCTAATTTAGTAAGATGGTACCAACCGAATAGGTTTTACAAATGCTGTGATGTGACTAACTAAATATATTTAAGACAATTCCTAATTTTAGAAATGAACCAACGGAATTGCCACCATTGGAGTGATAGCTGCTAAATTTGCTAAATAAATGGTGTTTAATAACTATCTGAGGACTAGTCATTGTTATACTAGTTTAGTATCATGCTATCTGCTTATTTGTGTTCTTACTAACTTCGGAACCCTGTGCGTGGTAATTATGCGCTTGGGTATTCAAGACCGTTTTTTTACCGTTAGGTATATACCTGCTATGGTTATTGGTAATTGGTTGGTACTATTCCAAATAGCCTATTAGAATCACAAAAGGTAGTGTGCACTCACAAAAAGGTGTTAAAACAATACAAAATATCACAATATCTTGTAAATTAATGTCTAAAGGATTTGTCCATTTGAGTTTATTTGGGCTTTAGGTATTAGAGTAGCTTTACCTTCTGCGCTGTAGGTGCTGTAGGTAGGTTGTGTTTCGATTCTCAATCAGGACAAATATTTGTTGAAAATAGACGTTTGTTCTGTGTCTTGGTATTTAATTCCGAAAATAAGATATTAAGATATTGATAAACTACTTATATATATATTTTTATACTTTATATTCTGCCATCTCTTGAAGACTTAGTTCAAATTCATTTATTGTGGAACATAGGTAAATTACAAGTTTTTTGCTAAGATCGCTATCGCTATCGCTACCATTTGGAAAATGGTGCACAATATTTTCTAACCAACTGCAACATACTTACCATAAAAAAAAGAAAAAAAATATTACGGTAACGGTTAATGATTACATATTTCTCATAAGATTTACAAAATTAATCACTTACTGAGAAAACTTATAAATCCTAAACAATAATCCTATAACAATCAAATTAATTCTATTTGCATTAACATAGAAACAAAGTTGATTATTGGTTAGAGGTTTTGTCGATCATGCAGACAAATACGTAAAACTGAAGCAGAACTTTTGTGCGCGGAACCACTTGCACCGAGAAAGTGTATAACGCTTAGATTTTATTAATTCAGATATGTTATAAAAACATTTAGCTTGTAACCAGGACTTGAGTTCCTTAATAAATGTATTAAATAGTAATTTTATTATATAGTCAGGTAGATAGATAGATAGATAGATAGAAAACACTTTATTGACTACCACATGGAATATTACAATAACAAAAAACTAAACTTATTAAAGGCAATACAATGGGCGGCCTTATCGCCAATGGCAATCTCTACCAGGCAACCGCTGGATGGACTGGACTATAAATAGACAGAGAAGGGGCATGTAGGTGTGGTGTATTTATATAAAAGGTAGGAGGTATGAAGTTATAGACTTTCTTGCATATTACATAGCTACTATTCAAATACATAGATTTATACTTATGGAACTTACCTATTGTATCTACTCAATTTTAACACAGCTTAAGATTCGCCATCTCTATTTGTCACTTACAGAAAAAGATGGCACTATTTTAAACTGAGAGTAACTTTTGACAGTTGAGAGACGTTACTAAGTAAGGCAGATTATCTATATCTTTACAAGGCAGTTTGTGTATGTATGTATGATCCCTTAGACTCCGAAACGGCTGGACCTATTTCTATGGAATTTTTAAGAATTGGCTTTGCGGGTGGGTGATCCTGTGAAATTTGGCAGCGATCGGATTAACAGAACTTTTTTTTGTTTTGCTTCAATTAAGTTTGGTATGAATATAGATTGCATCTTAGGAACCAACATAGGCTTCATTTTATGTATTTACTATACATGCGAAACCGTTCGATGTTGGTCGATGCAACAAGTCTGCAGAGCAGAGTGTTTTTTCGTCGGGATGCGGAGTGGGTCAAGTGTTCCTGAGGATGCCGAGTGGAGGGGCGAAACACGTGTCGAATTTCTTTTGGAGGTAACTCTTTGGGAATAGATTGGCGAAATAGACCTAAATATTTGTCCATCTATTTAATGTTTTGAAATGGATCAAGTCACGCCTGAATCAATTATCTACCTTGACCAAATTACTCAAAGTAAGCCAAATATCATAAGAATTGGTTATATATACGGATACGTACATATTGATGTACAAATACAACACCATCTAGATATACTAATCAAAAAACCATTGGTACACGGTATCGAACCCACGACGTTTGGAAAACCCGAGTAAACCATGTTTGCGTTGTGAATTACTCCCAGAATTATCATCATTGGCCTTAGATCATCTGTTGAAGATGATTTAGGTGGCGTCCGTCAAGTTACAGAGCAGTTATTTGTAATTGAAAACCTTCGTTCATGGATCCACTCCAGCAAGCTAAGGTGGGTGAAGTTTCCTCTCCACTGACGCCACTCTGACTAGGATTCTGTTTGATAGCGCAGGCCTTCCCAGGAACCTGCACTAACTTCTATCGCTTGCTGACAGGACCCACAGGAAAGACAAGTCAGTACATGCGGTGTCGGTTCGGTTGCAGGTGCATAACGGCTGACACCAAGCCGGGTTTGTTTCAAGCTTTCCTTCTCCGTTGCTAGCTCTTCTGTTAGTCAGAAGGTCAGACTAACCTCCAATAATTTAAGACTATCGCAGTCGTCTCCATCATCAGTCTCCAAGCAGCACTCATCTAGGATCAGTTCCACGTAGAAATCCACACTCAAAGTGTTATTCAGTTCAGCGAAAAATACCAACCCGTTTTTACAGTCAGGTGCGGGATGCCAGATGCCAGAATTATATATATCTTATTATAAATACTTACGGGAAAAATAGGTAAATAAACGCGAAAAATACCCGTAAGTATTTATAATAATGTGTTCTGATCGCGTAAGTTTAAAAAACTATATATATCTTTTATTTACGTGATTTTATAAAGTATTTTTTTAGCAATAAACCATTTTTTATTCGTATTTGATTGGAAGGTTGGGCTATTTAAATATAAACTTTAAGATACTCTATAACATTCAAACAGATCAAACATTTGACTGGCCTGTTAGCTCAGTTGGTAGTAGCACTACCTTCTGCGCTGTAGGTTGTGAGTCCGGTTCCCTCCCAAGATTAACATTTGTGTGATGAACATAGGTGTTTGTTCTGTGTCTGGGTGTTATAAAGTATCATAAGTATTTAAAAATATATAAGTATTCTATCAGTCATCTGGTCAGCATAATACAAACTATGCTTAGTTTAGGGCTAGATGGCGTTGTGTCCAGTACAAAATATTGGTCCTGGATTAAATCCACAACATAAAAGCCAGAACACGGTGCGTTTCTATAATAAGCTTCCTGAAAATGTATCTAATCTACCTATAAAAAAATTTAAAGCTAACATAAAGGATAGTCTTTTAGCTTAACCTGACTGACTGACTGATTCATCATCGCCGAGCCGAAACCGCTGAAGTTAGAAAGCTGAAATTTGGAAGGTAGCTTCATTTTATAGCAAAACCATTCACTTAAGCGGGGTTTTTGAAATTCAATCCCTAAGAGGGTGAAAAGGGGTAAAAACGAATGTATGAAACTTTTTTTTCAGTCGCATCGTTTCCATCAGCTTGAACGGTCGCTTCGTAGTGGCTATCTCAATGTTGACCTAGATTATTCGCGCGAGTCAACGCGACGTAAAATGGCTAGTCCAAAAAAATCAGACACTATTGTAATTGACACTGTTCTTGCATTTATACAATGCAAGCTGGATGTTATGGATCAGGTCAGTCTGACCCAAATCCTGACTTCCAGCTACACTGAAGCCCAGATCGCAGACGCCAAAAAGGTATTACACGATACAGCGGCGACCACCATGCGCCTGATAACCAGGCAAAGGGAAGGGCGTGGCAAAAAGGACATCGAGGATATCTTCAAGGTGTTCCTGGAGACCGATCCCGATGACGTCCGACGTTTGTTTGTCAAGACCTCACCTCTCTTCCGCCGCTGACTTGGGTCCACGTGGACGTTACGTTTGTCCTTAAACAGATAACAGCTGAAGGCAGATGTCTCCAGCATCCAGGCGCAACTTCAACTTTCGGAGCAAACTGTATCCGAGTTGAAGCTCGAACTTGTGGCATTGCGCAATGTAAATGCAGTGCCAGCTATTTTGCCGCAATCAGCGCAAAACGTAAATATGCGACGCGGTGCAAACCGATGCCGGACTTCACCGGTCAGCAGTTATGAAAACGAGACGCTTTACACCGATACGCAGGTAAATGACCGACCGGCTTCGCTGACCTCGGCCCCCGGAACGTCATCCCCGCAGTCTGCGATTTCTGCGCCCCCTCCTGCTCCCCGAGCCCCCCGGCTCCCGCACCGCCAGCTCGCCAGCAGAAGAAGAGTTACGCGCAGGTGTCCCGCCATTTTCAGCCGCCGCGCCAGGCGCCCAGCGCCGAGAGGCACCGAATTAGTCAGGCATGGCCGAAGAAGCCTAGCGGTGGCTTGCATAAGATCGACGATGAAGGCTTCACTATCGTGGAGAAGAAACGTCGACCGAAATCGTCCCGAAACCGGCGAGGTACCGCTCCGCTATCTGCTGGGCTCACTCTGCAGACGGTGGAGCCTACCGTGTCGATTTATGTGTCTCGGTTAGACCCGACCACTACGGGAGAGAGTATTCTCCGGTACGTGGACGAGAGAGGCCGATGCCGGATCAGGGAGCCGCCCGCTGTACTTGTGCATGGCTTGATGCGGTTAGAATCAAATAGAGAGGCCAACTTCCAGTCGAATGTGCTCCAGGTAGCTGCCAAGTACAAGGACGTATTTCTCGCACCCGACTTCTGGTCAGCAGGAGTTGTCTACCGACGGTATAGGGAAGCACCGCTTACGAAGAAAGTGCCCTGACTTTTTGTGTGGTTCATAAGTTTATATGTATATATATGTTAGTCTATAAGGTATTTATTTTCTATGGGCCCTTGTTATTGTATTTCATACACATAATTTTGTTGCCTGAAATAAAATTAAATTAAATTTTAATATAATTTAATTTAACGCTTAGTGCGATTTGCTTGAAACTTGATTTGAATCATTAAAATGCAAAATAAAAGGACATGTGTTTCAGGATTTTTAAAATAACCCAAACAAAGGGGTAAAATGGGTGTCAAAGTTTGTATCCGAACATTTTAACGGGTGGTGTGATTTATTTGAAACTTGGTTTGGATACAAAAGAAAATGCAAAAGAAATGGACATGTGTTTCAGGATTTTTCAAAATAATCCTCGTAAATTAGTAAAATGAGGAATTAATGTTTGTATGGAAACTTTTTAATGGGTGGTCAAGTGATTCGTTTGAAACCTATCAATAAAATTTATCATATCATATCATATCATATGATCATATCATATGATTCTTGTGATTGTATTGAATAAAGTATCTTTTGACTTTGACTTTGACCCGAAGGCTGTTAATACCAACTGAGCTGAAAAACCAGTTAAATGTATGTGGTTTTTAATGCGGTGTTTTCTAATAACGGTTGTTTTACAGCGGTAGAATGTTCTTAAAGGTTTTGAACTCCTCGAAACCGGAGCAAAGGTAAACATGCATTGTTTGTTCATCCGGTTCGCACTGCGCAGGCGTTAAGAGGTGCAGAGAGAGGTTACTAGATATACTTTCTGTTGCTATGGAATTATAAAATCTAAGATTCTGAAAAGCGACCATCTTAACGGGTTTAAATAACAAAAGTATACTCACTGTACTGTAATCATCAAGCTCTGTAGACTTCTGTATGGGAAAAAATCTGCCCAGTTTAATTAAAATTTAGAAAAGATTTCTATTTCTATCTATTGAGACAAAATCACAGCATAGAAACAGCCTATAAACAGTGTGGTGAATAAACAAATCATAAAATGTACCTGGCATAATGTGATAATATATCGACACACCCACGCTCACACACACACTCACTCACACAAACACACACCTTTACGTTACGATGTCCGTTTAGAAAACGCTCGAATGTAATGTTGTTTTTTTTTATTATTTATTGTATTATTGTATAATTTACAAAATTATACTCTAAATAATATTACAGATTGTAATGAGTATTGCCAAGTAGACTAATGAGTTATTTAACTGAACTTATTTATATAAAGTAAACTATGTCTAAGAATGTGTCCAACAGCACTTTTCTTACTGTAGTTAAAGGGAGGACACTTTGTTCATGTGTTCTTTATATAATGTATAGTTATAAACTTTTTCACTATCACACTACACTCCTTCTTCTTATCGTGTCACTACTTATTTCTAACTAGTGTGGTGAAAGGATTAAAGTGCGCCTCAGAGGCTCCTTTCGTGCACCTTGCCGACCTTACACTACACTAACTCAAACATTATATGTACAATAATTATACATCCCTAGGTTTCGACTAGAAAAGTAAATAAGTCCTTTATGGGGAACACGGTGCGCATCAATAATAAGCTTCCGGAAAATGCTACTAAACTACCTATTAAGAAATTTAAAGCATACATAAAAGGTAGTATTTTGAAGAAACCTTATTATAATATAAATGACTATAATATTGATAATAATGCATGGCCTCATGTCGCTCTGCCGTCAGACAGTTAACCGACACACTTGAAACGTATAAACTCTCTTGTATTAGTATTTCGCAGTTAAGGTAATTATAAGGTGGATCTCGTAAAAAGCACTAGGACCAAGACGAGTTTCTTGCCTTTCTCGGGCTTGGGTTAGGATGCATTGGCACCTAAATTCACCTAGGCTGGAACACACATACACACATCGCTTTTTATTTATATATTATGAAATAATGTCTTATATATTCAACAATCATCATCATCTAAAGTGGACGTCGTTTACACTTGCAACTTACACTAATAGTCGGAAAATAAACTAATAAAAACATTACATACCTATTCAACTTTTTTCAGTATTCCTTATTAGAATATTTTAATTAATAAAAACCACGGTTTTAACGCAGTGAATAATCGACAAAATCATTTGATCACGGATTCGCCTTAATATACCTAATATAATTAATATACGGTTGCTTTAACTTGCTAATAATAACAGGTAAGTACTGCAGAAAAATATAACAAAAAATTCAAACTTTCCTCAGCAATATCTTGCCCATTTTAAATTCTGTGAACTTTTATTAAACCTTTACAAAAATAGGCTAAATTCCCCAACAGGGTGAGATACAGGCAATTTACCCGCCAGCTTACGGGGCTTATTAGCAATAAACAAAACCGGGGGCCTTCGCCACCATATTGAACACCCGTATAAGGCATAAGCGAATAGCTTGATTTGAACCAGCGCCTGCCAAAACCACTAGCTCCTGTTGAACTTACTAAATTACGGCATCGACGACCTTTGCGGCGCAGTGGACCAAGACCCAGCTGAAACGCAGGTTTGCGGGCTCGATTCCCGCCACATGACAAATGTTTATATGATCTATTATTATAAGTTCTATTATAAGTTCTTTACCGGTTTCCTGTATGAAAACATTTTTATTGATTTTGTAATTAAATAAATAAATACTGGTGGACAATGCACATAACACCATGTAGCTCCAAACTAAGCACAGTTTTTAACCAGGTATATATAAATACTGATAGAATACTTATACTTTTAAATACATATTAATGATATTCTATAACACCCAGAAACAACAAAATTGTGTATTCATAGGGCAAATGTTTGTCCTTGGGAGGAATCAAACCCACATGCTACAGCGCAAATGCAGAGTTATTACTAACTGAGCTGTGTTGAATATTTGTTACAGTAGCCGCCATTGTAAAAAATATTTATATAAATGATTTTGAACATAGTCATTTACTGTGTCTTGTGGACGCTGCTCTGCAGATCTCGATTAGTTGAGAAATCTATACATAGTTTTATACTGTCCTAAGATAGCACAAATGTTCCACATTAATAGTATTGTATATTAATATGTCATCATCATCACAGCCTCTATGAAGTCCACTGCTGGACATAGGTCTCCCCAATAGATTTTCAGGAAGAACGATTTTGAGCCCTCTCCATCCACCGACCTCCTGCGATCTTTACAATGTCGTCAGTCCATCGGGTGGGGGGTCGTCCTACGCTTTGTTTTCCTGTCCTTGGTCGCCATTCGAGAACTTTTACTCCCCAGCGGTTATCAGTTCTGCGAGCTATATGGCCTGCCTATTGCCACTTCAACTTGCAAATTTTGAGCGCTACGTCGGTGACTTTGGTTTTTCTACGGATTTCCTCTTTGCGGATTTTATCACGTAGTGAAACACCCAACATAGCTCTCTCCATTGTTAATGTATATTAATGTGTACATTATGATAATATAAATGCAAAATAGTTTCTGTTTGTATGTCAACTTGTTTGTTTGTTATGGCTACATTTACAAGTAGTTAAATGTACGGCTATACGGCCGGATCAAAGGATCTTGATAAATTTTTGTGAAATATTGTATTTCGGGAAAGACATAACAGACTATCTTTTGATGTAAGTACCAAGCGTGCGTAGCCGCAGGCAGAAGCTATTAAAAAAATATTATGACAAAACTTTTAGCTCGTGTACAAAAAAAGGATTGTAATGTCGGTGTTCGCTCATCACTTGTACCACACCAAATAAATCACTAAGGTTAAAACATCATTAATATTAAATCATGGTGCCACTGATTTATAGACAGGGGGCGCGCCCTCCGATGTCGCTGTGAACTTGCTTTAACCGCGAATTATCGTGGTCTGGTGGAACTGGGTATGGTATGGGGTGTCTTCTTCTTTATTTAATGGCATCTGTCTTCTTAGGATAGGCACAGTTCTACTTAGTATTAAAATCAGTTTAAATGTTTAATGTTTAAATCAGTTATTTAAAATAAAACCTATTTTCTTTTTATTTATTTATTATCTGCAATTCAGCATGCACAAGCGCTAACAATATTTAAACCTCCAAATGCCCCTCTTTCTATCGCGTAACTCTATTTCGTCTGGCATTTCTCTAGGTATTTATCCACCAAGGTTGGCCCGTCAATGTACTTGTACCTAAAGGAGTGTGCCTGGTATTGGGTGTCAGTCTCTTCCAAGCATAATTCTGCAACTGTGTCATTTCGTTTCAGACACTATCACTACTTTTGAGAGTCTGTGTGTCTGCAAACCCCTCTTTCAGACACTACTATTATTTTTATGAGTCTGTGTGTCAGCAAACCTTTTTTTCTCAGGAATGCAAGGAGGTGTCAAGTTGCTGTAAAAAGTCTAGCTTCTAAGTCAATTCAATCAAAATGAACGGTCAAAGTAAGACTGTGGTGCATATTTTGATACTCGCCAGTAAATAAAAACATATAGGGTAGTTTCCGTTAACAAAGAATCATTAAATTTGGAAAGGTTCAAAACCAAAAAAACTGAAAACAGCACATTTGTAGTTTAAAATAATTTAAACATTAAAAGAATTTGTAATTGCAAACATACATTTGCAATTAGAAAATTAATCGTAACGTATAATCAATGTCGTGGAAAACATTTTTCATATGCAAAGCTAAGTTTGTTTTCCAATCCTACTTTTATACGAACCCACGCGATTCATACTCGCACTTGTCCGGTTTATCTCTTTCGAGGTACGGAACCCTGAAAATCGTTATTAAATGATTTAGCTACTAGGATTGCATACCACAGCCGGAAGAAAAAGTACCTACATATGTAAGATAAAAGTAAGACTCTCGTACAATACCGTGGTATTTGCATGATTCAAGTACCAGGAGTGCATAGCACAGAAGGTAGGAAAATAACCCTGATGTGTGTATGTGAGCATAGAGTGGCGCGGCGTGCGCGTTTCATTTACACCTCTACAGGCTGCTCTAATTCTGACAATACTAATAATATAAAAAATCAAACAAAATAGATTTATTTCTCCAAACAAAGGGTTACTTTAGCATAGGCTATTAAATAATAGTATACATGTAATATTAGTGAGATGAGCCTAGTATACCTGTTTTGTGTAAAACTGGTGCCTGAGATGGGTTTTAAGAAAACCTGTAATATATGCTGGAAAATACAATCGAGTCCGAAAATAATAAAAGCTTGTATTTTACATGACTAATACTTGAAAATACAAACAAGATCCATACAAATATTTAAAAAAAACGTCTGATAGTCTGTGTGTCTGATTGTGTTTTTCCTTTTTTTGGCTAAACGGCTAAACGGATCTTGATGAAATTTGGTAACAACAACAACTTTATAAAATAATAACACACAGACACTATGTTCTATGTTCATCACAAAAATATAATTCTTTGATGGGGCTCGAACCCACACACCTACAGCGCTGAAGGCAGAATGCAAACATTAAACCACTAATTGAACTGTAAGGCTAATAAAATAATAATCGTTAAATTATAATGACGTGACGTCATTAGAACATGGCGCTTATCAAGTACAGCATAGTACAGATGAAATTAAAACCCTTATTTTTTTATAACTTACTACTACTAAGATTATAATTGCGAAAGTTACTCTGTCTGTCTGTCTCTGTGTTACGTTTTCACGCCTAAACCGCTAAACCGATTTTGATGAATTTTGGTACAGAGATAGATGGGACTTTGGAAAAGGACAGTACCGTGCAGTACCTACTTTTTATGTAGTTACAGCACGGCCAGCAGCTAGTTTACAATACATGATATATTTACAATGATTTGTGAGTGTTTTTAGTTCTCGATATTTCATCACAGTTGCGCCACGATCACGGATCAAACTGAAGTCTTTGCGGGTAGTTCGCAAAATATTATTTATTACCAAGACAGTTTTAAAACCTATATCTTTTGTCATAGAATTTTATCTTATAAAAACTTATTTTAAAATGTATCTTAATCTATATATAATAACAATAGATATTTCGTGTATTTTAATGAGAACTTAAAGTTCTATCATAACTATTAATCGACCACACCCTGTATATAAACCGAAGTTCACATAGAATTTTGACATTTACCCGCTAATTGCGGTATCAGCCGCTACCGTGCGCCGGCGCCGTTTCCGGTACCATTCCAAATTCAAATTTCATATATTTTTTAATGTTCGAACAAAGACGCACTCGGTGGTCACACAATGCTGCCAACATTTAAAAAATATATTCCTTTTTGTATGTTTTAAGGAGAAACTAAGTATTCAATTTAAGAACTTCGACACTCACACGACACACTTTTTATGAACTTTTGAACCCCACGTTGCATAATCCTACTAATTTTATAAATTTAAACTAATATTATAAAGAAATCAGATTTGATTTTATGTGTCTTTCATTCTTAATTTGATCTGATATTTAGAATATTACTTATTAGTCCTCTTGCTTGTTGATTGAATTAAGTAATATTTTTTATTATGGTGACGCGACATTGTAAACATCGCAGTAAGTCGGTGGATGGAGAGGGCTCAGAATCGTTCTTCCTGGAAATCAATTGAGGAGACCTATGTCCAGCAGTGGACATCCTAAAGGCTGATATGATGATGATTATGGTGATCAAATGATTTTGACGTGTATTCACGGCTATCAAATCGCGATTTTTTATCAGAAATTCAGAGAAATGTTTAGCAGGTAATATTTGAATTAGCATGCTTTCTGCCTAGTACAGTCAACTTTAGGAGATGGTGATTATTGAATATTTTTAATATTATTTCATCTATCTTATTAATACATATAAAAGAGCTTTACTGACTGACTGACTGATTCATCATCGCCGAGCCGAAACTACTGAAGCTGGAAAGCTGAAAATTGGAAGGTAGCTTCCTTTTACAGCAAAAACTAAGGCGGGATTTTTTGAAATTCAGCCCCTAAGAGGGTGAAAAGATAAAATGCAAAATAAATGGATACGTGTTTCAGGATTTTTCAAAATAACCCTAACAAAGGGGTAAAATTGGGTGTTAGGAGTTAAAAAGCAAAATAAATGGAAAAGTGTTTTAGGATTTTTCAAAATAACTTTTTTAAAGAGTAAAATTGGGTGTGAATGTTTGTATAGAAACTTTTTAATTGGCGGTGGGTGTGATTGGTTTGAAACTTACCAACAAAATTTACCAAGGAGATAAATTGCATCCTGGGGAAGGATTTAAGCAACAATTCCTTTCAAAAAAATGCGAACAAAGTCGCGAGCAAATGTATTATAGTATTATATAAATTATAATACTAACATTTACTTAAAAAAAAATTTGTAGAAGGCAATATATTAAAAATACATACTATATATATTTTATAACTATTAACCCTTCAGTTAACGAGAAGAAAAAAAATCTTTATAATTCTTTATAAGCATCCTGAAAACGCAACTAAACTTATTAAAAGGTAGAACTAATAAAAGGTAGTCTTGTGAAGATTATAATATAAATGGTAAATTAATAAAAATTCCCGGACATTTCACGCAGCAACATCTTACCCCAATTTAAGCAAAGCTTGTGTTATAGGTACCACATGACTAATATACAACTTATACACTTTTTTTTATATACATAATGTATAGAATCACCCAGATCCGAGACAAATACTTGCAGATCAAACAAACATTTGTGTCGCAGCGGAACCCGCAACCTTCTGCTTCTTAGCTGGACCTTGGCCCACTGCACCATAGAGGTTGTCATAAATTAAATAGGAAGGATTAGAAAAAAGGTAGATAGATGTTCTCGCTCGAGCGTAGGCTTGAACCCAATACAGTTTAATACAGAATGAGCAACAAAAAACAAATGATCACAATTTTCTGATGACTAATCCTAACATACAATAAAGGCGCGTCCAGACCAGCGGGAGTCCCGCCGCGTTAACGACCTGCAAACAGGCGTGTAGCAATAATAAATAGATATTAGTGGATTAACGCAGACAGGCGCGTGACAGGCGCGTGGCGTGCGCGTGACGGCCGCGTGGCGACAGTTACAGTGTGTGCGCCCCTTTAGTTTGCTTAATAGACAATGTTTGATTGATTTTGTAAAGGTGTGTTATTTATAATATGCGATCGGGATATGGATTGTTTAAATGTTTTTATGAGCTTAGCAACATTTAACGCGGTTTCCATTTAGATGGGTGACTATAGACTAGTGAGCGCTTCTGGGCTTTTAAAAGCAAGCTCGTCTATGGCTTATAATTGACTTATATTTAAAAGGTGGTAAATAAATAAATAAATACCCCGGACATTTCACACAGCATTATCTGGCCCCAATGTAAGCAGAGCCTGTGGTATGGGTACCACATGACTGATATAATACTTATATACTTTTTTTTGTAAATACATGCATATTATATATAGAAACCCAGACCCGAGACAAATACTTGCAGATCATACAAATATTTATCCCGCGGCGGGAATCGAACCCGCAACCTTCTGCGTTCAGCCTGACCTTAGTCCACTGCGCCACAGAGGTCGTCAATTTAAAGTTGTTTTGCCATGAATATAACATCGTAAGTAATTGAAACTAAATATGTACATACTCAAAATAAATAATTACGTTAAAAACTAAAAAGAAAAGCAACTTCATTGAATGAAATTGGAGCCCATAAAAATACAACCGAATTAAGAACCTTCTCCTTTTTTTAGAGTCTGTTAAAAGAGTTTTTATTTTGCGCTTTTTGGTAAGTCACAGGAAAGCAAAATAGAAAATTTCGTTTACTTGACATGTTTTTTTTCGCAATTTTGATTTAAAAATCTAACTACTAAATTGTTTTTGTTTAAATTACTATAGGACCAATCAAAAAGTATGCCCAATCAAAAAAAAAAATATTGAATCGGTTAATAAATGGAGTAAGAGCTAACAAACATAAGAATATATACTATCGAATTGAGAACCTCCTCCTTTCTTAAGGTCGGTTAAAAATATAAAAAAAAACATATTGTTTTAGTAGTTAATGGGTATTTGTCGCCTTTTGATTTATTTGTTATATATTTTAATCTGTTTCCGACATTTATTACCATAGGTGCGATGGGTGACCATGGATAGCCCTGGCTGCTCTTTAGGGTAATATCCGGATGGAACATTTTGAGAGTGGTCTAGATTTTGCAGCTTTTGGTATAAAAATGAGGAATTGCCTAACTTTAGAAAAGACGGGACCAACAGTTTAACGTGCTAGAAGCACAGGAGTGCCCAGTTACCAAACACTACAGCAGTCACCCATCCAAGGACTACCTTCGCAGAAGATTACTTAACTCCTTGATCTGTTAAAAATAATTGACTTCAAAAAAGAGGAGGTTCACAATTCGGAAATGCCGCCAATGTCTTGGGAATGCTGCTCTTTGGCAGTGACCTGGATCAGTTGAGCTATCTATAGGTCGTTTTAGTCGGTTCTTAGATAGCTCAACTGTTTCACATGTATTTCATATTATTGTATATTATTCTGTACATTTCTGTAACTATTTCTGTAAATAAAGTGGCAACATTTATTAGTAGTATGAACGGATATTCCTTTGTGAGTAGAACATACGCTACAACAAACTAGCCTCATACAAAAAACCTTATTTCGTTGGTTATTACGTTTTGATGAAATTCCTAAAATAATAAGTAAGTATTTACTGGAGTAGGGGAGTAGGGGAGGCAATGGCAAGTTCGACTTGTCACGTCAAGATGGCCGACAGTGATAAATTAATTCATCCTTGATCAATAGGTTTAAAATATACGGGAAGCTATTTATAGACGACAAATCTCAGTACCGGCCATGGCGAACAAACTTTATTCCGAGAAGGAAACGAAGTTATTACTTGTTTTTCTTTAAACATTTTTTTATAAATAATAGGAGCCCACTGCGTTTTCATAACCTTTCACGGCGTCTGGTAGATACACTACGTGACCCAAGAGCTGGCTCCTATCTGGCTCAGCGTATTAGCATTGCCATTCAACGTGGCAATGCCGCCAGTGTCTTGGGAACTGTCTCTGGCAGTGATCTAGATCATTTGATTTATCTATATATCGTTTTAAATTGTCCTTAGATAGCTCAACTGTTTCACATTTATTTTATATTATTGTAAATTATCCGATAAATTTCTGTTATTATTTCTGTAAATAAATGTTATAGTAGTTAATAGGTGGGCAATGCGCAAATACTAAGCCATATGTTTGATACGTATGTCTACTTATATAATTTTAAATACGTACTTATGATTATTTTTACCACCCAAGACACAGAACAAACATCTGTGTCAACATTCAAATGTTTGTCAGAGGAGGGAATCGTAGGTTTGCAGGTTAGGTTACGCGCAGAAGGCAGAGCTACTACTACTACAGGTCAGTCAGGTAAACCAATCTATACGCAAATGTCATATTTATCAATCTTAGTCAAGCATTGGGTTTTTCTTTTTGAAGATGTGCAACTTTATCGCGAAAAAACACAAAATAATGTGGGCCTCACTTCCACCACGTCACCTTTGACTATTTCCAATGATATTAAAAAGCTCTCTTAAACTCGCATAAATTCTCCAAAAGTTGCGACGTTAACGCCCAGAAAACACAGCCGTATGTTTTCACCTCTCGTCCCAAAATTAAATGCACACGTAGATGTACTGGCTATAGTAACATACCATCTGCTAGCTCATCTGTGGCCTTAGCAACAGAAACTCAATCAAGTATCCAATAGTGTACTAGTGACAATCTTAGAACTCTTGGTAAGTACAGTCAACACAACTGATTTGTAGATTGTACGGCCATTCTTGGGTTCCGAAATGAAAGATAGATGGAAACATTTTTTGAAGTCTTAACTTCTTATGGGTGGGTAAACTGCTTCGTTACTTAACGCGTTACGGTGCCAGTCTGTCTGGCTTCCCTTTTTCTCACGCATACGGCAGCGGTAGGCAGGCTCTTCCTCTCTCACTCTAACCCACAGCGCTAGTTAGATTAGTTTATGTTATCACTTCTGTCAAGAGTCCCGAGACGCACACGTTTTTTTTTTATTCAATAAAATTACAAAGCTCAATTTGAATCCTAGAGTGAATTTAAGCGTCGGTTCCTTCGATCCCTAATGTAAGAAGAAACCGATAAGATACTCTGGTCTGTGAAACGATTTGTGTTGTATTTTGCCGACCTCTGTGGCGCAGTGGGCCAAAGTCAAGCTGAGACGCAGAAGGTTTTGATTCCCGCCGCGGGACAAGTGTTTGTATGATCAGCAAGTATATGTCTCGGTGTTTCTATGTATAATATGTATGTATTTACAAAAAAATACCTATATAAGTAACATATTAGTTATGTGGTAACTATAACACAGCAGGAACAGCTCTGCTTACTGGGGCCAGATGATGCTGTGTAAAATGTCCGGCATTATTTATTTAATTTATTTGTTTGATCCTTGCTAATTTTGTTACGGATGCCGAGTCGAGTTGGAGCAGATTCGTCCCAAGCTTTTTTGTTATTTAAATAATCTGACATTGTATAATAAGCTTCACGTCCTTTGGGAATTTGCCATAGAAACGTATACATATAAAGATTGAAGAAGATGAGCTTAAACGTGGGAAAGAACTTTCCGAAAGGAACTCTATTAGTTTTACTAGGTCTGTCTGTCAGTCTGTCTGTCTGTCCGGACCTAATCAGAACTCTATCTCGCAGATTATTAGTCTTATCGTAATAAAAGTTCTAGTTATATATTAGTATAAGTAATATATTAGTTATTATATAAGTTAATTCGTAGATATTAATGGCCCTAAAAAAAATTATACTAAAAAGTTTGGAAAAAATGCTTTTTGGGGTTAGGTACCGTCCGTATGCATTGGGTTGTTTTTTTTATTTTACTACCCCATCGTGTGGCATATCATTGGATAGGTTTTTCGTCTATCCTTTACATACTAATGTGAATTGTTAAAATAAACTGTTTTTTTGTACATCATTCAACTCATCTAATTCATTTGTTCATTCGTTCATCTAAATAATTCATTCATAGCACCCTATGGATAATCTACACTAAATAATGGTCGTGATGGAAATTCGTGACGGAAAAATCTTAAACTTATCTTCGCCTAGCCCCCATCCGCCAAGTCCGTGCCATAAGGAACATCGTTCCAAACAAATCTGAAAAATAACGAGAAAGCCTTACAGTAAGTAGTCGCATATAATGTGTAACATCTGACATCTCAGAAATATGGGTTGGTACCATTTGACAGCCAACTCTACCACTGCGCGCGCTCATTGCTCAAATCAAATACGGCGAGCGCTTATTGATCAAATCAAATATTGCGCGCTTCCTCAGTTTCCTGTACACATTTCCGGGAAAGCTAGAGGAAATGTTACTCATCAGAAATCCGATTATATCGTTGAAATACTTATAAAGTTCATTAAGAATAATATGCTGGGGTAATATTTATGTCTATGACATAAGATAGAGAGTAAAATTATTCATGACTCTTTTTATTTGAACAGATATTTATCTAAAATGCATTCAAATTTCAACTTTAAATACAAAAGTTTTAAGAAATTCTGACTACCAATGCATTGTACAGCTCAATGTTCAATATCATATGGCATTGTAACGGTGAATTTTCAGTTGAATAAATATATAAATCAATATTGGTGGACAATACACACAACGCCATCTAGCCCCAAATTAAGAATAGTATTAAGTCGGGCGATTATGAAACTCTAATACTATGGAAACGTTGAAACTAATTTCAGTTATTATTATTGGTATTACGGAAGGTTGATGTTGATTGTCATACATGCTGCCATATGAATACAAACCTCAGACCAAATAAATATGAAGAACGAGCGCCGCAATCAAAATAAAGTCTAAAAATTGTGTAAATACACCAAAATCGTGCTCGTGGCTCTTAAGTACATTTCACGTCGCCGTCAATTAATATCGTTCAAACCCTCGCGTTTTAGGTCAATTGCGTTCGATGACGTTGTTCAATATAAACTAAAAACATACAAATTTATAGAAAAAAAATGGTGTTCTTTCAAGTAAAACGTCTAACCCTCCGTTTAACTCTCCTAAATCTAGTTGGTCAGAGATGGGATAGAACGTTAATTCATCTTGTCAAAACTGATTCTAATTACAATCAAACTTATGATTGAAATTATTCCTATTGCTAATCGAAACTAATAGACATTGATTGTGTCAAAAGTTCCATAATTGCCATAAAGATGATGATGATTATATATTTAAAACACATACTTATGATATTATATAATATTTTATATTACCTTATAAATTAAATATCGAATGATATATTATCAGTTATAATAACTGATGCAGCGTGAGATTTATTATCAATAAAATATTATGCTGACTGTACCACCGAAGAATTTGTATTTGGTTTGAGGGTATTTCTGGTGTCTCTTCAGTACTGATTGTATACATGTGTCCCTACTCAAGGAGTAAGCCCGGTTCCTCTTATAAGCATCCATCCGTAAGTTAACTACTGAAATTTACTGACGGATTGTAAATCAGACAGTAAAATTTGCCCATAAAACTAGCCGTGCATTCATACTAATAATTAATTCTGGATATTTCACTCAGCATTTAGCCCTAAAGTAATAAGACTTTTTGATATGGGAACCAAATGACTGATATACCTACCTACTACTTATAACCCAGGCCCTGACTGAAAACCAGCGTTGCTTTGCATGGTATCCTATACCATGTAAGGCAGCATTATGCTGAGTTCAGGACCTGATTGGCTGCACATGCGGAGTGGTACTAGTAGAGCCAATGAATGGCCTTTCATAAGTATATGGGGATAATAATATGGGGTAAACTGTTCTGTTTAATTGTTTTTCAAATTCCTTTAAGTATACCCGTCTTCTCTGTAAACAATCTATGTTAAGTTTTATTTACAGAAGTTATAATTACAGAAATGTACAGAATAATATACAATAATATAAAATACACGTGAAACAGTTGAGCTATCTAAGGACCGTTTAAAACAATCTATAGATAGCTCAACTGATCACTGATCCAGATCACTGCCAGAGGGCAGCGTTCCCATGATACTGGCGCATTGCCACGTTGAATGGCAATGCTCATACGCTGAGCCAGATAGGAGCCAGCTCTTGGGTCATGCAATGTATCCACCAGACTCCACGCAATAATTTTGAAAACGCGGTGGGCTCCTATTCCCTTCCCCTATTCACGGTCTCAGGGTCTCGACTCCAAAAGGATTAAATATGTACGCCTTATCCACAACGGCATATTTGCGGCATATGTGCAGGTCCTCTGCACATTCAGACGCCATGCACATCCAGCTCTAACGGAAGTCCCCGACAGATGGGATGCGGCCAGGGTGTCTACGCAAGTAGCACCCCACACAAATGTTTACTAAAGTTAGGTTATTATTGTATCTGTCTACCGTTTTGTTTGTCTGGGTAGTGATCAGACGGATCCCCTGTTTCTACGTCTCCAGAGTTAGCAAATTACACTTCTTTGGGGTTTCAATAAATAAGTGCTTCATTAATAAGCTTCCTGAAAATGCTACTAAACTACCTATTAAGAAATTTAAAGCATACATAAAAGGTAGTCTTTTGAAGAAAGCTTATCATAATATAGATGACTATATTATTGATAAGAATGCATGGCCTCATATCGCTCTGCCGTCAGACAGTTAACCGATACACTTGAAATGGATCATATAAAAAAGCGCTAGGACCAAGACGAGTTTCCTGCCAATTCTTCTAGGGCTTGGGTTAGGATGAATTGGCACCTAAATTTACCTAGTATGTAAGACGTTTCAAAGTGATCCTTGTGATTGTATTGAATAAAGTATCTTTTGACTTTTGACTTTTTTTTTTGAAGAAGATGAAAGGCCTGCTCAAATTAACCCGTGGCTCACCCTCCTGGTTCCGACGGAAGATCAACGTTGCGTTGTATAGTTCCGGCTGTATAACGCAACATAATGCTGATTCGGACACCTATTTGTATCAGCACATTTATAGGATTGCGAGGCACTCAATCTTTAGATACGTTTAATTTAAGGTGTTTTCTGTTTTTTTTTGTTTTTATTTTGAGTGTGCCTTCAAATTGTTTTTTTTTGTGTAAGTTGTTACAAATAAATGTATTTTCTTTCTTTCTTTCAAATTAACGGAGATTGAATGCTTCAGAAGAATATTTTAGAACTTTATTGATTCCATGCAGAATTGATGCAGACAAGTTTTAAACAGTTGTGGAAGACAACGTTGAATTAGTTTTTATCCAACTGCCCATAAAAAAGGTTTATGATTTCACTTGAAAGTCTATGGTTCCCATAGACGCATAAGGTTACTTTTTGTTGAAAATATTTGTTTATAAAGAATTTATCAAGTTTGATTCACTAATTAAATTAAAAAAAGAAGGTCTTCTTCGTCAATGGCATGGGTCATAATAATGACTATTTTACCAGTGTCAAGTGTTAGTATTGTTTATAGTATGTCACAAAGTCGGATATTGTCGTCATTTGTTATTTTATATAAAACTAGCTGCTGCCCGCGGGTTCGCGCGCGTTGTACCTACATAAAAAGTACCTTATGTCCTTCTCCAAGGTCACATCAATTTCTATACCAAAATTTATTAAAATCGGTTCAGCGGCTTAGGCGTGAAAACAACAGACAAACAGACAGGCAGTTACTTTCGCATTTATAATATTAGTAGGGATAATGCACCCCGCGCCCGCCGCTGTGCCTCCGCTTTTTAAATCTCTGATATCTTCTAAGATATTCATTTTAATGAAATGCGGTGAAAAGCAGTTTTGATCTACATGAAATGTACAACGTATGTAATGTATTTAATTGGATAAGTAATAATACTGTATTCTATAAAATAGCTTGGTAATTAACACATATTTTTTTCGTAATATATAAAAGATAAAAATGGATACTGTGGGATATCTTTAGGAAATAAATACATACAATCGCGGATTTTTTTATCGATCTTTTCGAGATCAAATTCCTTAGTTTTTATACCTTACGAGATAGATCATATTAATTAACATTAATTTTGCGATAATTTTTCAGCGTTTGCGATTTAGGCGCACAAAAATATGTTTGTTATGACATCACATTACTAATCTTTGTTTTTTTTTTAGCTTTTTGTACTATAATATGTATGTATTATACATATAAACCTTTCTCGTGAATCACTCTATCTACATTGCTGAAAACTACATTAAAATCCGTTGAGTAGTTTAATAGATCTAAGCTAACAAACAGCGGAAGCGACTTCATTTTATACTATGTAAAGATGGTGTCTTTCATATAAAATAATTATACGTATTATTTTTGCTCGAATCAAAAGAAACACATGGCTTTTATTCCAATTATTCACATCCGAGTCAATAAGTCTATTTAAATAAAACACCAACATTACTAATAAAACCAATAACTAGAGAAAATTAATAATATGTTGTTATTAATAATAGTATGTATGCACAATGTTTACTTCGCAGAATGGCTAAATATAATGTTGACTTTTTGATATGTGTAGTTCGATATAAAATTTATTGTCTAGTTTTGTCAGTGTCAGTTTGTGACATTAATTTCTCCACGTTTGCTGCTATGCATAAAACACGAGAATTGGTCTGTTAGCAACAACTAATAATCAACAAGTGTCGAACAGAGTTGCCCTGAGGCACTCTTGTCTTAAATTGAAAGCTAAATTATATGCCAATGGCATTATGCATTAGGTTCAAATGTTTTTAACATTTTGGTAGGGTACGGAGTTATTTGTTATGTTAAGATGGATGTGTGAAGTGACGAGAATAGTTTAGAAAAATCCTGAAAGTGGCGTCAGTGGCAGGTCATTTCCTCTATTGCTGTTTTTCTGCTCAAACTTGAAGTGTAGATTTTTAACCAAATTTAAAAAAAGAGAAGGTTCTCATTTCGTTTTTTTTTATGTTTTACATACATAAAACAACAAAAGAAAAAGAAGAATTATAGTTGGTAGATAGAAATATAAATCTAGAAACAAAACATTTATATACATGGATGTCCTATTAATCTATATCCATATGTGTGTTACAGCCAGACTAAAATATAGATAAATATCCTTCGAAATGACAAGTTGAACAAGATGAGATAACTTCTAAATAACAAGTAACATGTGTGTGTGCATGTCAACCAACCAATGCAATGTGCTGGAAGATGAGATGTTTACCTTCAACATTTAAGAGCACTTTGATAAATCTATAACTATATATGTGTATATTAAAATAAATCCCTATTTCCCTTGGTGATGGCATCACGCGTGAACGGCTAGACCGATGTCGCTAATTCATTTTTTGTTGTGTTGTTATTGTCAGGAGGTTTTTAAGAAAACTTAACGACGATATTAGCTTTTCTAATGTAACCTTAGCGCTTTGGTATAATTGGATATTATTTTGTATATTTTTGTAATTATGTCTGTAAATATGTTTAGGTACACTGTTAGAAAATATTTATTTTATTTTTTCGTGTTGTTTTCGCCTCGTGAGGTCGCTTCGAAAATGGTTCAATCTGAAAACCAGCGCTATTTCCGTGCCCGGAAGTAGCACATGCTGAAATGGAACCTTTATAGCCACACTTAAATGTTGATTGGTTCGCAGGAAGGGCTATTTTAATTTTATTTATTTTTCTTTTATGCATAGTTGATTTCCGTTTTTTTTATGTGTTTGTATAAATTTTCCCTTGGGGCCTAGTTTTAGTCTGTTTTCCGCTCTTGTGTTCTCTTTTGTTTTTGTGTGTGTGCTAAATAAATGTTTTTCTTTCTTTCTTTCTTTCTTTCTTTCTTTTGACAATATAAACTTTTGTAGTGTAACCTTATGGCGTTTGATATTTTTTTATTTGAATAAAGCTAGAGTTATTGACTCGGGTGTGATTCGAGCAAACATAATCCGTATAATTATTTTATAAAGAGACACAAATATTTATAAAATAACAAACGACGAACGACAACATACGACTTTATGACGTCTTACTATAAACAATCTAAACACTTGACATTGGTAAAATTGGCAACAAATGACACATGTCATTAACGAAGAAGGATCTCACAAAAATGCGTTAGGATCATGACCAGCTTCTGTCAAATTCTGATCCCAGACAAATTCTTCTCGGACTAGGGTTAGGAGGAATTGGCACCCAAATTCATTTCCTGTAAGATTCAAAGTGGTCCTAGTGATTGTATTGAATGTTCTTCTTAAATAGCTGTGCTCTTGTCAGTAAATGATGCAGTTCTTTCCACCTGTTCTTCTTCAGCTCAACATACATATATCTTCTTTTACGATACGACATCTACCCTCTCCTTTATAAATATTTTTCCATGATACTTACTAAAATTTTATTTATCACCGTACCTTATTTTTAAAATGCATGAGATAACATAGCATAACATAACATGATAACATAACATGACATGAGCATAACATGAGAACATAACATGTTGAGAAAATAAAAATAAAAAAAACATGTTAATTATGGTTTATAACTGTCTCAGAGTTCATTAAAATCACCGACGAATGCCATTCGTACGTCAGTGGTAGTATAACAACCCTTAACACCTCAGTGGTTAAGGGTTAATATAACCAATTATTTTTCTTCTTCTGTTTTCAATTATTTTCAACTGTACTAAATCTTCTTCTAATTTAAGAGCTGTGCTTTTGTCAGTGCATGATGCAGCTCTTTCTACATGTTCTACTCCAGCACAGCTTTGAACTCGTTAAACGATTCGACTACCCTCTTTTTAATTTTGCCAACCCATCTTCTGTTTGCAATAGTTTCCAATAGGATAAGAATCCAATAAGAATCCAATAGAACTTCCTGTGTTACTCTTTCGGTCCGGCTAATCTTTTCCGTCCTTCTCCAACACCATAAGCATCCGAGCTTCCAGGATCACTATATCTCTCTTGTCCTCGTCTCATGCCCATACATCGCTCCAAATATTGTTTTTGAATATTTGTTTTGAGTTTGAATTTGTGTCTTATAAAAGTAATAACATTTATGTGTCAAGTATTACATTCATTATTTCCACCTTTCAAACAACAAAATGCAGTAAACATCTCTTACCTTTAAAGGTACACTTGATGCAAATCAGACAAAAAATAAACCGACTCAACGTCAAATAAAATCACATCAATTGTATTGTAATTAAATGCATTCTCACGATAAAAATCTACAGCAGATTATTCATAAGGTACTCCAAGTTGAGCAATAATAGTTCTTATAGCACTTGGAATAGAGATAGGGAGTGGTGAGAGAGAGAGAGAGAGATAAGTCATAACAGCCCCTCTCCAATAAACATCAATCAAGGTACTGCACCTTTTGGTTTATGATATTGAGGTGTGTTACAGATGGTACTCATTGTTTGACTCTGAAACTTTCAGCTTCGTTTCGGGTAGCCAGAGCCAAAGTATTTAATAAGTAATCTCACTAATATAACAAATTTTAATGTGCTTAACCGATTTGGATGTACCTTGTTATATATAAGTAACTTTTTGTACACCGACGTCGTTCTGTTTTTGTTTATCCTCTCCATTCAAAGGTTGCCTGGAAGAGATCGCTTTTAGCGATAAGGCCACAAATTGTAAAATTTTATTTCTATTATTTCTTCCGTGTTTTTTTGTGTACAATAAACTGTTAATCTATATATCTATTTATATAGATTTGGACCTTAAATCTTACTGTCTATGCCAACGTTTGTGTGGATGAATGAATTAATGAAAACACTTTATTGTTCACCTTAAAACTAGCACATAAACATTTTGACAACTAAGAACACCTAAATATATATATGTATTATGGGCGGTCTTATCGCTAATGGAAGGATTTCTCCCAGACAACCTTCGGATGGAGGGAAGCCTAACTGCTCTGTGTAGATGTATGTTATATGTTTGTTTGTGGTTCAATCACAACAAAACGACTGAACAGATTTATTCGTACAAGTTTTGCTTACTACGCGGCCAGATTGTGTTGTGATAAAAACGTCCAGCGATTAATATAGATATAGTCTGTGGACAATAATGACATTTTATGCTTTTTTGAAATAAATACTACGCGAGTAAAACCACAGGCAGAAGCCAGTAACATATTTTATAAATGAGATACATTTTATCTACGTAGGCTATGAGCCGCGGGCTGGACCTAGATATATATACATATATATACATATTACATATATTGACTGGCCTATCAGCTCAGTTGGTAGTAGCTCTGCCTTCTGCGGTGTAGGTTGAGGGTTCGATTCCCTCCCAGGATTAACATTTGTGTGAAGAATGTGTGTTCTGTGTCTGGGTGTTATAAGGTATCATAAGTATGTATTTAAAAAATTATAAGTATTCTGTCAGTCATCAGTCACTACAATAAGCTATGCTATAAGTTATGCTTAGTTTGGGACTAGATGGTATTGTTAGCATTGTCCAGCAATATAAAAAAAAAATATAAATAATAGAGCTACAATTTGAAATCGATACCTAGTAAATCCGGTGTTCCCATGGCTACTGTTTACTGAGGATACGATAGGTTACGCTATGGTTTATCTTATAATAGTAATATTAGTTAGTGTGTTATTACATCTGTTGCCATTTATATTCCTTGAAATTATAGTTGAATCTCGGCTTTCCTCGGTGTTCCTCCGACGGTGTGCTGACTGTGACCGCTCCGAAGAAGGTTCCTCTGTCTGTTCAGGAAATTGCGCAGTGTCCCTATCGCCCAGACTAGACCGGTGCGTAAGGAAGTCAAGGACCAATCCAATGGCGACTCCGGAGAGAAATAAGAGCCGCAAGGTTGCTTATATAACTGTCTACCCACAATTTTATGTAGGTATACTTAGATAATAAGGTATCCACCCATATATAGGTATCTACCTATTTCTCTCACTTTTTATTTTAAGATTGATAGTTGTTTTTGTAAGTTTAATGTAAGTAAAAAATAATTCTGTGATGTGCACGCCCCATCACATTTGACGCCATCTGGCAGAAAAAGACGGCCTCACTACTCAGCAGAGTGCGCACGAGCATTAACAGCATCCTAAAAGAAATTGCGGCTTATTCTCAGAGGTCCACGACTTCATTGTTTAAAAAAAAATAGGTTGATACTTTGATTCCTAACGAGTCCACGACATTTTAAATTTAATAATATTTCCTTTCTCAACGGGTCCATGAAATTGTTTGGCAAGCAATAAAAGTAACTAAGAACTTTCCGAAATTAAGAATCTAATTTCGATAAGATAAGGCAATTATTTGTTTCTTTATGAAATAAAAGACAATAGATAGATAAATCAGGACTTTTTCTTTATTTATAAAAAATGAAAAGATGCGCCTTGATAGCATTTTCTAGTAGGTATGTTTATGATGATAGACTTACTGATTGTCTGTGGTTTCCAATCTTGCAAATTATATTTATTTTATGCAGTTTATTTGGTAAAAGCTCGAATAGAACAGGCATTATATTCGTTTCTCTCTCGGTGCTTCCAACATCAGCGTGCATTAAGTATATTTGGTAGAATGGTGACGAACTACTGTGAAATGTGCCGCCCATGAGGAAGACTCTCTTGAATAAATTTTCTACCGGCTTTTGATGAGAAAATTATTGTACGTTCGTCCTCATTGTGGTCAAACAATACGAAGACTCTGAATTCTGCAGGAATTTCCACGTCTTCTCTATTTCCATTTCATTTATTTCATTTATTTCCACGTCTTCTCTTGAAACATGTTTTCGTAACGTTGACACTCTTGTTTCTCGTTCTGTATAATTCACTTTTCATATTATTAAAAGTGAGAATGTCATCCACCATTACCAGCATCTACATGTTGTTTGACTCCTCTTTATAGACCTTGGTAATGGGTGTATGACTATCACTAACATTCTTGTGACATGATTTGTTGAACATTACAGATGCAGCGTGTGGGTTTTTAGACTAAGACTCACTAACTAATGAAATACTCTCTTGTATTGTTTATACTGACTGTACATTAGTTAAATCTCATGGAGGTCCATGAGATTTAACTAATGTACAGTCATATTGAGTTAATGTAAGAATATTTCAAATTCTATATATATTTTTCATGGATCCTTTGGGAAACTTAAAACAATAGAACCATGGACCTCTGGGAATAAGCCGAAATTGCGACTGACTAGTAATGCTTCTCCTCTGATGTGGAAGCTCATCCAGATGACGATATCTGTTGTAGTTATTAAGTACTAATCCATAGAGTTCATTTTTTACTAACACTATGGCAATATTACTATGGCTTTTTTATTATTGTATAATGATGATAATCCAAATGATTTATACAATACATTTTTCACTGAATTTAATAAAGTATTCAGTTCCATTTTCACATCCAAAACTATTGTGGTCTCAGGCAGTTCAACATTTTGTGAATGGGCAACAGCAGGTATTCATAAGAGTAAGCGTACCTTGTATGAATTGTACAGTGAAAAACGGTATAACTTTAGTGAAGAGTTTAAAGAAAAAGTAAAAAATTACTCAAAAATCTTTAAAAATGTTTGTCGCTTTGCTAAATCTCAGTATTTAAGTTCAAAAATTAAAAACAGTCAAGATAAAATAAAAGCAACTTGGAAAATAATTAATAGTGAGACCGGAAAATCCGAAACTCATAAAAGTGTGATAAATTTAAATATCAACAATAATATCATTAAGCAAGATATAGATTTAGCAAAGGCATTTGAAACTTTTTTACTGATTTTCCAGTCTCCACTTTGTAGTGGAGACTGTCTTTAAACTCTCATGTAATAGCAGAATCATTGTTAAAAGATAGTTGACCTGAATGTGTCACACATTTTTACTTTGAACACGTGGACAATAACGATATTATCAAGGCATTCAAAATGATTAATGTAAAAAGACCACTGATCTCTGGGGCATTTCTGTTAGTGTTATAAAACCACTAATTGACATTATTGCACCAGATCTAGCTTTCATATTTAATCAATGTATTGACAGTGGAGTATTTCCTGATTTAATGAAACATAGCAAGATCATACCTCTATTCAAATCAGGTAGTCATTCCGATCCTAGTAACTTTAGACCTATATCAGTACTTCCTTCATTTAGTAAAATATTTGAAAAACTTATGCCAAACCAATTACAACGGCATTTTAATACCAACAATTTACTTGACAGTAAACAATTCGGATTTACAAAGGGACGCTCAACGACTGATGCCGGTGTTGAGTAAATATCACATATTTTTGATATCTGGGAGGAATCACGCGATGCCTTAGGTATTTTTTGTGATCTGTCGAAAGCTTTTGATTGCGTTCATCATGAAACTCTAATCAGCAAACTACATCACTATGGTGTTAAGGGAGTTTCACTTAAGCTTCTTACATCCTACTTAAGTGACCGAACACAACGAGTAGATGTAAATGGCAAGCGTTCTCCAGGTTCAATGGTAAAAATGGGTGTACCACAAGGATCAATACTCGGCCATTCTTGTTTTTAATTTATATAAATGATCTACCTAAATTTGTAAAGGATGATCACGAGATTGTACTGTTTGCTGATGACACGTTACTTTTATTTAAATTAAAGCGACGACTTACTAATCTTGACGATGTAAACAATGCAATCTCTAAAGTTGTAACATGTTTTAACGTAAACAACTTAATACTAAACGAGAAAAAAACGAAATGCGTTCGTTTTATACTGCCCAACGTTAAACAGGTGAAAGCTAATGTAAAAATTAAAAACGAAAAGATAGATCTCGTCGACACCACAGTGTTCTTAGGCATTACTTTAGATAATAAACTGCAATGGGGCCCGCACATAGATAAATTGTCGAAGAGACTCAGCTCTGCGGCATACGCTGTAAAAAAGATCCGTCATTTTACCAACGTAGATACCGCTAGACTCGTTTACTTCAGCTACTTTCATAGCATTACGTCGTATGGCATTCTGTTGTGGGGGAGTGCTGCTGATATTAACACCATATTTGTGCTGCAAAAGAGGGTTGTTAGTGCAATTTATAACATGGGCCCTAGAGAATCACTTAGAAATAAGATTAAAGAAATTAATATTATGACAGTGCCTTGTCAGTATATATACAAAAATTTAATGTATGTGCACAAAAATATTCATTTATTTAACAAAAATTGCGATAATCATAGTATTAACACCAGAAATAAAGATAAACTCGCTCTTCCCACTGTTAGGCTCGCTAAAGTTAATAAGTCTTTTATAGGGCAATGTGTACGCTTCTATAACAAGGTCCCTTGCGACGTGTTAGATTTGTCGATTGGCAAATTTAAAAACGTAATTAAACAGAAACTGTCTATTAAAGCATATTATAAAATATCTGATTATTTAGATGACAAAAAAGCTTGGGATGAATCAGCGCCAACTCGACTCGGCATCCGTAACAAAATTGTCAAGGATCATACAAAAAAGTGTTAAGACCAGACAAGTTTCTTGCCGGATTCTTCTTGAACTGGGGTTAGGAGGAACCGGCACCTAGATTCACTAGCATGTAAGAAGACGATTCAAAGTGGTCCTAGTGATTTTATTGAATAAATAAATATTGAATTTTGAATTTTTGAATTTTGGCTTTATATAAAAATATTGCCTATAGTGACATTATTTGGTATTCGCTGCAAAAACTATTGATAATACATAAAATGCTGTTTAAGCTGTACTTAGTAGTGGAAACTTTTCTGGATTATGTAATATTTTAGTGATTTTTTCATAATGTTATTATTGTACATAATTGAAAGCATAATTAGTACCATGTGCCTTTTTTCTTTTCTTGTGTTGTGTGCTAAGAAGCAAATAAATGTCTGATTTAGTCTGTCTATATCTATTTTATTTATAAGTTTCATTGTTCTATTTGTTTTTTTCAAATAACTACTCATTATAACCTACAAAAAAGTCTACGAGCCCTAACGATAACTTATGCCTCACTATTCTAGCTAAGTCCAAACTTAAACACAAACGCGTGGAAAGTCGCGGACAAAGTCTAGCTAGTACAATTATGTAGAGGAAATTTAACTACATCGTGTCGTGATCGTTTCGGTTTTTTACACTACGGTGTTATACTTTATTTTTATTTTACGGTGCTAAACAGAAGTCACCTATTCGCCCCTACATGATGCAGCAAGCGCAAAGCGTGCATCACCTGTGTACCTACGCTACACGTCATCGCCACGCGCGGGCCGTGTGTACTGACCCTTATTTGGCAATAGCTTTATGAATTATGGAGCAACCATGATATAATAGGTATGATGCTATAGGGCTCACGGAGTTTCAACTTTTCTGTAGTCTGTTTGATAATACACCCTGTAGTCAGGTCTATTCTCAGGGGGTGTATGGGTAAATCAAAGAGTTCGATGCACGATCACAACAGGTAGCACTATAATTAAAGTTTGACACGGGAACAAATAACAGAACAATGAATTAATCTAAAACAATCAGAACATAACAGAATTACATCGGCGGGCTTTTTGCGGCCGGCTGGCGGGTTGGAAGCTCGCACACCTAGCGCCCTCTATACATTGTATTGGCAGGACGCGGGAGTAAGTCTTTAAGGTATGGTTCGAACACATCATCCGAGATAGTTAAGCCCGCGTTACATGCGACTCACGCTTGAAATCGTCTTTTGGTAGTTTTAGTTGATGGAATTACCTTCAGTTTGATTTGAGTCTTGAGTTCCTCATCTGATAGATAGATAAACGCTTTATTGTCATCATCATAATCATCATCATATCAGTCTTTAAGAAGTCCACTGCTGAACATAGGCCTCCCCAATAGATTTCCAGGAAGAACGATTTTGAGCGCTCTCCATCCACCGACTTCCTGCGATCTTTACAATGTCGTCAGTCCATCGGGTCGTCCTACGCTTCGTTTTCCTGTCCTTGGTCGCCATTCGAGAACTTTTATTCCCCAACGGTTATCAGTTCTGCGAGCTATATGGCCTCAACATTTCCACTTCAACTTGCAAATTTTGAGTGCTGCGTCGCGTCGGTGACTTCGGATTTCTTTATTGTACACACACTCAAAAAAGTACAGTTGTACAATTGGCTGCCTTATCGCTAAAATAGATCTTTTCCTGGCAACCTTTGGATGGACAGAATAGACAAATAAATAAAAGGCGGTGTACAAAAAGTTACCTAACATACCTAATCCCTACTAATATTATAAATGCGAAAATAACTCTGTCTGTCTGTCACGTTTTCACGCCTAAACCGCTGAACCAATTTTGATGAAGTTTGGTATAAAGATAGATGGGACCTTGGAAGAAGGACATAGGCTACTTTTTAAGTAGGTATCACGAGCGCAAAGAAGCGGGCAGCACCTAGTAATTTAATAAATCAAATTCAAAATATGATAATAACAATAATAATAATAATTTAACCTATAAATCAAAAATAACACAAAGAGGAACTGCTAAGTCAAAGTACCTCGCGATGCATTTAATTAATTAATTTATTTATTAACTAGTACGATTATTAATGGATTCCTCGAGAGCGTTTAATGAAACTATGCAGATAACAATTAGTTGTTAACATATTGATAAACACACGAACGAGCGGACCGCGGATCAAACTCAACCTGAAAGATTCTCTAGATGAATCGAATTAGTGTAACCTTCATCGACAAAATAATACGTGAAAAAATCCCGAGTTTATCAATATGTATAATAAAATAACAATAGTAGAATCATTTGTTGACCATGTACTTATACGAAAACAGTAAGTAAGAGATGCAGAACCTATTGAAGCTCACAACGATATAAATATATCTTAATTACATAGGTAAGTATTGCTGTAAGTACCATTTTTATTTTAATCAATCTGTATTTATTTTGTTTAACTCCCAAAGAAACTATTCTACTCATTATTGATGCTTACTACATGCCCCATCTTTGTTTATTTATAGTCCAGTTTATCCAACGGTTGCCTGGTTAAGGCCGTCCATTGTATTGCCTTAAATAAGTTACGTTATTGTTAGTGTAATATTCTGTGTGGTAGTCAATAAAGAGATATCAATCTATCTTTCTATTGTTATAAGATCTAAACAACACTCCACAAAAATATCTCACATGGTCTTTTGCCTGAAGGTTTCGACAGAATACCAGCGCCTAGCTACCTCCAAGTGGCGAGGCATATTATGCTCAGTCGAGACCTCTTTGTTACTGTGGCACACAGATACATGACACACTTTTTGTATTCTCTACTTTTATTTATTCTGCAATATATTTTTCTGTTTATACTTATTGTGTGTGCTAAGTAAAATAAAAATGATATAAAAATAATATATTGAAGACAATGCACATCAATGACTGACAGAATACTTAAATATTATGATAGAAAAGATAGATAGAAAATACCTTATTGCACACCACAAAATACATTAGACTATTATAAGAAACAGTTTTAGCTACACGGTAGTACAATGGGCGGTCTTATCGCTAGATAGCAATCTCTGCCAGACAACCTTAGGATGGATAGAAATCAATTTAGCTGAATATGGGGTGATGAAAATAATATAAGTATAAAGTATAAGATGATACATACTTATGATACTTTATAACACCCAGGCACGGAACAAACAACTTTGTCCATTGTCGATAACTAAATTGACTGCAAATGGCATTTAATGATTTAGACTGTTACTGTGTGCTTCGAAAATAAGTTCAAACTGTTGCCCGTCTTCCATAGCGACTTTCGCGAAACTGTGTAGTCTTGGCTTTTCATTAAAAATAAGCTTCAATAAATACCTGTGTTTGTCTTCTACCTTCTACTCGCTTTGTACTCGCTTAGGTCGCTCCCTCATTTGTATTAGAATCTCTTCTATTAGGTATAAAAGGTGTTAGACTGAATCCGCACAGAGATTGTGCTAATCGCAGTGAAAGGCGGGCATAAAGGCCTTAGGCCATAATGAAGGCATATGTAAAGGTTGGCCTAGGCTAAGGCAAAGGACGATACAGATAAACATATGCCCATATAAACATACTAACTGGACAAAATACATAATCCCATCATAAAAATCCAAAAATAAACTGACCCTAATCCTCGTAACGTCATAAAAAACATGGGTGTTACCAGCGCGAATTTTTTTCCCCATTTCTCGGGAATAAAGCCGTTTTATAAATCAGGCTTTAATACAGTTTGAAATATGTTTGTTGGCTGCTAGTTATGCGCTGTTTGTATTCCGGCGGGCGAAGCGCTAAGGGATGGGGTAAAAATCGCACTAAATTCTGTGTTTATTTTTGTACTTATGGATAAATATGTACATAGAAGTAAAGTTAAGTAATGTAAATTTTATTGCGTGAAATACATGTGGTACATAGTGGTATTCTATTGTGCACTTGGTCATTATAATGTATTCGGCCATTTATGGCGTGCAATTTATTTAATTGATATATAATATTTAAAATGTCTGTTCAAAATAAAGTCAAAAGAAAATAAATATTAATATGAAATAATAAATAATTTTAGGTAAAATTATAACAAATTATAACAAATACATTAACAAATATACAGTATTTTTTAATCATAGATAGATTTCTCCTTAATATTGACTACCTACCACATGGACAATTACGAAACAATTAATAATTACGTTGTACAAACTAAAAAGAAAACCGACTTCATTGGATACAATTTGAGACCACCAAATGATTTTATTTTGATTTTTTTAGTGGAAAGTACATGTATTTTGTTTATATATAACATAAATAAATAATTTCGGACATTTCACACAGCATCATCTGGCGCCAAAGTAAGCAGAGCTTGTGTTATGGGTACCAACATGACTGATGTACCTACTACTTATTATACAATTTTTTTTGTAAATACATACATATTATACATAGAAACACCCAGACCCGAGACAAATACTTGCAGATCATACAAACATTTGTCCCGCGGCGGGAATCGAACTCGCAACCTTCTGCGTCTCAGCCGGACCTGAGCCCACTGCGCTACAGAGGTCGTCAACATGGGTAGACTAACTCGCACTAAAACGCACTGCTTTGCACTGCACGCAACGAAAATATTATCGATGTATATAAATTTTTGATTTTTGATGATAGTTTAAAAACCGCTTAACCGATTTCGATAAAACTTAAATGGGACTACCTGGGAATTATACCCCTTAAAACAAAAAAAAACTTTCCAAATCGGTTCAGGCGACTATTAGCAATCGGTGAACATACATAAAAAAAAAATCCGACGAATTGACAACCTCCTCCTTTTTGATGAAGTCGGTTAATAAAGTTACATACAGAAAATTACATAAAAAATATTTTGCAATAAAACGTAATACAATGGGCGGCCTTATAGCAATCTCTGCCAGGCAATCTTTGGATGGACTGGACTATAAATAAACAGAAATAAAATATTAGTTTGTTTATAAAAAAAAACGATAATTGTAATATTAATTATATATCATCTAGAGCCCGTGACGTCCCACTGCAGGGCAAATGTCTCTATTCCTTTTCTCCAATCGTCCCTGGCCACTGTTGGCTAATTCTTAAGATGGGCGTCTAATTCGTATTAATAATAAATATATGTCAAGTTCATCTCATTTTAGAACTTTCTTTCATATATTAGAAAATTTTAACTTGTCTGTCATAATTACTGAATCAGGGTATCTGTGTATGCTTCTATAATATGGTCAAACGACGAGCTAGATTTGTCAATTGGCAAATTTTACCCTTAGCTGGAGTCGCTATTTTTGACAACATATCCAGATATGTACGGGGTTTAGGATTTTTCCCTCTATAAAAAAATGAATACCGTGTTGTATCTTCTTGTTCCATCACGCAGCTTGAACTCGAAGAGTCAATATCCTCGTCTCTCTCCAGTTCGTCTGCTTCAGAACAAGTAAGCTCTTCTGCTTCCCCACAATCGCTGATTTCTTCATCATCACAAGCAGGTAACGTGGCATCACGAACAGGTTCCCAGTCTGAACTATCGTCTTCATCCTCTATAAGCTCTGCAATACGATTGTCGTCCATAACGTTAATATTTTACTGAAAAAAAAAACAACATTACAAAATGAATTTCCAAAAATACAAACATTTCCGAAGACGGGGGTCAATTTTGACCCCACATACATACTTACCACCGCTTCTGAGAGAGTCCAAGCGATGAGCGTCCGTCACAATGGGTTCAGCCGTTTTAGAGTAATCGGTGAACATACATAAAAAAAAAGATTCCGACGAATTGAGAACATCCTCCTTTTTGATAAATTCGGTTAAAAATAGGTGTCGCTGGGGTAACTTTTACCCCCCTCCAGCTAAGGGTTAAGATAGTAATTAAAACAAAACATATTGTGTGGGTGGATGTTATTAAGTATTTTAAATATGTTTCAATAAATAAATATAGTGGTCAATTTACACAGCATAATCTAGTCCCAAACTAAGCATAGCTTGAATTATGGTGACTAGGTAACTAACTAGATAGAATACATTTTTAAATACTTACATTAGAAAAAATACTTATGATTATGATAACACTAATTTATAACACCCATGATGTATTTAAAAGAATGGCTTGGTGGTGTTGTGTGCATTGTCCACCAATATTTATATAAAACTAGTTGACCCGGCCACGCGTTGCTGTAGCTCAGTAGTTCTAATACGTTGAACCCATAAACGCTAACCTCTAAAATTATCAGTGTTTCTCTACTATATTATGCATGTTTTATACTTATAAACCTTCCTCTTGAATAACTCCAACTACTAAAAAAACCGCATCAAAATCTGTTGCATAGTTTTAAAGATCTAAGCATACACCGGGAGGCTACTTTGTTTTATACTATGTAACGATAATAAAATATTAGATGACAAAGCTTGGGACGAATCTGCCCCAACTTGACTAGACATCCGTAATAACACATTTAGCAATGATCATACAAAGAAGTAGTACCAGACGAGTTTCTTACCGGATTCTCCTTAAACTAGGGAGGAGGAACCAGCACCTAGATTCACCTAGTGTATTAGAAGTCACAATCACAATCGACTAAATTCGCCAAATCAACCATTTTCAAAAATAGGTGATTTTGACAAACCTCATCTTTCTAATTATTTGAGATGCTGCCGACTTTAAATTAATTATTTATTCTCGGTTTCGTATATACGGAAAATGTGTTTCCCATCCCTATTGTTGACTGGTCGGGCGGGGCTTAGTACTGGGTTTAGGGAAAAATTGTGAGGTCTCTGTAGATACACGCGATCCGTAGTCGAGCTATCCCACTCATACATACTCTACTGTATGTATGTGTGGGCTGGGATAAACTGTAGATTAGTATTGTGGATCTAATGTGTCGATAACACGAGTAGAGTGGCGAGATACTAGAATAGTACTGAGAGAATCGAGGTGGGCAAGTAGATGTTGATGGACTCGGCATCCATCAAAACCATGGTCATGAAACATTAATTGTCGTGTTGTTATTATTATTATTTACTAATACTAATATACTAATTATTTATGTATTGTTGATATCTATATTTTTAACGACCTCTGTGGGGCAATAGGCTAAGGTCCTACTGAGGCGCAAAAGGTTGCGGTGTCGTTTCCCGCCGCGGGACAAATTTTTGTATGATCTGCAAATATCTGTCTCTGGTCTGTGTATTTTCTATGTATAATATGTATGTATTTACAAAAAAATAGTATATAAGTAGTGTATTAGTCATGTGGTACCCATAACACAAGCTCTGCTTACTTTGGGCCAGATGATGCTGTGTGAAATGTCCGGCGTTAATATTATTATTATTTTGTATGTTTGATTGAAATGGCTAAATATAACTCAAAAATACTTAAACGATTATAAAAATGATTTCACTTATAAAAAACTACACAATCAGCGAGTAGTAACCTTTTTTCTTCTTAATGTGTATGACTTTAGTTGTAAAGTTGTTTTTGTTATTATCCGTGTGGTAGTCAATAAATAGTTATGTATCTTTTAATATATAAATAAATAAATATTGGTGGACAATGCACACAACACCACAACTCCAAACTAAGCATAGCTTGTATTTGTATTAAGGTGACAAGATGACTAATAAAATACTTATATATTTCAATAAATACTTATGATATTTAATAGCACTAAGACACAGAACTAACACCTATGTTTTTCACACAAATGTTTATTCTGGGAGGGAATGAAACCCCGAACCTTAAGCCCAGAAGGCAGAGCTACTACCAACTGAGCTGACAGGCCAGTCTATCTATCTATCTATCTATCGGCCGAGCCCTCGTCAAAGTGTTAATACGACCGAGCACTCGGCCGAGAGCGCTGTCTCGTGTGATCGGCCCATTAGTCTGTGACTCATTAACCTCAATCATTATCATCTATTGCTTGTGGGTTAGCTTGCTTAGTCCTAATAACTTGCTTCAGTCAACGCGGTCATCATTTAGGTAAACGCTTTTCAAATTTATCTGTTTAAGGTG
The DNA here is from genome assembly GCA_948098915.1 of Lampropteryx suffumata. Taxonomy (NCBI): domain Eukaryota; kingdom Metazoa; phylum Arthropoda; class Insecta; order Lepidoptera; family Geometridae; genus Lampropteryx; species Lampropteryx suffumata. Next base: position 12,574,524 of record OX402568.1, on the reverse strand, counting down.
CACTGATTGGTCACAAGCAAACTTGCTCGTATCTGTAGTCGTTTCTCATTCTAACTTACGTTCTTTTTTCTATCAGTTTGTGGATAGAAAGAAACATCAGTTTCAGTTACCCCTTCTCTGTTTATTTATAGTCCAATCCATGCAAAGGTTGCCTGGCAGAGATCGCTGTTAGCGATAAGGCCGCCCATTGTATTGCCTTCTAATGTAATATAATTGTTTTTATATTTCTCTGTGTTGTATAACAATAAAGAGTTATCTATCTATCTATCAGTTAAAGAAATCCCTTAAATGGTCTTGGATGTGAATGGAAATGCAAACAGCATTTTACTCCAAGACCATGATTTTGTCAAACATTACAAAGTGGGCCTTGGCCTGCCTGAGATGCTAAAGGTGGCGAGTTCAATTCCCAGCACGATACAAATTTCCAAAATCCAAATTTACAAAATTTGTATGGTCTACAAATATTTGATCCGTGTCTGGGTGTTTTTGTGTTTTTCTTTTATAAGTATTTTCAAAATAATACGTGTATAAGTAACAAATCAGTCTTTTGGTTCCCATAACACAATCTCTGCTTACTTTTCTAGATGTTGCTGTTTGCTGTATTTTTTTGGGACACAAATTTTGAGAACACGGATTTTTGCTGACGTATTATGTTGTCGATAGACACTGTTTCGATTCATCTTGAGAAACTTCATCAGGATAAGTTTGATCCGCGGCTCGTTTGCAATCTTTTATCCTTTATCGACAGCATATAAAATGTATAAAACCCGTGATTCTCAAAATGTATAACTCACGAATGTTGAAAATGTTCGAGTTAACTAAGTACTTCTAAAAATACCACCACAGTACCAGCAGTTGTCGTTTTTAAGAGTTTTTTTTTAAAGTTGCTATCAATCTCGAATAATTCAGTCGTCTCGGTACATTCAGCAACAAATAACAATAAACGTACAGGTCCCGAGGGAGCGAGGACAGGACTTAGCTCTTTACGCGGGTTCGTAGTGTTGTGCCTGGCTCAATATAATATATCGATAAATATATAAATATTGGTAGATAATGCAGCACTATCTAACCCCAAACAAAGCACAGCTTGAAGTATAAATGTATTAACACAGCATCATCTGGCCCTAAAGTAATCAAAGCTTGTGTTATGGGTACCACATGACGGATATACAATTTTTGTAAATACATACATATTATACATAGAAACACCCAGAACAAATTAAGAATGCAATGACTGAAAGAATACATATATATTTTTAAATACATACTTATGATACTTTAGAATACTCAGACACATTACATACATTTATGTTCATCACACACAAATGTTTGATAAAACTAGAAACTCAAAATATTTCGTCACTTTTATGTTTTATTAGCTGACCCGTGCCCACTTCGTTGGGCGGTTACAACTTCACAAAAAATATTAGAGTACCAATATCGCTATAAAAAAAAAGATAGCTATTTAAATTATTGTAATAATTACAAAGATTAACAAAGTTACTGATAAATATTGATGAATGGCCACGCGCGGCTTCGCCCACCCCGTTCCCGTTGTTTTTCCGGGATAAAATCTAGGAGCCTATATCCTAAACCAAGTTAATAACTACATATTCATTTTAAGTTTCATCCAAATCTGTCCAGCGGTTCTCGAGTTATAGTATAACTCGAGTTATGGTATAAATTATAGTATAGTATAGTATCTAATACGACTTTCTTTTATATATATATTACTTGAAGAAGAAGATGACGAGGTTACTTACGCTATAGCTTATACTTATTGCAAGCTACCAAGACACAAAATTTCACTAAACTTCTTTTACGCCAATGCCCGTAGTATAATGGCACCTGGAAAATTTGATGAGTTAGAGTGCACCCTAAGAGCTATACCTACAAACATTCACCTTATTTTGCTGACAGAAGTATGGATCAAATCCAAAGAAGACGCCCTACGCCTCCAACTCACAAACTACACACATTACTATAATTACAGAACAAATTCCAGAGGCGGAGGTGTATCAATATTTGTACATAATGATCTTACTCACAGTCTGATCGAAGAACAATACACCGGAGGAAACAACTATCTATGGATTCACATTAACAAATACAATCTAGATGTAGGAGTAGTATATAAACCTGGGGACACAGATGACAATGAATTTATCGAAACATATGGAAAACAACTACAAGAAAAGAAAAGAGCTATTGTGTTTGGAGATTTTAATTTGGATCTATTCCGCACAAGCCCCAGTATCAGACTTTATAAAGAACTCTTAGCTGAAACTGGATTCTCAGTTCTGAACAAAATAGAGACCAAATATTGCACACGCGATAAATCTACAAGGAAATCTATAATAGACCATATATGCACTAATATCACTAATAACAAGTTCCATTTTGCGATTATAGACTCAACAATGTCAGACCACAAGCAACTATACTTAGAAGTACAAAAGAAAAAAAAGATCACAAAAAACGAGTCGACTACAAAGCAATAGACTACAAGAAGCTTTATGACACCCTTAATAGTGAAAAACATGCACATCCACATAAAAATTATACTGAACTCGAGCAATGGATAATAGCATCAATGGAGAAAAGCACTACTACTAAATCAAAAATACTGAACCGACCCCAGGAAGATTGGATTAATAAAGAAATAATTGATGGAATAAATGTGAGAAATATAACATACCAAAAATTTAAAAAAGATGTAACAAATGAAAACCTTAAAAATGAACTATCTAAAGAGAGAAACCAAGTCTCAATTAAAATAAAAACTAGTAAGAGTAAATACTACACTAACTCCTTTAATAACTGTAAACAAGAACCAAAGAAAATGTGGCAATTAATAAACAACATCTCAAAAAACAAAATTACAAATAGTTCTGCTCCTTCAAAGATTATGGACCAATCAGGGAATACCCTTACTAACGAAACTGATATTTGCGAATGCTTTAATCATTTTTTCTCTTCTGTGGAAACAGTTTTATCAAATAATATCCCTCAGAAGTACCACAACAACCCTATAACTTTGATTACGCCCGATTCAAATACCATGCCAGTACTATCAAAACTGCAACCATGTACAAACGATGAAATATCAAAGATCATTGATAAAATAGATGCCAATGTCAGCAAAGGCCTTGACGGTATCACTGCCAAAGTTTTTAAGTCAATCAAACCATTTATCCTAGAAAGCCTATTAAACTGTATTAATGCCTGTCTTGAATCTGGATACTTTCCCGATAACTTAAAAGTAGCTAAAGTTACACCTATTTATAAAGCAGGAAATAAACAAGATCCTAGCAATTACAGACCGATCTCTGTGCTACCCTTTATTTCTAAAATCTATGAAAAGGTTATATATTCTCGTCTAGACAATTATAGTCCGGTCAATTTAGACATAAAAATAGTGGTCAAATAACAAAAATTCCCGGAAAGCCAAATATTGGTGGAGAGCTGGGGTTTACCATTACAAATAAAGTTTTAAAAGTCCCCATCGATCCTATGTGTGCTTCAAAAGTTATTCGGGGTCAAAGGTCAATTTGAAATTTTTTGGATTTTTTTCGAAAACGGTAAGTTTTATCAAAAAAAAACCTCAAACCAAAGTTGTAGATCTTAAAATTCTCTACAAAAATGGTCCATATGATTTTTTTCCTAAGAGTTACCATTCGTGAGATATCGTGATTCTAAGAGTCTCACTATACATGATATGCACATATAAGCCACGTATATACATATCAGGCACTTAAGATAAGTATAAATACCTATCTGTGTCTCTTTTATGTATACTATCCTATCCTGAAAACATTTATTGAAAAGACAGTCAGTCCCTAACTGAATCCCCTCTACCCACGTGGCCTTGAAAAACATCTGGCTATTCTCTGTCTCTTTCTACTGTCCGTATTCGAAAAAAAAGATTTGATTGACTGCGCTAAAGTATTTACAGAAATTGATTCCAGGCCTCAACAATAATTACAGAAGGAATTCGCTTTCTTCTTGCGGTTTATGGAGCTCCAAAAAAAATTACTTGCATTGATAAATACCGATACTTAACTTTTGTAAAAAATACGCGAAACAAGAAACACGTACAACTACCATGTTTTCCTCCAATATCGGCATCTGCTATTCAACACTTGTATCGAGTATACTATGAAGTTCAAACATGGCTAGGCAATCAACTGAACCCAGAAGACTGGGGTTGGAAATTGATAAATGTACTACTGGAACCGATTAAAACTTTACTCCCACCTGCTCCAGAAAAACTCCTCAACACTATTTTAAAAAAGTCGGGTTGCTGTGTTCTCCAGCTTGTACCAATTGCCAAGGTCAGTCTTGCTCAAATGTCCAGTTGAGTACAATAGAGGAAGATTCCTGTGATTTTAATGAAGAGACCAATGACTCTGCCACATTTGAACAATTTATGAACATCCAGCAGGAGGAAGAGGAATAAGAAGACAATATCAATAATAAAGTAAAATCTAGAACTTGACGGGTATTGTTCCTTTATATTATCCTAAAATTGTCATGACAGTTAGTGGAGTAGACCTACACGGGAAACCACGGTAAAAAAAAACGCGTTGAGCACACTACCTCACAGGTGGAAATGTGTGCATATCATATGTAATGTGACTCGCGAAAATCGCGATATCTCACGAATGCTAACTCTTAGGAAAAAAATCATTTGGACCATTTTTGTAGAGAATTTTAAGATCTACAACTTTGGTTTGAGGTTTTTTTTTGATAAAACATACCGTTTTCGAAAAAAATCCAAAAAACTTCAAATTGACCTTTGACCCCGAATAACTTTTGAAGCACACATAGGATCGATGGGAACTTTTAAAACTTTATTTGTAATGGTAAACCTTAGCTCTCCACCAATATTTGGCTTTCCGGGAATTTTTGTTATTTAAAATGTCTATATTGACCGGACTATTATTTGAGGTCTATAGAATTTCTTTACAAATATCAATATGGTTTTAGAGCAAGATCCAATACACTTTCTGCTACGATAGACCTGATAAAAAAAATTAAAAACAATATTGATAAAAAGAACATAGCTCTTGGGATCCTTATAGACTTGAAAAAAGCGTTCGATACAGTCAGTCATGATTTACTATTAAAAAAGCACCAGGCCATTGGAGTTTCGGGTATAGCATTGAAACTATTCAAATCCTATCTCACAAACAGAAAGCAGATAGTCAAAATAGGTTAAAACCAGAGTGGTCCTGGAATTATCACCTGTGGCGTCCCACAGGGATCAATACTTGGACCGCTCTTGTTCCTAATATACATAAACAATATGTATAAAGCAGGTCTTAGTGGACATATAATGCTGTATGCCGACGATACCTGCCTGTTTTATTTTGGCAACTCGATTCACAATATCATTGGCGAGGCGCAAAATGACTTGAATCTGATAAATACATGGTTTCAGTATAACTTGCTTACAGTCAATGTTTCTAAAACTTCATATATGATATTTAAAGCTATTAATAAAAGAATCGATGACTATGTGTTGCTAACACTAAACGGTGAAACTCTCAAAAAGTGTAATAGTGAGAAATATCTCGGGTTGGTTGTACGATCCTAGTTGAGACTGTACATTAAAGTTAATTAGTTGTAGTGCACATTGATGAAAAAGTATATTATCACCAAAAGTTAAAAGTTTTTATACACTAATTACAATATTGTGTAAAAGTAAACGATTCGCGCTCATCGCGACTGTCTCGCGCGGTCACTGTCGTTGCACTCATCGTAATATTTTATTGCGCTGATTAGGTAGAAAACTTATATGTAGGTACGTAACCGTACATATTCCTAACCCCAAACAGGAGAAAAAGCGTGAGGGCGAATCGTCTGAACAAAGACAAAATTATTAACATAGTTCCAAGTACCTATGTATGTAAGTAAGTACTTTTTAAAATAAATTGGCTTAAAAAACCTAAAAGTGTAATAATTAAAATAAAAGGTAAAATAAATCAAAATTAAATTTGATGTCTTCGACGTGTTTCGTCCGAGGCTGTGGCTGGGGTCGTTCGCACTGCTTCTGTGCCGCCGTCGCTCGTGACTCATCCCTGCGTGGCCGTTCCACTAGTGAGGATGACCTTCGTAGTTTGTGCGTCTTCAGTATCGTTGAGTAACCGCGGGGCTGCAGCTCAAGCGTCTCTTGTTTTGGTAGTTCTACCGCCGTGGCATAAATAGCTTACACACGCCTTTCTTTTTCACAACCCATATCAACGTTGCGATAGCAGCGACGGTCAACAGAAGGTAGCAGATCGTATATTGATGAATATCGTGAATAGATAACGTCTCCGGAAGATGACGCTCGTTCATTTTTTGCAGTGACTGTTGGTTTTTAGTTAGCCATAAACATCGATACATCATCTCAATGTCGGCTGTATAAGCGTATTTGTAGGTTTTCCACTTCAAGACCAGAGCTTGTATATCTTTTTGTAGATTAGGCCCTTTTTCCATCAGTGAATTTAAACTTTTGCCGCTTTTAGTTTTGTTAGATGCGTTGAACACTACTCGTAGTTTCGTAGTAGCCGAGTTTTCTCGCAGTACTCCATGGTGAGGTAAGTAGCATTGCTGACCTTCATCAGTTGGATTTTTTGACGTAAGTTTCATGTGTTCGAGTTCTAAGTATTCCTTCATGAATTCTTTGTACATTGTAAATAGTTTTTCGTTTTTAGTTAGTCTTTTTTCGAGTTGTAAAAACTGTGAGACCGCGCTTGACCTGGATTCGCCGAGCTCGACTTCAAAGTTTTTCACCATTGGCATACTGACGATGTATTTCCCATCTGTAGCTCTTGTAGTTGTTTTTTGGAAGTGAATTTCGCATTGGTCATCGTGGTTAATATCCTCAGTTTCAGTTATGTCTTCGCTCTCCCAGTACTTAGCTATATCGGTGAGGTCAATGATGGTGGCGTGGCAGTTAAAAGTCTGCAGTTTTCCACATAGTATCCAGCCTAGTTGTGTTTGTTGTGCGACTGGGGAGTGCTGATCTCCTCTTAAAACGCCGTCCATTATTATATCTGCATAGACGTCTGCCGATAGAAGTAAGTCAATGGAGTCAGTCATATTGTAGTCAGGGTCGCCAAGTTTTAAGTTCTGCAGATGTGGCCAGTTAGCTTTTTCAAAGGTACAGTTTGGTAAATTATTAGTTAACCGTTTTAGTACCAAAGCTTGAGTTTTGAAAGTAAAGTCACTGTGTATCGATTTGCAGGTAAGTTGTACCCGCCCCTTACAGTCTCCAGACACGGACCCCACTCCAGATATAGTTGCATTAAGTTTTTGCCTTGGTAGACGTAGAATCTGAGCAGCATTCTCTCGTTATCAGGTTGACTTGCGAGCCTTGATCAAGTAGTCCACGAAAGGTTTTGTAAGCGCCATCAGTTCCCTGGACTCTTATTTTGACAGTAGTCAGTAACACTTCCGTGTTTGCAGTTGCTGAGTGATAAGAAGCCTGTTTAATTTGTTGACCTGATGTTGAAGGTTTATCTTGGCTAGTTTTCTCAGGTTTAGTTAGTTCGTTCGACTTTGTTTTCATGTGCAACAAGGTATGATGCTTCATATTACATTCCTTGCATGTTTTTGACGAGCTACAATCCGTATTTTCATGACTGTATAAACAGTTTTTGCAGACTTTCAGTTTTGCGACGGTGCTATTGCGCATTGGAATGTTCATTTCGACGAATTTCGTACATTGCATTAGAACATGATTCCCCTCGCACAAAGGACATTTGCCATACGTAGTGTAAAAAGTCCTTGAATAGTTATTATTGTCTTTATATAAGGTCGAATTCCCAGTATTGTGCGGTTTTTCATTGTAGGTTGGTTTCCAGTTGTACCTGTTTGTCGGTTTGATTGAGTTTCCACTTTGTTTCTGAGAATTGTTTGCCTCTTTTTGCCGATTTTTTATAGTTTCAAATGCCATAAATTGTTTTTGTAAAAAATTTAGAAACTCTGTAAGATCAGGCAGGTCTCTGTTATTCTTGATCTCTTTTGAGTATTCGTTAAAAGTTACGGCATCCAGTTTTTGTGACATATAATGCACGATCATTGGGCCCCAGCTCGTTACGTCCACGCTCATGTTAGTAAGCCCGTTTAGGCTTTCGGTAACGACATCATGCATTTTCTTGATGTTGTAGGTGTTTGGAGTCTGGATGACCGGAAGTTGCTGCATCACGTTCATTAACGTCGTAAATTGGAGGCGACGATTGTCGTACCGGTTTGTTAGTATTTCCCAGCACGAATCGTAGTTTTCAGCACTAACAGTGAGATGTTGTACTAAGCGCTCAGCTTCCCCTTTAAGTTTAGTTTTGAGATGTTGCATTTTTTGCGTTTTGAAGATGGTAGGATTCTTATGTATAGTTTCTATAAAGAGGTCTTTAAACGAAATCCAGCGAATGTAGTCACCGTGAAATTCTGGTATCTCGATTTTAGGAGTCGATTTTTCATAGTGTATGTTAGACCAGATCTTGTTATTTAGTTACTTTCTTAATTCGTCGTACTATACTTCAATATTTTCATATTTAGTGCAGTAGTCACTCAAATCCAACCCTCGTAGAGCATCTTCTAGCTGCCAGTGTTGTTTGTCAATAACGTCCCATTTATGTTTCAGGATTGAAAGATGATCTTCAAGTTCCCATTTTTCGTTCATTAATTCAGTGTTAACTTTTAACATTGCTCTTTCTAAAGCCTTAAAGTTACACTCTTGACGGCCCATCATTCTTTTTGTATATTCGCCAGGCTTGACATCTTGTTCTTTGACTGTAGGTTCCAGCATCCCAGATAGGTCGAAGTCAATACTAGAATCCAGTGTCTCATCTTTCTCTTATTGTCGATGTGAGATCAGTAGTTCCATAATGTTTTCCTTAGTTGCTTCGTAAAGTTCTTTGGTTTTCCCATAAACGTTGCTAGTAAAGTAGTTATGTTGGCTCTTATCCTCAATTTTTGAAACGATTATTTCATTTCTCTCGTGAAATGCAACCCAGTATACTTCCAAGAGTTCCAGACGTTTGTTTAAGTAGTCGATAGTTTTTCTGGAACTCCCGTCTTTTTTGTAGTTAGAACATAATGTTTTTATGTTCTCAAAGCAACTTACTTGTTTTGTAAGTTCCTCCATTTTTTCTTGTAGTTAAAGTTCAAGTTAGTTAACGTTCAGTAGTGAAGCAGTGTATTATTTTTCCGTAGTTGGTTCAGGACACGAAGATTGGTTAATAAGTACCTATAATATGTAGGTTACTTAAATCTTCTACTCCAAGCGTAATCCGATGATCCACGTAGTTTACGATGGAATATTCGTTAACACTCGAATGTCTTTTTGGCATTCAGCACACCTGCGACTCTCCGCAACGAAATATGCGCCTTCTCAATCAGCCCGGTGAGACCCGCTTGTGGGAGGCCGGGCCGCCGATTCGCTTTCGTTACCTTAAGTCACAAAACGCACCAAATTGCCTAAACTCGAAGGACCATATGTACGATCCCAGTTGAGACTGTACATTAAAGTTAATTAGTTGTAGTGCACATTGATGAAAAAGTATATTATCACCAAAAGTTAAAAGTTTTTATTCACTAATTACAATATTGTGTAAAAGTAAACGATTCGCGCTCATCGCGACTGTCTCGCGCGGTCACGTCGTTGCACTCATCGTAATATTTTATTGCGCTGATTAGGTAGAAAACTTATATGTAGGTACGTAACCGTACATTGGTATTGGATGAACACTTAACCTGGAAACCACACATAGATAAACTTAGATCTAAATAACATCCCTAATGGGGCTACTCCGGCCAGTTACAAGTTGTTTTCCAAAAAACGTAAAAATACTAATATACAACTCACTTGTAAAATCAAATTTGGAATACTTGATAGAAGTGTGGGGAACCGCGGCTAAATCAAACTTAAGGGAACTGCAAACTGCACAGAACAAAATTATCAAAGTCTTATTCAATTATGACTACTTTACTCGGACAGAAAAACTCTATAAGGAAACCCAAATCATGAGCGTAAATCAAATCTACATTTATAATACTTGCCTGCTCATATGTAAAATAATTAAGAAAGAAATACACGCAGACATAACATTCCAACGAACGAATCAAATACACAAATATAACACAAGAAGCTCTAAAAATCTAGTACTTGATCCTCCCAGAACCAACTATGGTAAAAGAAACATAACATATGAAGGAGCACAACTGTACAATAAATTACCTAGCTGTATTAAAGAAGCCACAAGTATGTATTCATTTAAAAAAAAGTTAAAAAATTATATACAGAAAAACACTTCCATAACATGACAAATATCTAACATAGTTTTTATATAAGTATAAGTAGTAATGAAACTGTTATAACACTGGACCCAAACCAGTACTTAATGTACATACATTGTAATCAAATATTCTCTAAAAGTGAACCTTGTTCTTTGAGAAATAAATATCTTAACCATATATATAGATATTTTTCACATTTTTTTTACGTTTTTACTCTATACCTTTATTTGTTTTGTGAAACATCGATAAAATAACATTACCTGTTCATCGTGGAACATCACTAGTTAGTAAAACTTCACGAGTGCGATATTCTAGGAAGACATTCCCAAATGAATATTAAGCTTTTAGTCGCCTTCATTTTAAATTCAGATTTTTAATGAATTGAATCTTTTTGAATTGAATTGAAGAAAACTGTGGTTCTCTCAAACGGTGAAGAAAAACATCGCGAGAAAACTGGTACACCGGAACCTTCAAACTTCTGCATATCATCTGGGCCTAGGTATATCAATAGTATAAATATTTGTAAATAGTACTTTTAATTATTATATAGTATACGCATCCCATCTATCGGGGACTTCCGTTAGAGCTGGTGCAGCGGCTGAATGTGCCGATGGCCTCAAAAGGCGCAAATATGCCGGTCTTGAAAGCCTACATATTTGAGCCTTTTGGAGTTCTGACCCTGGGCCCATGGGAAACATTTACCCACCGCGTTTACAAAATTATTTCACGGTGTCAGGTAGATACCTACCTACATTGTGTGACTCAGGAGCTGGCTCCTATCTGGCTCATTCAACGTGTCAATGCCGCCAGTGTCTAGGGATCGTTGCCTTCTGGCAGTGACCTAGATTAATAGAGCTATCTATAGATTGTTTTAAACAGTCCTTATATAGCTCAACTGTGCTCAACATGTATTTAATATTATTGTATACTTTTCTGTACATATCTGTAATTATTTCTGTAAATAAATGTTTTTATAGAGGCACCCATTGGGTAGATTTCCAGTAACCGAGTATCTGACGTACAGTACGTTTGCTGCCGGTCTTATATCTTCTTGTTCTAAACCTACATACTATTTACGTTTTTAAGGCAAGTTTTAATGATTTATTTCCATATAATTTTATAAAATAGCAATGCTTCAATAATATACAATACATATAAAACAGTTGAGCTAGCAGGACCGTTTGAAACGATCTATAGGTAGCTCATCTGATCACTGCCAGAGGGAAGCGTCCCCAAGACACTGGCGGCATTGCCACGTTGAATGGCAATGCTTATACGCTGGGCCAGATTGGTTAAAATAAATAAATATTGGTTGATAATCCATACAACACCATCTAGCCCCAAACAAAGATGAAAGGGAACCAAATGATTGATATAGTATTTACTTAGTTGTAAATACATAGGTATGATAAATAAGAGTCTCTGGTCTTTCTATAACTTTATATTTTGTAAAATCTCTAAACCCACACCTCTATTGTAGACAATAGCCGAGAGAGCTCGCGGAGGGACAGCGAAGTTAAAAACCGTGTAAGTTTATTACAATGGATAAAATACACTGGGGGATCTCGGCAGTGCACTGCAGTGCAACAAAATCGTCTGTTTATAACTCCGTGATTCAGAACCAAACCACAACCGAACTCAAATTCGAGCATAGAATTTCTGACAGCTCTTAAATTTCACCAAAAAATCTATGTTTAGTGCTCAATGTGAGTTTGATTATTGTCCTTAATTACTTTGATTCGTTTTTTTTTAGTTTTTTGAAGTGAGTTTTTGGTGACATGTTTTTTTTCTATAATCTATCTAAAACGTTATTATGTAGGTAGATTTTTTGTTGGAAAAATGGTTGTCTGTCGGTTTACGGACGATAATTTTACGCGGTAACGTCAGCAGAAAACATTGATGAAAAATTGCATACTTTTAGAACAAATGTATACTCGAATCACGAATCCACTTATCAAACTAAGTAAATATTAAAAAATATGAAAAAAATGATTCGGACGTTTTTTGTCCAGAAATACACAAACTACATCGGCTAAGGGTGCGTATTAACTTATAATAAACTGTGCGGTTTTCTACGATGCATTGCCACAACGTCAGTGTACAAACATCCTAACACTAGCGGGCATTACTAAAAACGACTCTATTTCAAAAACACTAAGTCTGGTAATGGTGTAAAAGTTTACGGTAAAATTTTTCGTTGGTGCGCAATTTAATTTTATGCATTACAATCTCTGTTACTGTAACTTTAAGGTAGATGTTAGCATGTATTCCAAGAGGTCGTAATATTTTTTCAACATACGCACCGGTAGGCATATCAGTTAAAAAAGTTAGGGTGTATTTTATTAAAAATCATCGCTTAGCGCCTTATTGTTAATGTTGTTTTGATCTTATTTGTGTGAATATGTTTTAATGGGTTGATTTTTGTTCCAGAATATTCCTTATCGATTGAATTAGTTATAATGGTAAGTTCAAAATAACTAGTGACACAAGAAGAAGAAAAAGAATGGTAAGGTTAAACGTTATTAATAACTAGCTGGTGCCCGCGACTTCGTCTGCGCAGGATTAGTACTTCGTGTAATTCTAATGGTTTTTGCAGCGCACGCCAGAATAGCTGGCAGATATCATTTTCCTAATTTCTTGACACTTATCGTTATATTTTGGACAATGCACATAATAGTGGCAATTCGGTTGGTTCATTTCTAAAATAAGGAATTGTCTAAAATATATTTAGTTAGTCATAGCATTTGTAAAACCTATTGGGTTGGTACCATCTAACTAAATTAGGAACACTTAATTAAATTAGATAAAATTAAATTAGGATAAATTGGTAACAGCAGAATACCAAAGTTTCATTTGACAGTTCTAAACCTAATTTTAGCTAAAATTAGTTAGATATGTGCCAACAGAATTGAGGCCATTATCTTTATAAATTATAACCTATGTGTTATTCTGATGTATAAGCTATATTATTGTAGAGTTTCATTAAAATCCATTCAGTAGTTTTTGCGTGAAAGAGTAACAAACATACATACAAACATTCGCGTTTATAATATTAGTAAGGATTAATATATTATGGTAAGGATCAGTAGGTAGTTAAGTGAAGTACCTGGATGACATATTTTTTCCAGCTATTTTGATTTTAAAACTTGACTACTGAACCGATTTTGATGAAAATCGGACCAATCGGAAAGTATATCCTTTCAAATGATAATAATTTTTCAAATCTGTTCATAACTGATGGAGTTATGAGATAACAAACATTAAATAAAAATACAACCGAATTGAGAACCTCCTCCTTTTGTTGAAGTCGGTTCAAATGTCAAGTGTCAACACGCAGATAAAGGTTACAATAAGTAGGTACAATTGAGAACCGCCGACTTTAACCGACTTCAAAAAAGGTAGATGTTCTCAATTCGGTTGTATATTTTTTGTTACCTCATAGCTCCGTCATTTTTAAACCGATTTGAATAAAATAATTTTCATGTAAAATAATATTTTAGAATGATTTTAATGAAATTTCATCAAAATCGGTTTAGTAGTTTTGTTTTTAAATCAAAATAGCTGGAATAAATATGTCATCCAATATGTAAACGATATTTCGTATTTTTCGTATTTGTGGTGTTTTGAAAAATTAAACAATTCTAAAAAGCGTAAAAAAAAACCATTTTAGACTTTAAAAAATAGGTTGTCTCTATTTGGTTGTTTTTTTTTTATATTTATTGAAGTCTTGTCTGTTTGTGTGTGTCTTTTTTATTTTGTAAAACGTAATTATATCCAATTTATGCCTCACGACCGTTCCGAATTCTTTTGGACTCATCGACGTACAAATCTATACTAATACTAGCTGACTAGTACCGCCTCAGAATCAATAAATAAAAAAGCAAGCGTTTTTTCATATTTACTCACCTTTTAAACCTTCCCTGGACTTCCACAAATAATTAAAAATTAAAATTAGGCAAATCAGACCAGCCGTTCTCGAGTTTTAGCGAGACTAACGAACAGCAATTGATTTTTATTATATAGATTATAAATGAGAAAGTAACTCTGTCTGTCTATTTGTTACGTTTACACACCTAAACCGATTTTGATCAATTTTAGTATAGAGATAGATGGGACGTTGGAGAAGGACATAGGTACTTTTTATGTAGGTACCACGCGTGCGAATCCGCGGGTAGCAACTAGTAATTAATAGAGATAACGAGCTTTGACCTTTGAGTCGAAGTGATTGAGCTTTGAGCTTGACCTCTGTGGCGTAGTTGAACCGTAGAAGGAAGCGGGTTCGATTCCCGCCGCGGGACAAATGTTTGTATGATCTTCAAGTATGTGTCACGGGTCTGGGTGTTTCTATGTATAATATGTATGTAATTACAAAAAAAGTTTATAACTAGTATCACTCATGTGGTACCCATAACACACGCGTGCGATCACAAAGCACTTATAATTTCATCGTCTACCACTTGTGCTGTCACAATTTTTTTATGAAAATTCCGCTAAGATTATCAAATAAAACACGAGAAAAGTAATTAATTTACATGTGCTATATATACATGTGATATATATATATATATATATATATAATCTTGTGTCACAGTAGTCGTGTTTATACTCCTGCGAAACGGCTTGACCGATTTTGATGAAATTTTGTATGTATATTCAGTAGGTCTGAGAATAGGTTAATAACAATTTTTTATACCACTAAGTATTACAGGTGGCTCACCCCAAATATTTTTTTTTTAATTTTTTTGATACATTTTTTTTGGTTATATTTTTATGGTGCGGTATTAAAAAATACATTCAGTCCTTAATTTTAACTCTCCTACTACCAACCCCTATTTTTTAATAGCATTTTCTATATTTCAACCCCGGGCGATAGCTGATCAATGGGGTTCCGTTTTGCCAAACTCCTCTTTAGTAATAATTATTATGGCAAAACAACGTTTGCCGGGTCAGCTAGTTATTTCATAAAATGTCTAACTAAGAATAAACCGTATTGCATTGACATGTCAAATTAAAAGTACAATCGCAGTGACAAGTGTAATTGCGTCAAATTGAAGACACGTGCCGCACTGAGTGAGACATCAAAGCACTGGGCTTGTAGTTTCCATTGTTCCATTATATTCCAATGTAATACATTGATATACCTTTATGAAGGCGACTGTACTGAGATGGGTTAAAGTAATATTGAGCCAGTTGCTCCGTAAAAATGACGATATTTTGATATTATTGACGACGTTTGTGGCGCAGTGAGCCAACGCCCGGATGAGACGGCGAATGTTGCGGATTCGATTCCCGCTTCGGGACAAATGTTTGTATGATCTGCAAGTGTTTGTCTTGAGTCTGGGTGTTTCTATGTATAATATTTATGTATTTACAAAATTATTTGAAACAAATACCTACATTATGCATTAGAAGTATGTTGTAATTTTCTTATTATTTTCCGTATGAACCTTCACAAAGTATTAGAAGCAATCAAAAAAATGGTTGTCTGTAAAGTCGGTTTACGGACAATAATTTTACGTGATAACGTCATAAGAAAACATTGCAAAATTGCATACTTTTAACCTATTAAGATGCGTCACAAGCCGAACTCTTAGGTCGATCGTGCCTCGCTATCGCTGGTTCCGCTTGTTATTTATAAGACGTTATCACGTCAAAAAGATGGATGGAATCGGTTAGGTCGTTCTTAAGTTGTGACCAAGCGAAATAGGGATTGATTTTAATATACATTTATTTATAGAAATAGTTATAACATAATTACAGGCTTTCCAATTTAAATAACAATATTATTGATAAGAACGCATGGCCTCATGTCGCTCTGCCGTCAGACAGTTAACCGACACATTTGAAATGTATAAAGTATCTTGTATTAGATTTCGTAGTTAAGGTAGTTATAAGCTGGGTTATGAAAAAAAGCGCTAGGCCCAGGACGAGTTTCTTGCCAGTTCTTCTCGGGCTTGGGTTAGGAGGAATTGGCACGTAAATTCACCTAGTATGTAAGACGTTTCAAAGTGATCATTGTGACTTTGACTTGACCACGTGAAATAATATATATATATAAAGTGAAAAATATACAACCAACAAAACAAAAAATCCCTTAGTATTTAGTTTCGAAAACTATTCATGAATTTCGGCAGACTATGGCAAAAAACATCAAAATGATTATCCGACAGGATACTATGCAGGTTTTTGAAGCAAACTTCATATGGTTAGTAATTAAAGCTTGCCGGCTGAGCAATATATACATATAGATATATATTAATAAAATATAACCAAGTAAGATTATAAAGTAATGTCAATCTAAGCTAGGTTAGTAACCTATACTAGATTTCATAAAAAGATAGTCCGTATGGACATTGATTATTATCTTAAAGATGTAGGCTACTTTGTGTGTAGGTAAGCCGCGTACTGCAGGTAGTATGTTACAATTATGACGTTCCTAGGTATTCCAATTTTATATAAAACAGTTGACTAGAGGTTGCGTAGTGCGCGAGCTGCAGCAGCTCGCGGGTTAAGTTCTTTGCTGGTTAAGTTACGTAAGGTAATGTCCCTACAACCCCTACGGACCCTAAAAACCCTAAAACCCCTAAAAACTCTACAACCCCTACAAACCCCAACAACCCCTAAAAATCCCTACAACTCCTACAAATACCTACAACCCCTACAACCCTTAAAAACCCCTAAAAACTCCTACAAATCCCTACAACCCCTAAAAACCCCTATTCCAATTTTATATACAACAGCTGATGGTTAGCAGTTACCTAAGGGCGTTTGTTATAAATAGAGGTATCATACGTGACTTTTAAGGTTTGTTCATTGCTTAGTAAAGGTCAAGGTTATTTAAGAATACACTGGTCAGCAGCGCAGCGGCACAAACTCGTCGGCGACAGCAGCGAGGCGATTATAGAACTCTTAATACAATCAATGTCTATCAGTTTCGATTAGTAATCGACATCAATGTCTATGAATTTCGATTAGCAATAGGCATTATTTCAATTAATCATATACGATGTATTTAAATGCTTAGTACGCTAAACACGGTTCCTACCACAATCGTACTTTGTAAATTGGTCGAGTTACAGTTTGACACCAACTTCACATTGTAACTAGCGCTAGAAGCCGATAGAAATCGCAGCGATCCGTAATACCAATTCATCAATAGTAATTGAAAGCTATTAGTATCAATGTTTTGATAGTATCAAAGTTCCATAATAGCTCCACAGATAAAATGCATGCTTTTTCACCTAGCATAGAGCGAGACAAGAATAGACGCATGAAGGATGGTGATGAGCAGTAAGGAGGTAGTATGATGATGATTTCTAATCATATAATCAGATTAGACTTTGATTTCTACATAAAACGACCGCGTAAAAATCATGAACAGGCATATGACTCAAGGGTTCTCATGAAAAAACTACTGAATTTATTCGAAATAAAGTTATTTGAGCTCTTGAATCAATAAACTATACTTGTATCGGAATTATTGTGAAGTTTGTGTACTCTGTGTTTATTTATTTACCTCCTAAAGTTGTGCTAATAGCTGTGTTGAAATACGTTTTGTTTGAGGCTTGTATCATAAAAAACCCATTTTTTTTACGATTCTGTAGCGATACAAGCATAGATTATGACAAGACAATTTGATTTCACTCTTAGTTCTGGTTGTACAACATCAGACAGTGGGGGGATCCTCCTTCGACGTATGGAAAGATAATCGACTAGTTCATTCTTAAGTCCTTCTGTCAATCATTCTACACTACCGGTCTTTAGAAAGAAAGAAAGTACGAAGAAGAATATATATATATTTATTTGTGACGGTATGATCTAAATATACATAAAAATATGGGTTACATATACCAAAATGTCTTTCAGCGTCCTACGAGACCTTTATAATAATGTGTTGCAAATTCATTTAATTTTATTTAGGATCAAATAACAATTGTACAAAAAAATGGTATGAAAACGATGACATCTGCTGAAATATAAAACTGTGTTTAGAGCGATGATAAGGTTACCTAGATTCTGTAGTGAATCTGGCATGTTTGCCGACGCGCATATAGAAGACTTCTTGTATATCAATAATTTTATATTTTTTATTAAAATGCCGTACGTAAGTACTATATATTATTATTATAACATTATTTGCAGAATGCAGAAAACTGGGCCTTAAAAGTCTACGGCTTTGGCTGGTCGGCATGACAGCACAGGCTTCAAGGTACTGAATGTCGGCTCTAATTAATCCATACGTTAAACATATCTATATATATAAATGTAATGTGTGTATGTATGTTCCCTATAGACTCCGGGTTTGGGTGATCCTGTGAAGTTTGGTAGCGTCGGATGAACAGAACTTTTTTTTTTTCATCAATCAAATTTGGTATGGATATAGATTGTATCTTAGGAACGGACATATGGTACTTTTCATGTTTGTACTATGCGTGCGAAGCCGTGGCTAGAAGCTAGTTTGTTATAAGTATTTTGTGTGGATTGCTGTACAAATAGTTTTAGTTTTATTTTATTTTGATTTATTTTGTATTGTGTATCATGGATGGACCCAATTGTTGTCTGAATAATTTTTTTATTATATTATTACTAGCTGACCTTATTGAACATAAAAAAAAATGTTTGGGGTGAGCCACCCTTAATACTTAGGGGTATAAAAATTAGTTATAAACCTATTCTCAGACCTACTATATACATATAATATATCATCAAAGTCAGTCAAGCCGTTTCGGAGGAGTATATACACGAAAACTGTGACACAAGATTTTTACATATATAGGGATTATTATTGTGTTATCACAAATTGAAACACAAATATACTTTTGGTACTCAGTTTAACGATTAAAAGGGATGCTGGATAAACTGAGATGCACGGGCCTCAGCCAATCCTAATTCCTGCAGGTCAGTCTGCAGGAATTACCTATTAATGTGTATTACCTAAGTACAAACTTACAAATAATATTATCTCTAAGATATGGTAGGTAGGGTATGTACCTAAACATTTCTATTGCAATAAATTAAATACGAAATACCCTCCCTCAGGTAGATTTTAAAATTACATTCCTGGCGTGCGTCTGGTTGTAACTTGGGGGGTGAGTTGGGTGGTCTGGGGAGTAATTGTGATACAGGGTGCGGTGAAATCTAGCGTTTTTATGTCATTGGCAATAATATCACTGACATAAAGTTTACTTTTTATTTCAATGGTAATATACCATTTTTTTTACATATTATGACAGAGCTTGTATTAATTAGTTTTTTCATGTAATTTCATATTTTATTAGATAATCTTAACGAAATTTTTAGCAATAAATTGGGACTTCAGAGGAGAAATATAGACAGTTACATTATAAGTTTATTATGGTGCAATGTGATTTGAACGACGAGGAATCCCAAGAAAGTTCCAGACGGCCATTCCGCGATTATGTTTAGAATAGACAAATGAAACTTTACTAAGATACTAATGAACTTAGACTTTATTATCAAACAATCCTTTCATACTGGCAAAATTTTCGACAAGACAGATGCCATAGGAAGAATAGAAGAAGTAAAATTGACATTAGAAAAAGCTTTATCAAGACAGATAGGAACCACTATGCCACTAGGTATAGGAAAAAAGATAACGAGCTTTGACGATCTCTGAGGCGCAATGAGCTAAAGGTCCGGCTGAGACGCAGAAGGTTGCGGGTTCGATACCCGCAGCAGGAAAAATGTTTGTATGACCTGCAAGTATTTGTCTCGGGTCTGGGTGTTTGTATGTATAATATGTAATTGACGACCTCTGTGACGCAGTGGGCTAAAGGCCGACTGAGACGCAAAAGGTTGCGGGTTCGATTCCCGCCGCGAGACAAATGTTTGTATGATCTGCAAGTATTTGTCTCCGGTCTGGGTGTTTCTATGTATAATATGTATGTATTTACAAAAAAAAAAAAGTATATAAGTAGTATATCAGTCATGTGGTACCCATAACACAAGCTCTGCTTACTTTGGGGCCAGATGATGTTGTGTGAAATGTCCGGCAGTATTATTATTATTATTATTATTATTATTATTATTATGTATGTATTTACAAAATAAAAAGTATATGAGTTGTAAATCAGTCTGAGATGATGGTGTGTGAAATGTCCGGAATTTCATTTTAAATTGTACAGGGCATGTAATAGAGTTATCTAAGTAGCCTTAAAATTTAAGTGACGTGTCATTATTTGGGGTTTGTTTAAAACACGGACGATGGGCACTTTCACTCGACTTGAAGAGACCCGGATTGTAGTTTCAGGAAAGAGAGACGATGGCAAATCATCCCAATCCTTGGCTGTACGCATTATAAATGTGGAAGCAAAGCGCTTTGTTCGTAAGGGTGGTAGGTTGACAAGGTATGGATGTTCTTAAGCGGTACGTCTGCTTGTCCTGTTGTGAAAAAAATATTTATTAAATAAATAAAACGTTTTCATAAAATGTCACTGTAGTGCTAGGGATGATTGGATTTACAAAAATATTTATTAACAAGCATATTACGTTTTCAAAACTAAAAAGAAAACGATTTCATGTATTAAAAAAATATCATCGATGTATGATTTTAGATTTAAATTGATTCTTTCCACTCGAACAATCTCAACAAAATTGAAAAAGGACTACCTGGGAAGTATAAAAAGAAACAAAACAAGAATTTTCAAATCGGTTCAAGGCGTCTTTGAGTAATCGCTGAAAATATATTTTAAAAAAATCCGACTAATTGAGAACCTCCTCTTTTTTTGAAGTCGGTTAAAAATAACAGAAATGTATCTACAGAATAATATCAAATACATGTGAAACCGTTGAGCTATATACGAGCTAAATAGTTAAAACGATTTATAGATGGCTCAACTGATCCAGATCACTGCCTGAGGGCAGCGTATCCAAGACACTGGTGGGGTTACGTTGAATGTCAATGCTAATACGCTGGGTTATATAGGAGCCAGCTCTTGGATCATTCGATGTTTGGATGAAGTTGACTTGTATCACCTTTACAATCCTCTCGTACAAAGCTCAGTTGGTAGTAGCTCTGCATTCTGCTGAGCTTGGGTTTGATTCTCATCAAGGACATTAGTGTGATGAACATAATGCTTGTTCTGTGTCTGAGTGTTATAAAGTATCATAAGTGTTCTATTAGTCATCTGGTCACCATAAGTAATTAAGCTATGCTTAATTTGGGACTTCTTTATTTCTTTACAGACAATAACAAAAATTATATTAAATAGGCGATTGGTGCATTAACATTTAAACAGTAGTTAGTTATTAAGATATATTCGTCCCCATGGTCCCCAACATTATAATTATAATACAAGCTCTGCTTACTTTGGGACCAGATGGTGCTGTGTGAAATGTCCGGTATTATTATTATTATTAAACAAACAGACAAACATACTAAGGACTACTAGCGGTGCGACTTAGTCGACGAGTTTTAAAAAGATAACAAATATAAATCTAAACCGTTCTCGAATCCACTTTTATCTAATTATAAAGGACTAGCTGTCCGGTTTGCGACTTGGCCTGCGAGTTTTAAAATAATAATAATAATATAAATTTAAACCATTCTCGAATCCACACACACAAAAAAACTCATCAAAATACGTTCAGCCGTTTAGGAGGAGTTTAATTACAAACTCACGCACAAAATATCTATATTCTTATATAAATATACTAGACTACTACTACATACTACACATACTACATAGTACATACTACATACCTACTAGACTTTATATTTATATTATATATAGGACTAGAGTACTACTATAGAATTTATCTACAAGGGCACTGGTGATCTACTGGGAGAGGCCTTCGTGGGCTCAAATCCACATTTTTCCAATCGAAAAATGTACCTATGCGCTATACCAGTAGATACCTACTCTCAAACAGCAAAGAAAAACATCATGAAGAAATCGGAACCTTAAAACCTCGCAGACATGTGCCAAGCTGCCAAATACACGAATGGATCTTCTGAGGCGCACTTTAATTCTTTACACTGGTTCGAGATAAAAATAAAAAGAAGAATCTACAAAAAAGACGCACCCTGTATATGTTTCCGTATGGTTGAAAACGCGGAATCCCCTCATCAAGTAGGTACCTGCTTTATATTGTGCAATATTATGAAATTCTTTATACGCTCTGTCCTCGGCCAAGTGAGAGTTTTGTCATTTAATAAGGTTTAAGTACACATGTGACATAACCGACTAAGCCGAAATTATGTCGTTAGTACCTAGCAGAATTACGAAGTTTGGCAACTGGTGTCAGTAACAAGATGGGTGACTGGCATTATCAACGGTTCTATGATTTGGAATTGTGTGTGATATTTGTGTGTTAAGAAAAACGTTAAGACTTTAACGGATATTGAAACAAAAATGTATATTAAAAACATCAATCGCATTCCTGATAGTTAAATTTAGTTGGCTTTAAGTTGACATCAATAGCTTTAAGTACTTAAATAATATTAACTAAGACTGCCTAAGAAACAATGTATTGATGGAATATTTATTTTGTAATCAAGCAAATGGTTTTTCTATTAGAAATCGTACGAAAATAAAAATCTATTCCTTTTTCATCAAGTGGCCGAGCCCATCCCGCATTCCTTATTCAACAACGTCCGAAAATTAAAGGAGCTACAAGAAATCGCACTCAGCGAGCGACGTTTGAACGAAGCTGAAATATTTCCACGATTCGAGTACTCTTATTTACCAGGGCTACAGGGCTATACCGACTTATATCACGCGCAGGCTGTATTTGTTTTTTCCATTACAAAAGACCGGAACGCCCTGCGCTCGACGGCAATAATATTTCAATATCGCGACGTGGGTGCCAACCCTACTCACCGCCAAAGTGATTTCCCCGCTCGCCCATTGGCTGCAGCAAACTAACGAAAACGCGTTCGATATTTGAAACCTTTGCGAGATAGAGACGGGGATAACAACTTTGGAAGTTGAGAAGCTGGGTGAGACAGAGATGGATATGGAAATGTGGGGGCATGAATATTGTATGCGCGAGAGGTCTGTATCAATAATACGTGCACGAATGAAATAATAGATTATTCGTTTGTTCAAATCGAACGTAAACAAAATGTAAGCGTCCATTACTGATGCAGTCGCGCAGTGCGTGAGAGGAGCATACGGTGGTTGTGTTAGTCGGAAAGGGATGGGTATAGGTTTCAGGGTTAGGTGGGAAAGTTCGTCCGGGTAACAATGCGAGCACTATCTGTTTTTGTACCAGTCGACGGACGGTTTCCACATTAAACGATCATTTTAAGGGCGAACCAATCAAACTGCAAATTTATACAAATTGATACTAAACGGGTTATATTAATTTTATAACAAAAATTAAGTGTGTAAATAAGTTTGAACGGCGGTGTAATTAAACTAATTGGGTTTAATAAAGTACTAATTATTTTGTATTAAGGCGGGTTTTCGCTGGAGTATCGTCCTTTTTGACGTTTCGCCGGAGGATTTTTTAAGACGATAAAAATCAAAATGCTTATTGGTCCTTGTAGTGTTTTTGGATTGGTGCTTTTAATAACGCATAAGTACTGAAAACTGAAAGGTGTACGCAAAAGCGTTCTGAAAACTGAAAAGTGAACTTAAAAGTGTACTGAAAAAGTGATACGATAGTTTTAAGGGATGTTGTGCGAGCGATTAGTGAAGTTTTGTGTTGAAGGGGTGAAAAGATGTCGAAATAGGGGGTGGCCAAGGTTGGCCTTTTGAGGCCATGCTCAATAACCTCACTGCCACAGCTTTAGGAGGTAAAATCATTAGTATTTTTAAATTTATTTATTTAGTTTTTTTATTGCAGATATTATGAATATCTACAAATAATTATAATCGCTAAATATTACAGGCAATGCCAATCTAAGCGCTGTATATATTAATCTTGGTGACTATTTGCCAGAGAGCTATGGAGCGCAGTGTTTTGGGAATTAAAAGAACCGACAGGGTCCGCAATACCGAAATCCGATCGAAAACGGGCATTGCCGATGTAGGTACGAAGAGTGCATGTTTGAAGTGGGACTGGGCAGGTCATGTGACTCGAATGCATTCAGAACGTTGGGCAAAGCTTGTCACTCAGTGGGTGCCCGATAGTTGGAGACGACGTGACGCGGCAGACCCCAGGAAAAGATGGCGAGACGATCTAGATGCATTTGAGCTAAATTGGTAAACTGTGGCCTTGGAGCGCAAAGAGTGGAAATTAAAGGGGGAGACCTTTGCCCAGCAGTGGGATACTATAGGTTAAAGAAAAAAAAATATTATAAATATTTTCTTATATTAACTAAAATAGGTTAAAATAGGTAATAGATACTTAAAAAAAAACATTAAAGAACTTAATTTTGAAATGGACTACTGAAAAGAAAAAAGAAACATTGTAGGTATTTATTACAAACTAATATTTAATAAACTAAAAAAATGATGTGTAGGTATCGTAATGTACCTACCTACTAAGATATTTTAGAACTTCCCCCATGTCCCAAAATGCTAAAACTATGTATTATATTATTCATACTGTATTATAAACTAACTGGTTGAAAAAAGGCAAAATCAAGACGGAGCTAGCCGTGCACAAATATTTATAAAAAATATATGTTTATAACACGAATAAAAGAAAAAAAAGAAAAAAAAAATAATAATCTCGCAAATATATTAATTTATTGATCTTTTAATTGAAAGAAAAACCTTGTTATTCGATTCCCTCCCAGGACAAACATTTTTATGATAAACATAGGTGTATGTTCTGTGTCTGGGTTTTATAAAGTATTATAAGTATGTATTTAAAAATATATAAGTACCTACCTATTCCATCAGTCATCTGGTCACCATAATACAAGATGCTTAGTTTAGGGTTATATGGAGTTATGTGTATTGTCCACCAATATTTATTTTATTAAAAAGTATTAATTTACTCCAACTCAATATTATTTATTTATGATTATATAAATTATATAATAATACCCTCCGGTTGTGTTCTAGATCACTTGAGCTTAAAAAATCGATTCAAATGTTTACATAGTTCAATTATTTCGTATGTATTTATAATTGTGTAAATTTATTGTATCCAAAATTTTTATTTTTTGTTTTTTGTAACCTACGCATGAAATTAATATATTCATAACTATCACCCCTAAACCGTCACAAATTGCAACACCCTTATTGCGAACAGTTCTATTTTACGGGATTCAATTCCATTAAGGCCTGTTTATGGCCGGGCCCTAATCCCGGGATTCCGTCGTTATTTGAACGGGACTTTTAGCGGGGATATAATGTTGCCGAATGTTTTGGTTGTAAAGGTTTATTTTTGTGGAGACGGTTGTATTAATTTTTTTATTCAAAGTTAGTAAGTTTACAAAACTGGTTCGTTTCGGATGTTGGCAGATAAAAACATACTTTTTTTGATATATATTGCGTTTCTCAATTTATACGAAGTTTTGTTGAATAATATAGAATAATGTACTAATATTATAAACTAGAAAGTGTCTTTGTTGGTCTGTTTGTTCACGGATAAATGGCGATCGGATTTTGATGAAATTTAGTATGAAGATAGAAGATATCTTGGGGATGGACATGGGCAACTTTTAATGTAGGCACCATGCGTGTTACGCCGCGGGCAGCAGCTAGTATAATATAATATTTATAACTATAGCAAATGTGGTCTGTGATTAAGTGGATTTGGCTAAATTTCGTGCTGATCAACCAAATTATTTTCAAAATAAATATTGATGGACAATGCACGCAACACCACCTAGGCCCAAACTAACCATCTTGTATTATGATGACCAAATGTCTGATGGAATACTCATATATTAAATACATCGTTAAACCATTATAAGCTAATCAATATTCATTAATAGAGGTGGCGGATTGTGCCGAGGACCTGAAAAGGAGCAAATATGCCTGTCTCAATGGGGCCTACATATTTGAGCCTTTTGGAGTCAAAACTCTGAGCCGTGGGGAACAGGAGCCTAACGCGTTATCAAAATTATTTCACGGCGTCCGTCTGATGAAACATCACGTGACCCGAGAGCTGGCTCCTATATGGCCCAGCGTATTAGTATTGCTATTCAATGTTGCAATGCCAGAGTCTAGGGGACGCTGCCTTCTGGTGGGGGTTAATCAGTTGAGCTATCCATTGATCGATTGTAGCTAACCTTAGATAGCTCACATGTATGTTATATTTTTGTATTATATTTTTCTGTACACATCTGTAATTAATTTCGGTAAAAAAATGGTTTTTATTATAAACCATTAAACTAATCATTATAAATACAGAATCGTTGAAAATGGTTTACGAATATTGCAACACTGTATTTCCTCCTAGCTTTTACTTTCGTTAGCTGCTTGGAGAATAGAGAATTAGAAAATAATTTTTGAAGTTCTTCCTTTTTTCAATCCGCGGCAGTAATTTCGTAAAAAAGGACGTGTACTAGAAAGACGGGGAAGCACGCGCGGTATTTGATTTGACCAATGAGTGCGCGTGGTGGTAGAGTTGACCGTGAGATGGTAAGTACCAGCCCATTTTTCGAGAGGTACTGTCAGCCAACAGTGTGTACGTATGTGTGTGTAAAAACGAGAAAATGAAATAGGAATAGAAAAGGAGAACGCATCAGTTTTCCTCTTAACCTACAGTGTTGTGTATAAAGTGTTCTGTTATACAGGGTGTCCCGATACTAGTATTTTAAGCATGAAAGGGGTGACACCGATCATGAAAATGATCAGATATAAGGATAAGGTTTTAATATTTCTTGTTTTCAAATTTCAATACAAAATATATTTTTTTGTTATGATTGAAATTGACAACCATAGTTTGTCAACAATATTTTTAAGTACGTTAAATACCTACATAAACTGGCAAAAGTTCAAATTGACTGCTTTATTAAGATAGGTAGCATACATACCTGGCATAAATACCTACTTCTACATGTTTTAAAGCAAACTTTGCTGTACCTTAATTAAATGATACAATTAAAGAAATTGGATCATTAAGGAAATGTACAGCATCAAATTTATAAAAGTCCTAGAACGTTTGTTGTTCTTGTAAATGAAGAGAATCGTCCCTCCTCGGGATACTAGTCCCGAGACACCCTGTATAAACTAATTAGGGATAATTATGTTAATGTTGCTTATTACCAAGGTGAGATGTCAGAAGCTACACATCATATGCGACTACTGTAAAGCCTGCTCGTTTTTAGGGTTCCGTACCTCGAAAGGAAAAACGGAACCCTTATAGGATCACTATGTTGTCCGTCCATCCATCTGTCTGTCAAGACCCTATTTCTCAGGAAAACGTGGAGGTATCAAACCAAAATTTATATCAATTACTAAGGTTTATTGTCCTTTAAGTCTGTGAAAAAATCAAACTTCTAAGCCAACGCAATCAAAAGATACAGCCGTTTATGCCGTAATTTTCCGCAAATTTTCGACACTCGCAAGGGAATCAAAATCCTAAAGGGTACTTCTCGTAAACTCAGAATCTTGAAATTTGGAACGAAGTAACAGATACCTCTTTTATCTAGCACAGATAAAAGAAAAATTGCGAGAACCGTAAATTTTTTGTTACATATTTTTAATAATTTTAAACTTACTACCCCTTTCTTGAGATTTAGAAGCAAATATTTTTGCAATAAAAATACCATAAATTGATGACATGACTCGTGATCACGACAATCGAGTATATAATAGTTATACCTACAGGTTTGTACGGAACCCTCGGTGCGCGAGTCCGACTCGCACTTGGCCGGGGATTTATACCACCTAAGTATATACATTTAATAAGCAATCATCGTAAATCCATACCAATATATACGTTGTTTATGTTTATGAATAATTGTGTGGTTACACGATAATTACATACGAACGAGGTAAACGGTTGTCAATGCTGATAATTCTGTTGTTTCGAAAGACTACCTAAATTAATTTATAATACGAAAAATCTTTATTTTGTCTACACCAAAGTACAAATTGGAGTATTATGTTTGAATAAGAGCTTTCAAATAAGTAAAAATTGACTTCTTTTATTGAATAATATATCTTGGTTTTTCTGCAGTCAACGCCTTTTTACACGAATTCACGTTTTATTATTTATTTTACGTTTTACATGATTACATGTCAATTTAGTAAAGTGTTTTATAAATATGACATTCTAATTTAGACTTTGATGAAAAATAAATAAGATCTTTCGTGTTTTACGATAATTTTTGCAAACCCGGCGCAACTGCATAATCAAATATCCTCCATTTACCGCGTTCGTATATAATTATTACTTATTTCAAATGAGTTTCAAAAGAAAGTCACTTCGAAAATGGGTAATATTTGTTATATCCATTTAATTTGATTGAGGGTTCGATTCCCCTTTTAGGACAAACATTTGTGCGATGAACGTAGGTGTTTTTCAGTGACAGGGTATTGTAAAGTTTCCTAAGTATGTATTTAAAAATATAATGATTATTCTATCAGATTATCGTAATACAAGATATGCTTAGTTTTGGGCTAGATGGTGTTGTGTGCATTCTTTACAAATATTTATTATATTATTTCGTTTGAAACCCATTTAAAATCGATTGTTGCTGTTTTAAAATAAAAATAAAATGATGACTCAGATTTGGGAACAAGTACATAAGGCAAACTACACGAAAACTGTTCATATATAATAAGCGACTCTAGCAACGATGCCAGAAAGTGTAGTTCAGCTCGCACAAGCGCTTATGGGCTAACATTATATCATTACATAGTATAAAACAAAGTCGCTTCCCGCTGTCTGTCTATCCGTATGTATGCTTAGATCATTAAAACTACGCAACGGATTTTCATGCGGTTTTTTATTAGATAGAGTGATTCAAGAGGAAGGTTTATATGTATAATATATGTATAATATAGTAGAGAAACACTGATAATTTTAGAGGTTTCTAATCACGTTAGACATTCTGTAGTATATTTGGTATCAGCATTGCACCCTGAGTGGGTCGCTAGTATATTATACACCTACATAGTGCTTCTCTTTCTATGTAACTCTATTACGCCTAGCGCGGCACTTGCCTTCGAATTTGCTCAACAAGGTGGTTCCGCTGATTTACTAGTAGTTAAAAAAAATATATTTTATTCTTTTTTGTATATTCTCGTTTTTTGAAATTCGTAAACACAACTGGAAAATGACAGGAAAGCAAAATACGAAATTTCGTTTTCTTGAATGACATGTTTTTCCAGCAATTTTGATTTCATAACCAAATTACTGAACCGATTTAAATGAAATTTCTATGGGACAACCGGAGAGATATTTTCGAATCGGTTTTTAAATGAAGGAGTTATTTGAAGAAGAAAATTATACAACCGAATCGAGAACCTCCTTTTTTTAGAAGTAGGTTAAAAAAATCACCTTTACATGTAGAAATACCCCTATTTTTTTTTTTATTAAAGTTTTTACTTCACATCTTTGTAGGGTCACTAATATGTGTTACCATGCAAACAATTATAACGATAAAACATGTTTATTTACAAAAACAATTACATAAATGTATAGAATAATATACAATAATATAAAATACATGTGAAACCGTTTAAAAAAACGATCTATAGATAGCTCAACTGATCCAGATCACTGCCAGAGGGCAGCGTTCCTAAAACACTGGCGGCATTGCCACGTTGGATGGCAATGCTGATACGCTGAGCCAGATAGGAGCCAGCTCTTGGGTGACACAACGTATCTACAAGACGCCGTGAAATAATTTTGAAAATGCGGTGGGCTCCTCGCCCACACGGGCCCAGGGTCTCGATTCCAAAAGGCTCAAATAAAACTAATAGTCAGCGAACAAGAGCTCTATTGAGAGGAAGAGACAGACATAGATGAACATGACATACCATACAATTCAATACAACAGTTAATGAAACAAAAATACATTAAATTTAGTTAATATTATTTTTACCTAAACATTTTTTATATCTAGTATTGTAATTTTTCTTTTAACCTTATTTTAAATTTGTATCATGAACAGACATTTCAAATTTTATGTCTCAATTAAATAAATTGCACGCCATACAATCATGGCCGAATACATTGTAACTTTGAGTAAAGTTCCTTGCCTTTTGACCTTTTATAAAATAACATTTCGGAGAATTTGGCCAGGAGTAACAGAATCGAATTCCACCATCTCCTTTTCACAACAGGACAAGCAGACGTACCGCTCAGTACCATCCATACCTTGTCAGTCTACCACCCTTACGAACAAAGCGCTTTGCTCCCACATTTATAATGCATACAGCCAAGGATAGGAGTACTTTGCCGTCGCCTGTCTTACCTGAAAACTACAATCTGGATCTCTTCAAGTCAAGAGTAAATAGGTATCTTCTAGACCACCACATCGTCGGCCACATCGTCGGCCACATCGTCGCTTAACATCAGGCGGGATCGTGGTCAAGCGTAGGTCTAAACGTATATTTAATTTAAAAAAAACGTGTGCGTCTTGGGACGCTGGTGCTTACGTAACGCGTTACGTAAGTCGTGTACCCTCCTATAAGAAGTTATCAATTAAAAAAAAACTAAGTGCACAATATAATACCACCATATAACAAATGTATTTCACGCAATCAAATTTACTCTATTTTAAATGACGGAACTAGGTTTCTTGTGGACTTCAGAACCCTAGAAAGATCACGACCTATATTCCCAGGCTTGATAGTCAGAGTAAAAATTAACTTGTGCAATTTTCTTCAATGGTTTCTGTGAAATAGAAATTCTAAGCATTGATCGCTCGTTCAGCCGAGCCTATCGGTAAAGTTTGGCCGTTAAACGCATTACCACTTTATACTTGCCAAGTTATCTACTTGCCAAAGTTCTTTTTGATGTCTAACATCTTCCCTCTCGCTTTTCTGCAATCTGTGGGAGTGATTTCGTAAATAGGAACGGAACTATGTAAAAGAGGCTAGAGAAGCTTGCGCTATTGGACTTGAGCGCAGAGCGCGCTTGTGATAGAGTTAGCCGTCAGATGGTACCAGCCCGAGAGGTCGGTACTGTCAGCTAACAGTGTGTGCGTGTGTGTGACGAGAAATAGAAAGGGAAATATAGTAGCAGAACGCATCACCAACTGTGTTATGTATAAAGTGTGTTATATAAACTAGTTCAGGATATAATGTTAATGTTGCTTATTACTAAGATCATGTCAGATGTAAGGCAGTAATGATTGAAACTACGCCGAAAACTGATAGACATTGATTGTAATTTAGAGTTCCATAATCGCCCTACTACTGCTAAGTAAAAAAGGAGCCAGCCTTACATCTGACATGACCTTAGTAATAAGCAACATTAACATTATATCCTGAACTAGTTTATATAACATACTTTATACATAACACAGTTGGTGATGCGTTCTCCTACTATATTTCCCTTTATATTTCTCGTCACACACACGCACGCAGTAATGATTGAAATTACGCCGAAAACTGATAGACATTGATTGTAATTAGAGTTCCATAATCGCCCTACAGGGCTATTCTACTGACCTGAACTAGTTGAAGCTTTTGATATCTTTTCCTATTCTGCTAATGAACAACGGAAACTATGTAAAAGTAACAGCATTCCCCTAGTAACAACGATACAGCAATATAAATAAATGAATAATCATGGACATTTCACTCAGCTTTATCTAGCCCCAAAGTTAGCAGAGCTTGTGTTATGGAAACCACATGATTGTTTTAAGTACTACTTTTTGGAACGAAGTTCCTTATTGCGGGTTGGTGAAGGGACCTAGCCGAGAAAAAAAGTAACGCGTTACGAAAAACCGTAAGAGAAAGAGAGAATGAAGGATACCGATAACTAGTATCCCACATATATATTATATGTGTGTGTATATATATCTATGAATATAATAGTAATAATAGTACTAATAATACCGGACATTATACACAGCATCATGTGGCCCCAATGTAAGCCGAGCTTTTGGTTTGGGTAGGTACCACATGACTGATATACAACTAATATACTTTTTTTTTGTAAATACATACAAATACATAATTAGAAACACCCAGACCCGAGACAAATACTTGCAGATTATACAAACATTTGTCCCGCGGCGGAAATCGAACCCGCAACCTTTTGCGTCTCAGTCGGACCAAAGCCCACTGTGCCACAGAGGTTGTTATTTATTGATAAATACAGTTATTTATTGCATCAGTTAATGAGAGCCTGGCACGTTAATAATTAATTATGCCAACCCTGCATACGCAAGGGACTTCGCTTCAAACGCGTGTCCCGCGACACGTTCATTTTTTTATACTTTTCTTTACTTAATACACCCGACACAAATACTTGCAGATCATACAAACATTTAACCTGCGGCGGGAATTGAACCAGCAACTTTCTACGTCTCAGGCGGGCTTTAGCCCACTGCGCCACAGGGGACAACATTTTTAAAGGACACTTCTAAAATTGACTAAAATGACTTGTTTTGACTCATTTTAGTCATCATGTAAAAAGGTGTTGATTAAAACTGCAGAAAATCCAAAGAAAATTAGTACATTAAAGGACAAAAACGTCAATTGTAAATTATTTTTAAACTATCATCCAAAAATGTTACTCTAATTTGGACTTAAGGTATGAGCAAAATAAAGATCTTCGTATTTAACAAAACTATAGTTAGTCCGGCGAAACAATTGTCTATTTCATTACAAAAAAATACTCATACCTAAATGGGATGGTAATAAAATAATTAGTAATCAAATAATTAATAAAAACTATAGTTAGTCCGGCGAAACAATTGTCTATTTCATTACAAAAAAATACTCATACCTAAATGTGATGGTAATAAAATAATTAGTAATCAAATAATTAATAAAAACTATAGTTAGTCCGGCGAAATAATTGTCTATTTCATTACAAAAAAATACTCATACCTAAACGTGATGGTAATAAAATAATTAGTAATCAAATAATTAATAAAAACTATTGTTAGTCCGGCGAAACAATTGTCTATTTCATTACAAAAAAATACTCATACCTAAATGGGATGGTAATAAAATAATTAGTATTAAAATAATTACTAATAAAATAATTAATAAAAACTATAGTTAGTCCGGCAAAACAATTGTCTATTTAATTACAAAAAAATACTCATACCTAAATGTGATGGTAATAAAATAATTAGTATTAAAATAATTACTAATAAAATAATTAATAAAAACTATAGTTAGTCCGGCAAAACAATTGTCTATTTAATTACAAAAAAATACTCATACCTAAATGTGATGGTAATAAAATAATTAGTATTAAAATAATTAGTAATTAAATAATTAATAAAAACTATAGTTAGTCCGGCGAAACAATTGTCTATTTCATTACGAAAAAATACTATATACTATATAGCTATGTGATGGTAATAAAATATTAAAAAAATATTTAATTAAGCAACTACTCGTATTGTCATATTTGAGCCTTTTGGAGTCGAGACCCTGGGCCCGTGGGGAACAGGAGCCCAACGCGTTTTCAAAATTATTTCACGGCGTCTGGACGATACAAAATACAAGAGCTTGCTACTATTAGCTCAGCGGCTCAGCTTATTAGCATTGCCATTCACTGTGACCCTGCCTCTAGTGTCTTGGAAAAGCTCTGGCAGAGATCTGGATCGTTTTAAACGATCCTTAGATAGTGCAACGTTAGATGTTTCATATGTTTTTTATATATTATTCTTGACATATATGTTATTGTTTTTGTGAATAAATTTTCCTTGACAATGTCGTAGCTTAGACTGAGTTTTTAATATTTATGCAAACTTTGTTTAGCAGCTTATTTTTATCTATTTTGCTAAAAATATTGGTTCTTCTTGATTTTTTTGAGAAATCAACTGATGAACGGATGATTTTATCAAAGAAATCGTCTATGTCATAATTACATTATTAGCTACTGTGGTGTTAAAGTATGGTCTATCCTTGTCATTCAAAAGTCATTAAATAAAAATGGCAGCATATTATAACGCCACGTTACCTAATTTGGTTATTAGATAGACTTGAGATAATGGATCACGACTCTGCGTTATTGAATAGAACCTTTTACTAGACAACAAATGCATAAGGCCCATCTGATGGTAAGTTACCGTAGCCTATGTTAAAGTCTGCTAACTCCAGCAGGTCACAAAGAGCCGTGTTCAGAAGAAAAGCAACACGATCTCAAGCCGAACCTCGACCGACATCATGCCCTTGGCGCGCGCTTACACATCGCGCACAACATACGGACTGAACACTTGCAAGGTGATACATTCACGTTTTACTTAAAGCATAATCTAAAACAGTTCATACCTAAGCAACGATAGGCAGTACGCATTAACCTTCGACCTGCTATCTGGTACACTTATGTTGAGAGGTGAGACGTCAATAGAGTTGTCATATTGGGACAGTGATGCATCGGCGAAAATGTAGGTCTTAGTCATGATCATCTTTATTTTCCTAGAACTACGATTACAATTAGCCCACAGTGTCCCACTGCTGAGCAAAGGCCTCCCATTGAACTCTCCAGTCATTTCGGTTTTGAGCTTTTGGTGGTTTTGACCCAAGCCGAGTCAAAGGTGTCGAGATCATCTCGCCATCTCTTGAGGAGTTTGCCACGTCGCGTCGCCGTCTCGCTGTCTCAGGGCTCCACTAAATGGTGATTTTGGCCACTGGCATGCGACAGACATGACCAGTTCAGACCAGTTCAGTTCAATTTTTACTGTTACCCACAGTATTATGATTCATAGAACATAGTGGGTTCTCTACTTTTACCTTCTGTTTAAACTTCTATATTTATCTTATGCTATAAACAAACTAGCGGGCAAACGGTGTGAGCTCTGGGGTTTTAATCGGCATAACGAGAAACTATAGTTTTAAAACCTCATTTTAAACAATGGAATGACCAACATCACTTTTGATAATCGATGTCGTAATCCTCCACACCAGATAAATATATATTGGCAAACAATGCACAACACCATCTAGTCCCAAATTAAGCATAGCTTGTAGGTATTATGGCAATAGAATACTTATCAGTATATGTTTAAATATATAGATACTTAATACTTTATCACACCGAGACACAAAACAAACACCTACAAACACAAATGTTCATCACATAAATGGTTGTACTGGGAGGGAATCGAACACACAACCTATAGCACAGAAAGCAGAGAAAGTGGTTGATTTTTTCGGCGGACTAGTCAAAATTTTTATTTATAAACGATCTCATTATATAGTAGGTACCTGGAGTAAAATTTTGTTATAATGATAATGATGCAAAATACGTTAAAACTAATATTTTTTTCTAAAACTCAGCGATCACACGTGAAATTTGTAAATTTAAGGCCTCCGTTAAAAATGCTCCACTAGTTCTGTTGCTTCATACTGTACGTTTCAATACCATTGGTATAAAGGAATAGGTCTGCTAAAGAAGGCCAAAAGAACGATCCTTCTGTTGTGATCCTCAGGTGGAATTCATCAGCAGCACAGCGGAGGGCACATGTCCACTGTGCCAGTCAGTATGTCGTCCTCAGCGTCGGACAGTGACAAGCCGGCAAAGCAGAAGAGGCATAGGACTAGGTACGTGATGTATGTTCTAACTAGAATGCATGTGCTATTTGCGCTTCGTTGCCAGTTTGCTGACATTGAATTGTTGCCCAACGTTGAGCCAGATAATGCACGATGTTTTTCAAGTCTTGGTTTTTATCCTGGAAGACTTAAAATATATTAAAGAGTAGTTTCAACGTATTTTCGTTTTTGGGTATTAAAGAAACCAAAGTACTTATACAAACTTCATAAAATGGAAACTTTTTTTTTTTTAATTATTGTAATTATTAAATTATTTGGATGTATCTATCCTATTCGGTGAAAAGACGGAGTGTTTTTTAGCAGCTTCTTCTATACACGCATTCTGATATGATATGTAGAACAACTGTTCTAACAAGCATTTCATTTCCCAGGTTTACACCAGCACAACTAAATGAGCTCGAAAGATGTTTTTCCAAAACCCACTACCCTGACATCTTCATGAGGGAAGAGATCGCAATGAGAATCGGACTCACGGAGAGCAGAGTTCAGGTCAGTTGATGAAGCCAACAATTAATTTGCAATAGCACATTATTTGATATTCAACGGGGACTTGTATTTATTTACATCTAAGCAGCAAAAGTGTGAAATACCACAAGAAAATACTTTTACTCCGTCACTTTCTTGTCTTCAATGTGCTATAGCAGTAGCCAGGATCTGTAATCCCAGGTGACTTCAATTCAAAAATAAATATGACCGTTACGAATATCCGCCGCGCTTATCAAAAAAAGAATGGGACTAAAAAGCGTACCTTGCGAGACTCTTCGCACATTCTGTTCAAAAGTTGCACCATATTGATACATTTCTCGCGACCCTTATACCTGTTATAACCTTCTATAATAACTCATTTTACGTCGACAACCTTAACAATGTTTTAAGACACGTGAATGGGTGGTCGATAGAGTATAATGCTTTAGTGGGAACTTCATAGAGTTTATGGCATTTTTATTGACCTAACAACTTTGTCAAGTCATATAAAACAGAAGCTTAAATCTTTATTCATTTTATTACATACCTGAGTTTATACTCGTTTGTCAATGGAGAAATACCTGGATATTACTTATCATGTTTCTAATTCATAATATATTCAGTGGAGATTAGACAGAACTAAAAAGTATGGATCTAATAATGATTTTATGAATTGTTTATGACAAAAAAACACTTAGTCGATCCTAGTTAGCTCCCGAAAATGTAAGTACTTATGTTTACGTACTTACATCTTACATTTATTTTGAATAAGTAAAAACTCCCAAATATAACATAATGTTCTTTCGATGGAATTAAAAAAAAATGTTGTCATTAATATAAATGAGATACTGATTTTCATAACGTCTAAATTCGTTTTTAAAAATCTTTATAGACTCCTTATAATAAGCTAAGTAACTACTTAACAGTAGTAATTCTCATCCAAGCGCTAAATTTATTTCAATTCTTCAACAATCATCACATTTGATTCTAATTCTCACTAGTCATTCATGAACTTCGTAAGTGCATCGGAAGCTGTCCGACCACTATAGCGTCCAATGACAAACTCTTCTATGATATTGACGGTTGCTTTACTTGTTACTACACTATCATAAACAGCTTCTGTTATAGAAGCATCTATATCTCCATCTTTATTTACAAAGCGTGCTATGAAGTGTTTGTTGTGATATAGCGGACAGTAGCCTTCCAACGATTACAATACTAATCTGCTACCGTCACTTTGTTCAAGCAGTTAGTTTCAAGTTAAACTGTACTTTGCATTAAGCATTAGACTTAATTTGTGTCGTGTGCCTACTAATATTTGTATTTCGTTAACACTCGAGACACATGGTTAGTTTGAATGGTGAACGCATAACTTGTCTGGGAAGATGACAAGACAAAACAAGGTACGAGAATTCGATGAGTTACTTATGCTAGTTACGTTAATTACTAAACATCTGTTGCATTTATTTCAATATTTATTCTTTGACCTAAGAGTGACAAGGTCAGACAATATTTTAATACCGTAGTATTTAATTAAGTAATTATGAGTTATACGGTTTGTCTTCACATCTGATGCTTCTGGTTTCAAATCTATAAGTAATACTACTTTTACATTTTTTTAGAGGATTAATTTTAAAACAATTTCTCGTTACATAACTATTTTTAGGTTTTGTTTTAGACCTATCTAATTGTTATCAAACATGTTCATTACTTTGTTGGACTATCGCGTGCACATTGTGTCCTAGTTTAAGAAGACTGTAATCCGTGAAAATTACCGGCTTATTGTTAAATTAGCTATTAACTTAA
Organism: Lampropteryx suffumata; assembly: GCA_948098915.1. Taxonomy (NCBI): domain Eukaryota; kingdom Metazoa; phylum Arthropoda; class Insecta; order Lepidoptera; family Geometridae; genus Lampropteryx; species Lampropteryx suffumata. The sequence continues at coordinate 12,536,401 of OX402568.1, read as the reverse complement.
TGATTTGTGACTATTATATTTAACACGTGCTTGACGCCTCTGAATCTTCATTGAATTATATAGGAATTGTTTTGTGTAAAGCTTTGGGTACTAGTTGATTCAATTCTTCTCCATACTTTATAAATCCAATAAAGGAAATGATTATTATGGAATTTTTAAACTGCCTAATATAGTATTTTCTTTTAGAACGAAATTGTTTTAGCTGTGTCTTTTAACTTTAAATTTAAAATGGTCTTTGTGATATTTTTCAATTAAAAAAAATATTAATAATATTTTTTTGTGTATCAATCTAGCAGTCAGTTTCACTTTTGTTACCTTAACATACGTCTATACATTATATAACTTATGGTATCTTCAAAATCTCTAACAGAACAGTAGAATGTATTCACTTGACACTAGCCCTAATCAAACATATTGAGCAAAAGGAATATTATGAATCACTAAGCATAAAAGAGCGCGGTCAAAGCAAATACAACTAACCTTTACACCTCGCAAGTTTTTTTTAGAAGTAACGTCCAAAAAAGCCCATGTAACGAAAATAGGGATGTGACTTTATGACATCCGGTGTTTCCGTAAATTTCATAAAATAATATAATATGTGAATTGGAACCGTATCATTTCCAATTCGTATATTATTCGGCTCTGATATTTCGTTAATTTTCCAAAAACCTCTGTTCTCTCTAAATCAAAAAAGAAAACACTCAATCGTTGGCGACTTTGTAAACGCAGGATAATCTAAGCCGTTGTTTTTGTTGTTAGAGAATACGAAAACACGTCAAATGTTATGGTCCAGTTACAATTCCAATCGAGTGAGCAGAAGTTCAGCTGACAAAGCAAAATTTAAAACATTCTTAAAGTATTCACTTTACAATTTACATGATTACACAGTAGTGCTGTTGAGGTTGAAGTACCAATATTTATTGTAACGATTGTGGATAACCAGCGGAGCATATTTTTTTATTTTTTTTAATAAATTAATGAAATGAAAGTGGACGAGTTTAAAATGTTTCATCTAAAATTCATAACCAACTTTACTAGAACCAACCAATCTAGAAGCAGTAAAACTCACACATGGTAAATATTTACCTTTTTTGAGTGAAAATTATGTTCAGAACCATGGTAGTTTCAAGTTAGCAAACAGGTTACGTTTTGTATGTAGGTACTATGCCAGCGAGGCCACAGGCAGAAGCTAGTTTAATAACATTGTTATTTAACTGACATTGCATTTTGGTTTTGCCATTTTGGCGTGAGTTTGTTCATATGAATAGAGTCGTAAATCATTGTGTTTGTAAATACTTACTAATATTATAATTCGAGATTGGGTTTGATTCTGTAGTTCGAATTAGAAAGTCATTGTTATATGACACTTCTTCATTTACTAAATTCACGTATCACGTAAAGAGGTATTGATAGAAACTGAGGAAAATCTTAAGAAAATAGATTCAATAAAAAAAAACAAATGACAATTTTAAAACAATCATTTAAATATATTATTTTAATTTGAACTTTGGTGTAGACAAGATAAAGATTGTATCACCACTGTCTCTGTCTGTATGTGTGTTTGTTAGTTTGTAACTATTTCTCGGCTGAACAGATCTTGAAGAAATTTGATAGAAATATTGATTGTATCTTGGGGACTGTAAATTTTTTGTAAGTACCATGCATGCATAGCCACGCGCAGTACCTAATATTTTATATATCAATGCAATAAGTATCGACCCGCGTCAATTTTTATCAATCAGACTATCTCCAATCGTTTTTAAAGAAAAGTAATAGATTAACAGAAAATTTTAATTTTTCCGCACTTTTCCGTAACATTGTTACCCCATCACTATACGATACAATAAACCGACGAAGAATCTCACGGTGTGGCGCGAAGTGGCCGGTGGAAACGTACAAAACGTACAAAAATGTGTTTATGTGTGTCTGTGTGGCCACCGGGACGAGGCAGTACAACTACTTAGACAATGACTACTGTGCTTTTAATTGTACCATGCTGTAAATGGGAGCTTTAATTGATGTCTATCTGTAAGACTTAGTCGTTTTTAAGATGGTACCGCCAGCAAACAAAAATTTGGATGAAAAAGAAGAAAATAATAAAATAAAATAAATTTAAATCGTTTATAGTAGATATAGTAATAATAGTAGATAAAAAAATGGTATATTTTGTAAATATATTAAAACGTTAGGCTTACTAAGGTCAATGGGTGCAAATTCAGCATCTGCTGTTAATATGTAGGTAGTAGATAGGTATACCAACCTACACAGCGCTGTTTTTCATTTGCTCACTCGGATAATTTTTCACCAAGAGTTAACATGGGTTACAAGTTTACAAAACTACATTTATGTGAGTTGTAATCAGATCTGTTAAATTAAAAGTACCATAAATATAAATTATCAATTTTTTTTAATTACTAGCTGACCCGGCAAACTTCGTACCGCCTCAGAATCAAAGAATAAAAAAGCAAGCATTTTTTTCATATGTAACTCACCTTTTAAACTTTCCCTGGACTTCCAAAAATAATTCAAAACCAAAATTAGCTAAATCAGACCAGCCGTTTTCGAGTTTTAGCGTGACTAACGAACAGCAATTGAATTTTATTACATAAGATAAATTCCTTCAATCATCTGTGTACCACGATACAAGCATTGATTGGTTTGTGGCTGCGTGAAACTATCACAAACTAACACAGAGCAGAAAGAGCAGAGAATATAAACAGTGTCGGTGCCGCCATCGACAAAATAATACGTGAGTGAAACCTGTGTTTATCAAACTGTATAGTACAACTCACGAAAGTTATGAAAGTGAAATTATAATATTTATAAAAAAAAGTATGGTATGTATTTTCTCATTTCAAATTGTTTATGAAGTTATTGTTAATTTCAATATGAAATAGAGTCTAAAATATTCAACAATCATCTTCTAAAGTTGAAATTGTTCTCATTTGCAGCGTACACTAAAAGGTTATAAGGTAAAAAAACAATAATTAAACTATCTATTAATAAGTAAATAGGTAGAATGTTTTGTAATTAAGTTTTGGATAGACATCCTAAGCAATTACGACTTCAAAGGATGACTATATTATACCTGATTCCTTCGTAAATTAAACTATTATTTTTTCTTCTTTACCTCAACTTCTTTTTAAGTTCCTTATTATCTGCGGTTTTTTATTAGAAAAAAAAAAAACAATTTCTAATAAAAAAAACAATTTCTAGTAAAAAACCGTGGTTTGAGCGCGCCAAAACGCGTTCAGGTCATTTGCGGTACCGCTTTAACAGATCGCAATACTCTAGGCAGCGACAGTAAATTTCTCCACGGAGATATGTCAAAATTGTATCATTTACATCTGAGCGATTCTGTGCTTCGACGTATTAAGCTGTAGGTAGGTCCCAGCTTTTCTTAAGTTCTTAGACCAATGGCGGAGGACATCTTCGTTAATGGCATGTGTCATATGATGACCATTTTGCCAATATCAAGTGTTTAGATTGTTTATAGTAAGACGTCACAAAGTCTTATATTGTTGTTCGTCATTTGTTGTTTTTAAAAAATGGTGTAATGGTTATAAATAACGCTCCGGCCACTGCTGATGCTGTTACTAAACGAATGCTGATACTAAATATTCTACAGAATATCTAATGTGATTAGAAACCTCTAAATTATCAGAGTTTCTCTACTATATTATACATATAAACCTTCCTCTTGAATCACTCTATGTATTAAAAAAACCGCATCAAAATCAGTAGCGTAATTTTAAAGATCTAAGCATATATAGGGACTGACAGACAGCGGGAAGCGACTTTGTTTTATACTATGAAGTAACTATACGGATTATTTTTGCTCGAATCACAAAAAAACACAAAACTTATATTCCAATTATTCACACGCAAGTTAATCAAAAAACTCTAGCTTTATTTGAATAAAACCACCAAAATAAAACCTGAAACAACTCGGGAAAAATGAATAATATAAGACCACAATGTTTACTGGTTAGTATAACTATAGTATACTATAACTATAACTATATATAGGATAGTATACTGACTTATACAAAAGTAGTAGTATCAAACAACATTAAGTGTCAGTTTTGAAGTCATCTTAGCCAATGACATTTTCTCACTTTTCCGAGCATATTTCCTCTATAGCTTGCGCGGCAATATTAACACAAAACTGCATTATTTAATTGACTCACCAAACAATATCGCATTAAAATTCGACCACGATATCAAAATAAAATCACCACACCCGGATTGCATTTGTTTACCAAATCCTTCCATTATTAAAAAGATGTATCACCGTAGTGGTGTGACACGTGACGCTGCATCGACATCGATAAAAACAATTTCCGGACAGCAGCGGAACATATGCATTTTGTACCAAATGTTGCCAAAGTTTAAGTTAAATACTCATTTTTGTTGAAAATGACGGCAGTTAAGTTTTTATGATTAGTCAAATTATCAAATCAGAGAAAGAAAGATTAAACGTTTATTTAGCACACACACAAAACAGAAAAGAACACATGAGCTGGAAACAGACTAAAAATAGGCCTCAAGAGGAATTAATACAAGCACATACACAAAACAAGAAAATACAACATTTTAGTTTGGCTTAAAATGTACAATCTCAGCATGTACTACTTCCAGTAACGGAAATAGCGCTGGTTTTCAGATTGAAAAGACTACTTATTATCAACATAAAATTATAGGAAAATAAAAAAAAATATAAATGTTACATTAAAAACCCTTTTTGGCTTTATTAATTCATGAATGTTGGTCTTCTAAAAAATCTCCCAAATCTTTATATGAAAAAATATTTTATTTTCAAGGACTTAAAACAAAAAACGGCAACACCACTCTGATGGACAATAGTTCTCATTAGCTATTCCCGCCATTCAGCCAGCTAAAAAGGTTCACTCTGTTACATGAGAAATCTTTTTCTATCATCAATAATTCTAGGCTTTTTTGCGTTTATTTCGGTAGTTCGAATTCGATAATTGGTTAATGGAGCTGTTCTTAAAAAAGGAAATGTTATTAGTGTGCTGCGATTTGTGATTATTTTTTTTTAAGTTGGTAGTCATTTTACAATAATTATTTATGAAATGAAAAAAAAATGGTTGTCTGTAAAGTCAGTTTACGGACGATAATTACGTGATAACGTCATAAGAAAACATTAATGAAAAATTGCATACTTTTAACCTATTAAGATGCGTCACAAGCCAAACGCTTAAGCCGATCGTGCCTTTCTATCGCTTGTTCCGCGCTCTCGCTTGCACGTTCGGCTCAGGCGGAACATGACAATTTTTCGTGCGTGCAGTCGGTGTTCATCGAATTATAAGACGTTATCGGTACAATACAAAACTTACACAAAACTCGGTAGGTGACCTCAATTAGGTACCTATTGCAATCTGAATCAATATAAAAATAAAGTCGCCATTTACAAAGATGTCTTACGCACCGTACAACACAGTGTGTTAAAAATCATCATGTCGCGCCAAAAAGGGTCATCTCAGCATAATGCTTAAAACTATTTACTGTATTATTTTATTGTATTCAATGTAAATATTTAGACTAAGGAAAAGAAAACTCAACCTACTCATGTGCGGCTAATACCTAGTCAAATAAAAGTAATAGGATTCAATTTAGATTGTTTTAATAAAAAAAATGCGGGTTGTCTTTGGGGATTGCCGATAGAAGTGAAAACTAAGTAACTTGTGAATTATATCATCGAGCTAATAGATTATTATTTTTGGTTTGTAAAGAAGTGTTAATGACCAAACTTTAATTCTTGATCATAAACACTTCTTTATAAACTAAAAATAAATTATTAATCTAGAAGAAAATAATAATCTTATATTGTTATATTGTAGCTCATGGGAATCATACGGTGACGATGACGCGAGTTCCATGATTTATGTTCACGGAAAAAAGTGCTCAACGCGCCTAAAGAAGTTTTCACTTCAAAAATTTTTGAAACAGTTTAAAGAAAACATGAAATTACCTACGATGCACGACCATTAACAAAATGTCAGTTTGTACAACAAAGTGTGTATTATATTATAAGTTAGTTTTACCTCTTAAAGAGAAAGGTGTAAGGAAAGATAAAAAAATAAGAATTTAACCTCAAAATAATTATAAAATATGTACATCCCTATCTCATCCCTACGACATTAGGGAGCATTAACATGCCCCGGACTGTATTAAGATTTATTAACACAATAACTTGGGGCAAGGCTTACGTACTGACTGTTAGATATTCTGCAGCGTGGTTTTAGCCAGTTGGGTATTCTTCATTAGATTTAAGGCGACTCCCTGAACAAATGATTTTGACGCGTTTTCACGGCGCTTAAATTGCAATTTTTATCAAAAAAAATCAAATAAAGAAATCTGTAATGTTATAATTATCTCACTTTCCGTCTATTCCTGTAAGCTGCACGTCAAAACGACGTCACGGAAAAGTTGATTATTAATTAATACATTAAGACATTATTTGATAATTAAATTATAAAACTAACAGTCATTTTAAAAACATTTTGAAACAAGAAAGTAGGAGGCAAAATATTGAAAATATATACAATGTTTCTTTTATAAATCCTATTAATCCTTCAATTAACAAGCAGATAGTTACTAAACAATGGTAAAAAATGAGTATTTTTTCCATACAAAAGTTAATTTGCTGTGGGAACAGTCTTAAGGCTCATTGACACAATTCGAGAATTGTATTCAAAGCTTGTAATGTGGTTATCAAAAGAAAATCAAAGATTTAGTAGTTGATCGATGTAACTCACTCGGACTTGTTATTTTAAAATAATAATATATATATAAAAGGCGATGTGAGTTCCCTATAGACTCCGAAACGGCTGGACCGACTTCGATAAACATTTTAGAAAATCTTTATATTAATCTTTATACAGACTTCTGTGACGCAGTGGGCCAAGGCCCGACTGAGATGCAAAAAGTTGTGGGTCCGATTCCCGCCGTGGGACAAATGTTTGTATGTTCTGAAAGTATTTGTTACGGGTCTGGGCGTTTATATGTATAATATGTCCAAAAAAATTGTCAAAAAAAAGAGTATATAAGTAGTATATCAGTCATGGAACCCATAACACAAGCACTGCTTACTTTGGGGCCAGATGATGATGTCTGAAATGTCCGGCATCATTATTATTATTATATTATTGACCTAGCGGGTGATTCTGTGAAGTTTGGTAGCGATCGGATTAACAGAACATTTTTTTTGCATCAATCAAATTTGGATGGATATAGATTGTATCTTAGGAACGGACATTGACTACTTTTTATGTATGTACTAAGCATGTAATACCGCGGGCAGAAGCTAGTAATAAATAAATCAAGAACATCGATTGTATATACATTTTAGGTGTTCTGTGTTTTCTAAAGAATAATAGGTATCATAGTTCATTCATGGTCAGCCATGGTCAGTAGAGTTCTCTATGAAAATAAGAACGAACCGTTTCCTTTCATATAAAAATGTTACTAACGGTTGTTTTTATATTTAAACGAAGTACATAAAGTCAATATCCACTGCACCCTTCTTTAATATTGAAATCACGATGACTAACAAATCATCGATACCACCTGGTCAAAACTGACCACACCCCTGATTGAATACAATATGCAGGTGGTAATTATATCGATATTTTATTTTAATAATGATAGCAATCACTAAATTAGTAATGCATTTAGTAATGTGGCTTTGTTCTACAGTTATAGTAAGTTAGATGTTGTAAAAACAATGCCTTGTTTCTATTTTTAGAAGGAAGTTCCTTATCGCACGGTACGGACTCGGGGGATGGGGGCTAGGCGAAAAAAGTGCAAGATTTTTCCGTTACGATTTTCCGTCACGACCCTTTCTTTAGTGTAGACGGTTATCCATAGGGTGACACAAATGAATGAATTAAATGAATTGAATGATGTACATTTAAATGTTTATTTTCACAACTCAAAAAAAATATTATCCGTTCCTACCATTCCTTCAATTCATAGAGAAGTATTATTACTGCGTTTCATTTAATTGCTATCAGACGCAAGTAATTCATTCATTTGTATATGTTAATTAATAATATAATACGATTATCAATAATAATATACTACGATAGAAACTTCGTTCCAACTTGTGTTTCACGACACTCACGCATTTTTTTATCATAGATAGACTACAGTAGAGAAGTAATAAAGGTGGGTATTATATAACATTTTATATTTATTTAGTGGATAACCCGATGAACTCTGTACTCAAACTTTATTTGATTGTAAAGTATTGAGTATATGGTATTAGGTATTATCCGTATTAAGGCAAAAAACCAAAAAATATTGAAATTTGTCGAGCTTATTTCGAGTTATTGCAAGACTAACGGACTGCAATTGGTTTTTATATATATAGATTTACAGAATAATAAATAGGTATAAACAATAAACCAATTATATAAATTATTTTCCAGCCGTAATCCAGCTTGTTCCGCGCTCTCGCTTGCACGCACGGCTCAGGCGAAACGTGAAAATTTTTCATACGTGCAGCCGGCGTTAATCCATTTATAAGACGTTATCACGTCAAAAATATAACCGAATTGAGAACATTTTTTTTATAATTCGGTTAGAAATCAATTCTGGATGCGATTGCTGTGGGACCGGAAAGGATAGCGTTATATGGAGTAGGTAGGTATGTATATTCACCCAGCAGTGGGAATGTAGTCTGGATGGATTTTTCTGATTATGTATGTGTGATATACTAGTACTCTTAAACGGTGAAGGAAGTTATGGTGAGGAAGCCGCCATGTCGTAGAACAGTTAAACAGTTCGTATTTGATAATATAATTGGCGTGTCAGCTCAGTTGGTAGTGGCTCTGCCTTCTGCACTGCAGGTTGAGGGTTTGTTTCCTTCCCGGGATAAACATTTGTGCTATGAACATAGGTGTTTGTTCTGTGTCTGGGTGTTATAAAGTATCATACGTATGTATTTAAAAATATATAAGTATTCTATCAGTCATCTGGTCACCATAGTACAAGCTATGCTTAGTTTGGGAATAGATGGTGTTGTGTGCATTGTCCAGCAATATTTATTATTTATATGTGCTATGTGCACGTATGGAGGTGTACTTTAATCATTTTACTAAACTGTACACTTTGAAATAACTAGAAACACTATAAGAAGAAGTAGTAATAGAAATTAATTAATTAGAAATAATAATAATACCGGACATTTCACTTACTTTGGGGCCAGATGATGCTGTATCATCTGGCCCCAAAGTAAGCAGAGCTTGTGTTATGGGTACTACATTACTGATATACTTATGGGTACTGCACCAGGAAATTCGGCTTTGTAAATGATAAAGATACTTCTTGGTAGCACGGTTTATTCCATATAACAATTTAGATTTCGACAGCACAGGTAGCGAGAGAAAACAAGTAAGTATAGTGTAAGAGTGAAGAATAGATTTACGATATAAGATATAGTTATTTGGCGCGAGCGGATAGCACAGGTTGTGCGCAGAGTGGGTCAGTGCGGCACTGCGTGTGCGTCGGCCGTCTGGGAGCAGGTTCTCGGCGTCCATCCGCACCCCCGCCGATGCCTGGACGGGTTTATATTAGTGATGCGTAGTGTTGTGCCACCACATACTACTTATATACTTTTTTTTTGTTCTAAATTCATACATATAATACATAGAAACACCCAGACCCGAAACAAATACTTGCAGATCATACAAACATTTGTCCCGCAGCGGGAATCGAACCCGCTGAATATGAATGATATATATATGATATAGATAGTCCTTTAGGACAATTTTTTAGGTAGTTACAAGAAATGTAGGTAAGTTGGCCTCTGAAGCACACTTTAATCCTTTCACCACTCTGGTTCAAAATAACTAATCACACGAAAAGAATACGAATCACGAATATTCGAATTCAAATATATTCGCGAATGTTGTACGAATATTTAAGTTCTCTTACAACCCTTACTAGGATAATCTGCTTAAGCTACCATTAAACAATTATATCATTATTCATAAGCATGTTATATTATTGGTTAACAAATACAAATGAATTAATTACTAGCGTCTGACAGAAATTTAATAATACTCAGAGATAACTAATGAATTGAATGATGAACAATGCTTATTTTCACAACTCAGAAAATATATTTACTTACGAAGATATTTACGGAAATATTTTGTCCGGGGATGAACTCGTGACACCCTATGGACAGCCGTCTACACTAAAGAAAGGGTCGTGACGTAAAATCGTGACGAAAAAATCTTACACTTATTTTCGCCTAGCCCTCATCCGCCAAGTCCGTACCGTGCGATAAGGAACTTCGTTCCAAAAATCCAAATAACTTTTTGGATAGCAAAATATTATAACTTTATTTATTTAATATTTTGAACATTTATTTACAGAAATAATTACAGAAACGTACAAAATAATATACAATAATATAAAATGTTGAGCTATCTAAGGGCCGTTTAAAACGATCTATAGATAGCTCAACTGATCACTGCCATTTTTCATTTAATTAAATTTGTTCATTTTGAATACTCACTACAATTATTTTAATAAATAAATATTGATGGACAATCCACACAACACCATCTAGCCCCAAACTAAGCTTTTACTACGGGAACCAGAAATATACTCTAAAACACCCAGACACAGAACAAACATCTCTGTTCATCACACAAAATGTTGGTCCTAGGAGGGAATCAGAAACATAACCTAAAGCACAGAAGGCAGAGCTACTACCAACTGAGCTATGAGGCCAGTCATTTTCATGCTGTATTTAGAAGTGTGCGAGTGCGCATTTAGCTCTATTACGAGCAGGAGAAAAGGCACCAAATTTTTTATATGCTATATTTGGTTATGCTGTAGTGGACTGTATATGTAAAAGAATGAGATAGATATGCGGGATGATGCGACATTAATTTGGTATTGAGAAAATACTGTCTGGCAAAGAGATGGTGATTACAGAACGGCGTAGGACAGTGGGAAGGAGGCAGTTCTTTCTCATTTCGTTTTTTTCTCGTTAAGTAATAAGTTGTTTACATTAAACCATGTTACAACTTTGGAGATTGCATTGTTTACATCGTCAAGATTAGTAAGTCGTCGCTTTAATTTAAATAAAAGTGACGTGTCATCAGCAAACAGTACAATCTCGTGATCATCCATTACAAGTTTAGGTAGATCATTTATATAAATTAAAAACAAGAATAGCCCGAGTATTGATCCTTGTGGTACACCCATTTTTACCATTGACCCCGGAGAACGCTTTCCATTTAGATCTACTCGTTGTGTTCGGTCAGTTAAGTAGGATGTGAGAAGCTTAAGTGAAACTCCCTTAACACATATAGTGATGTAGTTTGCTGATTAGAGTTTCATGGTGAACGCAATCAAAAGCTTTCGACAGATCACAAAAAATACTTAAGGCATCACGTAATTCCTCCCAGATATTAAAAATATGTGATATTAACTCAACACCGGCATCAGTCGTTGAGCGTCCCTTTGTAAATACGAATTGTTTACTGTCTAGTAAATTGTTGGTATTAAAATGCCGTTGTAATTGGTTTAGTATATGGTTTTCAAATATTTTACTAAATGTAGGAAGTACTGATATAGGCCTAAAGTAACTAGGATCAGAATGACTACCTGATTTGAATAGAGGTATAATCTTGCTATGTTTCATTAAATCAGGAAATACTCCACTGTCAATACATTGATTAAATATGAAAGCTAGATCTGGTGCAATAATGTCATTTAGTGGTTTTATAACACTGACAGAAATGACCCAGAGATCAGTAGTCTTTTTTACATTAATCATTTTGAATGCCTTGATAATATCGTTTTTGTCCACATGTTCAAAGTAAAATTGTGTGACACATTCAGGTAAACTATCTTTTAACAATGATTCTGCTATTACATGAGAAGAGTTTAAAGACTTTGTAGTGGAGACTGGAATATCAGTAAAAAAAGTTTCAAATGCTTTTGCTACATCTATATCTTGCTTAATGATATTATTGTTGATATTTAAATTTAATACACTATTATGAGTTTTGGATTTTCCGGTTTTGCTATTAATTATTTTCCAAGTTGCTTTAATTTTACCTTGACTGTTTTTAATTTTTGAACTTAAATACTGAGATTTAGCAAAGCGACAAACAATTTTAAAGATTTTTAAGTAATTTTTTACTCTTTCTTTAAACTCTTCACTAAAGTTATACCGTTTTTCACTGTAAAATTATACAAGGTACGCCTACTCTTATGAATACCTGCTGTTGCCCACTCACATACAATAAATATAAATCATCAATAAGTATTGACAAAAAATCTGTGCTGATTACCTCGTTCTGAAACTGAGAGTGGTTTTGGACTATTCAACGGGAAGAACTCGTTGGATTGGAATCAAGTCAATGTCAAAGTCAAAACATTTTTTATTTAATAAAATTACAAGGACCACTTTGAATCGTCTTCATACTCGCTAGGGAATCTAGATGCCGGTTCCTCCTAACCCCAGTTCAAGAAGAATCAGGCAAGAAACTCTTCTGGTCTATATACTTTTTCATCTAAATAATCTGATATTTTATAATTTGCTTTAACAATTTCTGTTTTATTACGTTTTTAAAATTGCCGATCGACAATCTAACACGTCGCTTGGGACCTTGTTATAGAAGCGTACACTTTGTCCTATAAAATACTTATTAACCTTAGCGAGCCTAACTGTGGGAACAGCGATTTCATATTATTCTGGTATGAATAATAAGATTATCGCTACTTTTTTTAAACAATTAAACATTTTTGTGAACATATACTCAATTTTCGTATAAATACTGATTTAGTATATCATTATATTTATTTCATTAACTTTATTTCTATGTGATTCTCTAGGGCCCATGTTATAAATTGCAAATAAAACCACAGCTGAATGATAGCTTTTACTTTGTATTCTGCTAATTAAGTACGGCTAAAATTATGCTACTATTACGCATTTGATAACGATCGATCGAATGATTTATTTTGTTTAGCCATAGAGATTACATTAAGATTATTTTTGGCCGTCTTGCAAACATTGCTCTTTTATATTATTTATTTTTCCCGAGTTGACTCGGGTTTTTTTTGTATTTTTGGTGGTTTTATTCAAACAAAGCTAGAGTTATTGACTCGGTGTTAATAATTGGCATATAATTTAGTGTTGGTGATTCGAGCAAAAGTTATCCGTATAATATAATAAGCCAGCGGCTTCGCACGCATGGTACCTACATAAAAAGTAGCCTAAGTCCTTCTCCAAGGTCCCACTTATCTCTATATTCATCAAAATCAGTTCAGCGGTTTAGACGTGAAAACGTAACCGCTGTCTGTCTGTTACGTTTTCACGTCTAACAGTGTTACTTTCACATTTATAAAATTAGTAGGAATCAACAGCCTAAAATGTTATGCTTCTTGTTCTGTAAATGACAATACTTTAATATAATCTTTCATTTCAACCCTTTACAACATTTTTTTCCAATTAAAAGTCCTTTTTTAGGCTTTAGACTATCTGTGTACCAAATTTCATTTAAATCGGTTCAGTAGTTTTGGCGTGAAAGCGAGACAGACAGACAGAGTTACTTTCGTATTTATAATATTAAAGTAAGGATAACAATTGACGAACGACAAGATACGACTGTGTTATGTCATACTATAAACACTTGGCACTGACCAAATTGACATTATTATTAAACATGCCATTAACGAGAAAGAAGAGATAATAGGTTTTTGGATAAGAATAGAAACGCAATCGAAGCCGAAACGTACGTATTCGATAATATTAATAATAGTAATAATTCGTTTATTTGCGAAACACAGGTAGGTATTCTATTAATGTCAAGATAAGATATTTTTGTACAGCCATATTCCTAGCAGCATGCAAATATAATGTTTATAATTAGATAATTAAAATTGGAATGTATTATTGGAATTATGTCAGCAATTAAGTGGATAATTATAAAAAATAAGATAATAAAGAGTATTTCACATTAGTACTAAAATAACATTAAGACTACCAAAGAAATACAGTCATTCAAATTTATCACTCAAGTATTCTGGTACACCATCCACCACACATCCATCACCAGTCAGCAGTTTCTTTACCTTTTCAAAAGACTATTTTAAAAACCTACGAAGACAAGTGGTTGTAGATTCGTGGTGCCATACAACCATACTGTTACTAAAACAGAATAGAATATTATAACGTATTTTTTTTGTTTAGACGGTACTTCTAAAATTTGGTGCGTACAAATATTTGTATCTCAAAGATAGATAGATATCAAGTCTGGTCGGGTAAGGATTATTGCTGCTTCCTTGGGAGGGTTCAGGCGAACACCAACTGTCTGCTTTGGACTCGATCGAGCGTAGAGCATTAAGGGTGATAGGTGAGTAGCTAGACGCTGAGACTAAGTTCCAGAGTCTCGAGCACCGCCGTAAATTTGCTAGCCTTTCACAACAGGACCGCCATACCACCCGTACGAACAAAGCGCTTTGCTTCCATATTTATAATGCGTACAGCCAACGATTGAAATACTTTACCGTCGTCTCTCTTTCCTGAAAATTACAATCTTGGTCTCTTCAAGTCAAGAGTGAATAGGTATCTTCTAGACCTTCGTGTCCCACCATCGGCCGCATTGTCGCTTACCATCAGGCGAGATCGTGGTGAAATGTAGGTCTTTGATCTTTTGTGCTTTAACATATTGATATTTAACATAATTTATTTTTTTACACAATATTGGCCCCAAAGTAAGAAGAGCCTGTGTTGTTAGAACCACATGACTGTTATACTACCTATATACTATTTTTGTAAATACATACATATTATAGACACAAAAACACTCAGTTCGAGACAAATATTTGCAGATCATGTAAACATTTGTCCGGCGGATAAAAAAATAATTATTAAACAAATATTTAATGTTAAATATACTTACTAAACGATACCTATAACTTCCACATTAATATTATAAATTCTAAAGTATCTCTTTTTGTCTATATTTCTGTCTGTTTGTTTAGCCTCAGCAATTTAGCCGTGAAATGGTAGGTTAACGACACTAGATTGCATGCCAAAGAATATGGTAGGACATACAATGGACTAACTAATAAAAGTCCTAATTTGTATCACATATGTTCAAGCAAATAAATAATATGTCGATTCATTTCATTTCAATGTAACAACTTTTTCACGGCTAAATCGCTGAGCGGATATTGATGAAATTTGGTGAGCAGATAGATTGCATTTTGGGACTGGACATAATATGTATGTATTTACATAGGCTACTTATTTAACTGAATTAACAAAAGAAGGAGGTTCTATTTTTCTATTCTGTTAACTTATTATTCCAACATTTATGAACCGATTTGTTTCGGTCTTGTTTCATATGATAGGATATGTTTGTCGATTAGTCTCATAAAAATTTCATCAAAATCGGTATTAACAAAATTGGCTTTATGTTAAAAAATATGTCATCAAAGTTAATGATATTTCGCATTCTTTCGGTTTTCTTCTTGGTTTTTTTAAACGTAATTAACTACATAGTTACCACACGTGTGAATCCGCGGGCAGAAGCTGTCAATCCGTAACACATGAGATGAGTCTACAAGTATTAGTATTGAAGTATAGTACATACAACACAAATACCAAACAAACGAATCTACTCGATTTATTACTCCGGAAAACAACTCACTATAACTTTTTGTTCTCAAACTAGAAATAGCCAGCTCGGCGTATAGTTAAAACAGGAACAGAAATTCCTATGTAGCTATGCCTGTAGCTTGTAGGTATACTCATGTACCTCTTATTTCCGTACATAATGCCACATTATACATAGAGGTGGCCGGGTCGCCGCTCGATATACACGCGCGCAAGCGTAAACGCTCTGGGATACGCTAGGGATGGGATAAAAGGAGTTTATTGTCGATTAAATTATCTAAAACTTACGTCACATTGAACTGTTGATATTGCGGTGGCTCACGGACTTGCGTAGTAATATTATATGCAATTAATATCTGTATGAAACAAAACGGTCAAATGCGAAAGGAGCGCAAGAAATAGAAATAGTTTATTTGCAATAAATATAGTGGGACGTGAGATATTGAGTCATAAACTATGAAAGCACCGAACATTTCTTTAGCGAAAAGATGAGTCAGATTGAACACACGTAACTTAGTAGTATAAAAAAATATTCGAATACATCGATATACGTCACTGTCATTTACCTATAAAGTAAAAATACGTGTAAATAACTACAAATAACGATTTTTGGTTATTTACTTGATCCTTTTTTGAGCCGTGAGACACGTACGTACAAGAAAGTGATCCTTTTCCATTTAAGGAAAACTCACACTTCAAATACAAACATAAGGCACCTTTAAAACTCATCAGTACACTGGTTCGACATAACTAGATACAGCATAAAAAGTTATAAAAACTCATAGCATTTTGAAACGCCAGAAACCTCGAATATAGTGTAAATTTTCAGCTTAGAGAAAACAATTGTTAATGTTACAAAAATTGTGTCCCCTCTCTAGCAACCGGTTCCGCCCGCCCTACCGTTCTTCCGCCCGGTTGCTCGTTATATGGCTATATAACTTGGTGTTATTGCATTTATTGTTACGTAATATAATGGACCGATTGTTCAAACTGCATTAAATAACAAAATCCCTATCATACAAGCTAGTCTTGCTAGCTTAGAAGCGTTAGCTCAGTGGTCACCCATCCAATAAACTACTTAATGACTTCTACATTTTCATATAAATAATAGTCGGTATTATTGCATAGACACACCCATTATACAATAAAAATATTTCCTTAAACTTGAAAAGAAAAAATGGTTGTCTGTAAAGTTGGTTTACGGACGATATATTTACCTACGTGATAACGTCATAAGAAAACATTGATGAAAAATTGCATACTTTTAATCTATTTAGACGCGTCACGAGCCGAACGCTAAGGCCGATCGTGCCTCTCTATCGCTTGTTCCGCGCTCTCGCTGGCACGCTCGGCTCTGGCGGAACGTGACAATTTTTCATGCGTGCAGCCGGCGTTCATCGATTTATAAGACGTTATCACGTCAGAAACCATAAATGTATATATTTAAACTGTTTATTGTTTATTTATTTTAATTAAACGCAATTTTAAATAAAGGGCGGAGAAAACATTGTGAGGCATCCGGCACAACCTAGAGCCTTAAAGGTAAATTTGAAGGTGTGTGTCATTGGTTGATATTTCTATAAGCGGCTATATTTCCGAAGCGTGGGCATATGTCAAATATGGAATAGAAATAAAGATAAACTCGTTCCCACAGATAGGCTCGCTAAAGTTCCTTAATCTTTATATATAAAGATTAAGGAACTTTGAAAAAGAAGCATACATGTTGGCCTATAGGCCAACGTGTATGCTTCTTTTTGTCACATGGCAAATTTTAAAACGTAATTATTCAAAAACTCTCAAAAATCTTATTTTATAATTATTATACTCGAAACGAGGCTATCTGTCATCATTCATCAAAATTCAAATTCAAATATTTTTCTTCAAAACAATCAGAAAAATCACTTTGAAACCTTTTACATACTAGGTACCTAGTATGTAAAAGGTGGGTTAAAGGTGTAAAAGGTATGTAAATTTAGGTGCCAATTCCTCCTAACCCAAGTCCGAGAAGTAGTGGCAAGAAACTCGTCCTGGACCAAGCGCTTTTTTGTATAATCCATCTTATAACTAGCTTAACTGCAAAAAACGAACAAAGTCAAAAGTCAAACTCAAAAGATATTTTATTCAAAACAATTACAAGGATCACTTTGAAACGTCTTACATACTAGGTGTATTTAAGTGCCAATTCCTCCTAACCCAAGTCCGAGAAGTGCTGGCAAGAAACTCGTACTGTTCCTAGCGCTTTTCGTATGATTCATATTATAACTAGCTTAACTACGAAAAACTAATACAAGATTACAATAGTTTATCCAATGCAAATCTGTCAGTTAACTGTATGTGGGCAGAGCAACGTGACATGACATACATTCTTATCAATAATGTAGTCATCTTCTTTTTACTATATAAAAATAAGTCGGGTTTTCCTTCCTGACGCTATAACTCCAGAACGCACGAACTGATTTCCACGGTTTTGCATTCGTTGGAAAGGTCTCGGGCTCCGTGAGGTTTATAGCAAAGAAAATTCAGGAAAAATTTAAAATTTATTTTTTGTGAAGTTGTAACTGCCCAACGAAGTGGGCACCGGTCAGATAGTTTATATTATAATACGTTCTCTTCAAAAGATATCCCTTTATGTAAGCTTTAAATTTCTTAAAAGGTAGTTTAGTGAAATGTTACTAGTATCCAGTGTAGTCAAAGGCTTAAAGAGGACGCCACAGAGGTTCCTTTCGTGCTCTTGGCACATGGCGTCGATTTTTTGCCCATTGGCTTGTCGTGGAACCAAAAAAATCCTCACGATGTTCATCTTCATCGTTTGAGAGAACTGGTACACATACATTTTTTCCAAAATCTTCGAACCCACGACCATAGGATCGGTAGGCGGCGCCAGTACCAATAGACCACAAGTGATCTTATAAGCAGGAAGTAGAATTTACTTTAATGTCGACCTTTTGCATAATTTTGAATTCATAAGAAAGTTTTGATCCCGTTTCTCCGACTTAGAGCCGCATTTACATAAATACGTTAAAGTAATTTAATTTGCGTCTTAAACCGTAATATTAAGGCGTCGACAAGCAACATAAATATTGAATTAATTTACTTGAACTTACCATATCACGGTTGTCGGTCCCGGCATTTCAAAACTCGTAAGACATGTGGCAATTGCACGAATGGAGCCTCTGAGGCGCACTTTAATCCTATCACCACACTAGTTCGATATAACTAGTGACACAATGGCTATGACGAGGGCCTTTGCACGGCTTACTAACCATATCATCTGAAATGAAAGAAAGAAAGTAGCTATATAATAGTCAATCACACTATCACACTGATATTATTAGGCAATTGTTGATGTGTGTGTGATATGATGCATAATCATGCATGCATAAATGTCTGGACGGATTTGAAAGGATTCTCTCTCATAAAATACTTATATATTTTTAAATACGTCCCACGCGGGCTAAGCCGCGGGCAAAGGCTAGCAGTATAATACTATAGACTATGATACAGAGCCCCATGGGAGGTTTAATTCTCTTTACGTGTTTCTGCCCCTCCGATGTACCGCAAATCGTGAAATTGTGTTCAGTTAATGCATTTCCTTGACTTTTGTTATTAGGGTGTACTTTTTAGGGGTTATTTTAGTAGGAAACAGTTTTATAAATTTTCTGGAAGATTATTTAGGATACTTTATAGTATGTTTAGTCGTTTATAATAAACTAGCGACCCGCCCCGGCTTCGCACTACAATACTGTAGTACATTATTTTGATCTATCCCGTAGGGTTCAGCCAGCGTTTGCAATGTAAGCAAAATGTGTTTATTTACGACATCACATTAGAAACCTCTAAAATTATTAGTGTTTTTCTACCATATTATGCATGTATTATACATATAAACCTTTCTCTTGAACTACTCTAACTATAAAAAAAACCGCATCAAAATCCGTTGCGTAGTTTTAAAGATCTAAGCATACATAGAGATAGACAGACAGCGGGAAGCGACTTTGTTTTATACTATGTAGTGATAAATTGGTGGATAATATCACACAGCACTACTTACCAAATTTATTAGTCGTACGTGTGTAACAAATACGTAAGCACATGATTAAATGATACGCACATGCTTTGTTATTCTAAAAAAATAATAATTAAAACATAAATGGAGTCAGCATCTCTTTAAAATAATAATAGTAAATATATAATATTTCCGGACATTTCACACAGCATCGTCTGTCCTCAAGGTAAGCAAAGCTTATGTTATGGGTACCACATGACTGATAATATGTCTATACTTTTTTTTGATATACATACATATTATACATAGAAACACCCAGACTCGGGATAAATACCTGCAGATCAGACAAACATTTGTGCCGCGGCGGGACTCAAACAAAATACTTCATTTAAACGGATTAAGAAGGAATGATAGAATAATACTTTGTTTTTACACATTTTTGATTTGATATTTAGAGCTATTTTATTTTTAACCGACTTTATCAAAAAGGAGGAGGTTCTCAATACGTCGGAATCTTTTTTTTTTTTTTATTATTTATGTTCACCGATTACTCGAGAACGGCTGAACCGATTTGAAAAATGCTTTTTTTGTTTGAAAGGGTATACTTCACAGGTGGTCCCATATAAATTTTATCAAAATCGGTCGAGCTAAAAAATCAACGAAAATCTAAAAATTGTATACATCGATGATGTTTTCATGTGCTTTCATACCTCGCTGTCTCATTGGAGCGGTGCGTTTATTTGGCCTACTCATATTATATATGTACAAAATACATCTACTTTCCATTAAACATTTATTATAGGCTCAAATTTTATTCAATGAAGTCGGTTTCTTTTTAGTTTTTAAAACGTAATTATTATTGTTCAGGGAAAATAAGTCGATTTTGGCCAAATTACCGTTTAGAGAATAATAAAATATACACTCAACATAGCTTGAAACTAAATAATTGTTAGAATACTTATTATTCTCATATATATGTTTCTTGTCAGTTCTTCTCGAGCTTAGGTTAGGATGAATTGGCACCTAAATTCACCTAGTATGTAAGACGTTTCAAAGTGATCCTTGAGATTGTATTGAATAAAGTATCTTTTGACTTTGACTTTGACTTTTAGACGATACTTTATAACACCTAGACACAAAATAAACATCTCTGTTCATCACTTTAAATGTTTGTCCTGGGAAGGAACTCCTGGGAAGGAAGGAAGGAACCTTCAGCGCAGAAGGCGGAACTACTGCCAACTAAGCTGTGCATCAAATCAAAACATTCTTTATCCAATAAAATCTTAAGGACGACTTTGAATCGTCTTCTTACATGCTAGTGAATCTAGGTGCCAGTTCCTCCTAACCCCAGTTCAAGAAGAAACCGGCAAGAAACTCGTCTTAACAGTTTTTTGTATGGTCCTTGCTAATTTTGTTACGGATGCCGAGTCGAGTTGATTTTTTGTCATCTACATAATCTGATAATTTATAATACGCTCTATGAAAGTTTATGTTTTATATTTTTATATTTGTTAATAGCTTGTTAGCACGTCGCGTCGCTTGGAACCTTGATATAAAAGAGGCTAGTCAAATAAACTAAGATAAAAAATGATGAAAATGAAAATGAAAAAATATTTATTTCAGCATATAACATAAAACATTTATTTATTTTTATTTTTAATATTATTATTTATTTATTTCAGCATATGATATAAAATATTTATTTATTTTTATTATTATTATTATTATTATTTTTTACTTATTTCAGCATATGATAACATATATAATGTTTAAATGCACTTTGATGCTGTTCGAATTTTACATAGGTAGACCTTTCAGCGGTCTTCACACTAGGCAAGCCTGGATCGCGAAGACCATGTGTATGTAAGATGCATTTAGTATCTTCATCATCTTGAATCACTGCTTATCTGAGCACTTCCGTGCATCCGAATTGAAATCTGACACCTTACCAAATATAACAGTTAGAAAAAATAAATTCAATTTCAAAATTATTTTGTTCAATAACAAGAACCACTTTGGGTCGACTTACACGCTAGGTGAAATTAGGTGCTTATATTTTATAACTAGCTTCTTGCAGCTTCACACGCGTGGTACTTAAATAAAAAGTAGCTTTTCAGCCCAAAATTTCATCAAGATCCAGCTCAGCCGCATAGCCGTGAAAAGGTAACATACATTCTGTCAAAAAATATCGGGTTTTTATTATCCAAGTTCAATTGTTTGTTTCTTTGTTAGATTGGGACAACTGTTTTCCATTTTGGCGCGGAGTTTGATCTGCATCTGATATTTAGATTAAATACAGTGCTGTTTTTAGTTAGCTCAATCTAGTGTGTAGTGAGAATTTAATAATGAACAAAAACATCGAAAAACAAATTTGTCTTCAATTTTAAGTCGCCAATGGAATTTCATATTCGAAGTCCTTGAAAATGTTACAGAAGGCTTACAATGAATCGACTTTATCAAAAACACGTGCTTATGAGTAGTACAAAGCGTTCAAAAGCGGTCGAGATGTGATGGAAGACTTGCCGCGCTCTCGTAGGCCATCAACGTCTTCAAGAAAAAGTAAACATCGCAAAAGTGAAGGAAATTGTGACAGAATATCCTCATACAAGTTTGAGAGAGATAACCGCTGAACTTTCTGTATCTCACGAGTTGATCCGTACCATTTTAAATAATCACTTTGGTATGAAAATGTTGCCAATCGACTACTCCCAAAAGACCAGATTTTTTCCAAAAACTCAATCGCATAAGAGTCGCTGAGGACATGCTAAAACGAGAAATTGCGACCCAAAACTCATGAAACATATTATTACTGGTGACGAGACGTAGATTTACGAGTTTGACATGCAAACTACAACAAGCAATTGAACCAAAACCAACAAAACCTCGTCAAAGTCAATCAGAAGTCAAAGCCATGTTGATTGTTTTCTTTGACGATCACGGTGTTCTGCACTCGGAATTCATGCCGGAAGGTCAAACCAGGAGAGCTAATTCAACGTAAAAAAACAGATTTATATAAAGGAAATTCTTGTATTTTGCACCACGATAATGCGATAGCCACAGTGATATTGTGTGTTGTGGCTCACAAGGCTCTCATTGCGAACGTTTTTTTGACGAAAAACTCAACAAATACCATCGAGCAGTTTATTGCAATTTATTCCGCGTTCCAAAACACATTCGCATGATGTCAAAAGCTTATAACCTCCAAAAAACACGCTAAATTATGCAAACCCCTAACTAATCGAGCTTCGTAATCCGTATTTAATAATAAACATCCCCTACCTCGCACAGATTTAAAAGTCAATATAGCGGATTAGGGTGCGAAGGGATGCAGGGATTCTATAGTTCAATATGAGTAGAACCTTGAATCATAGCGGTTTGTATCTTTTGTCATTGACATAAAGGTCATCCTAAGACTCTTCTCGTAGTGGACAAACTATAGTTCGTTTATAATAAACTCAAAGTCATGTTTATTACGATTTGTTTGACTTAATAGGATACAGACAAAGCGAATACTTGTTTACAATGTAAATATTTTCTTAGGAATCAAACTGCCACCTCAATTCACAATTGAGTACATCGCTTTTGTGGTCATGAATAATACACATAGAGCAAATACTATTTTCAAAATTAAAACATCTTTTATTCAATAAAATTACAAGGACCACTTTGAATCGTCTTATTACAAGCTAGTGAATCTAGGTGCCGGTTAATCCTTACCCCAGTTCAAGAAGAATCTGGCAAGAAACTCGTCTGGTCTTAACACTTTTTTGTTTATAAAATTATTTATTTAGACTACAATTGGGTCCGTTCATGATACTTACTTACTTACTCCATTAGCGCAGGGACCCAAAATGAGTCTTGGCCTCCAAAACGAGAACTCTCCACCTTCTCCGGTCCTTTGCAATCTCCTGCCAGTTATCAGCTGCAAGCTCACGCAGATCAGCTTCGACTCCATCGCTCCAATGGTATTTGGGACCACCAACCGGGCGACGAACAAGTGCTTGGCCCAAGTATGCTCTCTTGACGCTACTATCTTCACCCTTTCGTTGAATATGGCTGAGCCAACGGAGTCGGTTAGATTTATATTCTCCTATAATGTTTGTCTCGGCAACGAGGTCTTCAGTTTCAACGTTTTTTCGAACCCTCCAGCTGCCATCATCCCTCTTCACAGGTGCGAGGATTTTTCGGAGAATTTTTCTCTCTGCTACTAAAGCAAGCTTTTCCTCCTTTAAGGTCAGTGTCAAAGCTTCAGAACCATACAGAAGAATTGGTCTTATAACTGTTTTATATATGCGAATTTTGGTTCTTCTGCTAAGAAGCTTGGATACTAGTACCTTGTGCAGAGCAGCACTACATCGTAAGGAGTTCTGGATACGCATTTGAATTTCCTCTTCACATGTATTTGCGTCAGTTATAGTACCAGTATAGTGCCAGGTATTTAAATTTGGCAACTCCCTTAAACGTAATATTACCAACTTGTACATTTTGACACTTTGTACGAGGATTTCTGAACCACTTTATGTGGAGATACTCGGATTTTTCGTGACTGACCCTGAGTCCTACCTTTTCCGCCTCCACTTCTAGAACTGCAGCGGCTTCTATGACTTCTTCGCGACTTTCCCCTAACAAAGCTAAGTCATCTGCGTATCCAATTACCCTGTGCCGTTCATTTAGCACCAGTCCTAACTCCAGTGCGAGCACTTTTCTGAGTTCAAATTCCAGAACCAAGTTGAAAAGCATTGGTGAGAGGGCATCGCCCTGTTTAAGCCCAGTAATCACCGCGAAGTCTTCAGTTAGTTCACCTTCTACTTTCACCCGCATCTTGCTCTCACCAGTGGCCATAACTATCATATCAACGAGCTTTACTGGGATTTGGAATTTCTAAGAATGGTGTACAAGGCCTATACTGTCGTACGCTTTTTTAAAATCAATAAAGAGCGAATAGATACTCTGAGCGTATGCCCATTTTTTCTCTATAAGTTGTTTTAGGAGGAAAATCTGGTCTACAGTACTACGGTTTCGACGGAACCCACACTGATAATCATTAAGGATTTGTTCCGCATATGGTTCCATCCGATCCAAAAGCACATAATGATAGGACCTTATACGCTGTGGGTAGTAGAGCTATTCCTCGATAATCTGTGCACCTCTTTTTAGACCCCTTTTTGTGAACAGGACATATTATTCCGGTATTCCATTCCATCGGTTGCCTTTCTATTCTCCATATGTTAAGTAGAAGCTCGTTTAATTTGGACTGGACCACCCCACCACTGTACTTCCATAATTCAGATGGTATGCCGTCAATACCTGAGGCTTTGTTATTTTTAAGCCTCATAATAGCCCTCTGAACTTCTTCGAAAGTAGGTGGTTCCACCTCGTCGGTATTAACTTCTTGTGTACTCAATAAGGCTGCTTTGGGGGATGGGCAGTTTAGCAGATTATGGAAGTAGTCACGCCACATGAACTTCATTTCGGCTATGTCGGTCACAAGATTCCCCGTTTCATTCTCCAATATTTGGGTTGTAGGTTGGTAACCTTTTTTTTTTCATTTTACATTTACAATAAACGTTCATGATACAAAAAATACAAAAATAAATCAAACTTAAATATAAGTAGGTACAACAATCCACACAAGATACTAGCTACTGCCCGCGGCTTCGTACGCGTGGTACCTAAATAAAAAGTAACATACGTCCGTCTCCCAAGTCTCATGTATACCATACCAAAATCAAAATATACCAAAATTTATCAAAATCAGTTCAGCGGTTTAGGCATGAAAACGTAACAAACAGACAGAGTAACTTTCAGAGTATCTATACTAATAACATTTATAATATTAGTATAGATACTTATATTAAAAATGTGTATAGATCATCAAACATGGCTCAGCACCCGCATCTGACTGTAAAGTCGTTTTCGCTGAATTATATAACACTTTCTCGATTTCTACGTGGAACTAATCCCAGATGAGTGCTGCTTGGATACTGATGATGGAGACGACTGCGATCTGCGATATTCTTCGAATTATTAAGGGATTAGTCCCCTTGCTGACTAACCGACGAACTAGCAGTAGAAAAGTAAAACTTGAAACAAGTCCGGCTCGGTGCCAGCCGTTATAGACCTGTAACCGACACCGCATGTAACTGATTCGTCTTTCCTGCGGGTCCTGTTGGTAAGGTCGAGAGCTTACATTAAAGCTTACCTAAGTGCACGAAAGGAGCCTCTGAGGGGCACTTTAATCCTTTCACCACACTGGTTAGGAATAACTAGTGACACGATAAGAAGAAGAAGTGTAGATACACACTTAAATAATATAATAAACTAGCGACCCACCCCGGCTTCGCACGGGTGCAATGCTTATACTAAATATACTACTGAATGTCTAATGTGATTTGAAACCTCTAAAATTATTAGTGATTCTGTACTATATTATGCATGTTTTATAGATATAAACCTTCCTCTTGAATCACTCTACCTATTAAAAGAAATTGCCTTAAAATCAGTTGCGTAGTTTTAAAGATCTAAGCATACATAGGGACAGACAGACAGCGGGAAGTGACTTTGTTTTATACTATGTAGTGATAGTTTTAGCGTATGAATTAATTAGAGCCGACATCCAGTACCTTTGAAGACTGTCATGCTGTCCAGCCAAGACCCTAAGGAGTCTGTAAATGTTTATATGTTTAGAAAAATAATAATAATCATAGTATTAATACTACAAATAACGATAAACTCGCTGTTCCTACAGTTAAGTTCGCTAATGTGAATAAAACTTTTAAAGAGCAATGTGTACGCTTTTGTAACAAGGTCCAAAGCGACGTGTTAGATTTGCCGATCGGCAAATTTTAAGACGTAATAAAACAGAAACTGTCTATTAAAACATATTATAAAATATCAGACCATTTAGATGACAATAAAGCTAGGGATGAATTTGCTCCAAATCGACTCGGCATCCGTAACAAAATTGGCAAGGATTATACGTACTACACTAATATGACGTCTATTAAATGCAGTTTACTGGATTCCCGCGGCGGGACAAATGTTTGCATGATCTGCAAGTATTTATCACGGGTCTGAGTGTTTCTATGTATAAGATGAATATATTTACAAAAAAAGTATATTTTTATTTATAAATAAATAATCTCGGACATTTCACACAGCATCATCTGGCCCCAAAGTAAACAGAGCTTGTGTCATGGGTACATGACTGATAGAATACTTATATACTTTTTTTTTGTAAATACATACATATTATACATAGAAAAATCCAGACCCGAGACAAATACTTGCAGATCATACAAACATTTGACCCGCGCCGGGAATCGAACCCGCAACCTTCTGCATCTCAGCCAGACCTTAACCCACTGCGTCAAAGAGGTTGATATATAAGTAGTAAATCAGTCATGTGGTACCCATAACACAAACTCTGCTTACTTTGAGGCCAGATGGTGTTGTGTGGAATGTCCGGCATTATTATAATTATTATTATTGTCATAATTTAGTATGTTTGATTTATATTGACAGCAAATAGTATAAACAAACACCTGGTATTTCTGTACTAACAATTTTTGATGTATTTAAAAGTAAGTATTCAATCAGGCATTTCATTCCCATAGTACAAGCTATTATGGGGCTAGATGGTTATGAGTAAAATGTCTACAAATATTAATACATTTTAATGAAAAAGGAGAACGTCGTGAGAAAACCGCCATGACTTAAAAAAATCGAAGACATGTGCCAAGTACAAGTAAGAAGCCTCTGAGGCGCAATTTAATCCTTTCACCACCCAGGTTAGAAGTAACATTTCACGTCTTAACGTTTCATCGCCTGGTAGAAACATAGCGTGACCCAAGAGCTGGCTCCTATCTGGCCCAGCGTATTAGCATTGCCATTCAACGTGGCAATGCCGGATATGCCGGATCCGGATCTGGATCAGTTTAGATATTTAATGATCATTTTAATAGGTCCTTAGATAGCTCTCCTGTATTTCATTTTTAATTAACTTCAAAAAAAGGAGGAGGTTCTCAATTCGTCGGAATCTTTTTTTTTTATGTAGGTATGTTCACCGATTACTCAAAGACGCTTGAACCGATGTGGAAAATTATTTTTTTGTTTCAAAGGGTATACTTCCCAGGTTGTTGCATTTAAATGTCATGGAAAGTGGTTTTAAAATATATCAAAAAAATATATATATATTTATGATATTTTTTATATACCTACATGAAGTTGGTTTTCTTTTTAGATTTTAAAACATAATTATTGTAAATTATTTCATACATATCTGTAATTAATTTATTACTGTAAAAAAATATTATATGCCTAACCATAATAATACAAAACATTAAACTACCCATTACCACTTTTCACAATAAAAGATAATGTTGCCATACCAAAAAATATACTCGAAAATTGCCATAGACCCCATATTATAGGGATTTGGCGGGTGATTTAGCATTATTCTACACCATTTGCAATAAAACTGTATTGCGGATCAGGGAGTTAATTTGCTGGCAACAGACATGTGGGGGCACAGTTTAGGGTCGTGGGTTCGATTCCCGGGTGTATATCCGGGTGTTATTGGTCAGTGGTGGTCATTTGTATGGACGCTGATGTATAGGGTGATTCGATGGGTTATTGATGATGAACGGTCGGCGGTAGAATTGATTTTGGGCTAATTTTAAGACGGAGTCGAAGTGATTGATGGTATAAATATACCTAAAGATATCTGCAGTTTGGTACACTGGATCTGTTTTAGTATGGTTATTTTTAAAACCTGTAATGACACACCATGTGATCAGAATGCATGACCTCATGTTGCTCTATCCTCAGACAGTTAAACGACACGTTTGAAATGTATAAACTCTCTTGTTTTAGTTTTTCGTAGTTAAGGTAGTTTAAGATGGATCATGTAAAAAAGCGCTAGGACCAGGACTAGTTTCTTGCCTGTTCTTCTCGGGCATGGGTTACGAGGAATTGGCACCTAAATTCACCTAGTATGTAAGACGTTCTAAAGTGATCCTTGTGATTGTATTGAGTAAAATATCTTTTGACTTTGACATACACATAAATAAAATAAAATAGCCATTATCTTAATACTTTATATTACAGTTTAATAACATTTACTTCCAATTAAATAACTTCATGCTAATAATAAACATTATGCTTAGGTTAACATATATAACAGTAGTCGCCTCTCTGGCGTAGGTCTCCCCTATATCTTTCCATAGACCTCTATCTTTCGCTCGTCTAATCTAGTCTGGTCTACTATTTTTCCTGAATATAATATTCCCATCGTTTTTTCGGGCGTCCTCTATTTCTTTTCTAATCTCGTGGTATCCATTCCGCAATTTTCGTCCATTTTGCGTTTTCCACCCTACAAATAAGTCCAGCCTAGTTCCACTTCAATGATCTGATTCTATCAGATGAATGTTAATCTATGTATGGGACACATACACAATAATAAATTAATAATAACATTTATTTAGTACAAACTCACGAATGTTTCATAATTCATTTATTGTGGAACATAGGTATATTACACGTTTTATTAATTGCTAAGTTCGCTATGTTACCATTTGGTAAATGGTGTACAATATTTTCTTACAATGTTTTCTAACATTTATATAAAAAAATTAGGTAACATAATAATAATTCAATATAAACGTCACTTAGGAATATTAATTAATTCAATTTATGTCATTTTATTAATTCAGATACGTTATAAACACATTTAGCTTGTAACCAGGTCTTGAGTTCCTTAATAAATTTATTTAAATTGTTTTGAAAGTTAAATACTTTTAATTATGACTATGGTAGAGAATCATCATCAATATCTTTTATTTGATGTGGTTAGCTCCAAACATACATTTAAATAAATAAATAATCTCGGACATTTCACACAACATCATTTTGGCCCCAAAGTAATCAGATCTTGTGTTATGGGTACCACATGACTGATATACTTCTTGTTTTTTTTGCAAACACAAACATATTATACATAGAAACACCCAGGCCCGAGACAAATACTTGCAGTTCATACAAACAAATACATTTATCCCGCGGCGGGAATCTAACCCGCAACCTTCTGCGTCTCAGCCAGACCTTAGCCCACTGCACCACAGAGGTATTTGTGTGCTGATTATAGATGTTTGTTCTGTATCTGGGTGTTATAAAGTATCTTATGGATGTATTGAAATGTATATACGTTTTATATCAGTTGTCGATCATAATACAATCTATGCTTAGTTGGTGCTAGATGGTTTTGTGTGAAATTGTCCACCTATATCTATTATATTTATTATTATTAAAACTATGATATAAGTGGTGTATTTAAACAATAAGGGTCTATCCTAATCAAATATTAGCTAATGTGACTTTAGAATCGGCTACCTACCTATTCACGACCACCTTTATAAGAGCGTTCTAAACGCTTCTATAACACATGCTGAGTGACGACCGATTTGCTGTGAATTTTCTTAGTTGTTAGTTCTTAAGTACTTTTATGATAACATTTGACACGAAATAAACTTTTCTTTATTTCTTTCTGTTTATTATTTAATACATTAAGATACACTCGTACATGTATGATACTATGTAGCCGCCGGGCACAGAAAAAACATGTATTCATCACACAAATGTTTGACCTGGGGGGAATCGATCCCACAACCTACGGAGCAGATAGCAGAGTTACTACCAACTGAACTGTTAAATCGTAACAATATAAAACCATAATAAACAGTTTTGTCTGCTATTCACGCGCACACAATCGTTTAGTTAGAAGTTCGATTGCGCCTCGGCTCCTTCGCAAATTGATATTTATCGCGCGCACGCTCTTAGAATCCACATATAACAGGGTTCTACCCGCAACTTTGCGTAGATAATTTTATTTCAGATTCTTATTTATATATATGCCAAGTTTCATTCAAATCGGTGAAGCTATAATTGCGTGATTTAAATTTATAATAATACCAGCTGACCCGGCCACACGTTGTGGGTTTAGATGTTGAAGGTAATTTACGCTACCATCTGAAACTTTTGGAACTTATTATAGGAAAAAAATAATTTGTAATAAAAAATATTAAGGTCAATAATCAAGATAAAAGATATCTTATACTTTAAGTTACACCAAATTACATACAGTAAGTAAAATTTCATAAAAATGATTAGGATAAACTCCTTAATAATTTTTATGAAATTTGACTCGTACAAAAATCGTGACGCGAGATATTTTTTTTTGTTTATAAGGATATAAATATGCTATTCCAACAGACTACATCCGTACCAAATATCATCCAAATTCGTTCAGATGATACGGCGGGATTAAACCAGAAACAAATATATGAACATACAAACGTATAAACTCTCTTGTATTTGTATTTCGTAGTTAAGGTAGTTATAAGATGGATCATATAAAAAAGCGCTAGGACCAAGACGAGTTTCTTGCCAATTCTTCTCGAGCTTGGGTTAGGATGAATTGGCACCTAAATTCACCTAGTATGTAAGACGTTTCAAAGTGATCCTTGTGATTGTATTGAATAAATCATCTTTTGACTTTGACTTTGACTTTGAAACATCTGTACAAACTTTTGCATATCTAATATTCGTAGAACTTTGAGGATTGCAATAGCATGCTTAAATTCTTAGGTAGGGCTAGTTTGGTCTGACGAGTTTCTTGACTAGTTCTCCCGAAACTTGGCTCAAGAGGAATTGGCACCTAAATTCACCTTGTGTGAATTACAAATTTCAAAGTGGTCCTAGTAATTAAATTAAATTCATTTATTGATTCAGACAACATAAAGATCCATAGATTATAGTAACAAATGTCACACAATTTAGGATAATCAAAAATTCAATTACTATATTAACCATGAAAATAGAATTAATTTAAATCATTTATTTGTATGTGTAAAATTTTACAGAGATTAACAACCCTTTTTGGGTCCGTGATCACTCATGCCCGAGAGTAGGCTAGTGTCTTATTAATAAATATTGCTGAACAATTCGCCCAGAACCATCTAGCCCTAAACTAAGCAAATCTATGGGAAGCAGATGATTTATAGAATACTTATATAGTCGTAAATATATACTTATGATACTTTATAACACCCACACACAAAACAAACATCTATCATCATCACACAAATGATATCGTGCACAAATTTTTGGCTTGGGAAGGAAGTGTGGTCGTATCTCTATACTATTGTTGGGTTTATGATGAATTAGGTTCTTCCTAGTTGTCAAACTATTTACTTCAACTTCATAACTAGCCAATACGTTGGCTAGAGTGTAGAAGTCAACGCGCAAGGCGAGCGAGCAAAGCGAGCGTGGTACGGCAGCGGCCGCCAAAGCGCTCTAAAAATTTAGATTATTCTGTTTGCTAGTAGCCAGTTTATAGACAGACAAAACTAACGTTCCGTAAATTCTATTGTTACCTATAAGCTACATAAAACTTGTATAAACAACATACGAGAGTACAATTTTCACACAAAACGGGGTGTTTCTTCAAGACGCGGCTAGCGGCTACTGTGAGCTATTTGTACTAGCTGTTAGCGCTTGCATGGCTGTTTAGGCAGTTCCAAGTTACAAGCTGATAGCGATTTTGACAGACTTGGTTTAGGAGGAATTGACACCTAAACTCACGTAGCTTCTATGATTCAAAGTGGTTCTTGTGATTGATTTTGACTTCAATGTTTGTCTTTAGACCAAAGTTTTAGCGCATTCTCTTCAAACTAGCCATTAGCCCGCTGTGCTCGTTGTATATTTTTTTAATAATGATAAATTAATCAAACAATATCGGCATTTAGATTGACAAAACTACGTAAGGTAAATATTCCGTATGTTAAAATGCACAAAATTTTGACAAATTAAAATGTAAGTTTACTGTGCACAGTAGTCGTTACTTGTAATCGAGCTATAAATCGCGTCCGCTTCCGTTCCCGCGACCGCGTGTCCCTCGCCCCATTCCTCTACCACACGATACACAAACACCGCTAACTGACGCCTCACGCGGATCGTGTACCAACCGTGTAAATTGGACGTTTTCTAAACTGTGAGGCTGCGTGAAATTTTGTGAAATACACGATTTTTTGTTATTTCGAAAAATAATGTTTGTTTTGCAGACGGTACTTAGATCTGCTAGAAACGAAAGCTTAAAATCACAGAGCAAAAAGTTTTTAAACGTAATATTAGTAGAATTCGCCCGTGACTTCACTCGCTTAATGTTTTTACCACCACAGAAATATCATGCTCACGACTGGTATCCACAGGCCTGGTAGTCACGGAAAATATCATGAGGAAACTGGCATGTGGGAGATCCTGAAAAATTAAAAGGCGTTTTAATCCTTTCACCACAAGGAAGACATGACAAGAAGAGGAAATACTTTTTTTTAGGATTCATTAGTACACGACTGTGGCAACCAACAACTTGACGATTTTTAGAAGACAAACAAAAGTGCTTGTATATTTTTAGGTGAAAAGTATTTAGTGAAATAGCATTTGCTGGTTTATTTTGCGGGTTTAGTTTAAAACTATCCTATTTCGTGCCATGGCGTGATTTCCTGAAAATAAAAACCTCTTTCCTCGGAACATAAAAACTTTAAGCCAAACTTTTTACTACAAAACTTAAACGTGACAGAAACAAACGAAAAGCTCGCATACGCGAAACGAGTTAAGAATTCATGAGTGCGAGCGGGAGGCTACTACGCGATAGAACGGTACGGGTATATTCATTTGGAGCTGTCGCAGTCAGCTTCCATTATTTATTATTTGTCCGTGCGGTTGCTTTTGTTGGTGTTGAGTTTTTGTTTACTTTTAGGTTCTCTGATTGTAGCAAAAAGAAGTGGGCTTGTACGTACCGGTTTTCGAATTTATTGGCACGTTATTTTGTCTCATAGTTTGTGTCCCTTTGATATTGCAGACCATTTTCGGCCCCCAGATTACATACAACTAGTAATAGGCGGGTATTATAATAATAATAAATAAATATTGCTTTGGCACACAACACAACAAACACCTATGTTCTTTAAACATATGTTTATTTTGGGAGGGACTCGAACCCTCAACCTACAGCGCAGAAGGCAGAGCTACTATCAACTGCGCTGACAGCCCAATCGTTGCTGTTAATCACACTTTTTAGGGTTCGGAAATCCACATGAAACTCTTATAGTTTCGTAATGTCCGTCTATCTGTCTGTCTGTCCACCCCTAATCCAAGCTTTCACACACTATTAGATGTATCGTGATAATATTTTGCACAGTAATAATTATTTAGTGCCCATTATAAAGTTATACAATAAAAATGATGAAATAATTACGTTTTAAAAACTAAAAAGAAAACCGACCTATTGAAGGAAATTTAATTCCATCAAAATTCATCCGAATTGAGAATCTCATTGATTTGAAGTCGGTTTTGATTTAAAGCTCTTTATTACTTTATCAATTTTTAAATTCGTAAACATCACAAAAATATAAAATACGGAACTACTCGGATGACATATTTTTTCCAGATATTTTGAACTACTGAACCAATTTTGATGTAATTTCTATGGGACCAATCGAACCAATCGAAGTGCTCTTTTTTATGTGAAAGGAAATTATATACCCTCTCTCATAAAAAAGAGTATTTCAAATTGGTTCATTAATATCGGAGTTATGAGGTATCAAACATTACCTTCTTTTTCTGAATACGGTTAAAAAGTAATATTTAACATTTTCATTCTATTATGTTATTAATATACAACGTAATATATTAAAACATTTAAACTTGAGCTCCCAGTTTTATTGACTTTTTACAGAATCGAAACGTATCGATTTCTTTTTTAACCGACTTTATCAAAAAAGAGGAGGTCAATTCGTCGGAATCTTTTTTTTATGTATGTTCACCGATTACTCGAAAACGGCTGAACCGATTTGAAAAATTCTTTTTTTGTTTGAAAGGGTTCTTTTTTTGGAAAATTCTTTTTTTGTTTAAATACTTCACACGTGGTCCCATATAAATTTTATCAAAATCAATCGAGCAGAAAAATCAACGTAAATCTAAAAATTGTATACATCGATGATGTTTTCATGTACTTCGATACCTCGCGGTCTCATTGGAGCAGTGCGTTTATTTGGCCTACCCATATTATATATATATATATATATATGTAATCGAGTGATCGGTGAACATAAATAATAAATATAAAAAAAAATAAAAAAAAAAGCCTTTTATTTCGTGCAAATTTTACAGTTTTCGATAAGTACTAGAGTAAATAGTATTTATGTCTACCTATTTTTTTATTTTATTATTATTTTGTAAAATGATCGATTGTGTAATTGTTTTTTCTTTTTGTATAACAGTGATTTATTTTAAATTTTGTGGTTAAGTAGCTACTAATAAACTCTTTATTCTGTTATTGCGCGAACCCCTGTGCAGGTGAAGGCCTCCTCCAAAGATAGCCTGACAGACGGTGAACATACATAAAAAAAAAAGATTCCGACGAATTGAGAACCTCCTCCTTTTTGATAAAGTCGATTAAAAATGGTTTTCGTTCCTTACATGTAAAGTGAGTTTTTATTGTATCTGACTACACCACCATGTGTGAGCGTTGGTTTGGTTTGGTTAGTTTTTTATAAGTTTTTCGATCCAAATAATCATTAGTTAATATTCAGCTAGTATGAAGTATGAAGTATTAAATATACCTAAATATTTGTCAAATTAATGTAATACATACTTTTCAATAGTTATACCTATTTTCGTCTGTGTATGGGCGAAAGGCGCGGAATGTTCTACGGGTTTCTGAATTCTTACGATTATGTAATCAATGTCCGTCGGTTACGCGGTTCCGAAATCTATAATATTAAAGATAAATCTGTGAAGCTTTAACATATACTGTACATATTATGTACCAAAACTTATTTCTTAAGTTTCACTCGCCTTGTGTAACACGCAGTAACGCCAAGTAACTCCCCTACCTTATTCAAAGATCCGTCA
Source organism: Lampropteryx suffumata (assembly GCA_948098915.1). Classification (NCBI taxonomy): domain Eukaryota; kingdom Metazoa; phylum Arthropoda; class Insecta; order Lepidoptera; family Geometridae; genus Lampropteryx; species Lampropteryx suffumata. Next base: position 12,500,747 of record OX402568.1, on the reverse strand, counting down.
AACTGCAGTAAAGAGTAATAAATAACAATACTCCCGACACGTTAGCCGGATGATTCGAATCAATAGATCAAACGTTGGGTTTGATGTCCGGCTTCTTAGCAATTTTGTCCGGCTAAATCTCTTAAAATATCACATAATTACTACCAAAGTTATACATATTATATAATCTAGCATTAGAACGGCCTTTGCATTACCTACTTACAAATAATATTGATTGTGAAGGAAAATTTTAAAAGAAAATAATGAGAGTGTTTTTTTTTTTTTGTTTTGCTCTTCAAAGATGGCGATGAACTGGTTTGGACCTGACCACTAATCATTAATCTAACTGAATTCAGAAGTTTTTACTGTGCGTGGTATGTCACACGCTAGGTCAACCTATTTATATTTGCCAACATTTGTGGCGCAGTGAGCCAAGGTCCGCCTGAGACGCAGAAGGTTGCTGGTTCGGTTCCCGCCGCGTGACAAATGTTTGTATGATCTGCAAGTATTTGTATAATATTTATGTATTTAAATAAAAAAGGTATATAAGTTGTATATCAGTCATGTGATACCCATAACACAGGCTCTGCTTATTTAAGAGCCAGATGATGTTGTGTGAAATATACGGCATTATTTATTTATTTATTATATATCAAAAAAGTGCCACTACAAGTTTTGTGGGTGGAATATCAGGCTTTTAGCGATAAAGTTGCCTATAGGAGATTATTGTTTCTAACTAGCTTCTGACCGCTGCTTCGCACGCGTGTTACTTATATAATATATAAGCAAGGACGTCCTCAAGATATAATCCGTAAACGTAACGTAACGAGCAGACTGAGACACTTCTAAATTTATAAAGTTAGTTTGAAAACTATTTTGTAATTTTCTTAAGGCAAATGCTATTAAATAAATAAATAATGCAGACATTTAACACAGTGTTATCTAGCCCTAAAGTAAGCAGAGTTTGTGTTATGGGTAACACATGACTGATATACCTACTACATAGATTCATATTTTTTTTGTAAATACATACATATCATACATAGCAAAATACCCAGACCAGAGACAAATACTTGCAGAACATACAAACATTAGTCTCGTGGCGGGAATAGAACCCGCAAGCTTTTGCGTCTCAGGGAGCCAACTGCGCTACAGCGGTCGTTAATTCTATTCTATCATATCTAACATTATAAAAAAAGGTAACCTTATTTTCCGGCTATTTATTATAGTAGTTGTTACATCCTTATGCCCACAGGGGTGTCTGACTGCTCGATCCGAAACGGATCAACGGGGTCCGCTGACAAATGATACCGATCTTCGGATGATCCGAGGTGATAGCTAGTAATCTTAGTTGATAGCCGGCGATTTTCTTAGGGCGGTGATCGATGGTGTGAATCAATCTTTAGATCATTTTGAAGGTTTATAATAGTTTCATTATATGAATCGCTAAAAGGAGGCAAATCCTTTGGAGGAAATATTTGATGTAGATTTATGTATCTGCAGTTTTATCATTTGCAGATTAAAAATACTGCAAATAAAATATTATAATAAATAAATTTTATGCGTAATTGGTATAGTATTACGAATACCAGATTACTGATATTATTGATATATATACATACTAGCAACCCGCCCCGGCTTCGCACGGGTGTTTATTTACGACATCACATTAGAAACCTCTAAAATGATCAGTGTATCTCTGCTATATTATGCATGCATACATATTAACCTTCCTCTTGAATCAATCTATCTATTAAAAAAACCGCATCAAAATCCGTTGCGTAGTTTTAAATATCTAAGCATACATAGGGACAGACAGACAGCGGGAAGTGACTTTGTTTTATACTACGTAATGATGATGCTACTCTATAACATCCAGACAACGAACAAACACTTATACTCATCACGTGTTTGTTCTGGAAGGAAATCGAACCCCTAACCTATGACATTCTTCATGTTTTTGAAGGAACAATAGAAATAATGTCTTAATTAATATTAATATCAGTCGGGCATTCTTGGCAGATTGGTCGTGGTTATGAGTGTGTTCTAATGAATGGCAGCTCTTGCTTCTCCATTCGGCTCTATTGGAGGCATTGTGGGAGCAGTCGGTCATCGTGGATTTGGTGAGAGATTTTATCAGATCTCCCCATCTGGTCGGAGAGCGGTCACGGGATCTCTTGCCCCCCATTCTGTCTTGGACAACAAGACGCTAGACAAGACATGACTATATTTATAATATTAATAATAAATAAATTAATAAATTAAGAGGTAGATACATTGCGTGACCCAAGAGCTGGCTCTTATCTGGCTAAGCGTATTAGCATTGCCATTCAACGTGGCAATGCCGCCAGTGTCATGGGAACGCCCTTTGGCAGTGATCTGGATCAGTTGAACTGTCTATATGTAGATCGTTTTAAACAGTCCATAGATAGCTTAACTGTTACACATGTATTTTATATTATTCTGTATATTTCTGTAAATAAATAAATTAAGAGGTAGAAAATAAAAACAATTTGATTAAAAATACGTTTTCGGTGTAAGTAATCTATCAGAGATCTGGTTTCCATAATTACAGTTATGCGTAATTTCGGGCTAGATGGTGCTGTGTGTGGACTTCCACAAACATATTAAGTACATTAATTTGCCGTAAATAATATATTTGATTATGACACAGATAATTAAAATTAATAAACAAATATTAAAGTTGACTTTCCTCCATCAGGTGTGGTTCCAGAACCGCCGTGCCAAGTGGAAGAAGCGTAAGAAGAGCACCAATGTATTCCGTTCTCCCGGAGCACTGCTGCCGTCTCATGGTCTACCGCCATTCGGTGGAGATGTCTGCAGCCCCGGCGTCTTCGGAGACAGACCCTGGTCTATGCCCGCTGGTGAGCACAGAAGTTTTGTAGTCATTATTATTATAGCGTCTTGCCCACGGACGGGTGAAATTTAGAGTAGAAAAAAAGAAAAAAAAAACATTCATTCTTCCAACACTATGAATGACAATACAATAGTTATACAAAAAAATTAAACACTAACAATTAAAACTAAAACAAAGAAGATAATTACGTTTTAAAAACTAAAAAAACAAACGACTTCATAGAATATAAAAAAAAAAGATCGAAATCGGTTGGTGTGATATTGAGTTATTCGTCCATTTGTCGCGCACATACTCAATGCAAATTAAGGACTTATATGGTTTTCTCATGGATGCCATTGTCAGAACTGGACCAAATTGTAATGGGACTACACGGGAAGCACCAGCTTTTAAATAAAAAAAGGTAACAAACATAACAAAAAATACAGCCATATTGAGAGCCTCCTCCTTTTTTGAAGTCGGTTAAAAAACAAATGAGTGAGGACTGATTGGTGATGAAATGGCCCACAGCTCAGCATAATGCTACTGCATGTTGGCATGCTGCAGCGCTGTTCTTCCGCTGAGGCCAATGTTGACTTCACAGACATCCTGAACATAGTTTGCTCAACATATCATAGGTTATACATTATATAGTACGCACTAGTTATTTGCACAAGACGTACCTAAACCTGAAGTTCCTAAACTACACTAACATATAAATACACGACTATTAATGAACATTAAATATTAATTGTATATTATTAGACGACCTCTGTAGCACAGTGGGCTAAGGTCCGGCTGAGACGCAGAAGGTTGCGGGTTCGATTCCCACCGCGGGACAAATATTTGATTGATTGTATGATCTGCAAGTATTTGTCTCAGGTCTGGGTGTTTCTATGTATAATATGTATGTATTTACAAAAAAAAAAGTATGTAAGTAGTATATCAGTCCCATAACACAAGCTCTGCTTACTTTGGGGCCAGATGATGCTGCGTGAAATGTCCAGGATTATTTATTTATTTATTTATTGTGTATATTTCAGTTTTAAATAAACAATAATCACTTTGAAACGTCTTACATACTATGTGAATTTAGGTGCCGATTCCTCGTAACCCAAGCCCGAGAAGAACTGGCAAGAAACTCGTCCTGGTGCTAGCGCTTTTTTATATGATCCATCTTATTACTAACTTAACTACGAAAAACTAATACAAGATTACAGAAGTTACTGCAGCCCGCGGCTTTGCCCGCGTAATGCATAAGTAAAGAGCTATATTTAGCTAAATTAAACAGCATCAAAAATAGAGTAATAACTTTAGCGTAAAACGTGGTTCAAGTCTATACAGTTACAGAGTTAATACATTTAGGTATTTATCAGGGCCAAGGGTTTTCTAATTACTTCAGATATTTCAGAATTCCATATAATATCTTTACATACATTTATGTGTCTGGTAGATACACTGCGTGACCTAAGAACTGGCTTCTATCTGGCTCAGCGTATTACCATTGCCATTTAACGTGGCAATACCGCCAGTGTCTTGGGAACGCTGCCCTCTGGCTGTGATCTAGATCAGTTGAGCTATCTATAGATCGTTTTAAACGGTCCTTAGATAGTTCAACTGTTTCACATATATTTTATATTATTTTGTACATTTCTGTTAATAAATGTATATATAAATCATTACATACTATATTAAAATATTCAGACTGACTGGCCTGTCAGGTAGTGCTCAGCAAAAAATAAAAAAAATATAAATCATTATTTATTTATTCAATAAAATCACAAGGACCACTTTGAATCGTCTTCTTACATGCTAGTGAATCTAGGTGCCGGTTCCTTCTATCCCCAGTTCAAGAAGAATCCGGCAAGAAACTTGTCTGGCTTCTGTGCTTTAGGTTGGATTCGATTCCTTTCCAGGATAAACATTTTTGTGTGATTAACATAGGTGTTTGTTCTGTGTCTGGGTGTTATATAGTATCATAAGTATGTATAACTATATAAAGTATTATAATAGTCATCTGGTCACCATAATACAAACTATGCTCACTTAGGGGCTAGATGAATTTGTGTGCATCCACTTATTTATTAGTTGGATAAGGATTAATATACGAGTGACATCATCCTACGATTCTACCCGGGCTTTCATTAAATAGTTTGAACAATAATTACGTTTTAAAAACTAAAAAGAAACCGACTTCATTGAATGAAATTTTAGCCATTTTTAGTGGAAAGTAGATGTATTTTGTATATTATAATAGGGGTAGGACGCTCCAATGAGACAGCGAGGTATGAAAATACATGAAAACATCATCGATGTATACAAGTTTTAGATTTTCGTTTATTTTTCAGCTCGACCGATTTTGATAAAATTTATATGGGACCACCTGTGAAGTATACCCTTTCAAACAAAAAAAGAATTTTCCAAATCGGTTCAGCCGTTTTCGAGTAACTGGTGAAAAAACATAAAAAAAAAAAGATTCCGACGAATTGAGAACCTCCTCCTTTTTGATAAAGTCGGTTAAAAAACAGTTATTGTGATAAGGTTTTTTTGTATCATCGAGAGTTCGCAGAGCACGCCAAATAATACAAATACAATTTTTTTTATAGGCAAATTTTTGATACCTCAGGTTACATTATTGCAACTTTCATAGGATTTTTTTTTGTGAAAATAAATATAGCCCATGTTAATCGCCGATTATTTAGCTTTCTAAATGTGAAAGAGTTTCTTAAATAGGTTTAGTAGTTTATGAGTTTATCTAATACATTTGGAAAACGCGATGGGTTCCTATTTCGACTCTATGAATGTGTAAGGATTTTTTTCCACTCAATCACGCAATAGGATGGATCGATTTGAATGAACTTGTTATAGATATATATTTAAACCTGAAATAATATATAGACTACTTCATTTACATACCACGCCTAGTTACCTAGTGAAGATAGGTAAATAATATAGGTGTTTTTTTTCAAGATATTCACTTTGATCGTCGTCGTCGATCACAGAAGTTATCGTTGTTTGATAACCTCTGTGGCGCAGTGGGCTAAGGTCTGGCTGAGACGCAGAAGGTTACAGGTTCGATTCCCGCCGCGGGGCAAATGTTTAATGATATGCAAATATTTGTCTTGGGTCTGGGTGTTTCTATGTATAATATGTATGTTTTAAAAAAAAAGTATCATAATATGTATATATGACGTATATCAGTCATAACCCCTATGGTACCCATAACACAAGGTCTGCTTACTTTGGGGCCAGATGATGGTGTGTGAAATGTCCGGGATGTATTTTTATTATTTATTTATTATCTGTTATTGACTATGTTAAATCTATGTATCTGAATCCAGGTCTAGGCCAGCTCCAAGGTGGAGTGTCAATGGGTGGTTTCGGCGCGGGTGGGCTTCCCCAGTTGGCAGCAGATCTAAATCCATCTCTACCCATCAGCTCGGTGTCCACTCCACAGTCGTATCAAGGACACTATCCGCTGAACTCACTTGGTAAGACTTTGATGGTTCTTCTCGTGATACTAGTTATTTCGAAACCGTGTGGTAAAAGGATCAAAGCGCGCCTTCGAGGCTCCATTCATGCATGTGTCATTCATCAAGTTTTCTTCACGATGTTTACCTTAGCCGTTTCAGAGTACTGTTTTGAGAGTTTCTGCTAAAAAATATGAAGATAAGTGGACAATCTGTGAAGGAAATAGGTTTAAAAAACGAAAACAAAACTGATTTAACCAATGTACAAGTTATTTGAAGATAGCAGTTGTTCGCTGATGGCGTGTTTAAATTTGGAAAAGGAGAGGTCAAAAATATCTAACATAGAAAACAAATTATTAAATTTAATGGAACGGTTAATAGTCCATTAAAATGTTACATTTTTTAGGCCTTAGTGTGCATTTGTCAGAGGACGCAATTTTATTTTTTTAATGTGTAGGGGGGGTCAGTAGAAGCTTAAGTTCAAGTTTGTGGGGTCGGCACCCTTGTCCCCCGGCCGCCATCTTGGAAAAGGGGGTGCAAAGGGTTTTCGCGCTGTATCTCGTAAACTAGTTACCTTACAGAAAATTTAATCAAACATAAAATGTAGCAAATTAAATTTCCTACAATTTTATTTCTATTACTTTTTATCGTCAAGTGACCAACAAAAAAGTTATAAACAAAAATAAATGAAAATTTTGTTTGTTTGTTCTAGGTTTTACAGCGCTCCAAACTTAAACGGATTCTCGAATGCTCATAGGGATGCAATAAAAACTAAAAATTAGGCTTACTTTTCTATCTATATTTTTTTTATTCATACAATTTATTATGATCTTAACATTCCTATGCTATTATTGAACTATGTTTGACCCTTTTACCCACCACCTATGAGGTATAACATGGGCAAAGTCAAATTTATAAAAATTTAATGCATTTTTTAATGCATTTTTTGTCACTGTCTTAGCAAATCGTTTGTATCGCAGAGTGTCTAGAGTATCGTCTTTATTTCCGCCATATAAAAAGACGAAAAAACGTTCGCCAACAACACTGAGTAACGATGACTCGACTTTCTCACTCATAAATAATTTAGTTCCACTTGCTAACTCTGGATGCTTCTGCAAAATTTTTATAAATTTGACTTTGCCCATGTTATACCTCATAGGTGGTGGGTAAAAGGGTCAAACATAGTTCAATAATAGCATAGGAATGTTAAGATCATAATAAATTGTATGAATAAAAAAAATATAGATAGAAAAGTAAGCCTAATTTTTAGTTTTTATTGCATCCCTATGAGCATTCGAGAATCCGTTTAAGTTTGGAGCGCTGTAAAACCTAGAACAAACAAACAAAATTTTCATTTATTTTTGTTTATAACTTTTTTGTTGGTCACTTGACGATAAAAAGTAATAGAAATAAAATTGTAGGAAATTTAATTTGCTACATTTTATGTTTGATTAAATTTTCTGTAAGGTAACTAGTTTACGAGATACAGCGCGAAAACCCTTTGCACCCCCTTTTCCAAGATGGCGGCCGGGGGACAAGGGTGCCGACCCCACAAACTTGAACTTAAGCTTCTACTGACCCCCCCTACACATTAAAAAAATAAAATTGCGTCCTCTGACAAATGCATACCCAAATGTAACTTTTCAATGGACTATAATAAAAGTGTTTGAGGCGTAATTTGTACGAATTATACTAGGTTGGAATGTGTGGTTCTTTCTAGAATTAAGTCTGGGACATCAAAGCATATTCTTTTATATAATAAAAATCAATTGCAGTTTGTTAGTCTCGATAAAACTCGAGAACGGCAGAACTGATTTAGCTGATTTTAGTGTTGAAATGTTTGTCGTAGTCCAGGGAAGGTTTAAAAATGCCGGGTACAGCTAGTTTACATAATAAATAAGATCAAAAAGGCAATTAACAATTTTATACAAAAACACTTGATCACGTTGAACCCTCCTATTTTTTAATGAAGTTAATGATCCAGGCGTTAAAACTGGAAGTGATGACCTTTAAGCAAAATTTTTGAAAAAGTGTTTATGTATTTCCTCAATTTGATCTATATAAACATTATATTAAGGGTTCAATACTATGGCGTGGATGCCTATTCCAAGATGAATAAGACGAATGAGTTATAACAATATTAATTCATATTGAGAAAGTTCAAAAAATATAAAGTTTTTTAATCTTTCGCGATCAGAACACATTATTATAACACGGGATGACTGACAGTCATCCCGTGACCACGACAGAGTGTAAACCTGTCGAAACGTCGGGTAAAATAGGTAAATAAACGCGATAAATACCCGTTAATATTTCAAAAAATATGCTATGTTTTTGTCAGAATCTAAGCCTCAGTATTCGTATTGACAGGAGACACTATGATGTCATACTGCAACAGCCAGCTCGGTGGACAGCAAGGGGCGCCGTTGGAAGGGTCGCCTACACCCCCTCACATGGGACACTGCACTAACGTCTCACCGAACTCAGGTTAGATTTCGATAATTTAATAATGTAATATATTATGTATTTATATTCAATTGCCGCTAAGCTGTTATTTCGCTCTTTTTATTATTCATGGACACAACTACATAGATCCAGCCCGAAAATCAGCGTTGCCCTACGCCTCATGGGGCAAAATAACAATATGCTGGACTGGTCCTTTTTGACATACCACACCGACCTCCTTACACCTTGTTCCTTGTTACCATAACTTACAGCGCAGTAGGCAGAGTTATTACAGACTGAAATAAGTAGCTAAATTTGCTTAAACTCGGCTCGGCAGCTAGATAGTGCTCTCTGAATTGTCCAGCAGTTTTTTTTTAATATGATAGAGTTCAATAGAGTTCAATATACTCATATTAAACACGTGGGTCTTGTGTTAATCATTATGTCAACGGTAATGGTGGCAATTCGGTTGGTTCATTTCTAAAATTAGGAATTGTCTAAAATATATTTTAGTTAGTCATAGCATTTGTAAAACCTATTTAGTTGGTACCATCTAACTAAATACGGAACGCTTAATTATATTAGAAGTATAATTAGGATAAGTAAGCAGAATACCAAAGTTTCATTTGACAGTCTAAACCTAATTTTAGCTAAAATTAGTTAGGTTGGTGCCAACAGAATTGAGGCCAATATCTTCTCAAACAGACGCAAAAAAACTCAACCTTTAATAATGATTAAGTCCAAACTAAAGAGCGACTAAGTAACCATTAGTGACTTCTGTCACATTCTGTCGTGAATGTGACAGAAGAGATTAAAACAACACGCTACCTAGTTTTTACGAAAGTTACTAATAAAATCCGCAATAACTCAAGAAATTAGTAATATAAGAGTATAAGAGTAATATAATATAAGATGTTTTCGCAAGACGGCCAAAATAATTCATAATAACTGACGTTACGTTTAAATCTGTTCTTCTTCGTTAATGGCGTACTTTGCCAATGTCAAGTGATTATATTGCTTATAGTATGATATCACAAAGTCGTATCTTATCGTTCGTCGTTTGTTACCACTACATAGTATAAAACAAAGTCGCTTTCCGCTGTCTGTCTGTCCCTATGTATGCTTAGATCTTTAAAACTACGCAAGGGATTTTGATGCGGTTTTTTTAATAGATAGAGTGATTCAAGAGGACGGTTTATACGTATAAAACATGCATAAATAGTAGAGAAACACTGATAATTTTAGAGGTTAGTGTATATTGGTTCAACGTATTAGAACTACTGAGCTACAGCAACGCGTGGCCGGGTCAGCTAGTTTTATATAAAAAAATATACGGATTATTGTTGCTCGAGCTACAATAAAACACAAAGCTTTTATTCCAAATATGCACACCCGAGTCAATAACTCTAGCTCTATTTAAATAAAACTACGAAAATAACTTGAGAAAAATATGTAATAAAAGAGCGCAATGTTTGCAAAAAGACCAAAAATAATCCCGTTTAAATAATTTGCCATATATATTCCTTGACATTGACAGATTAAACTATTATTTACAGAAATAATTACAGAAATGTACAAAATAATATTCAATAATATAAAATACACGTGAAACAGTTGAGCTATCTAAGGACCGTTTAAAACGATCTATAGATAGCTCAACTGATCCAGATCACTGCCAGAGGGCAGCGTTCCCAAGATGCTGGCGGCATTACCACGTGAATGTTAGATGATCCAGTTTTTATCTTATATGTTAGGAATTACTCAAAAGTATTCAAAAAAGTTTGTCATGCGGCTAAGTCACTGTTTTTGAGAAAAATAATAGAAAATTCAACAAATAAAATAAAAGCAACTTGGAAATTAATTAATAATGAAACAGGTAAATCAAGGGCTCGCAATATACAGTTCAAATTAAATATAAATGGTACAATTTTGACAAAGGAACAGGATGTTGCGAATGCATTTGATAGTTTTTTCTCAGATATACCAAAAATAGTGACCAAATCGTTAAACTCTTCAGCCTCCAGAGCTTCCGTTCTATTAGAATCTAGTGTTGCAAAATGTAAGAATGAGTTTAGTTTTAGCTACATTAACGAGGCTAGTATTGTAAAAGCATTCAAGTTAATTAATATAAAAAATACAGAAGATCTTTGGGGAATGTCTACAAAGGTGCTGGGTGTCATTATCTTAGATATTGCACCATGTTTAGCTTATATTTTTAATAGATGTATCGACGAGGGAGTTTTTCCCGATCTCATGAAACACAGTAAACTCATTCCTATGTTTAAGTCTGGAAGTGAAAGTGATCTCGCTAATTATAGACCGATATCGATATTACCTGCTTTAAGTAAAATCTTTGAAAAAATAATTCTTAATCAGTTATTATACCACTTTAACGTTAACGGCCTGCTACATAGTAATCAATACGGATTTACTAAAGGTCGATCAACAGCTGATGCAGGTATAGCGCTCTTAAAGCATATATTTGAGGCCTGGGAGAAGTCACAGGATGCAGTTGGGGTATTCTGCGATCTATCTAAGGCCTTTGACTGTGTGAGTCATGCAACCCTAATCACAAAGTTAAAATATTATGGCATTAAAAACCGGGCGATTGACCTCATACAGTCTTATCTATCCAATAGAGTCCAGAAAGTAGACGTGGGTGGTGAGAGGTCTTTGGGATCAATTATTGATATAGGGGTACCTCAGGGATCGATACTAGGCCCTTTTTTATTCCTAGTATACGTTAATGATTTGCCTTTTTTTGTAGAAAATATTTGTGATATAGTTTTATTTGCAGACGATACGTCTTTAATTTTTAAAGTTGATAGAGGTAAAACCAGTATATGCGATAACGTAAATGAATCCTTATCGTTAGTTCTTAACTGGTTCACTGTAAATAATCTTTTGCTTAATTCCAAAAAAACTAAATGTATCAAATTCACTTTGCCAAATGTTATTCATAGCCCGTCCAACATTGAAATAAATGGAGAGGCAATGAATCTTGTAAATTCCACGATCTTCCTAGGTCTTAATATTGATTCAAAACTACAGTGGGGACCACAAATTGAAACGCTTGCTGGTAGGCTTAGTTCCGCTGCATATGCAGTTCGTGCGATACGGTGGCTTACTGATGAAGCTACAGCTAGACTAGTTTATTTCAGTTACTTCCATAGTGTTATGTCATACGGCATCATTCTCTGGGGGAAAGCAGCTGATATTGGTAAAATATTTGTAATACAAAAAAGGGCAATACGTGCCATTTATAAAATGAAACCACGAGAATCTTTGAGAGAAATATTCAAAGAAATTAATATTCTCACAATAGCTTCACAATATATATATGAAAATTTGTTATATACACATAAAAATAGAGATGGGATTCAGCAAAATAGTGACCTTCATAAAATGAACACTAGGAATAAACATAAATTATACATCCCTAGGTTTCGACTAGAAAAAGTTAATAAGTCATTTATGGGGAACACGGTGCGCTTCTATAATAAGCTTCCTGAAAATGCTACTAAACTACCTATTAAGAAATTTAAAGCATACATTAAAGGTAGTCTTTTGAAGAAAGCTTATTATAATATAGATGACTATATTATTGATAAGAATGCATGGCCTCATGTCGCTCTGCCGTCAGACAGTTAACCGACACACTTGCAATGTATAAACTCTCTTGTATTTGTATTTCGTAGTTAAGGTAGTTATAAGATGGATCATATAAAAAAGCGCTAGGACCAAGACGAGTTTCTTGCCAATTCTTCTCGAGCTTGGGTTAGGATGAATTGGCACCTAAATTCACCTAGTATGTAAGACGTTTCAAAGTGATCCTTGTGATTGTATTGAATAAATCATCTTTTGACTTTGACTTTGACTTTGAATGCCAATACTAATACGCTGAGCCAGATAGGAGCCAGCTCTTGGTCATGCAACGTTAGATACGTTACTATAGGTATAGGGATGCCAGACGCCGTGAAATAATTTTGAAAACGCGGTGGGCTCCTGTTCCCTACGGGCCCAGGGTCTCGACTCCAAAAGGCTCAAATATGTAGGCCTTATTACAGATTGACAATTAATGACAAACCATAGTAATATGCCACGCTAGCTAATTATATGTTACTGACTTCCGCCCGCGGATTCACACTCATGGTTTTTACATAAAAGTTACCTGTGTCTTTCTCGAATACAATTTTTTCCTAACCAAAAATCAAAATTCGTTTAGCCGTTTAGTCGTAAAAACGTAACAAACAAACAAATAGAAAGACTGACGGTGTCACTTTCGAATCCATACAAAAAGTAAATACATAAATGATGCCTTACATTTCACACAGCATCATTTTGCCCTAAAGTTAGCAGAGCTTGTATTATCGGTACCACATGACTGATATATGTACTACTTACATACTTATATTTGTAAATACATACATTATAAATCGAAACACCTAGACCCGAGACAAATACTTGCAGATCATACAAACATTTGCGCCGCAGCGAGAATCGAACCCGCAACTTATTGTGTCTCACCCGGGCCTTAGCCCACTACGCCACGGAGGTCGTCTAATATTATAAATGTCTCTTTCTCTCTGTTTGCTACATTTTCAAGGCTAAACGCCTGAACGGATCTTAATGTATTTTGTGCTAATTTGAATCTTGGGGACATAATCAAGTTTTTATGTAAACAGGTTTCACGCGTGCGAAACTGTGGTCTTTGACTTATTGACTAATATTTACTGAATAAATAAAATAAGCAGGTTACCCCACAGGTAATGGCAACGAGCATCCAGAAGAAGAAGTTTGGCGCGGTCACAGCATTGCAGCACTACGTAGGCGCGCATCCGAGCTCTCGGCCGCTATACCTCCGTACTTGCAACTCAACTACGACGCACACAGCCCGGTATACTGACCACGCTATCCTACATACGACTTTAATTAGTTATACAGAAAAATCCAAATCGCTTGATTATATTCATCTTTAACGCTGCGCCAATCGTTAATCAACTTCTTAGGATATATTCGTCAAGGCTGCGCCAGTCGTTTGATCCATTAACTTTTTAGGTTATATATATATCCACCGTTATAAATTCATCCCTAAGGCTGCGCCAGTCGTTTGATGCATTCACTTTTTAGTTATCCCTATCCCTATAGTAGCAAGTCGTTTGATGCATACAATTATTAGGTTATACCTCTTTACATCCATACACCTCTAAGGTTGCGCTGTTCATTTGACGCATAAGATAATTCGGATATTTATTCATCCATAAGGCTGCGCCAGTTGCGTTTAAAACAAATAAAATCGTTTAAAATGTGGTTTCTATCTTGTTGAGTACTTACAATAAAGTTGTGTTTAGATGCGGTAGAATCAAAAAATGGAAGAAAAGAAAATCTTTGATTTTATTCGGCAAGCTTTAACGCATTTTAGCCCTTGTTTTAATTGCTATAAGGCTGTCTCTTCTTTGTATTTTTCCCAGTTTATTACAATTAAGTCAGTTACAAATTCAATGATACTAAATTGTTTATTCTTTGATGTGTGTAGGACATTTCCTATTGTTTGAGAACTGTTTTCTATGAAGAATAGAAAGATACATGACTTTACAATCTTAAACGACGTATCCTTTTAAATTTTACATCGGATAAAACAGTTTTAATAATAATTAAAAATAATAACGAATACATACAATAGGTTTCAATAATTCCTATCTGTAGATATATAAAGTAAAAAAAATTCAGAGCATCAACACAGGTGACAATTTTGCGATAGTTTGAGGACAGTCTCTCAGTGCTAATACGAATATTTTTAAGTAAATAAATAAAAATGTGAGCTGTATTTGAGAAAATAAATGTATACGCGTTCGTACAATAATAAAATAGTTTGTAATAATTCTAAGTATATTTATTGGATAAGTTATTATTAAAATATTAATTAGTAATTATTAATAAGCAGTTGTATTGATGTATTTACGAAATCGTACTCGAATTAATATTAAGTTAAAACATTCCAGAAACTTGTAGAATATCGTCTTATAAAATACATTTAGAGGGCTCATTTTGTTTTTTGAAGTGTTATAGAGCTTAAATTCAGTCCATTTTTGGTGTTTGCATTTATAAAATGTTAAGTGAATCTGTAATTAATAAAAACAATGAAAGTTGTGATAAGTATATAAATGTGCCATCGAGTGAAGTCTTGTTTCTTACGATTCAAGTATCTAAAGGCTATTCTCGAACTTGTCTAGTTTATTAGTAGCTGGTACTAAACTACGTATACGCTATTATTAAATGCATATTTTTGTCGTTGTATGTAAATTTTAGAATAAGATAATTCCAAATGTCGGCCACTCGTTTTACTTTTTTTGTATTAGTTCAAGTGGTTGTGTGTTCCTATTAAGTTGTGAGCTGCAAAAGAACTATTAAAATATTATTGATTCTAGTTTTTTATTACAACATCAAAAAAGTATCTAATGAATATCCAAGATGCAAAAAAATTTTTAATTCAGAAAATTATGGTCACTGTTTATTTTACGGAAGATTTATTTAACTTTTGATAAGTATAATATCTACTCCGCCATCGCCAAATTTTCAAATTTTATTTAGAAATTTGTTTAAAATTAAATTGTATATAAAATGGTCTGCTAAAAATAAATAATTTTTGCAACCTTTTTGCCCGTTGTGTAACCGTATAGTTGTAAGATGTCTTGTAAGTTAAATCCCATACAATAAAATAGATACACTGTTCACTCTACTGTTTTATTTATTTAAAACCTCCTTGTAAGGGCAAGCAACCACCAAAGCTGAAAAATGTGTTATCTTTTATGTCAATTTTGATTGTTGATTTTACACATTTTTTTTCCGCGTCGGTTGATACTAGCCTTTAGCTTTGTTCATCTGCATTTCATTAAATTCATCCACAATTTAATAAAATGCGGCTTGATTGTATTCGAACAAGACTACGAATACTACAAGCGTAGGCTTTCTACGAGCTACGACACGTAGCGCGTTAGACAGTCTACGACTCTAGTCATCCGAGTCTAAACTGGCTTTCTGAAAGTTGATAAAGGACAGCATAGACGTACTATGAACGAAAGCGTAAGACAGAATTTAGACGAGGCTTACTTCAAGCATGCCTAGGTACATTTTCAGCAGGTACCTACATGTTGTAAGTTTAATTTATTCTGATTACTAAAACACACAATTATTATTCATGATATGTATAAAATAATAAATAGATTAAGCTCTAGCCGTCCGCTGGAACTGGGGTGATATTTAAATCAATGACAAAACGTACAAAATCCGATGTTTCAATTCTCTACCTACAGAGAATATACTCACTCAGTATACATACTCTCTCCTTTATACTCGGCAGCAAATACCACCTAGCCTCGGTGCACTTAGCCACATTTGTACTACTTAAAGGCAATCCAGTTGAACGGGTATTTTGATGCTGGAAATATAGGTATAAACATGGACGCGTGTTTGCGTTTTGAAAACTACGTGGCGGAATGTGTTTGGAACTGCTTTTTAACAGAGTTGAAAAATGGAGAGGTTCTCATTTTGGCTGTAATTATTTTCTTTTTTACATGCTTTATATTAGGTTCACTTGTATGTATGTTTGTAATTGACTTCTTAGGACGCGATTTTGACCCACTTTAAACGGCCTGATTTCATTAAAATTTTGCACAACTGTCAAAAACCGATGACAATGCAATAATTCGATTAAAATATCTGATTATCGTGATTAGATTCGCCAGGATTCATCAATTTCTTTCCGCATCCTTTGCATGAGAGTAAGAGAGATACCGCGAATGCGCGAACTACGCATGCAGTTTCACTTCAATAAACCAAGCCTTGCAATGTAAGCGCAAAAAAAATATTTATTTATATGTTTGTTACGTCATTTCTGAACAGATTTCAAAAAATATTTTTCATGTGAAATTATATACTTTTTGGTGGTACCATAGAAATTTCATCAAAATCGGTTCAATACTTTGGCTTTTAAATCCAAATAACTGGAAAAAATATGCCATCCAATTAAACGAATTTAAGTATTTTGCTTTCCTGTGACATTCCAATGGTATTTATGAATTTTAAAAAATGATAAGCCTTTTTTTTATTAAATTTTTATAACCGAATTAAAAAAAAAGAGTTTCTCAATTTGGTTATACAAGGTGTCCCGGAACTAGTATGTTATCCTGAGGGGGGACATTTCTCGACACTTGGGAGAACAACAAATGTTCTACGAATTTTATGAATTCATTAATTTTCATTGAAGAATTGTGTAGCAAAGTTTGCTCTAAAATTGGTAGAAGTATGTATCCATGCCTACCTATCTTAGTATACCAATAAATTTGTACTTGCACAAACATATTTAGGTAGGTAACTTGCTTGGAAACACTGTAAACCAACGAGGGTTGTCAATATTAATAATTGGAATAAACATAAAAAAAAAATGTATGGAAATTTGAAAATAGGAATTCAAAAAAATTACACCCCCATATCTGTTTATTAACATGGTCGGAATCACCTCGTTAAGGCTTAAAATACTAGTTCCGGGACACCCTGTATTGATAGGGCTCAAATTCCATTCAAAGAAGTCGGTTTTCTTTTGTGTTTTTGAACGTAATTATATGGGCTAAAAATCTTATACAAGAGGAGACCCTACATGTGCATAAAATTCCGCATACGTTTGGCTGAATAAATGATCTTGTCAAAGACCATGCAGACATGGACTTCGGTTACTTTCACGGACTCAACAATTAACGCAGCGAGTTCAGAAAGCTTGAGCAAGGTTCTGTTTTAAAGTTCTACCTATTCACGTAACGCCTTTCCTAAATAAGAATCGTCTAATGGAGTCCCATCGCAACCTTCACATAGCTTGTTTGTTCCTTAGTGTAGTCTCATAACAAGCCCTTAAATATATTTATGACAAACTCAGCTGACCCTCTGCGAGAAGTGATTGTGCCAGAAGGCAGAGCGCTACTCATTTGCCAACTCAATAACTGAGACTTGTAAATAGATACATATTATACATAAAAACACCCAGTCCCGAGACAATACTTGCAGATTATACATACATTTAACGCCACAACGTTTACCATTTTATTTATTTCATACATACATTTTTACTGTAAGATCTACCATCTATACTCAGCAAACACCTCGAAATGAAACTGTCTTTGACACATGTTGTAACTTTATCAGATGTGTTTCAGCTACTCAACACTAGACGCCACTGTAAAATGTTTCTGAACACCGCCATCTATAGTAATCTTTTCAAAACAATATAGGAAATGTTTAGTTGCGAGTAAAAAGTAATGAGAAATAATGTATCGCTTACTACCATCACAACTAGTTCGGGTAGCCGCCGCTAGATGACACTAAATTAAGTTGTGTTATTATCCTATCCAGGCCAAAACTATTGACAAAACAAAAACATACGCTCAGTTACAAAGAGCGTATTTTATGCAAAAGGTTACTCTGTTAAAATAATGTCTATACAATCGCAGAAATCGGTAAATGATGAGTGTTCAGACATTTTTGAAAGAAGTTATTCGGTCAAGTCCGGTACTGACGATAGCTCGTCTGGGTAAGTTACAATTTCCTTGAGTAATTAATTTTAACTAGTGAAACTCCCCGCTTTGACCGTGTCCTAGAGGTTGAATTTCTTTCGGAATTCAGAATGCCTTTCTTAGTGGACGTTCACACACTATAATGAATGCACCTGGCATATTTTCACATCTCGACCGCCTGAGGTTTAGCCTGTACGTTGTCTATTGTGTCGGTAACTTGAACAGGACCATTAATGATAAGATAATGATAATGATTAGTCCCGTGACCACGACAGAGTGTAAACCTGTCGAAACGTCGGGAAAAATAGGTAAATAAACGCGATATATACCCGTTAATATTTATAATAATGTGTTCTGATCGCGTAAGTTTAAAAAACTTCATTAATTATAAGTACCTTCCTAACTTCATAAATAAAAGTAATACAACGCACCTAATACGTTACAAGCAAAATGTTTCTATAACGTAAGTATCTATATTAATAAATTTAAATAAAAATAACAAGTTTTAATTCCTAAGTGACGTTTATATTGAATTGTTATTTAATTATTATTGTGTTATCTTGCTTTTTTATATAAATATCTCACTTGGATAGCTATGTTCCACAATAAATGAATTATGAATTATGAATATTTAATACCTAATTATTTCTTTTTACGAATTTCAGTGACGACGAAGATGAAAATCTGGCTAAAGAGCTGATGAACAACATGACTCCCGCAGTGCTGAGCAAGCTGAGGAGATGTTTCAAGAAATCCAAGGAGAAAACTCTTGCGAAGGATATTGACAGGTAGGGGTGCGTCAATCAGTTTCATCAGTTTAATTACCCCCATTTTCTCTAATTCTAGATCAGATGCCCAAATAATAAGAAGACTAAGTAATTGGGCAGTGCGTGAACTAAACTGACAGCTTGTTATTAGCAAAGCATCAGATAAACAGAATAGAATGTGGATCTTGTGATAGGCTACACAATATCTACTTTCTGTTGTTAACACCTGCAGAAATCATCATATTGTATGAACACATGCAGATCATATTGTATGGATATGACACCAACTTGTGATAATGATAAGTCACATGACTGAAGCGTTTAACCGACAAAAAACGAAAGATATGTAGTATATATTTTTTAATGTTTGTTACCCTATAACTCCGTCATTTATATACCGATTTGAAAAAATCAAATTTTGAAAATTTTGATTTGAAAAATATTTTTTTGATTTTGAAATTCAAATCAAAAGAAAACGCCTGAACCGATTTGCAAATTTTTTTTTGTTTGAGAGGGTACCTATACTTCACAGTTGGTACCATTAAAATTTTACCAAAATCGGTTGAGCTGAAAAATCAACGAAAATCTAAAAATTGTATACAATTGTATATTTTCGTGAACTTCGATACCTCGCTGTCTCATTGGAGAGCGGTGCGTTTATTTGGCCTACCCCTATTATATATATTATACAAAATACATCTACTTTCCACTAAAAATGTATTATAGGGTCAAATTTCATTCAATGAAGTCGGTTTTCTTTTTAGTTTTTAATACGTAATTATTCTAATAACATATTAGACAAAAGTCATAGATACTTTTTAAAACTGAGCTTCTGTATATTTCAGTAAAGTAGAAGAGGTGATGCGTGCGGCAGCAGCAGAAGAAGGCATCGAGTTCGCGGTCTCCAGCGCGCCGTCAGACCCCCTCAGTCTGGACGAGAATGCCTTCATAACAGCTATCAACCAGATATTTGGTAAGCCCTTATGGAGCTATTAGCGGCGACACGCGTATTACCTAGGTAAACAGAAAGAAACTTTCAAGCCTATAACATTAGTGTATAACATCATTTTCACTGTAAACGGGATATATATTTATTAATTAATTAGACGTACCGCTCAATACCATCCATACCTTGTCAACCTACCACCCTTACGAACAAAGCGTTTTGCTTCCACATTTATAATGCGTACAGCCAAGGATTGGAATGCTTTGCCGTCGGCTGTCTTTCCTAAAAACTACAATCTAGGTCTCTTCAAGTCTCGAGTAAATAGGTGTCTTCTAGACCTGCGAGCCCCATCGTCAGCCACATCGTTGCTTAACATCAGGCAAGATCGTGGTCAAACGTAGGTTTATTGATGAAAAAAAGAAAAAAAATTACTGAATTTGAAATTTTAGTTAAACTATACAAATATTACATTTCAAATGGCCAGTACTATACAAAGGCGACTTCATAGGTAAAAACCTTTTTTAAAATGGAAGTATGGATTTTGGCTAGGTACGTAGGTACTAAGAAGATTCAACCGATCATCTCTCGACGCAGGTCATCACAAGTTTTCGACGCATGCGCAGAAGCTCTTCCGAGTCCTTGATCCGTACAACGCCGGGCGTGCCAAGTGGCGCCAGCTGGTTTCGAGGCTGGAAGCTGTGGGGGCGAAGAAGACCGGCTCTAAGCGAGACAGGTGGAACAGGGTCACCTGTAATTCTATACAGAAGTTGGAGCATTGTAAGGTGAGAGGGGGGTATAGGCTATATAGGCTATTATTATATTGAACATGATCTTTAAAAAAAAATGAAAATGAAAAAAATATTTATTTCAGCATTCATATGATAGCATATACAATTTTTAAATGCACTTTGATGCTGCTCAAATTTTAAATAGGTATACCTTTCAGCGGTCTTCACACTAGGCAAGCCTGTATCGTGAAGACCAGTATGATTTTAGTATGATTATTATTGTGTTTTCTTTCTTGAGTCTTAGATTATGTTCATGTATAAGGTTTTAGAATGCCGGCCACTGTGGCGCAGTGGGCAAAGGCTCGGTTGAGGCGCAGAAGTTTGCGGGTTCGATTCCCGCCGTGGGATAAATGTTTGTTTGATTTGCAAGTATTTGTCTCTGATCTGGGTGTTTCCATTTTTAATATATATGTATTTACGTATTATTTATTGTATTTTTATATATATATATATATATATATATATATATAAAAATACAATAAATAATACGTAATTTATTTATATATATTATATATATATATAATATATATAAATAAATATATATATATATATATTTAAGTAGTATATCAGTAATGTGGTATCCATAATACAAACTCTGCTTAATTTGCGTATATAATAAATTTATTTATATACATAAAAACAAACAAATATCACGTAAACAAGGCAAGACACAGACACACTAGACAAATAAAAAAATTACAACTGTTTTTATGAGAGTGTCGGTGTGTGTGTGTGTGGTAAGAGTAAGTGGGGAGTATAAAAGTTATGTAAAAATATAAAAATAAAAAAGTCACGAGAGAGTCAGATCAAAACCAGCATGTCTCCGATCCGTCGTTGTCTAGCGTAGTGTAGCGTCTTTGCTACTCAGATTTACCTATAATCCCGTATGATTCTCGTATTTTCTTCATCGTAAACGTGCATGAAACAATAGACAAACTATTGCTTCATTTATCTACTTCAGTGGCCAACTCCGGTGATGGTATAAATAACATAGGTCTTTTGTGTCTGGGCGTTATAAAGTATCATAAGTATGTGTTTAAAAATATATAAGTATTCTATCAGTCATTTGGTCACCATTATACAAGCTATGCTTAATTTGGGCTTAGATGGTGTTGTGAGCATTGTCCACGTTAATTTATTTATTTAAATAGGCCTCTGTCGTGACTTAACAACTTTTAATGGGACCTACTCGTACAGTAACGTGTCCTCCGAAGTACAAAAGCGCTTAAATTAAAATAACACCGCGGTCACGGACTGACCTCGCGTTGCTCGTTTTTAGGGACGATTAAATAAGCTATAACACGAGCACTTGTGAAAGCACATGCACATGAGAAATATGCGAACAAGGGCCACTGACTCATACAAAATATAATAATAATAATGCACACACACACAATTCACACAGTCCTGAAGTAAGTAGAGCTTTTGTTATGGGTACCACATGACTGATATACTTAGGTATATGCTTTTTTTTAATACATACATATTACACATAGAAAAACACCCAGACCCGAGACAAATACTTGCAGATCATACAAATATTTGTCCCGCGGTGGGAATTAAGCCCGCAGCGTTCTGCCACTCACCACAGATTTCCTTAAAGAAAACTTTTGCGTTTTACGTTTATAGAACTGCTTAGAATACAAGAAATATGATTGCTTACAGAGAGAAACGATAGTGAAACTCGTGAACATAGAAAAGGAGGATTCCTTCTGCTACGTAGTAATATCAAAAGGTGGCAGAGTTGGTATCTACAGCGGGTACTTGAAACTACTTCACACTTACGAGGTATCTCCAAAATCTTTAGTCTTAACGATGTTATTCATCGAACACTTACCAGCGTCAACGTACCAGCTGTTCTCGAGCTTATGACGTTATGACGTCATCATCCCACACGGGATGACGCATCATCAGTATCTATATAATAAAAATCAATTGCTGTTCGTTAGTCTCGCCACAGATAACATAATACTAGTCTCGCTAAAACTCGAGAACGGCTGGACTGATTTAGCTGATTTTGGTGTTGAAATGTTTGTCGTAGTCCAGGGAAGGTTTGAACGGTGAGAAATTTGCCGGGTACAGCTAGTTGTTAATATATTTTTTTGTCAGACGATATGTATTATATGCCTACACTAAAGATAATATGCCATCAATTGTCTTTGTTATTGTCTTTCGATCTATCCTATGTTACCAAATAAACGAATTTTAATCTGTCATCTTTCTGTCCTTATACCATTAAGTGGGGTCGTCGGCGCAACATCTTTTCTTCACATCTTTTCTCAACATCTTTTCTTTCATCCGTCATCTCCTTCTACAAATGCCATTCATACATCTTTTCTTAAGCCTGCCTCTACCATGACGATGACGTCATCATGCGTATGATATTCATTTTCTATGGGGTCTCCAGTCTCTACGTTTCTATGGGGAAAGCGTTGATGGTGCAGTAAGTTACCAAAATATACTCGAGATGATTTATTTGTAGGTGTTCTACCATCGCACTGGTCTTCGGCAAAGAGTGAAGAACTGTTGGATCACTGATGCTATATATCTGAGTGTAAGTTTACATCTTTAAGTATTTCTTATAATCTGCGTTGTGAAATAATGAAGTGTAAATTCAGTGGCTCTTTTCTTTTTGTGCTTGACAACATTGTACGGAAATGTCGAAGCATGAGGTATTTGTCTCGAACCCCTGGGATTTTAGATTAGCAGCTGAATATGCATATTCTCCCTAATGTACCTAAATAAAACTGAAGGTAAAAGTACAGAAGATCTACTAACTATATTACAATAATTTTACATTTAACGAACACATTACCATAACCCACTATCACACCGCCACATAAGCACACAGTGTCGCGCTCTCTCTGCATGCATTTCCTCACTGACTCACCCCATCATACACACTTACTTTCACTCACACATACTCACACACACACACTCACAATATGTGATTCCGTTGTCGTTTTGGTGTTTGTACTGTTAAGACAATGTAATTGTATTTAAAAAAAAATGAATGGCTATATTATTGATAAGAATGCATGACCTCATGTCGCTTTGCCTTCAGACATATAACCGGCACATTTGAAATGTATAAACTCTCTTGTATAAGTTTTTCGTAGTTAAGCTAGTTATAAGATGGATCATTCAAAAAAGCGCTAGGATCAGGACGAGTTTCTTGCTGGTTCTTCTCGAGCTTGGGTTAGGAGGAATTGGCACCTAAACTTCACTTAGTATGTCAGACGTTTCAAAGTGATCCTTGTCCTAGACTTTGACTTGACTTGACACACACACAGATCTACACTCGTGCTCTTATTTTACATACCTTATTTTTTGAATACATACTGCTGATAAAATGTTACTCTTTGAACATTTATTTAACATCTAACAATGTGGTGTTTATTATAAATAGCATTTTAGATTAAATACTTATTTTAATGTCACTTACTAAACTATTCTTTTTATTACTAATTAAGTATAACTTGTCATTATAATATCATAAAGATCATATACTTTCTTATCATAGGAAATGGTTATCATGGTACATAATTTCCTTATCTTAAACTATGAGTATGATATGCTTACGAAATGTAAGGACCCTTGAAGGACAGCAGGGTCTACAACGCAAGTCTCAATGACTTAGTGTACCTGTACAAATATTATGTACTGAAGCAAGCAATCGCCAATATTTTAAGAACAAACCATGCATTGTACCTACCTGTATTGCTTGAAATGAATAAATCGTTATCATCATCACCATCATCATCATCATATCAGTCTTTAAGAAGTCCACTGCTGAACATAGGCCTCCCCAATAGATTTCCAGGAAGAAAGATTTTGAGCCTTCTCCATTCATCGACTTCCTGCAATCTTTAGAATGACGTCAGTCCATCGGGAGGGGGGTCGTCCTACGCTTCGTTTTCCTGTCCTTGGTCGCCATTCGAGAACTTTTATTCCCCAACGGTTATCTATCGGTTATATAACTGCGAGCTATATGGCTTGCCCATTGCCACTTCAACTTGCAAATTTTGAGTGCTATGTTCGTGACTTTGGTTCTTCTACGGATATCCTCGTTGCGGATTTTATCACGTAGTGAAACACCATAGCACGTTGCACGACTCTGAGCTTGTGTATGAGGCCAATAATTAGCGTTCAAGTCTCAGTTCCATTATGTCATCACTGTCAACAGTGTCATCGCTGTCAACAGTGATGACATATAGAAATTATGTAATTATGAAATTATGTAAATTATTAGAATGTGGGGCAAATGTTTGCAGGATGTCCAGCACCTCATGCTCTCTGCATCAGATCGAAGCCTCACCATCTATGATGCAACCACTCTGTCGCACACTCCGCTGTTTTGCATCACCGGTCTGCCGAACATTCCCACGGTAGGTACAGTAGCCCTTCGTGCTTTCTACAGATTATTGATAACCTCGATCGAGTACATATCTACCTAAGCGATACCAGCAGTGTTATTAAGGCGACACGATGACCACGTGCTGAGTTCAGGACCTCTTTGGCTGCGCACACAGAGCGGGACTAATTGGTGCTTATGTTTCATCTACCAATGGGGTGCCTAGTACCTACCTATATGGTTCGTAGGTCTGGCATCATTGGTTCCTAATTAGCTACTTTTAATTTATCATATATGTCGCCGAGTCGCTTCTACGCCTTGTGAAACAATGCGTCATCGATTTATATTTAATTTGTAAGGAACTTAATTTAATGAAATGAGGTCTTAAAAATCCTGATTGATTATTTTAACGCCAGGTTCATTCATTACTTCGTAATTATTGATTGTATTATCAAATTGTTAATTGTTTTGACTACAAAAGTGATGATGACGCTTAGAAAGAAGTTAATTTATTATTATAAGCGATTTTGGTTTTAATTGTTTCTTAATTCTTTAATAATTTGAAATCAATTTGTGGAATTTATTTCGAATTATTTGAGTACTGTTCAAATTATCGGAAATACTTTTAAGCTAATTTTAAGTCTATTATTTTTTATTAAGGTTTTTGTTTTGAAAATCCTGTAAATAAGCTTCAATGATTATGAAATGATTTTTAGAATTTATTAACACATTGTGTTAATAAATTCTAAAAATCATTTCTTATTAATAATGCCATTATTAATTAAAATGTTATTAACACCATTCTCGTATCTTGAACGGAAGTGCGAAAAAAAACAAGATGGCGGCAGGAGATGGTTGGTGAGTCGATAAAAAAGATTCACTTGCCTTACGACTTGGAAAACGAATAGAACTGTGAGTTGAACTCTGTCCACTATTCAATAAAATAGTAAGATTTTTATTAGTGTTCTTTTTGTTATATTTTCAATTAAATTTCTGAATATTTTATGTGGTTTCGCTTGATAGGAAATAGTTCAAATATGAAATATCTGAAGTAGGTAGGTAAATCAATGCTTGCAAAGGCAGTACCGGTGACCGAGAAATAAAGTCAACGGTACTGCACGTTTAAAAACTTATGATAACCTTCTTTTTCGATATATATTTAGTTTTTGTTTGTATCTATATTGTTACCTTTTTTATTTAATATTTTTACTGATCCGCTCTGTAATGTGTTGTCAAATAAACATATTTTCTTTCATTTTTTTCTTCTTTCTTTCACATGCCATTTTGAAAATTTGTGTACCTAAGTATACAAATTTTACCCGACTGGCCTGTCAGCTCTCTCTGCCTTAAACACAGGTGTTTCTTCTGCGTCTGGGTGTTATAAAGTAGCGTATGTATGTATTTAAAAAAAATATAAATATTCCATAAGTCTAAGTCATCTGTTCACCATAATACAAGCTATTCTTGGTTTTGAGCTAGATATTGTTTTGTGTATTAAAGTAAGGTAAAGTAAAGTATTGTCTTCAAATATTATTTTTTATAATTTAGCTTTTGTGATGGTAAACTTTCTTTCTATAATGGGATGACAGTTGCCATTATAGGTTAGATGGACCCATTCTTAGGCACTGGACCAATTTGCATGTACTGCCATGCAACGCAATGCATTGTGCTAAATGAATAAAATTTACCTGTTTTTTATGTATGATGAATTTTGTTACCTAAATTTTAATCTATTGTAAATTATGATGTAATTTTTTTTTTTCTGTGAATTACATTTTATTATTAAATTATATAACTATTAACATTTAGACTAATCATTTTACTAATATTATAAGGTGTAATGTAAAAACCGAAATAAATTAAATTGAATTATAGAAAGAAAAGAAGACAATTTTGCCAGTGTCAAGTGATTGTTTCGTTATACAGTCTTAGTCGATCGTCATTCGTCTATTCTAAACGTCATCGCGGAATGGCCGTCTAGCACTCACTCGGGATTCTTCGTCGTTCAAATCACATTGCAGCATAATACATAACGAGGCATCAGGGGACCTACCGGTAGTGATGTCAGGGAGACTGGCGTCACCGCTTCCATCACTAGGCTCACGCATTGCAAATGATAAAGACACCCAATATATTCAGACACAATTTACTATTAACACTATTTTGAACAACCTTAAAATCTAAGGTAAATTATAACAATAATACTCACAGGACTTTTCACCACGGGAGCTCACCAGAAAGTGCTCTCTTAAAAATTGTGGCTTCCCAAGTTCCCAACGACTCGCAATTTTTATATATTTCAAGATGGCTGCATCGTTGTGAAGTCATTACACTTTCACACACTACACTTTAAACTTAATATAATTTTGTAACAAACAAAAAGGTTTTCTAAATTAGTTTTTCTATTTTTAAAACGTATTTTTTACATGAAATAAATTTTCTCTTAAAACTAAACTTTTAAACATCCTGAATTCAAGTCATCGCGCTTTCCGCTTTCACTTTAAATGTACTTTAACTCTCTTTAACCTAAAAAGGTTTTCTAAATTCGTTTAGCTATTTTTACAATCTACTTTTGACATCAAATGAATTTTGTCTTCAGCAAAAACATTTAAACATTTAAATTTCAAATCTTCGCGCTATCCGAAAATCTGATTCCAAAACATTAATTATTCAAACAAAATGAACTCCAAACTATAACCATAATTCATAACAAATTAAGAAATGGTTTAACAAAAATAACCAGTAATTTTAATTTAATTTTAATTGAGGTTCAAAATTAAAATAATCGTGAGTTCTGTTTGCTGCCCGGAAGGCAACAAATCAAAACTCAACATTTACCTCTCAGATATCAATAAGCATGGATTCTAATATTACAAATCATAAATAGCCTAGTTAATTTTAAACTTTAAGTTATTTTCAACTTATCAGTTAGGTCTTGCGTCGACATACACTTTTAATTTAATAGCCCATATGTACTTGTCCTATGAAGTCACACACAATTTATTGATTAAAATTCTGCTAATATAACTGAATAAAGATACATAGACACGTGAAAAAATTATTAATTTAGAAGTGCTATGGAACTTCATGAAATGACAAACGAAGAATCGATGATCGATCGACACCTAAAAAAAACAAAGAAATGACATGAACTTAAAGCGTCGATTTATCTGATGAGAAACGTCATTAATCTGTAATAGTCTCTATCAAACTCTCCGCTAAGTCCTTGTATATTGTATGTGCCTGTTATACGTTATAATTCCCAAGGATCTAAGGACCGCTTAAGATCTAACCTTAAACGGTCCCGATCGAGATGAAGATACAAGTATTTGTGTTGTTTGAGGGACTCCACTGTATTTGCTGCGGACCCGGCTTGCATTGATGTGTCAGCACATTTAATAATGATTTATCAGTGCGGTACTTGGGATTGGACATGATTTCGCTTTCGGAATCCTACTACTAATATTATAAACGCGAAAGTTTGTACGTATGGATGGATGGATGTTTGTTACTCTTTCACGTAAAAACTACTGAATGGATTTTAATGAAACTTTACTATAATATAGCTTATACATCAGAATAACACATAGGCTACAATTTATAAAGATATTGTGTTAATTGTCTTAAATATGACGATATAAGTGTCAAGTAAGTAGGAAAAAATCTACCATCTGCGAGCTATTCTGGCGTGCGCTGCCAAAACCGCTAGAGTTACACATATGTAATGTATGATAGAAATGTTTATCTTAAATAGTACCTACAAAAAAGCCCGCCACAGTATATATCTGTATCTTATGTCATTGTGTAAGCCATTATAGCCAAAATAATGAACCATAACTACAATAAAAATTGATAATTTATTTCAAATGCACATTTGGCACAGTTGATTCCTAAATGAAAATAGATACTTTTATAATATTATAAACGCGAAAGTTTGTATGTATGTTTGTTACTCTTTCACGCAAAAATTACTGAATGGATTTTAACGAAACCTTACAATAATATAGCTTATACCTACATCAGAATAACACATAGGCTATAATTTATTGTGTGATATTGTGTGAATTGTCGATAACAACAATAAGTGTCAAGTAGGAAAAAAAATAGCGAGCAATTCTGACGTGCGCTGCACAAACCGTTAGAATTACACGAAGTACTTACTTATCCTGCGCAGACGAAGTCCCGGGCACCAGCTAGTATTTAATATAATAATATCTTGCGTAGACACCCTGGCCGCATCCCATGTTTCGGGGACTTCCGTTAGAGCTGGTGCGGCGGCTGAATGTGCTGGAGACCTCAAAAGGCGCAAATATGCGGGTCTTGAAAAGGCCTACATATTTAAGCCTTTTGGAGTCGAAACTCTGGGCCCGTTGTCAACAAGAGCCCACCGCTTTTTTAAGATTTTTGCACTGCGTCTAGTATATACATTGCGTGACCCAAGAGCTGGCTCCTATCTGGCTGAGCGTATTAGCATTGCCATTCAATGTGGCAATGCCGCTAGTGTATTAGGAACGCTGCTCTCTGGCAGTGATCTGGATCAGTTGAGCTATTTATTGATCGTTTTAAACGGTCTTTAGAAAGCTCTACTGTTCCACCTGTATTTTATATGATTCTGTATATTATTCCTGTAATTAATTCTGTAAATAGAATTAATTGGGAATACATATCATATCTGCTTACTTTGAGGCCAGATGATGTTGTGTGAAATATACGGCATTATTATTATTATAAAAATGTACATACTTAAGTTTTTAAATACGATCTTTAAAACATTTGAATCGTTTTACATACAGAGAATTTAGTTTTTTTATTATCACAAATAGACGTTTGACCATGATCTCGCTTGGTGGTAAGCGACAATGCGGCCGACGATGGGGCACGAGAAGCTATTTACTCTTAACTTGTAGAGACCCAGATTGTAGTTTTTAGGAAAGACAGGCGATTTTGAAATATTCCAATCCATGGCTGTACGCGTTAAAAAAGTGAAACCAAAGCACTTTGTTCGTAAGGGTGGTAGACTGAAAAGTTAGTCATAGATGGTACTAAGCGGTAAGTCTGTTTGTCCTGTAGTGAACTGTAGAGCCGAAAATAATAAGACAAGAAACTCGTCTTGCCCATAGCACTTGTTTATATCAACCTTCTTAATTATCTATTCCAGTGCCTAGCATACTCTCCTTCCCGTGGAAGCACCTCTGAGCTGGCCATCGGCTCTGAGCGCGGAGACATAGTGCGACTGACATTCTTACAGCCAAGAGTACAACTTTTCCATTCCAAGGCTCCAGACACCATCAACTACTACTTTTGGATGGTAAGGATTTTTTCAACGATTAAACAGTCTCAATACCGAAACGAGCATAAACATAAAGCATATATATGCTATTACATATATTGTACTTCAGAACACTAGACACGATATTTATATCAGGTATTTGGGATCCAGCAAAATAGTTACCTTCATAAAATCAACACTAGGAATAAACATAAATTATACATCCCTAGGTTTCGACTTCAAAAAGTTAATAAGTCATTTTTGCGTCAGGCTGGTTCGAAATAGCTTGTGACACTATACCTACTTATCTATCTGCGCTTATGTCACGAACCGTGTACACAAAAATTACAAAAAAATTGGGTATAGAAAGTCATATTATTTGACTATCCTCTAAGCTTAGTCGGTATTAACTCTGCTTAACAGCGCTATAGGTAGTGGGTTCGATTCTCTCGCTGGTAATTTTTTATTTGATATGCATAAATGTTTATGTCTGGGTGTTATAAAATATCATAAGAATATTTATACAACTATATATAGTCGATAAACAACTTTTAAAAAGCCAAGACCGGTAGCTTAATGTACCCTGCGAAGCACCAAAGCGCTCAGATGGAAAGACCACTGCGGTCACCTTTCCAAGCAATGACATCGCAGAAGATTGTTTGACTTCGTTGGTCTGTAAAGAACTACTAAGTGATAACCGGTCTGGGAAGAAAGTTTGGAAGCCTTGCTACGCAGGGTCACCTTTTCTTGGTCAGAAAAGGTGACCCTTTATGTCAATGACAAAGGACTCAAAATTAAAAATGATTCACGACTCTTTTTTCAACGATTAAACAGTCTCAATACTGAAAAGAGCATAAACATAAAGCATATATATGCTATTACATATATTGTACTTCATAACACTAGTCACGATATTTATATCAGGTATTTGGGATCCAGCAAAATAGTTACCTTCATAAAATCAACATTAGGAATAAACATAAATTATACATCCCTAGGTTTCGACTTCAAAAAGTTAATAAGTCATTTATGGGGAACACGGTGCGCTTCTATAATAAGCTTCCTGAAAATGCTACTAAACTACCTATTAAGAAATTTAAAGCATACATTAAAGGTAGTCTTTTGAAGAAAGCTTATTATAACATAAATTACTATATTATTGTTAAGAATGCATGGCCTCATGTCACTCTGCCGTCAGACAGTTAACTGACACACTTGAAATGTATAAACTCTCTTGTATTAGTATTTCGTAGTTAAGGTAGTTATAAGATGTATCATATAAGAAAGCGCTAGGACCAAGACGAGTTTCTTGCCAATTCTTCTCGAGCTTGGGTTAGGATGAATTGGCACCTAAATTCACCTAGTATGTAAGACGTTTCAAAGTGATCCTTGTGATTGTATTGACTAAATCATCTTTTGACTTTGACTTTGACTTGATTTAAGGTACACAATACACGATCAATCTCAGTAGATCCATTTCCAGATCCATAATGGATCTAGTGAGGTATTATTTTCTCTGTAGATCGGTTTCCCAATATTTTGAATCTGATGAAAATTTTTATTGCTAATAGATCTATTGTCAAAGTCAAAATCAAAGTCAAAAGATACTTTATTCAATACAATCACAAGGATCACTTTGAAACGTCTTACATACTAGGTGAATTTAGGTGCCAAGTGCCGGTGTCATCCTAAGTATATTCCTCTGGCGCTTCGGTGGCCGCTGCCGCTTTACGCTCGCTTTGCTCGCTCGCCTTGCGCGTTGTTTTCTATACTCTAACATAACCTAACCAAGTGGTTTGCAATAAAAATTATCATCAGATCCAAACCGATCTACAGAGAAAAAAGTACCGCACTGGATCCATTATGGATCTTTTTATTTTGCTTATTTAACCAAATTTGCTTAGTTTGGAGCTGGATAGTGCTGTGTCAAAACCCTCCAATATTGATCAAGTACTTTTATAAACAGTAGCATATGTCTTGAAGATACTCTAAAACTTAACTCTATCCACTGCCAAAACTACACTACAATAGCTAACTACTAGAGAATAGAGGTCCTGTTCGGCAAGTCTCGCCTATGTTCGTGTGGTCTCCATTTTGTGTTATTTCGTGCCCGAATCAAAGGGGTCTCGTGTAGTTTTGTGTTTGCGTGAGACACTCCCTTCAAAATTCCGCCGCCATTAGTCCGCCACGTCGATGAATGAAAATACTAATAAAGAAAAGACAAACATGCATACAGGCAGATACACTTACGAATTTATAATACTTGTAAGGATTTCTTCTAGGGATTAGACTGAGAGAAAACCAGCAATATAATTATTTCTCAAAACTGAAATTCGCAATGCTTTCAGGAACTATCCTCGCCTCCTCACTCCTCGAACCACGTGATAACAACATGGCGTCGCGTCCATTCCCGCAGCATCCGGCGTCTCGCTTACGCACGCGAGGGGGAAATCCTGCTGTCCTGCTCGCACGACTCATCTGTCAGCGTCAGAGCGAGACATGTGCCAGGGAAGCTGGACGATTATGTTTTCAAAGTTCAAAGGGTATGTTATGAAACTAGTGGAGCAAACCCATGACTTCGTTTGAGTAAATAAATAAATAATAAATAAATAATCCCGGACATTTCACACAGCGTCATCTGGCCCCAAAGCAAGCAGAGCTTGTGTTATGTATGAGTACCACATGACTGATATACTACATATATATATTTTTAAATACATACATATTATACATAGAAACACCCAGACCCGAGACAAATACTTGCAGATCAGATGATACAAACATTTGTCCCGCGGCGGGAATCGAACCCGCAACCTTCTGCGTCTTAGCCGGAACATAGCCCACTGCGCTACAGAGGTTGTCTGTAGCGCAGTGGGCTAAGAATGGGCTGGATCTGGCATTGTACTAACAACCCTCTTACTTTGTTTGAGACTAAACTATAAATAATTGTATTTATGGTGACCAGATGACTGATATAATACTTATATATTTTTAAATTCATACTTATGATACTTCCAGACACAAACAATACCTATGTGTATTACACAATTGTTTGTCTTGAAAGGTGTTTTGTATAAAGTGATTAAAGTTTTTTAAACTTACGCGATCAGAACACATTATTATAAATATTAACGGTAATTTATCGCGTTTATTTACCTATTTTTCCCGACGTTTCGACAGGTTTACACTCTGTCGTGGTCACGGGATGAGTCATCCCGTGACCACGACAGAGTGTAAAGAGTGTAATAAATATATTAAAATAGGTAAATAAACGCGATAAATACCCGTTAATATTTATAATAATAAAGCGATTAACTTGTAGGCTAAGTACACGCCTCCCATATTTGAATTACATATATTGCCCGATAAAGTTAGGGCAAGTCACAGGCACTTTTCGTCTCTCTTCTTTCTTGTACCTAATCATAACTACCTGAATATCTCGCAGCCTGTAATATCTTATTGTCCCCACTGAAAATATGCCATACTCCTTTCGCAAATGCTGCAGCAGCTCAATAGATGTTAAGAAGTTGTCAATGCATATAGTTTTACAAGCGGGTTGTTGAATGAAGTGCGCCAAGGCTGTAACAACTTTTGCTCTCAATCCCATGCTGTTTTCTTGGTCAGAAAAGGTGTGAAACCAGAACTTAGACTCCCACGCCCACAAAGATTTTATATCCAAAGTTTTTTTTTGATTTATTGTTTCTGACTTTTTGCTCTTGTGCCTTTATGAGGGACCATCATCTCATAAACGCTGAAACACATTTCTTCTTCTACTTTTAAGCAGTTTGCTCGTGCTATTTGGGGAAGTGGTCTAACTTTATAATATCTTCGTTATCTCTCAAATTGTCGTTGAAGTGCAAATACTTTCTTATCAGTTGAAATGTTTTCAGCGGCATAATTCCGAGTAGCTTTTTACACCGAGCAGCAGTTGCAGGTGACGGTATGCTTAGCGGAGAAGACACTAGATCATAGGTCGTCAATGCATTTATTCACGGTGAAATGAAAAAATGAAATGAAATGAAAATGAAAAAATATTTATTGGACACGACATACAAAAAGACTTAAAGGTTAAGGTGGTTAACCAACATACATTATTAAAACTAAAGAAATAAAAAAAAACGAGTACGTACGCCACAAAACTTGATAGGTGACCGACCAGTATTAGGTACCTATTTGCTACTTATGAAAATAGATTACGCACCTGCATAGTGGTAAAAATCATCATGTCGCGCCAAAAAGGGTCAGCTCAGCGTAATGCCAATTAAGTAGTGTGAACCTACCTACTTAGCGCTGGTATGCTAAATGCTAAATGCTAACCCCGCGCAGTAACGTCACGACGTCAGAGGCTCGCCCTTCTCTCGTTCAAAATTTAATAAATATAGATAGTACGAGAATAAATAAATATAGACATTGATATTGTGCCTACGATTAGTAAAATTAAAATATAAAATATCTCTTTTATTCGGTTATTCATGCGTTTAAATATTAATAATACATGAGTAAGTACATAAATAGAAAATATATGAATAATAATAATATTATATTATAATATTATAATTAGGTGACCTAGATCACCATTAAATAATTGATGCATCAATATTGATGCCCTCTCACTTCCTTTGTTCGTCTATTAAGATACGCTTAAGTTTAATTCTAAAAGTGCAAACGTTAGACAGGTTTCTGATCGGTGGAGGGATATTATTCCAACACTTCGTTGCTGCGTATCGGAAACTGCCCCGGAATGCAGCTGTTTTGTGACAATATGTGGATAGTGGAGGAGCACACTGCCTAACCCTGCTCGTAAGACTATTTGACGTCCAAATGACCCTATCATATATATATTTGGGTGCCTTCGTCTGAATAACACCAAAAAGGAGGCAAGCTAAGTGGAGTTTTTGGCGAGACTTCATTTTTAATACAAAATGTTTGTTCAAAAACGGTGTTACGTGTTCTTTTGGTGGTACATCAAAACAAAACCGCGCACAAGCATTTTGTACCCTTTCAACGAGTTTTTGAGTTCGTGCCAGAAGTCGAGGGCCATACACTGTATAGTTAGTTTGGAAAGGCCAGAGACTCCACCAGCTGCAATCTAAGTTCCTCGCCAAGGTATGGCCTGATTCTATACAAGATTTTAAGTCGATAAAAACAATTTCAAACACTATCTGCTATATGTTTCTCAAAGCGTAAGTTTGAATCCATTTGAAGACCCAGATTGCGAGCATCAAATACCCTATCTATTATTGGTGTGTTCATTATGGATATGCGATACGATAAGAGTCAAATTTTTGTAGCTGTTTAATAGAACCACAAACCATGAACTTTGTTTTAAGGGCATTTAATATTAGGCTGTTTTTTTCTGACCATGCTGCGATTCTATTAAGGTCTTCAGAAACGATCCTTGTTGCCTTAACCAAGTCTGCGGTCTTAAAAGAGTAGTAAACCTGTACGTCGTCAGCGTATACGTGATATTTACAGGATTTGATGCTGTTAATCAGATCAGCACAGTACAGGCTGAACAACGTTGGTCCCAAGATTGAACCCTGTGGTACTCCTTGAGAAGCATATCACCATTCCTTTGACGTAGTTCTACGTACTGGTGGCGATTGCTGAGGTAGCTATCGAAACATTTAACGGTCATATGTACAAACCCGTGGAAACTTAATTTGGATAGAAGTAGCGAAATATTTATCGAATCGAAGGCTCGGGAAAAATCAAATAATACTAGTATTGTACATATCTGTTAATATTAAACATACTCAAATTACAATAATAAATATAATTATATATAAGGTATATATCGCAAGGTACTCGTATGTGATAGCACATTAATACGCATAGTTGACCGTAGTTACAAAAAGATAGGTACTTACGATTAATACTAGTGGCATCCACACATCCTCACTAATATTATAAACTTTAAAGTGTCTCTGGCCGTTTGAGTGTTTGTTTGTTTTCTTATTACAGTTATACGGCTGAGCGTATCTTGATGCGTTTGGGTGGAAGATTGATTGCAACTTTGAAACGAGCACAGACTACCCTTTATGTAGGCAACACGCGTGCATAACCGAAGGCAGCAGTTAGTTGTTTTATAAACTATGTTCAAGGATAACCATGGTGATGGCTTATAGATAATATAACGGTTTGCATTTATGGAACAGTTAAATAATTTTGATTGTAATATCTTAATAAAATTATGTATTAAAAGTGATGATAAGGACAAGATGATATATTTACATGAAACTGGCGCAACATGATGTTCATTACGATTGTATATTTGAAAACCGGTTACGCAAGCAGTCAGCCAAAAATAAAACGTAGGCCACCTTTGTTTTATGCAACAGCGAGTGAGTACTTCCACAATACATGAAAAATAATAAAAAACGCGACGAGCTAAACATGATACAATAATGAGAACACATATAGAATAATTAGGAAAAAAGTACAATTTACTAAGTAAGTTGGAAGCCTGCCAGCTCAACCCGCATCTCCTTTATCTCCACCCTGGCGGCACTCAACTCCTCTCGGAATACCCGGATTTCTATTGCCAATTCATCCTTTACATGTGTTCCCTGGGCCCACCCGGCGGCGGCCGCAGCTGAAGTAATGGCGCTGGCGCCGGTGCTGTAGCTCAGGGTGCTGCCAGTGCAGCGAGATCCTACGATTGGTCGGCACTGTACGCTGCCGCGATGCTTTTTACAGGAGTGATAGAGTTGATGATGGCACAGATAGGCTTCGCGGTATGGTATTGTAGCTGTTCATAGTTACCAAAAGGGTGGGCCGTGGCAATGGCACAGGTGATGACAAAGCTAATGGCAAATATTATTGTTGGAGACTGGAAGGTTTGCAATAAAGTGGACGCCAGAACCACATTTAATTCTTCATCATCTTCATAATCCAAATCAAAAATGTTTAACTTTATCATCTGCGACAGTAATGTGTAATGTAATGATAGACAGTGACGATCTGCTGTGCGATGCGTAAATTCGAATCCCATGATCAAAGTGGTACAGTTGTAACTCGTCATATGATGATTCGCTTGATTTGACATGATTTTGCGAGCCCTATTTTGCTGCTGCTGTTTTAGTGTTGGAGCCTGTACCCTAAAATATTTTAAAAATTTGTGTCGTGGCTTTATTTAGCAGTGGGATAGCATGGACTCGTATTATACTTAATAAGAATAATTGAGGGACGTTGCTGTCTAGTAGTGAGCGTAATTCGGGTGAGATGATGATTTAGGATCACTGTACGATAATGGAGTGGACTGTATTTCCAGGAGGTTTCTTTTGTTAAGTTTATTTTATACGAAAATAAAATTACTTATCGAAACGAGAGATAAAGTGTGTGACGTGTACAGTGCAAAGAAGAAAGACACTTACCTTCCAACTTGTCCTACGCTTTCAGTTTCTAACACCCAGGTGTTAGAAACTGTAAGGTTCAGTAGCTTCTGGCCCAATCTAGGTCTAACCGTCCCCTACGTCAATTACTTACGAACGTTTTCCAACCAAACCCTTTGAGCACGGTCAGTCTATTCCCTTGCACACTCGACAGGATACAAATGTCACACACAGCGGCGATAATTTTTAATGTATTAAATAGGTACGAAAACTTATATAGCGAAAAATCAACAATAAAAAACGAGGAAACGAGATGTTTCGCGCGCGACAGTTGGTGTACTATATTGATGTGTCATCTGCAAGGTCACAGTTGACACTCAATTCAAATTTGAATATTCATTCATAACTTACTGGTCATTGAACTGTCTATTCATTTAGCTAACCGGTGACAGCTGACAAATCGCACGAACGACAACAGCTTATGTCAAAACTGAACAATCACATTAATCAAATAAAAACAAAATTTCCCAAAAAAAATATCAGTTATAAATAATAAATTATACTTATAATTAGTTTTAAATTTCAATAAGTACATATCTTGCACTGTATCCACCCAGATACATAACAAAAAAGCCAATTTTATAGACAAGCTGGCAATGTGCACCTTCGGATACTAGTATAAAAATGTGCCTATAGAATAGAATAGAATAAATATTTATTTGGTACACATACACACACGGAAATTGAAAATACAATAGAAACAGGCAGTTAGGAAAGTATATAAGAACAATGAGGTAAGAAGGTTAGTAAAAACAAAACGAAAAAAAAAATACAGAAAATAAAAGAAAACACAGAGTACGAGAATTCAATAAAATAATAAGGTACAATTGTACACCAATAGTAGGTACCTATACTAACTGTGGTTCGAAAACATTTAGTCCTTACCTGTGTGTGGTATGTCCAAACAGGTCCAGTCTCAGCGTTGATGCTACTCTCCTAAAAAAGTAGCGCTGGTTTTCAGACTAGACCTTAACCAGCGTGACTTCACGGGCGCGATACATAACGTGAATAACTAATATAGGTACATATAAAATAAATAATAAAAATAAATAATAAATAAATAATATTAGGTTAAAAAGTAAGTATATGATATAGATTCAATTTGTGTTCATCGCGATTAGTGTAAAGGTATGTAATAAAATTATTATTGTTTAACTAATCCCTATTATTTCTTACTAGCAACACAGAGCACTGAGCAAGCAAAGCAAATAGCAATTTTTTTATAGCATGCAAACTTACGATATTTTTACAAGCAAATCAGCTTTAAGGTACAGCAAATGTCATTGTCTATCAGGTACGTAACTCATTTCATCAATTTAACAACGAAATTTCAGTATAAATCAGATATTCTTACTTTGCGAGAAGTAGACTCGTACACCCTGTCCGGTTTTTTATTGACGTCTAATAAATCGATGAACGCCGGCTGCACTCACGAAAAAGGATGACTCATTGTCCCTCATTGAATTGACTCATTGAATGTAATAATTTATTTTTAAATTTAGATAAAACTCATATTATGACATTCTCTAATAATAATAATCCTAATAACCAATCTGACATAAATGTTAATTATTCAGGAATTCATATTAGGAAAGTAGATGTAACCAAATTTTTAGGACTATATGTATTTTGACAAAAAATTTGATTGGAAAACACACGTTAGTAATTTATGTAAAAAAAAATTACGGGTTGCACTCCAGGAGTGCCAACAGAAGTGAAAACTTATTTTGGCGCATTAGACATTTTTTCAAATACATATTTAGGGCTTTTCGTACATAAAGCTGTAATCTATCCGTTTGCTAAATCTTTGCCTTCGAGTAGCGAAGTTAACATTTTTAATCAGGTAATAATTATTGTTTAATTAGTTAGAATATTTCAAACTGATTTCAAAAAGGTATAATAATACAATTTACGGTATTAAAATAGAAGACAATCATCAATTATTTACCAAACGGCGTGCGCGCGCCGACCACTTACGAACGTAGGTACTTCGTACATCCGCCATTTTTTGCGCGTCATGCTGCGCAGTAGAAAGGATATGCACACACTATAGCTGCGTCTCGTAACGGTGTCGCGAGTACAGAGGTTTTACCTCATCTAAAAATATGCGTACCGAGCTAAAAGAAGTTTTCACTTCAATAAATCAATTCTCTTATGCAATGTATATGCTCCGCAAAGTAGTAAATGAGGCAGCTGTAATTACAGCTTACCATGGATTTGTTGAATCTGCTTTACGATATGGCATTATATTTTGGGGCAATTCTACTTTAAAAGAGCAAATATTTTTAAGTCAAAAGAAATGTGTTAGAGCCATATGCAAACTACAAAAAACTGAGAGCTGTAAACCTTACTTCACTCAACTGAACATTTTAACATTGCCTTGTCTGTATATATTTGAATTGTCTGTTTTTGTAAAAAGTAACATGGACCTTTTTATTAACTTTGGATCCAGACGACATAATAATAAACTCAGGCTACCCCCAAATACAACTGCGTTATACAACAAAAGCGTGTTAGTTATGGCTATTCGTGTCTACAATCGTCTACCTTCATTTTTATTAGAGACTTCAAGCCCAGTGGTGTTTAAAGCAAGGCTGAAGAAAATATTATTAGAAAAGGCTTATTATTCTACCTATGATTATTTAAATGATAAAAGTAATGACATTTAACATTATTATTTAACAACTTGACTTACATTAATTAAATTAAATTGAAAGCATGTTTGTACCTACCTAATTCATTTGAATATACTGGATAATGTATAATAAATATTGATGCGAACCACGCTGATTATGGCTGTTCTAATTATGTATCACCAATCAACTGTTACAAACCCATGTTACGCAATAAATTACTTTGATTTGATTTGATTTGTAGAGTCCTACATCCAGATAACAAATATATGAGAGTATATGTCTAGAGTTTTTTCTTGCTCTCCCGTCCAACTTTAACGCCTGATGCATCCCTTAAGAGGTTAGAGATTTGAACCCTGAAAGGATAACCCTTGACATAATCCAAATGCACTAATTCACGTCTCTACTAATATTTTACAGACTCTATAATTATGTTTTAAAAACTAAAAAAAAAACCGACTTCATTATATATAAAAAATATCATCGATGTGATACAATTTTTCGATTTTTGTTGATTTTTAAATAACCGATCGACCGATTTTGATTAAATTTAAATGGGACAACCTGGGAAGACACCCTTTGAAACAAAAAAACATTTTCTACCAAATCGATTTAGGTGTCTTTGAGAAATCGGTGAACATAAATAACAAAAAAAAAACTACGAATTGAAAACCTCCTCCTTTTTTGAAGTCGGTTAAAAATAATGTGTTCTAATTGTGTGTATGTGTTCTATACAAACTTTTACACCTACGGCTTTGTATTCCAGGGCGTATCCTGCTTCCACGCAGTTTATCCCCTCCATTTGCTGGCCACAGGCAGCGTTGACGGCCAGGTGCGATTATGGGAGACATCACAAGCCAGCCCATTTGCTATACTGAATGTGCCGACTTTACCAGCTGTTCTGGATGTGGCTATAGTGCCAGCGAGAGAGGTGGTCGTTGCATTTTGTGCTAATTGTGTAAGTACTTAGTAAGTAGTAGTTTGCGCAGAAGGTTGCGGGTTCGATTCCCGCCGCGCGTCAAATGTCTCTATGCTCTGCAAGTATTTGTCTAATATGTATGTATTTACATTAAAAAAAAACATGTAAGTAGTATATCAGTCATATACTACTTACATGGTAGGTACCCATAACACAAGCTCTGCTTACTTTGGGGCCAGATGATGCTGTGTGAAATGTCCGGCATTATTATTATTATAAAAAAAAATCTTCTATCTTTTCTCTTCTTTATTCCATTATGTTTCTTCCACTCCAGTTTACCTTAAGGAACGTTCCCGATCCCTACGTTCTTCTGAAATCCTTCAGCTAAGACCTCCTGTTTATACTTCGAGCTGCTATGGTAGTTCTTTTACGCTGCAGGCTGTGAAGCTACCATCACTATCTCTCATCACTCTCATAGATGTATATTTATTTTGTAAGTACATATTTATGTTTTAATGTTTAAGTATTGCTTTAGTAGGTATATAATTATATTATATAATGTTTAAGTATGTATATTTTATTTTATTTATGTTTATATATCATTTTATTTAGTAATCACATTTGTTTAATGTACGCCGTGCCGTCCATTCTAATTCATGCATTCCTTTCCATCCAAAGGTTGCCAGGAATAGATCCCTCTCAAGCAATAGATATGGTACCCCTGGTACACCCATTGTACCATTTAAGTATTCTTAAAATGTTTAAGTTGTTATTTTGTATTTTTAATCGACTTTATCAAAAAGGAGGAGGTTCTCCATTCGTCGGAATCTTGTTTTTTTTTATGATTGTTCACCGATTACTCGAAAACGGCTAGACCGATTTGGAAAATTCTTTTTTTGTTTGAAAGGGTATACAGGTGATCACCTTCACAGGTGGTCCCATATAAATTTTATCAAAATTGATCGAGCTGAAAAATCAACGAAAATCTATAAATTGTATACATCGATCATATTTTCATGTACTTTGATACCTCGCTGTCTCATTGGAGCGGTGCATTTATTTGGCCTACCCATATTATATATATACAAAATACATCTATTTTCCAATAAAAATGTACATATTTTTGGCTCAAATTTCATTCAATGAAATCGGTTTCTTTTTAGTTTTTAAAACGTAATTATTATTACATAAGGTGTACAATAAAGTTATATAGTATTGCAGTATATAGTATAGGCGGATTTTTGACCACTTCTAGAAATTCTCTCATTTGTATATTGACTATTTCTTGTTGCAACGGTTTTTGCTAGACCATTATATATACAATACCTGTACAGATTGACTGGCCTCTAAGCTCAGATGGTAGTAGCTCAGCCTTCTACCCTGTAGGTTTAGGGTTCCATTCAATCGCAAGACAAACATTCATGAACATCGAGT
Source organism: Lampropteryx suffumata (assembly GCA_948098915.1). NCBI lineage: Eukaryota > Metazoa > Arthropoda > Insecta > Lepidoptera > Geometridae > Lampropteryx > Lampropteryx suffumata. Next base: position 12,457,932 of record OX402568.1, on the reverse strand, counting down.
TTGGAGTGTTTGGAGTGACTGATTATACTGTTACACGATTTAGGTTGAAATACTTTAACTAGAATATTTGTAACACAAAACAAACTTTTCGTTCATTTTTAAGACCGTTCATATTTGGGACATCTACGAAGAGTGCTTGTTGCAAACCCTCAAGATTAAATTCCCGTTTCTTGGAGTCCTGGGGCATAAAGTCGAGTTTGGAGCTTACTGCATACATCCAGGTAAGATCTTTCTCCACGGTTACCACGTGACAAGCTCATGATTCGTTGAACTTTTTAACCTTTAAGTAATTACTTATGTATGGTTCAACTTAAAGAAGTTAAACGTTAGATAAGTTATTTACTTTGGTGTGAACAAATTACTTTCTAAAATCTCGCTATATGACGAGACATTTTGATAATGTGAGTAAGCCCCGTGGGTTTACTCACGTATTATTTTGTCGATAGAGGCACCGACACTGTTTCGATTCATCTAGATAATCTGTATCAGGGTGAGTTTGATCCACGATCCACTCGTTGCCGCTCGAGTTCACGGTTCGCACCTAAAATTTGAAACTGAAATATGACGAGACGTTGATTAGTGTAGATTATGTATATGACCATAATTATAATGTATTGCTATTCGTTTTGTAAGACCAAAGCTGCAAATGGGTGACCTTTGAACTCTGTCACCAGCAATATAATGTTTCTGTAATATAATGTTTTGAAAAACCAAGGTTTGACAGTTTAGTAAGGCCTCCAAAGCATGGAAGTGCCTTTGCCTGATCACCTGTCTAAGGCCTGACCTTACATAAGGTTTCTTAACGACACTTATAATGATCTGGAACATCGTAGTTAGGTGAGTGTTCTACGAGCATGATGATGATATAAAAAAGTAATATGATGTAAGTTCTTTAAAATTTTTGAAGGTTATACAAGCTTGCTAAATGGACTTCCACTCATTCCAGGACCAATTTACAAAACATTGGAGGAAGAGCAATCTGAACAACAGCCTTCGACGTCACGACGAGCATCTAGCGTGTTCCAAGCACCTTCTGGGGGGATGATACTGCAGGAGGATCCGTGGCAAGATACAAGTGTTAAACACCAACCGTATGTATAAATATTATTTAAGGATTATTATTTATTATTTATAATACAACAATATCTCAAATATCCAACAGACATCTCAAATATTTTTAATAATTATATCATTGACCTTATACAATCCAATTCCATGACTTTAAATCATAATGACTATAAAACCATGTATAAAATGCATGGACGATGCTCTTCTATGTTTCTTGCTCCCGTTTCTCCACTAGACATAGTTAAAAATGTGTGTAGTCTAAACAACACGAAGAGTGTTGGATTTGATGAAATATCGACATCGATAGTTTAATATGTGGCAGATATAATATATTTTCCCTTTAAGTTTTATTTTTAATTTATGTATTGAATCTGGTATTTTCCCAACGGCTCTCAAAACTTTAATAATTAAACCATTGTTTAAAAATGCAGACAAAGATAAGGTGGCAAATTATAGACCAGTAGCACTTATCCCAATAATGTCTAAGATCTTTGAGAAAATAATTTATGATAATCTTTATAGCTACCTGGAAAAAGAATGCATACTAAATGATCAGCAAAAGAGGTTTAGAAAGGGAAAATCGATCAACTTAGCTATATTTGATTTCTTAGATAAGGTAGTAGATAATGTGGATAAAAGGGTTCCTGTCTGTGCAATATATATGGATATGTCTAAGGCATTTGATTGTGTAGATCATAAGTTACTTATTTATAAATTAGAACAATATGGTATTAGGGGTAATGTTCTGAATTTAATAAAATCATACCTATCTAATCGAAATCAATACACAGAAATAACTCGAGTAAATATAAATTCAAGGTTAGAAGAGATATAGGTCTTCTCCTCTGAACAATCTGTATGGCGTGCCACAAGGTAGTGTTCTAGGACCATTATTATTTTTGTGTTACATTAATGATTTTCCTAAGCATGTGATTCAACCGATGGTACTCTTTGCAGATGACAGCACAGTCATAATAAAAATAGAAGACTCAAATTATGAAAATAATATTAACACTACTTTTAAGGAAAGTGTAGACTGGTTAAATGCTAATAATCTACGGATAAATCGAAATAAAACTAAAATAATGCATTTTAATCAACTTATTATAAATTCAAAATATATTAATATAAATTATCAAAATGAAATAATAAAAGATTCAGATGTTACGAAATTTTTAGGGCTACATATAGATAAAGGATTGACATGGAAAATCCACACTGAAAACATAATTAAAAAAATGTATAGCCTTGCTTATGCACTACGTTATTTATCAAGAGTAGCAAGCAAAGATACAACATTAACTGCGTACCACGGCTCGGTTGCTTCATTATTGGGATACGGGCTGATTTTCTGGGGTAACAGTACAAACAAACAGAACGTTTTTATTGAGCAAAAAAGGTGTATAAGATCCATATTTAATCTAAAAAATACTGACAGTTGTGTGCCATACTTTTAATGTAATAATATTTTGACATAACCTAGCTTATACATATTTGAAATGGCCCTATTTGCAAAACATAACATGAACAAATTTAATAAATTTTCTGACATTCATAATTTAAATACCCGTAGTAGAACCAAATTTTGCCTTGTAAAATCGAATACAGCGCTAATGCATAATAGTGTTTTCTGTATGGCTCCTAAAATATATAACAAGATACCAGAGAGCATAAAAGGTAATCAATTGTTGAGCTTTAAAAATCAGCTTAAGGCACTTCTTGTAGAAAAGAGTAATTATAGTATCACCGAGTTTTTGAACGATGACCTCAGTTACTTGTAACTAAATATAATAAATTTGCATGCCTGGTTAAGGTAAGATTGTACTGGTACTTTATATAATTACTACTACACTGTTATCAATGTTGTAAACCTACATTCTGACAAATAGATGAATTGAATTGAATTGAATTAAAAGTTAATGGAAACCAGTTAGTTAGCTTATGTTAGAATATAGAAAACAACGCGCAAGGCGAGCGAGCAAAACGAGCGTGCCGTGGCAGTGGCCGCCGAAGTGCCAGATAAATATATTATTTTCCATGGCTCGGTTGACCAGACCAGCTGAAATATTTTTTTTTCCTTGGATCGGTCAACTGTAACACGGAAGAAACAAATTTTCCATAGTCCGGCTGGCTGGACTACATAATTAATTAATTTTATTTAGTGGCGGAACAGTACTATATATTTGTCTATCTCTTTAAAGTATGTGTGATTGACAAGCTGTACATGATGATTGATGTCCGTGCAGGTTATACACGAAGTTCAACCGCAGTTCCCTACTGGTATCATGCTGTGCGCATGTGTGCGTGTTGTGGCTGGCAGCTCCGCGTGGTGCTCCCCCCGCACCCCCTGGGGACGCTCTCCCCCCGCGTCGCCCCTCTGCCTGGGACCTGCCACTACTTGCTGACGTTGGTAAGGTGGACAGTATAAGTATTATTGATTTCTTGTGGTGGTGGTGTATTGGCAGCAAGAGCACTGGAAGCCTTTCATAACGTATTAAAACCATCATATTTCTGGAACGTTTTGTTTCAAGCTTATAGCAATATTACTGCAATTCGTATCATGACTTTTTTTAACCTTATTGTTTTATTATTTATTCGTCACACAGAACACAGTATAAGCTAAACTCGTTAAGAAATTTTCCAGGAAAGCCATCATCACCATCTCCAATGCCGACTCCAAAACGACCTTCCCCTCAGTTCTTAGCGCCATCAGCTGCGGAGTACCCGCTTTACGATTTAAACACACTGCTGGAGAATGCTGGTAAATCTAGTCATATTTGAGATGAGACCATCATTTACTATATATGTATATATAATTTGCAAAACTAGCTGCTGCCCGCGGCTTCGCACGCGTAATACCTACATGAAATGTAGCTTATGTCCTTCCTCAAGGTCCCATCTATCTCTATACCAAAATTCATCAAAATCGGTTCAGCGGTTCAGCGTGAAAACGTAACAAACAGACAGACATAGTTACTCTTGGATTTATAATATTAGTTAGTTTAAAGCCTTCTTTAGATGGGAGAAGTGGTTCAGTGGTCTCTAATTCTGCTAGATTCTGCCGATTCTGCCATTTGGCCTCATAATAACAATGGGGTCGATTTTAAAATTAAAATTAAGCAGCATAAACAAGTCCTACTCTAATTGTGCTTATTCTAAGATTGACTCAATCTTAAATGGCATGACTTATGACTTCTCACTCGCCCAATATCAATACTGTGGGAGGAAGAGGACAAGCAGTTTCTCTTCGTACTTTTTGTATAAGCGACAGAGCCAGCTTACATGCATACCGCCCAACTGATGCTACGTAGTTACCGTAACCTAAAAAGGCAAAGTAGGTATCGCACGCATGATGCCGGTCTTGAACATAAGTTCTTATGTCTGTTTGCCCAGTAATTTCGCTTGCCTCACCCTTCAAAATTCAATACAGTAATGCTTGCACATTCAAGGAGGCAGAATATTTGGAAAAGGCTAGACGGACTCCAGCAAAAGAGTTTAAGTTACAGAGGTTATTTAAAAAAACTAAACTAAAAGCTAAGGTCATTTTAAAAATAATTAGTCAGCAGAATCGATTTAGGTTAGGTTTTGTGTATAAGGTATGTCGATCAGTCAGAACTTTGAATCACCATTAGGTACTGATTGTCCTCAGGTCTTCATGGTATTCTGGAAAAAGATTTCGTACTGATGAAGGGCCTTAAACATGATTTGAACAGAAAACTGGCTGAAATGGAAGAAAATAAGGATGCAGTAAGTTTAGAAAATCGGGTGGCATAGGTTCCGTTAATAAGTCCGTTCGTTCGGGACGATCTATATCTAGCAATGGGCATTGGCCGGTGTAAATAATAATGAAAATAATTACGTTTTAATAACTAAAAAGAAACCGACTTCATTTAATGAAATTTGAGCCTATAATACATTTTTAGTGGAAAGTAGATGTATTTTGTATATATATTATATGGGTGGGGCAAATAAACGCACCGCTCCAATGAGACAGCGAGGTATCGAAGTACATGAAAACATCATCGACGTATACAATTTTTAGATTTTCGTTGATTTTTCATTTCGACCGATTTTGATAAAATTTATATGGGACCACTTGTGGGACCACCCTTTCAAACAAAAAGATTCCGACGAATTGAGAACCTCCTTTTTTTTGATAAAGTCGGTTAATAAGAAGCCGGTAAACTTCTCTTGAAAATGTTGTCCAGGAAAATCCGTTTAATCTGTAGGGCGATTATGGAACTCTTGATACAATCAATGTCTATCAGTTTCGATTAGCAATTGGCATCAATGTCTATCAATTTCGATTAGCAATAGGAATTATTTCAATCAATCATATACGATACGATGTATTTAAATGCTTAGTACGCTAAACACGGTTCCTACGACAATCGTACTTTGTAAATTGGTCGAGTTATAGTTTGACACCAACTTCACATTGTAACTAGCGATAGAAGCCGATAGAAATCGCAGCGATCCGTAATACCAATTCATCAAAAGTAACTAAAAGTTATTAGTATCAATGTTTTGATAGTATCAAAGTTCCATAATCGCCCCACTGATCTTAGTATTAGAACAAACAAGTGATTCCCGTTTCATTCTATTTAAATGATTTTTCGAGATAAAAGTATTCCATGCCTCAATCCAGTCATATTCTCTAGAACGAATATCTTCTTTTATTACAACCGGTTTTGCTGTTACGACGTGATTGAAATTACAATTCTGGCATCTGCGCTCTGGGTTTCTGGGTTCGAATCCCACCCAGGAGTTATGTGATAGGTACACATAGATGAATTATCTGTATCTGGGTAAGGAACGAGTACTTAGATACTCTTATTATCTCTCGACTCTTTATTTACCTAATTAGTGGCTTTTCATTATTTTAATGTCAATGAATATAGATGGCAACACCAAACTAAACATTAGCACATATAAGTCTACTATCAGCCATTTGATTTATTTGAATCCCTTTGTTTGATTCTCATAATACAAGCTCTGCTTAATCAGGTAGTTCCTCATGGCCTAACTACTTCGCCTAACTGATTTGGCTACGAGGACAAACATATCCTCATGGCCGAACTCGTGTCAAAATAGGCAAAGCAAGTACAGTTATCTACTTGGTTAAATGAAAATACCTTTGTAATACTTCAGAACGAAACCAGTTGGTTAGGTTATGTTAGAGTATAGGAAACAGCGCCAGAAGAATATAATTTGACATTGAAGCCACGTTTAAAGTATAATCTTATAAATCACAGAACTAATGGGAAAAAAATATTCATAAGTAATTAGTAGGTATCCTCTCTGCGGTGGCGAGTGTACTTTGCCTATTTTGACACGAGTTCGGCCATGAGAATATGTTAGTCCTCGTAGCCAAATCAGTTAGGCGAAATGGTATGGCCATGAGGAACAAGCCGCTTAATCTGGGGCTAGAAAGTGCTGTGAGACTGTCCATTAGTATTATATTTGATCCCAAGCGACGTGCTAGATTTGTCGATTGGCAAATTTAAATGTAATAACAGAAAGTTTAGCTTAGTTTAGTTTAGCTTATTATAAAATAGCGGATTATTTAGATGACAAAAAAACTTGGGATAAATCTTCTTCAACTAGACTCGGCTTGTTATTGATATAACAAAATTAGCAAGGATCATAAAAAAATGTGTTAAGACAAGTTTCTTACCCGATTCTACTTGAACTGGGGTTAGGAGGACCTAGATTCACTAGAATGTAAGAAGACGATTCAAAGTGGTCCTTGTGATATTAAATACTTAATGAATGTTTTGGTTTAATTTATTATTTCAAGATGAACGCAGCAGTGAGTGCAGGAGCACCATACATGTCTCTGAAGACCTACCAGCCCGTCACCATAGACCCTGTGGACGAGATGGCCGACGAATACAAAAGGGTTATGAAGTATGTTTAGATCCTAGAAAACCCTGGTGACGTACACTATAGCATGAAAACCGCCGTTATTCCTTAACGATTGGGTTGCCCAAAGTCCAGAGGAAGGTAGAAAATAAGGGAAGCAAAATATGTATAAAATTTAATAGAAGAATCGTGTTAGAATTGCATAAAGGAAGAAAACAATATTTAATATTTGATGTTCTTTCAACATAAGCTTCACATTCTTGAGAATACCAGAAGAGTGTTCCTCTTCAGTGCTCTTCACTCACTCCTTCACTCCTTTTCTAAACACTCGCAAACCTTTCATTTGTCGAAACTTGACATGAATTAAATGTTTGCAGAGTTGCTACGGGTTGTAAAATTTGATTGAAACGAGCGAATGCAAACTGTTTCGGCAACTCCTCACCTGATGATAAATAAAGTTTCCGTCCTCTTCCTCTTCTCCCTCTTTACCTCTTCTTCGTCTTTGACTTCCAAACAGTCTTTATTAAGTGTCCCAGTTCTCTTTCCATATCTATTAACTGTAGACGATTCTTCTACATCTACATCCAAAATTCCACGCCTACGTTTCTTTAGAGTTAAATACTGATTACCAGATTTTCTGTTTTCTTTATTGTGAGCAGAATCTAGAAATTTCTCGAACACCACATCCTCTTTTTTTTCTTTCTGCACAGGTTTATTTCTGCACAGGTTGGCGTCTGAGAAAAAGGGAATGGGAAAACACTCCGCTTCACTTTGAGGATCCTCTTTTTTTTTCTGCACAGGTTTATTTCTGCACAGGTTGGCGTCTGAGAAAAAGGGAATGGGAAAACACTCCGCTTCACTTTGAGGATCCTCTTTTTTTTTCTGCACAGGTTTATTTCTGCACAGGTTGGCGTCTGAGAAAAAGGGAATGGGAAAACACTCCGCTTCACTTTGAGGATCCTCTTTTTTTTTCTGCACAGGTTTATTTCTGCACAGGTTGGCGTCTGAGAAAAAGGGAAAAAACTCCGCTTCACTTTGAGGCTTTTCTTCTTCCATGGCGAGTGAGTTAACCTGCAATTCTGTTCAAATAATTAATTTTCACCAAGATTTATCAAAGGCAACCGTCTCGACAGGTGTCAAATTGGCAATCTATTCAAATTCAAATCTTTTTATTTCGGACAACATAGATCCATAATCCATAGAGTCGGTCAAAAGTCGCTCAATAACCTTCGCGTTGACTACAATAATGCCTTCAGGATGTTGTGAGGGCTACCGAGGTTCTGCAGCGCATACGACATGTTCTTAGAGGCACGCGCGGATGGGTTCGCCGCCTGCATGCGGAAAAAGGTAGCCTCTCTACTGCGCAGAGTTCGCGGGAGTACCAACACTATCCTGATAGCAAAAACGAACAAGTAAATGTAAAAAAAGTAAAAGTAAAATTTATTTATTTGTTTCTAGATAGGGATAGGTACAGTATTACTTATACAGATGGAACCATAAACAATAAACAATAGTACCTACCTAGTAAATTTATTATATAGGTACGAGTAGTTTAACAAGGTTACTAACCCCCACACTAGGATTCCCTGTGTTGTGGGTGGCTAGTCTCTTCCAGAAGCAAATTATTTTAAAATGTTTTGGTGAGGGTAAGACGGACCTACGCTTCTTGAATACTAGGTAAGGTTGTTGCATGTGTGAGTTTGTCTGTGTGGCTGAGTAGTTACGCAGTGTATGGGCAAGGAATGCGCAAAGTGTGTGCATGATTTTAATAAGGATGGGGACACAGTTAGAACTTTGATTTGTTTGTAGTTTGTTTAATAACGATGCATGCTTCATATTCTTCACCTCTTTTTTAAGTAGGTTAAACTGATCTGCAGTTTTTAACCAAGAGATCTCTCTACAAAAGCGGGTAGCATCTATATGTTCGAAGGTGACAGGTGGAACCAAATACAGATCTCTTGCCGCAAAAATTGGAAATAATTCGCGATTGGCACACTTCATGAAGCTGATTATATCATTCATGTCATTTGACATCTTCTTCTTGCCTTGTCGAAGCGGCATTTTCTTGGCGTTGAGCAATGAGTTAATGAGTAGAAATTTTACTTTCACAATATCTTCAGCAGAGATCGACGAGGTACACGGTTGGTGTATAATTTTTTTAATCAAGTAATCCATAACATTACCCACAAAAGTCAGTGTTTCGTTGATTACAACGTCACAATTCACGCACTCTACAATTTTTGAAGACATCGTCGCGTCTTCTGCAATGAGTCACCGAACGAGCGATATCAACGCATCCACGTTATTCTGCGCACAGCGTGAGACTCAAATACTCAAAATAAATAAATATTGGTTTATAATTATTTATTTTACCGTACATATTTGTTTTCTTTTTCTATATTTTTTAACAAGTAACAAGTGACTATTGCTAGTTGTCTTGTCGCGACGTTGTCGCGAGTTACCTATAAGGAGGGCGATTATGAAGTGTTTAAATGTGAAAATCTCATGAAAATATATATGGCTATCTAGATTCTCATCCAGAACAAACAATTCTGTGTCACGTTCTCTGTCACATTTTCATCACATCATCACACAAATATTTATCCTGGTCATCACACATATATTTATCCTGGGAGCAAATCGAACCCTCAACCTACAGCGCAGAAGGCAGAGCTACTACCAACTGAGCTGACAGGCCAGTCGAGTAATAGTAACCGATGTCTAAGAGAACCATAATGCTGAAAAAAGTAAGTTGGTACTCTCTGAGAAGCGGTCTTTCGGCCTTGACGGATTTTTTTTGTCCACAAAGTTTAACCTCTAGCAGACCATAAGACTATATTAAAGGCCTTTGAGAAGAGTAATCAACAGCTCATATAATCTGATTCTCCAGGCTGTTCCCTGGATCGAGCATCGTTGGAACACCAGCCAGCAGCCAGATGTCAACACCGAGAAACAGTCGAAACCATAGATTATGACAAGGTACATGAAACAGGTATTTTCATCTATTCTAGATAAGCGGAATGCTCAGTGACTTTCGTTCATATAAAAGTAATTTTTCGGGATGAAAAGTATCCCATATCTTATTCCAGGTCATTTCATTACTGAATCATCTAACGCGGTTCTACTGTTACGATGTTATTGAGTATTAAACATCCAAACTTAATTTTAAGGCTTTATGAGATGATTGCAATGAAAAGTGGAACTATCTGTTTTTTTTAATAATAAATAATGCCGGACATTTTTACCTCAGCATCATCTGGCTCCAAAGTAAGCAGAGCTTGTGTTATGGGTAACACATTACTGATATACTTTTTTTTTGTAAATACATACATATTATACATAATAACACCCAGACTCAAGACAAATACTTGCAGATCATACAAACATTTGTCGTTTCCCGTGGCGGGAATCGAACCCGCAACCTTCTGCGTCTCAACCGGACCTTAGCCCACTGCGCCACAGCGGTCGTCAATCTGTGCTTGTGGCATGGAAGTATCTTGTAAACTAGCTACTGGATTGTGTTATAGCGTGTTCAATATCAAAAGAGTCGTGAACCATTGCATTTTGTGTCCTTTGTCTTTGACATAAATCTGTTGAGTCGTTATGAATTATTCTTATAATTATTCCAATTATTCTTATAAAATTACCTAGTAACATAGAAGTTTTACTAGGTAATTATTGTAAGAATGAAATGCTATCAGTTTGACAATTCTGATTTTTGGTAAACACATTCAAACCTATTTACATAAAGTATTCAAAACATAACAGATAAAAATTACATGACGACGTTATCGTCTCTTTAAAATGCTATTCTAAAATGAACCTTATCATAAATGGATAAGATATATAAAAATAGAGCTCGGTAATCCAATTGTTCTGAAAAACAAATAAAAATGCTTTCTTTATCAGTGCTGTAATTAATTTATCTTTTAAATTTGCTCACATCATACCGGGAAGCGCAGACTTTGATAACGTCTGAAGTAAATTCAAGTTTAAAATTTTATACAAATAAGCATAATATAGTGTACACGTGTATTAACAACCACGATATTTTTTCGGTTATTAATGAAAAAAAAACATTGTGCTTAAAGAAATTTACAAGTACCAATTTTAATAAGGTTAAAATTTTCTACAAAAATTTTTTTTGAAGAATTCGAAAAAAAATTGAAAAATTCAACTAACAAAATAACACACAAAAGTGATTAAAATGAATAACAAAATAGTGAGAAAACTAAACGCAAAGCCAATATACTTCCTACTTAAAAAATACACGCACACTTCACAAGTACAGAGTCAAGAGGACTTCTTCAAGTTCTACAGTGACAGTGGTATTTACGAAGAGAGGTACAGACCTCTAACTGAACGGGATTATGCAAGATTCATCAGTTCTCGAGCAGCTAAAAGAGAACCAGCACTAACAAGACAAATTAGTAAGTTGTGCTTTCGTTTGTATCATGAAGTTACGTAGCACTTCTAAATTCATTATTTTTTATTCAGTAATCTGAGCGGAATTTAAATCAATAATTGAGACTTTGGAGTGCAAAGTATGGTCAATTGAATTATGGTGCAATGTGATTTTAACGACGAGGAATCCCGAGAAAGTTCTAGACTGCCATTCCGCGAGGACGTTTAGAATTGACAAATGACCATCGACTAAGACCTTAACAAACAAATTGACTATATACAATATAAACACTTGACACTAGCAAAATTGACATTATTATGTCACATGCCATTAAAAAAGAAGAAGGTTTTTGAAGGTTTCCGACGTCAGCAAAGATACGAATGACAAGTGGTCATGTTACAATCCAATTGACCACCATCTAATAGGCCTAGCAAAAAAAAATTATAGGCCTTTTTGTTTTTTTTTAAGGTTACAAATCAGTCTGTTACTCAAAATCTAGTTAAGCCTTACAATCCGTGATAATTAACTATGTAATTTCATTATATATACAACTATTTGAAAAACATTTTGGGTTTCTTCAAACATCTGTTAAGCCAGTAGAGGACACCGACCTCTATCAAAATGGCCACTTCAAAGCTGAATATCTAGTGAAACCATCGTGTGGCATATGGCATATGCCACAGCATATGACATATGCTACACGATGGTATGATGGTATGATGAGGTAAAATATGAATAAAACAAACCCCAATTTACGTGTAGGAGAGTTATTTCGTTTTAAAAAACGTTTTTTTTTAATAACTTTGTAGGGGTTACTAATACGTATTACCGTGCAAAGTTTTATAACGATAAAATTAATAGTCTGCAAGCTAGAGCAAGATTAAGGGCATTATGCACCTGCAACCGAACCGAACCGAACCAAACCGCATGTCGGTAAGGTCAATTTGAATTTAATACCTTACAATTTGACATGTCGTCATAGTGACATTTATTTGACAAAAGGTAATGTATACCTTAGTAGACGTAGTAAGTTAATTATTGCTAAATTGTTAGCATTTAATATTTCTGATTCTGTTATTAGAACTATAACACAGAGTAATGACAACCCCATATTAAGTAATAGTACTGGGGGAAAAAATGTAGTAGGGCCAACTGATCAGCATTTAAACTGACCAAGTCGACAATGGGAAAAACAGGCAGTTTACATGTAGTTCACCAAAATATGCAAGGCCTGCCCAGCAAAGTATTAGAATGTGAATAATTTTTAAATCATTTCAGTGTAGATATTATGTGTATCACTGAACATTGGATGGTACAATCTGAGGTACTTCCTTTCTACGAAAATTACAATATTGTCAGCAGCTATTAACGCAAGAGCGCGATACGTGGTGGCTCGTTAATTATTGTAAAAAATAACTTAAAATGCAAGGAGCGTAAGGATATTAGAAATCTTTCTATTGAAATAATTATTGAGGTGTCGTGTGTCGAGCTGGAGCTGCATGTCGTCGTGAGCGTTTACCGTCCTCCCAATGCTGATTTTGGGTTATATGAATGCTCTATGAAAGAAGTATTGCAAAAAATAGCTTGTGATAAGATCATAATAGTTTGTGGTGATTTTAATATAAATATTCCGATTGATCCATTATCTGAAAGACTTTCAAACTTATTGAAGTGTTTCAATTTAAGTCCTCTTTTTGATGAACCTACAAGAGTGACACTAACAACAGCCACTTGTCTAGATAACATTTATTGCAGTTGCACACCAGTTCATAAGTGTGTACTAAAACATTTTAGTTCTGACCATTACGGTCACTGCGCCACCTTTTCTTGTGATCGTATAGTTGAAGCTCAGAACTTTACTCACCGACCTATTACAGAGAGCCGCATCAAAACATTTCAAAGTAGAATTGAACACAAAGTTTCCCTTGTACCATGCATCGATGATCCAAATGATCTTTTCACCACATTGTCTAATTTAATAATTAAAGAACATGCTGATATATTTACAGTAAAAACATGCAAAACAAAAAATTGTGCTAGATTTGTCGACTGGGCTACACCGGGTATTTATAGAAGTAGGAATACATTGTATGAATTATATGCTACCAGAGCGACAATGTTAGATGATCCAGTTTTTATCTTATATGTTAGGAATTACTCAAAAGTCTTCAAAAAAGTTTGTCATGCGGCTAAGTCACTGTTTTTGAGAAAAATAATAGAAAATTCAACAAATAAAATAAAAGCAACTTGGAAATTAATTAATAATGAAACAGGTAAATCAAGGGCTCGCAATATACAGTTCAAATTAAATATAAATGGTACAATTTTGACTAAAGAACAGGATGTTGCGAATGCATTTGATAGTTTTTTCTCAGATATACCAAAAATAGTGACCAAATCGTTAAAACTCTTCAGCCTCCAGAGCTTCCGTTCTATTAAAATCTAGTGTTGCAAAATGTAAGAATGAGTTTAGTTTTAGCTACATTAACGAGGCTAGTATTGTAAAAGCATTCAAGTTAATTAATATAAAAAATACAGAAGATCTTTGGGGAATGTCTACAAAGGTGCTGGGTGTCATTATCTTAGATATTGCACCATGTTTAGCTTATATTTTTAATAGATGTATCGACGAGGGAGTTTTTCCCGATCTCATGAAACACAGTAAACTCATTCCTATGTTTAAGTCTGGAAGTGAAAGTGATCTCGCTAATTATAGACCGATATCGATATTACCTGCTTTAAGTAAAATCTTTGAAAAAATAATTCTTAATCAGTTATTATACCACTTTAACGTTAACGGCCTGCTACATAGTAATCAATACGGATTTACTAATGGTCGATCAACAGCCGATGCAGGCATAGCGCTCTTAAAGCATATATTTGAGGCCTGGGAGAAGTCACAGGATGCAGTTGGGGTATTCTGCGATCTATCTAAGGCCTTTGACTGTGTGAGTCATGCAACCCTAATCACAAAGTTAAAATATTATGGCATTAAAAACCGGGCGATTGACCTCATACAGTCTTATCTATCCATTAAAGTCCAGAAAGTAGACGTGGGTGGTGAGAGGTCTTTGGGATCAATTATTGATATAGGGGTACCTCAGGGATCGATACTAGGCCCTTTTTTATTCCTAGTATACGTTAATGATTTACCTTTTTTTGTAAAAAGTATTTGTGATATAGTTTTATTTGCAGACGATACGTCTTTAATTTTTAAAGTTGATGGAGGTAAAACCAGTATATGCGATAACGTAAATGAATCCTTATCGTTGGTTCTTAACTGGTTCACTGTAAATAATATTTTGCTTAATTCCAAAAAAACTAAATGTATCAAATTCACTTTTCCAAATGTTATTCATAGCCCGTCCAACATTGAAATAAATGGAGAGGCAATGAATCTTGTAAATTCCACGATCTTCCTAGGTCTTAATTTTGATGCAAAACTACAGTGGGGACCACAAATTTAAACGCTTGCTGGTATGCTTAGTTCCGCTGCATATGCAGTTCGTGCGATACGGTGGCTTACTGATGAAGCTACAGCTAGACTAGTTTATTTCAGTTACTTCCATAGTGTTATGTCATACGGCATCATTCTCTGGGGGAAAGCAGCTGATATTGGTAAATATTTGTAATTAAAAAAAGGGCAATACGTGCCATTTATAAAATGAAACCACGAGAATCTTTGAGAGAAATATTCAAAGAAATTAATATTCTCACAATAGCTTCACAATATATATATGAAAATTTGTTATATACACATAAAAATAGAGATGGGATTCAGCAAAATAGTGACCTTCATAAAATCAACACTAGGAATAAACATAAATTATACATCCCTAGGTTTCGACTAGAAAAAGTTTATTAGTCATTGGGGGAAATATGGGGAACACGGTGCGCTTCTATAATAAGCTTCCTGAAAATGCTACTAAACTACCTATTAAGAAATTTAAAGCATACATTAAAGGTAGTCTTTTGAAGAAAGCTTATTATAATATAGATGACTATATTATTGATAAGAATGCATGGCCTCATGTCGCTCTGCCGTCAGACAGTTAACCGACACACTTGACATGTATAAACTCTCTTGTATTAGTATTTCGTAGTTAAGGTAGTTATAAGATGGATCATATAAAAAAGCGCTAGGACCAAGACGAGTTTCTTGCCAATTCTTCTCGAGCTTGGGTTAGGATGAATTGGCACCTAAATTCACCTAGTATGTAAGACGTTTCAAAGTGATCCTTGTGATTGTATTGAATAAATCATCTTTTGACTTTTGACTTGACTTGGTCGAGAGCTTACATTACGGCTTACATAAGTGCACGAAAGGAGCCACTGAGGCGCACTTTAATCCATTCACCTTACTGGTTAGAAATAACTAGTGACACGATAAGAAGAAGTAGGGCGGACAGACAAACATACAGACAGACAGGCATAGCAAAACTATAGGGGTCCTTGTGGACTTCGGAACCCTAAAAAAGGGCGAGATATGCAAGAATGGCGGAAAAGTTTGGATGAGAACGGGATTTTCTTGGATTGATGGAAAATGGCATGTGGGCAAATGTGGGCTCTATATCGTTGTGATAAGATCGTTAATGTCCAGTTGTAACTCGAATACCTTTGTGTTTTCCTGAATATCCAGACGTAACGACTAATTCTAGATACACAGCTGCCTGAAGTTTAAGAAGCATGCCTCCGAGTCGCTACTGCTGAATATAAAACTCTCATTGAAATCGTTTCATTGGTTTGGAATCTACAATCCTCCAGAAATAATGACAATTACTCATAGAATTTTTCATAAAAAACGTGTGCGTCTCGAGACGCCCGACAGAAGTGATAATTTAAACTTAGTTAGGTGTGGGTTAGAGTGAGAGAGGAGGAGCCTGCCTAGCGCTGCCGGATGCGTGAGAGAAAGGGAAGCCAGGCAGACTAGCGCCGTAACGCGTTACGTAACGAAGCGGTCCCATAAGAAGCTATCACTCTAATAATCAACAGCCCGGATATATTTAAGTACATTAAAATGTGTGCACGGCCTTTTACTAGGTGGTTTGTGACGTCAATCTAAATAGTTATTTTTGCAGGCTTTTTATCATTATCGTAGATAACATTAAACATAGATAACGATGTTATTTAAAATCAAAACTAACAAGCACTTTATCTTATCAATGTCAATTAATATTTATCTAAATTTCACGCTTTTCGTTAAAAAACATTTTGTAATAGATGTAATATTTATGTAATATTATTTTTACCATTATAAATATAAATATTCTGTGAGTGTGTTTATAATTAAACTCCTCCTGAACGGATGGACCGATTTTGATGTTTTTTTTGTGTGTGTTCAAATGGATTCGAGAATATCACTTTTAAAACTTTCGTGAGTTGTACTATACATTTTGATAAACACGGGCTTTACTCACGTATTATTTTGTCGATGGAGGCACCGACACTGTTTCGATTCACACAGCATCGTCTAGCCCCAAAGTAAGCACAGCTTGTGTTATGGGTACCACATGACTTATAATATACTATTTATATGCTTTTTTTTTGTAAATACATATTGTACATGAAAAAACACCCATACCCGAGACATATATTTGCAGATTGTACAAAAATTTGTCCTGCACAACTGTCCTGTAATTTGTTAAACATCAATGGTTTACAAGCGGACAGGCTTAACATCATAACATCAATCTATGTAAATCTGTTCTGATTAAACTGTATCTGTATAAACTGTAATCTGTTTATAGAGAATTCAACAGCAAAATACCTATACTAAGAACGTTTACTGTCACTCACTGTTAGGCTGTTACTAGTCCCGATGATTATACTAGTTAGGCGTACTGTTAGGCGTAACTAGTCCCGATGATTAGACCGGTATAAGCCACTAAAGGGTATTCTTTAGAGGTACCTACATATACAAATACATAATGAAATAAAACATTTAAATAACGTTGTCTATGATATTGGTTTTATACAATAGATACTTGTTTGCCATGAGCTCGCACGAAGTTAAATCGTGAAGTCTTATTTCCGTCAACTTTATTGAGTAACTGGGGTATAATAAATAAATAAATAATCCTGGACATTTCACGCAGCATAATCTGGCCCCAAAGTTAGCAAAGCTTGTGTTATGGGTACCACTTGACTGATATACTACTTACATACTTTTTTTTTGTAAATACATACATATTATACATAGAAACACCCAGACCCAAGACAAATACTTGCAGATCATACAAACATTTGTGCCGCGGCGGGAATCGAACCCGCAACCTTCTGCATCTCAGCCGGACTTAAGTCCACTGCGCTACAGTGGTCGTCATAATAGCAAATACCACGACAAATGTTAACTTCCAAATGGTCCATCGTCTCTTGTTTATAGACTAGTAATTTCACAAAATAAGGTTATCTAAAGGTGTGAGATCCCACAATCGCGGAGGTCGTTTCATAGGATTATTGCGTAAAACTATGCGCTCTCTAAATGTTGAGAGTTTCTATGAAACGAAGTCACAAAGTCGCTGTGCTCTTGTCTTATGCGGAAAAATAGATAAATTTTAATTTCAAGACATTTGAGGAGTACGCCAAGAACCTCGTTTTATGATTAGAGTCGTGAAACACATTTTGTATTTCACTTTTAAAACAAATTGTCAGTGCCTTTGTCGACCAAACAAAACGTGAACAATACGTCCAGGAATGGGTATTGTAGGACTTACAATTACGTTAAGACAAAATTGTATTAGGTACATAATGTTCAAGCAAATAAATAGATAGATAATATTTTATTTAGACTTTCGCGATCTGAATTCATATATTTTTTGTAGTAGTAGGCATATATAACCTGCCCAATGCCACTACAGCTTGCTATAATATCAATAATAAGTATGATATACATTTTATTTCAGGCAACAATATAATGTGTATAAAATACAATTACAAGGGCCCATAGAAAATTAATACCTTATAGACTAACATATATATACATATATGAACAACACAAAAAGTCAGGGCAGTTTCTTAGTAAGCGGTGCTTCCCTATACCGTCGGTAGACAACTCCTGCTGACCAGAAGTCGGGTGCGAGAAATACGTCCTTGTACTTGGCAGCTAGCGCTTCCTGGTACAGCTTAGGAGCACGTACTCGTCTCTCTATTTGAATCTAACCGCTTCAAGCCATGCACAAGTACGGCGGGCGGCTTTAATATTATCTAATATAAAATATTTAAGATTACAAGATAGATCCTTAAAAAAAAACAATTTCTTTTAGCGACACTAGCCTACAAAGTAGGTGGACAGATGCTCTCCCTAGCGGAGGGTATGCCCAATGAAGATGCTTTTCCCTACACCAAGATGACGATGGAGCTAAAGGATGGAGGGACCCTTGTGTTGCAAGGTCAGGAACTGAGCAAGGCGTTGCAGTATGTACCTTCACAAGGGTGAGTTAACAACTGACCTCTGATTTCACCAAGACCAAGATATTGGAGCTGAAGAAGTGGCCTGTGTTGCGATTATGGAACTTTTGACACAATCAATGTCTGTTAGTTTCGATTAGCAATCAGCATAATTTCAATCATAAGTTTGTTTGTAATTAGAACCTGTTTTGACGTTAATTTGTAAATTACGTAATTCCGGTTTCTATCTCAGACCTAATAAATACACACAGACAGAGGGCCTTGAATAACCTAAGTGAAGCCTCAAAAACATGCTTCCCTGTGTAAATACACGCATCAACGCACACACAGCCACCAAAACTGTGCTCCTTGCTCTTAGTAAATGAATACATACTTGTACTATTATGTATTATGTACTATTATGTTTCTCATGTAACTGAATGCGAATAATATCAAAGTTTTGATAGTATCAACATTCCATAAACGCACGGCTGGTCTTGGAAGGGCAAGAGTACATCAAGATATTCCGGTTACTGTTAGATACCGGAATACCTAGACCAACGACCAATGACCAATAACTAATAACCTCTGCTACTTTGGTGTATATGCCAGTGGCCAAATCTGGACGTCTACTCTGTGATCCGACTTCGATATATCGAAACGATACAGTCGTGGAATCGCTTTTCGAATTGACAGTTATTTCGTTGTCAAATTCAAGTTATCGAATCGTCTATGGTGGAGGATCACGACATCGATTGTAAAAAGTAATGTCTATCGTTTTATTGCTCAAAACGAGTCGAAACGATGTAGCTAAGAGTAGGGGTTTGCACGATTATTGACCCGATATATCGTTAATCGATGTCAAGAGTAGGGCCCCAGTTGACGGTGATAGTCGGCCGCCAAAATCGATAATCTTTTGGGCTTTTCATCATTCAACAACTTTAAAAAGCCGAGACAGACAGTTTAATGTGCTTTCTGAAGCACGGAAGCACACAGATGAAAATGCCACTGGGTTTACCCAAACTCACCTCGTAAAAACCACAGAACATTGACCTTAATATTTGGAATTTTCAGCCTACCCTCGCTTCTCACAGAGCTACGCAGTTTCCAGCAAGACCTGCACAGACCTCCGCCTTTGCCGCGAGACGTGTTAGTGACGAATGGAGGTCAGCACGGGATATACCAGTGTATTGAGCTACTGCTGGAGCCAGGGGACCCTATATTGACCACGCGGTTTGCTTACACGGGACTGCATGTCACTGTAAGAATGTTGATATATCTAGATAATTAAAATATAAATTAGTAGTAGGCTCATAAAAATTGATTACATACAGGCACTTCCACATGTAACAAAAGCGCGTTCCCAATCCTAAGACTTAGTTATTTTGTCTATTCGCCCAGTAATGTCACTAACTCCAGTGTCCATCGAGCCTTAGTAATACTTGCACACTACTGTTTAGAGGCAGCATATCTGGAACATCTTGTTTCCGTCAAGACGGTCTCTTGCTAAAGGGTCCTACAATCAGGTAAACGTTCAAAGACAGTATGGACAATTCATCATCCTCCTTGGCTAACCTACTTTATACGATCTTTTCCATCCAAAGGCTGCCAGGAAAAGATCGCTGTCAAGCGATATGGCCCATTGTATCACTTAATTACTTCTACTTCAATTATATTGGAATATTGTGTTTTATTTTTATAAGGTGTATAATAAGTATATATTCTATTCTATTCTACTCTAACTTCCAAGCAAGATACCGTCTCTTTAACATAAATCAATGCAATCAAAATGAATACCTAAACGACTCAATCAGAAAAATGGATGATGTTCTGATTCTATTCTGACAATTCTGACTCTGAAAGTCATCACTGTGCGTGTAACCTTCACGCTTTTGGCCAATTAATTGGTTATAAAATTTGATGCGCCTTGGTTTTGGTGGTACGAGATTTCAATTTACAAAATCTTTAAATCGTATCGTTTCCATGCTTGCAGCGGCACTAGCAGAAACTTTGATGAACTAAAATCGTTAGTACGGAAATGTTTGTCCTTTTTATATTGCCGAAGTGTAAAAAAGTATTATATCATGAAGTTCAATAGAGCTACTCGATGGACGACATCGTGTAAATTTCATTTCGAGAACGGTAACTTGTAATGCCGATATAGATGAAAACCAATAGTTTAGCGAGCCCACGAAAACTTTTATATTTTACGTATTTTGTAAACTCAGCGTACAGTCAGCGTGAAATTGATTTGAGCGTCTAGAGTAGTCAAAATGATCTGAAAAACATAATAGCAATTTGATATACGCAGTTCGAATCATAATATTAGAGACAAAGCTCTCAAAGTTATCTGTGCATAAAATGTACTTTCAAAAAATTATAATTATGACAGAATTCATATATTTCCATTCATGTATCCATTTCAAGTGTTTACTCAAAAAAGTTTGCATACTACCTTTGAGAGCTTTATTTGCTAAGATAATTTTGAACACCCTGACTGCCCATATAAGTATGAAACAATGAGTAGTAAGATATTTTGAACACCTTGGGTGTTTACAACAATATGATGATTCGAACTGCGTATATCAAATTACTTTTATGTTTTTCAGATCAATTTGACTACTCTAGACGCTCATATCAATTTTACACTGACGGTACTAGACATACAGTCATAATGATAAAAACATTTCTTTCCAGTTAAAACCTTACAGTCCAGAGATTCTAGAGCTACCAGAAGACGAAGACGGTCTGATCCCAGAAGCCCTAGACTCCCTACTAGGAGAGCGTCTGAAGATGGGCCTGCAAATGCCGAAAGTACTATACATTATACCAGTCGGGAACAACCCTACGGGAACTGTGCTGCCTGAAGATAGAAAGAGGCAGATATACGAGCTGGCTTGTAGATATGACTTCTTGATTCTAGAAGACGATCCTTATATGTACTTGAATTATAGTGGGGTAAGTTTTATTTTTATGTTTTTAGTTTTGTTAATGTGTGTATTTAAAAAGTGTTTAAGTAGTATATCAGTCATGTATTCCCATAACACAAGCTCTGCTTACTTTGGGGCTAAATGATGCTGTGTGAAATGTCCAGCATTATTTTTTTTTATTTTTTTATTATGATTATGAGTAGCTCTGCTTTCTGCGCTGTAGGTTGAGGGTTCGATTCCCTCCCAGGATAAACATTTGTGTGATGAACACAGGTGTTTGTTTTGTGTCTGGGTGTTATTAAATATTATGTATAAGTATGTATTTAAAAATATATAAGTATTGAATCAGTCATCTGGTCACCATAATACAAGCTACACTTAGTATGGGGCTAGATGACTTTGTGTGCATTGTCTACCAATATTTATTTATTTATACTTTCAGAAGCAAGTACCATCTTTCTTATCTCTCGACGTATGTGGCCGCGTCATCCGCTTGGACTCAATATCCAAGGTCATCAGCTCAGGGTTGCGTGGTGGATGGGTGACCGCGCCGAAGATGTTGTTGGAACGACTTGAACTACACACACAGGCTGAGTTGTTGCATAGCTGCACTCTTGCGCAGGTAAATAGGTTCATATAACTTAACAGTTCATTTGGTAAAAGCTCTGCTTTCTGCGATGTAGGTGGTATTTATTTGTATTACATTTTTATATTTGTATTGTATTTATTTTGTATCACAAATTCGTAATTCTATTCCACCAATTATAGATTAATAGATCGGTGGAATCTATATGTTTAGTGTTTTGTAATAAACTTGCGCAAAAGCCTGAATCAATAAATACCTATGGAAAAATGTGTCATATTTTAGCGCTAGTTGCTTAATTATATTAACGAAAACGCATCTCCCTTGTGAAAAATCGGGATAAATATCCGAAGTTTTCCCTGGTAAGGACGGAATAGTCCGATGTGCACGAGTGGAAAGCGTTGGTAGCTCCTACGTCAGACCAAAGACAACGTCGCCTCTTCGCTTCTCACTATAGAGTAGGGTGACTCCACCTCCATAACTTTCCGGATATTTAATATCTGGACCTCTGCGCTTGAGACCGCTTCTGGTAGGTCATTTAGGAGGATCGAGAAGAGTATATTCGAGACAGAAGATCCCTGCGCCACCAACATTCCCGACTGTAGCGGATCGGACGTGATGTCACTACCTTGAACCACCTGAGTGCGATGGTTCATCATATCTGTAAGAATTATATCCTGCTCCAATCCTGCCATCAACTAACGAGAAAATACATATTTTGTATTTTCAATATGTTACCTCAACTTCCTTTATCAACTAGTTTTACAGTTATTGTTAACCCTGTAATTTTAATATGAAATAAGGTCTAAAATACCTTACAAAGTACACTTATCGAAATCAGTCCTAGCGAATACCAGTGCGGTTTGTGGACTCTGCAATCCGCATTATGCTGAGTTAGGGTCCATTTTGAGGCAACTATTAATTAAGTTTGTTTAATGTTAATGTGTTGTTGCAAATAAAAGAAATATTAGATTCTATTCTATTCTAATAATAGGTTAATTTTTTTTAACCGTTTTGGTTTACATTTTAAATTTCTTGCAAAAAATTCAAAAAAAATGCATTTTGTCAAAGTCTAAGATATTTTATTCAGTGCAATCACAAGGATCACTTTAAAATGTCTTACATATTAGGTTAATTTAGGCGCCTATTCCACTAACGCAAGGCCGAGATGAACTGGAAGAAACTCGTCCTGGTCCTTGCGCTTTTTTACATGATCCATCTTATAACTACCTCAACAGCGAAAAACGAATTTATGGGAGTTTTTACATTTCAAATGTCTCGGTTAACTTTCTGAGGGCAGAGCAACATGAGGCCATGCATTATATGTATATCAATAATATAGTAATTTATATTATAATAAACTTTCTTCAAAAGACAAACCTTTATGAAAGCTCTAAATTTCTTAATAGGTAGTTTAGTAGCATTTTCAGGAAGCTTATTATAGGAGCACACCGTGTGTCCCATAAAGGACTTATTTACTTTTTCTAGTCGAAACCTAGGGATTTATAATTTGTTTATGTTCCTAGTATTTTTAATTCAAGTCTAGCTATAGTAGCTATCTAGTTATCACGCTCGAAGTTAAAAATGAACCAAGCTCGGCGCCGACGAATTCCGATCGAGCGAGTGGACGTTCTAGAGGGAGCTGCTCTAGTCGCCCGGACGTTTGAATGAATAAGCGTAAAACAAATTTTAATATACAGCTCTTTCATATATTTTGTGCTTCATTAAAACGCGTCAAGATCATTTACCGATCGTAGAATAGAATAGAAAATACTTTATTCTACTCCAAAAAAACATTGAACTATTAAAAGAAACAATGTTTAGCTACACGGTAGTACAATGGGCGGTCTTATCGCTAGATAGTGATCTCTGCCAGACTACCTTAGGATGGATAGAAATCAATATAGCTGAATATGGGTGATGAAAATAACATGATTGATTTATGATAAAAATAATATGAACGTACATATTTACAGAATAGCAAAAAGTATAATACTTAATATTACAAAAATAAATAAATATTATTAAATACAATATGAAAAACTATATAAACGAATACATACTTATATACCTAAATAAGCGTACCGCCTTAACCCGTTGACTCGTTACTGGTACAATTTATCCGGTAGTGAAAACATCGTTGACTCGCAATTGGCCCGAAAGTTCTAGCGCGGGAATTGTAATTAAAAGTCTAAATTTAGGCTCGCCACTCAAGGGGTGTATGTTTTTATTTTCAGGTTCTAATCTTCCATCTAATATCCAACCGGAAGTCTCTACACAGGCATTTGCATTCAGCTAGGGAGCTCTACAGGCAGCGAAGAGACACTCTGTACGAATACCTGAGCGAAGTGAGGGAGTTGACTGACTGTTCACTGCCGAATGCGGGACTTTTCTTCTGGGTGCGCGTTCGTGGTGTTGAAGATGTTTTTAATATGGTAAGTTAACAAAACAGTGTAGGAAAACATCGTGAGGAAACCCAGGGCTCAGAGATCCGCACGTATTGACTTCAAAAAATAAATATATATTGCCGGACATTTCACACAGCATCTGGCAAAGTAAGCAGAGCTTGTGTTACGGGTATCACATGACTGATATACTACTTATATACTTTTTTTTTAAATACATACATACTGTAAGTACATAGAACCACCCAGATCCGAGACAAATAGTTGCAGATCATACAAACATTTGTCCACACATTTGTGTGTGTGTCTCAGGCAGGGCTTTAGCCACTGCGCCACAGAGGTCGTCGTAAAAATGGTTCTCAGCTCGGCTGTTTTCTTTATGTGTGTTACCTCATAACTCCATCATTTATGAACCGATTTAACAAAATATTTGTTTTTGTTAATGGATATTTTTTCCGATTGGTCTCATAGAAATTTTATAGAAATCGGTTAATATATCACCCAAATAAACAAAAACAAATAAAACGCTCCACTGCACCATAGTGCAATAACTCATACTATACTACCATTTCAGGTTTTTCATACAGCTTTCAAAAAAGGCCTAATGCTGATTCCCGGTCAAGCCTTCACTTACAACAGCGCCCCCTGTCCGTATCTCCGGTTAACGTTTAGCAAAATATGTTACGGTGACATGGATAAAGCGGTGCGACATCTAGCGGATATCATCAGAGAAGAGCAGAGAATGGCTTTGTTGAAGCACCCACAGAGGTTGGCTACTGACCGCTAGATGGCAGTTATCATATTTTTTTAATATATAGGTTTTAAAGTAACTATTAATTTATGCCTGGTCATTTTTAATCATCATTTTATTTATAAAGGTAAGCAGTATAATAAGGCGTTAGTATGAAATAGGTATACAAACATAATTAAGGTAAAAAATTGCTTGTTTTCTGTAGCATTTTTAAGATTAAGTAATTTATGAGAATTATAAAGTTATAAGTAGGTAATTAAAAATATTTTACTTCTTAATTTTAAACATTAGTTTATTATTACCTACTTCTAATAATTTAGATTTAAGATTTTTAGATTTTCCCTTGTAACCTTTGCTATTAGCCAGTAGATGTCGCTGTTAATTCCTTTATGCAACATTGTGTTCGCTGGGAAATAAAATATATATCATCCATTTATCTGAGTATCGACCTCAGTCTTTTTAATGATTTTTTTGAATAAATTCTAAATCTCGGATCTGATTTTCGAAAACAAAACCTAATTTAGAATTCTTACACTATTGTAGGAATTCCAATTCTATTTTTTTGACTAAGCACGTACCTAAGGTCCGGTATTATTATTATTATCCTGAATTAGTTTATATAACAGCACCATTATATATAACACCTTATACACATCACTGCAGGTTATTCTCTATTTCCCTTTCTAAATCTCGTCACACACTATTGGCTGACAGTACCAACCTCTCGCAAAATGGGTTGGTATTATCTGACTGCTAACTCTACGACCGCGCGCGCTCATATGTTAATAGTGCGCGCTTCTCCGGTTTCGTGTTTTACACTTCCGTCCCTTTTCACGTAATCACTCCCACAGATTGCAGGCGAGAGGAAAGATGTTAGGTACACATCAAAAAATTGCATCGCCACGACTGCCCCCTGACTTGGTAGACATATCCTCAGATCTTAAGTGAATTAGATATTTAAGGAAGTCAGTAAGTATCTAAGTTTGTCACAAAGCAGTACCTAAGTAAAGATAATCCACCAAGTCCAATCCATGCCATAATGAGTGTAGCATCCTCAATTATAGTTTAGCACCGTTCAATGTTCGATTTTCTCCTGCAACCTGGCGCAGAGTAGGTATAAAACAGAGATTACATAATTTACCTATTTACGAAGGTATCAGTAACATAGCAGGTTTCAAAAACGAATCTCCATTATAAAGAAAACACGTAAATAATAAATAAAAAATTCGGACATTTCACACATAATCATCAGGCCCCAAAGAAAGCCGAGCTTGTGTTATGGTTACATACAATGATTATTTTATCAAATACATGCTACTGACTGTGCCACAGGTTAATACGTTTGCGGTCGGTATCGTTTTCATGTTTTAATGTTGTAATTTTTGCTCCAAATAAATATATATGTATATGTTTTGTATTTTATTTTATATATAGAAAAACCCAGACCCAAGACCTGTTCTGTTGAGAAGTTCTGTTGGCAGAACTATTGGGATTTTTTTTACCATTAGTTCTGTGACTTATAAAACCATGCTTTACATCTGGCTTCTATATTGACATATGACAAACTATACTCTTCTGGCGCTTCGGTGGCCGCTGCCACGGCGCGCTCGCTTTTGCTCGCTCGTCTTGCACATTCTTTTCTATACTCTAACATAACCTAACCAACTGGTTTCGATTTCTGGCGTTTCGGCGGCCGCTGCCGAGGCACTCTCGCTTCGCTCGCTCGCCTTGCGCGTTGTTTTCTATACTCTAACATAGCCTAACCAACTGGTTTCGATCTGAATTTCATGTCACAAGATTCGTGAACAGAACTACTGGAAATTATTTTCCCATTTGTTCTGTGAACAGAACTAATGGTAAAAAAAATCTCAATAATTCTGCCAACAGAACTATTCAACAGAACAGGTGGGAGTAAACTTGCAGATCATACATAAAATTGTCCCGCTGCGGGAATGAAATCCGCAAACTCAGACGGAGTTTGGGCACCAGGCCCTTGGCTAACTGCGCTCCAGAGCTCGTCAAATTTCACCTGAAAAAAAAAATGCAAAAAAAGTCAAAGGAAACAATCCTATGGACTATGTCCATATTCAATTGTTTTACATGCCGTGTATTGAAATTACTCGTGCTTAAAGAATAGTGTCTACCAAAGCCATCACATGTCGAATCGAAAACCGTTTTCTATAATAATGTTGACATTGAAGTAGTCCAAGTATGTAACGATTTTTGGCGATTTGAGACTTTGACGTTATATTTTACCAGAATACTAGTCATTGTTATCTTTACTAACTTCAGAAACCTTCTCTGTGCATGATCACAAGTGCTTGTCTAATATATTTCAAACTAGCCGGCCCGTGCCCACTTCGTTGGGCGGTTACAACTTCACTAAAAATAATAAAATACTAATATCGCTATTAAAATAAAACGTGTGCGTTTCGGAAGAAGTCCCGTCCCGAGAACGAGAAGTCCCGAGAACGCCCGACAGAAGTGATAACTTAAACTAATCTTGCTAGCGCTGTGGGTTAGAGTGAGAGAGGAGGAGCCTGCTTACCGCTGTCGTATGCGTGAGAGAAAGAGAAGCCAGTCAGACTGGCGCCGTAACTCGTTACGTAACGAAGCGGTTTACCCTCCCACAAATAGTTGTCACTTCAAAAAAGATAGCAATTCAAATTATTGTAATAATTACAGAGATTAACAAAGTTACTAATAAATATTGATAGATGGCGCTAGCAGCCATCCGCAACTTCATGCCTTTGCCCGCCCAGTTTCCGTTGTTTTTCCAGGATAAAAAATAGCCTATATCCTAATCCAAGTCACTAATTATATTCATTTTAAGTTTCGTCCAAATCGGTCCAACGGTTCTCGAGTTATAAGTGGTGTAACTAACACGACTTTCTTTTATATAATATAGATTAGTCTATGCTTAAATTTTTTTTATAGTTGTTTTGACTAAATGCCTATGCCTATGCAATGTTTGTCAAGCAACTTCCTGAACCATTCAAAACGAATCAGGACTTTCGCAGTAGACAACTACGGAATATATCCAACAGCAAACTGCACTTTCCAAAGTATACCTACATTAACACAATGCCAAGCCTGCTTCATGTGTAATAACTTTTATAATAGGCTACCTGACAGCATTAGCGACATAAATGGCATTATATTTTTTGAAAAATTTAAACAATGGCAGCCTGACGTTGCTCGAAGCAACAAGTCTGCAGAGCAGAGTGTTTTTCCGTCGGGGTGCGGAGTGAGTCAAGTGTTCCTGAGGATGCCTCGTGGAGGGGCGAAACACGTGTCGAATTTCTTTTGGAGGTCGCATGTGTGGATTGTGTGTGCTTGCCGTTTACTGACGCTTTTCGCAAAGTCACGCCTGAAACAATTATCTATGAAAAAATGGCATTTAGACTGATGTTTTTATACAATTAGTGAATATTTTATTTACACATCCTAATGTATTGTTACCTCATTTAATAATTAATTCTAATATCTCTCAAGAAAATAAACAAAACTTAAGAACTAGGTTACTAGATTTATTTTTTGTTCTGCATAAAAGAAAACGTACGATTCTGATGGTCTTAGAGAAATCAACTGATGTTACTTACGGTACGGTGATAAGTTGTACATGCATATTCTCAAATAATAATAACTCTGTATTCTCTACACCTTCATTACTCTACGAATTCTTTCTCATTATTAGCACGGAGTTGTTTTATTGCTACGACAGTGAGTTAGCTCACAATTTCCTATTTATCTCTTCTCATCATCTATTCACAAACCAAAACATACCTTAACCCTTTACAGTAACCATCACAATCCCTTGATCCACTAAGGCTTCTCATCATGATAATTTGCCTTCACATTTTCGTTCGTGAGTCTATGAGAATAAGGTAGAATTCAGGTTGTGGTAAATGAGAGCCTCTTTAGCCAACCGATTGCTGAAATAAAGGAAATAAGCAGATTTAATTGGAAGATGATTATTCGAAAACGATTTTTCATTCGTTCTGTTTTCATTTCGACTAAAATTAGCTCTTGCGATTGGCTAGCTCGCTTTGTAATGAAGTTTTAGATGAATCAGATATCTACTCTTAATAAAGGCAGGTGTCCACCCAAGCAGGGAAAATAATTGTCGGAAATCTACCATAGTGTCTTAAATAAATTGTAAATTGTTTTGTAAATAGTTTATTGAGCTCCATTAATTTATCAATAAGTACACGTTACAGATATTAATAATTTCTTAACATATGGAAGTTAGAAGGATCATAATGTGATACAACTGATACTTAAACTAAAATAATAAAAATCCTGTATAAAAGGAATCAGGTAGGTACGAGGACTGCATGTTTGAAATGGGACTGGGCAGGTCACGTGACTCAAATGCATTCAGAAGGTTAGGCAAAGCTCGTCACTCGGGTGCCTGATAGTCGGAGACGACGCGGCAGACCCAGGAAAAGATGGCGAGACGATCTCGATGCATTCGAGCCAAATTTGCAAACTGTGATGGAGCGCAAAGAGTGAAAGGAAGAGTGGAACCTTTGCCCAGCAGTGGGACACTATAGGTTAAAGAACAATATAGAACCTGAACCTGAACCCTCAATATAGAAATGAAATTTTAAATTTATTTATTTTACTCGAAATATGGTGGTTCTTACATATTAACGGTCTCAACCACTTCATCGTCCGACATGCAAACATCAACATGGTAACCATAAGATAAATAGAATATTAATTACAATTAGACCTAAAATAAAATATGTCAACATCTATCTTTATATATATAAATCTTCTGTGCGTGTGTTTATAATTAAACTCCTCCTAAACGGCTGGACCGATTTTAAAGATTATTTTGTGTGCTTAACTAATTTCGAGAATGGAAATTAAGTAGGTTTATCCAAAATATCAATTGTTATAAAAACATTTCATCAATATCGTAAAAACATTTCTCGCTGAGTATACAGTTTTATTATAAATTGAACTGTCGGCAACTCTCTAATCGCTCTTGGTATTAGATTATAGTAGATTGTTGCACCGAGCGCAAAGTGAGTTATTAATGCACGAGTGTTATGTTGGTGTCCGAGCGCAATCGAGGGCACTGAATTAACACGAGTGCATTAATTACTCTCTTTAGCAAGGTGCGTAATTTACTTTTCTTTCAACTACTAATCTACCTACTGTGATAAAATATGCCTACTCAAACTAAAAATATGAATAATCAAAATTTTACAATGGTACAAAATGCGCGCCATTTGCTTTTTATTCACCAAGGTTTTATTCAGCCGAATTTTATTATCAGCCAGTACCTTTTTCATCTAATGCAAACATTTTTTATTAAACCTAATGAGATATTAAGCCTCTGTGGTAAATTTATATCTAAATAAAATGTAAAAAACAGTGCAATAATAAAAAACAGTGCAATAATGAGATTTCATCTAAGATTACTGCACTGTTTTGGCTCTTAGCAAAAAATAGCCCTTTGTTGTAGTGATTAATGATAACATTACTACGTAGTTGAAAGAAAAATATTTTAATACCCATAATATATCTGCTTTTATGCGCCAGTGCAGTCTTGCGGAATGGCATTATGAGTTTAGTAGGATCCCCAGAACTGAATTTAGAATTAAATTTTTCTATATATTTGTCTATATATATTAGAACCTTTTGCTTTCTCTAACGAAACATCCATCTTGATGTATGTAATGGCCTAAACGTTGGAGTTTTTAGTTTTTTAAAGAGCGGTTTGCACGATTCTTATAGTTCAACGGCACATGCAGCTCTGACACATTTCTTTTGGATAATAAAAAGATTTAGATACATGCATGAACATATCCAAATAAGTTATCATATAGGTTGTGTAAGTACATAATTATAAGTACCTGGGTGACCCCTGCATACTAAATTTCATGATTTCCAAGATTCAGATACTATATACATAGATAAAAGACTTGCTCGTTTAAAAGTATTAGATAGATACTCAAATGTAGGTTAGTATTATAATAGAAACAAAGAAAAACAAATTAAAAAGTATAAAATAAAACAACGGACGGAATTTGACTTAAGTTGCGCAAAAAGCTTCGCTGCGATGTATGTAGTGGGTTTAATCCTTTTTAAGGATAATTATTTATGTGATGAATAAATATTTTTTCTTGAAAAAGGAACATTAGTTTTATGAGTGTTGGCGTGACCTTGTGGAAATCAATTACAAAACATTAAATACATAGATGGACAAATATTTATTTTACTAACGCTTTGCGTGGCTTTTCAATTGCGGGCGGGAGGGAGGTGCTTGCGTTTGCATCGTGTCTAACTCTTTGGGAATAGATTGGCGGTATTCCGCCACTATTGTACTAAATGTTTGTCCATCTATTAAATGTTATAATGCACTTTCTGATGTTAAAAAGGCCCACGTCCATCTTCAAGACACAATCTATTTTCTTACCATATTTCATCAAGATTCGTTCAGCCGCAAAAACAGTAACAAACTAACAGAAAGACACTTTTGAATTTGTAATATAGGTATTTTCTACAGTCAAGACATAGATATTTTATTCAATACAAACACAAGAATCACTTTGAAACGTTACATACTAGGTGAATTTAGGTGCCAATTCCTCCTAACCCAAGCCCGAGAAAAATGGCAAGAAACTCGCCCCGGTCGTAGCGCTTTTATATCATATGTATGTACTTACAAGTATTTACAAGTAGGTATATAAGTATTATATCAGTCACCGGGTTCCCATAGTACAAGTTGTGCTTAGCTTAGGACTAGATGGTGTTGTTTGAAATTGAAATTGTTTCTGTACTTAAAAAGACATGAAGTTGTATCTACATTGTTAATTGACGACCTCTGTGATGCAAGGGCTGGCTGATACGTAAAAGGTTGCGGGTTTGAATCTCGCCGCGGGACAAATGTTTGTATGATCTGCAAATATTTGACTCGAGTCTGGGTGTTTCTAGGTATAATATTTATAAATGTATATATACAAAAAAAAAGGTATATTTGTCCCAAAGTAAGCTCTGTTTACTTTGGGGCAGGTGATGTTGTGTAAAACGTCGGTCATTTATATTATTACTATTAATTATCTTAACGCAAAATTACTTATTTTTTTAAGATCTAGGATTTACGCTTGAGCGGCCTTTAAAAAGGTTATTGGAACCTTCAAAATCGGCCTTGAAAAAGTTAAGTAGAAGCGAGTTTCAAAACATCCTTAAACTTGCAAACACTCGAAAACAGAAAAAAATGTTTTGTTACCGCCATTACACCTTTGAACAATAGATTTACAAAATATTTTACCGCTAAAACTACAAATCTCTGAACAATTTACGACTGAAAACATATTCCAAAACCGCAAAACTAATTTTGTTAATATCTTTGGCGGCTACGCTAAAGTGAACTCATTATTGTCATGTTTTGTAGATTACAAGTAAACATTCCTACAATCATTGGATAGCATTCGATTTTGAGACGTATTCCAATGTGTTAAAGACATATACATTTTCACTAACACGCTTATGTTGGTAACATTGAAGTGTTGCACAACACCTACGGATTAAACAGCTTCTAAGAATTGTAAAAGATCTCAAGCGGATATATTACACAAAGATATCAAAGAAACCGAGAGTAACAAAAGGACGTTATCAAAAAACGTGTCCATGATGTGTATCGACTGTAATAAGACAGATTTAATAAGACTTTAATATTAATAATAATAAATAATGTCGGATATCTCACATAGCATCATCTAGCCCCAAAGTAAGCAGAGCTTGTGTTATGGGTACCACATGACTGATATATACTGCTCATATCCTTTTTTTTTTGTAAATATTCACCTCACCTTCTGCGGCTCAGGCGGGCCTTGGCTACGCCAAGATCGTCATAATGAGACACGTGGTTAAATAAATAAATAAATAAATAATCCCAGACATTTCACACAACATCATCTGGCCCCAAAGTAAGCAGAGCTTGTGTTATGGGTACCACATGACTGATATACTACTTATATACTTTTTGTTTTTGTAAATACATACATATTATACATAGAAACACCCAGACCCGAGACAAATACTTGCAGATCGTACAAACATTTGTCCCGCGGCGGGAATCGAACCCGCAACCTTCTGCGTCTCAGCCGGGTCTTAGCCAACTGCGCCACAGAGGTCGTCATTGAGGTTGATATATAGGTATCGCACTACTCCTTAAAAAGTGCAAGTTAAAGGTGTCCTATTGTTTTGTATAGACTAGGTTAGTTTGTAAATGTTTGTACTCACTTGTATGCTTGTTAAATACTACATTTTTATATATTTTGTATTTTGAATATGAGTTTCAAGCAAATCGCAACACCCGTTAAAATGTTACCATACAAGCTTTGACACCCCGTTGTCCAAAGATAAATCAGGATTAAGCAGAAACTTAAGCAGTAATGTTTGAGCATGAAAGTAGGATTGAAATCAATAAGAATAAAGTTGAACGCAAGGTAGGGTATTCAGAGACAGAAAAAAACGGACGTCCTACCCGATGGTAAACACCATAAGCAATAACGCTTGCAATACCAGGAGGTATCACACGCACGTTGCTGGTCCTAGACTTAAGTTCGTTTGTGATCTCTCTGATAATACTGTGCGTCCAGTAATATCACTAGGTCCAGGGCTCTTCGAATACACAGTAATGCTTCGAGTACACAGTAATGCTTGCACACTACTTGGAGGCAGAATATCTGACACTGTGGTGGTACCAAATAGGCTCGCAGTATAGCCAATGCCCTATCGTCTCAGGTTCGAATTGTCTAGTAAAAATACCAAATTCTTGTCTATGGTTTGCAACATCTGCAATACCTCTAATCGCTACATCAGCCTGCACGTCACTGTGGCCACCGCACGCGCCCGCCACAGGACCCCGTCACCGCGCATTCACTGTGGACGCACACCAGGATATTATCTCCCAGGTGCCTAAGACCAGTATGGCTAAGGGGCATATTCTAGTTCCAAACAACTTCCAGCCTTACTTATAACCGCATCTCAAATTGAACACACATAGTGTTACTTTTCGTCACTATACATATGTTACATACAAAACGGGATGGCCCTATTTCAAATATTAATTTTTGACAGATGACCACACGGTTTTAGTTTTTAACTCATGGCATTGTCTTTATCTGTTGTAATTTGGCATAGGTTACCAAAGGCAGGTCTTCCAGTTGTATACTTTGTATAAAACAATATTGTAAATTTTATATATTATGATTGTAACTACAAACTATGGGCAGTCTCTGAGTAGTCTGGTAAATATGATAGATCATTTTGCTTTAAGTGTTACCTAACCTGCTTGTCAAATGTTTCCCTCTCTTCCTTCCACGTTCGGTTCTGTACCTGTCTTCCAAGTCTTTGTGGTAGCCATCAACTACGAGCTTTTATATAATATATAAAAAACTTTTCGCCTCATTTGTGATTTATGTCGTTATTAGCAGTAAGCAATCTGAAGCAGCAGCCGAGATGAGGAAGCTGTTGGAGCTGGAAATGGAAAATATAACGCGATTAACGATACTCATTCATTGTGCGGGCGTGTGGTGTAAGTTATAGACTCTTAATACGTGCGGCGACAACCATGTGTTCGGCCGACATAAATATCTTAAACATCCAGGTGTTCGTAAAACAATGTTGGTATTAATCTTGTTATCATAAAACTGAAGTTACTCAGCCTGTGGGCCTACTCTTCAAATCAATAAAGGATATAGAAGGTCAATTATCGTGCAACCCTGTACTCTTAACTTCATCGTTTTTACTAGTTTTGAGCGATGAACCCACTGATATTACTTTTGACAATCGATGTCGTCATTCTCTATAACATGCGTTACGATAATTCTAATTTAAAACAACTGTAATTTCGATTGAATTTGACGAACATTTCATCGACCTTATCGTTTCAAATATCGATATCGGTTCACAGAGTACAAACCCTGGCTAGTTGGTGTCGGATATGTCGGCGGGTTTGATGTGTAAGCTGCTTAAATATGTTTTATATTTTTTCAATGGTCACTTTGGAATTTGATGAATTGTAAGGAGATAGATTGTATCATAGGGAGATACACGTTTGCGAAACCGCGGGCTGGAGCTAGTGTGATTATAATGTGGATGGTATGTTATTGTCTGGCCTCACAGCTCAGATGGTAGATGTGCCTTCTGTGGTATAGATTGCGGGTTTAAAACACCTAAGTTCATCACAAAAAGTTTGTCCTGGGGAATCAAACCCTCAACCTACAGTAGTAAAGGCAAAGCTACTACCAACTAAGCTGTGAGCGCATGTCAGTCTATAAAGTCGTATAGACTTTATAAAGTTATAAAGTATCATGATTTACAAGTATAATGTATTCTATAGGTAAACTGGTTACCATAGTACAAGTTTTGTTTAGTTTAGTGTTGGTGCAATGTGAGTTAGGATAAGGGAGAGTTACTTGCTTGAT
The DNA here is from genome assembly GCA_948098915.1 of Lampropteryx suffumata. Classification (NCBI taxonomy): domain Eukaryota; kingdom Metazoa; phylum Arthropoda; class Insecta; order Lepidoptera; family Geometridae; genus Lampropteryx; species Lampropteryx suffumata. Next base: position 12,422,088 of record OX402568.1, on the reverse strand, counting down.
TCTCCTTCTAAATTCACCGAACGTAAATTGCAAAAGCTCCTTGTGATTGTATTGAATAAAACTATACTCTGACTTTGATCTCCCGATACTTGTAACTTGAACCAAACCATAATTGCATAGGAGTGGATGCATTTTCTTTATAACCTGGAAATTGTGACTCTTCCTCATTTTCTTATTATTTGTTATTTTCAAATTCAGTAAATAACGTCTGTCTGGCATAATTACTTTCGAATTGGTTCACGTTTAGAATTTCGGATTGTATTTGAATCGTGTTTAAATTGTGTATAGTTGAATTTTGTGACTTACATCATATCACGTCACATCACTTCACATCATACTCATCATACCCTACACAACACCTGCACAAGGGATTAATTGTGTGGCTAATGGACGCCACAGACGATGGAGTAAGGGCAGTATCTTAAACAACATTAATTTAAGTGTATCATTGATACGCAAGAAGAAAATTCTAATTTATATATTTACAGACATAATTACAGAAATGTACAAAATAGTAAACAGTAATAAAAATACATATGAAACAGTTGAGCTATCTAATGACCGTTTAAAACAATGATATATACTCGTATATAAGCAAAGAAAAGAATCGCCTGTTGTACCTGTTAATAACCTTACACACATTAGCAAATTAATAAAGTCAAAGTCAAAAGATACTTTATTCAATACAATCACAAGGATCACTTTGAAACGTCTTACATACTTGGTGAATTTAGGTGCCAATTCCTCTTAACCCAAGCTTGAGAAGAACCGGCAAGAAACTCATCCTGGTCCTAGCGCTTTTTTGCATGATCCATTTTACATTTCAAATGTGTCGGTTAACTGTCTGATGGCAGTGCGACATGAGGCCATTGCTATCAATAATATGGTAATTTATATTATAATACGCTTTCTTCAAAAGACTACTTATGTATGCTTTAATCCGCACCGTTTTAACCGCACTATTCTGAAGTATGTAATGTAATATTCATCACGGTTTTTTTCGCTAGTGCGTGCGGCTACGTCTGATTACACATTGCACAGAATTATTAGTTTGTTGGGACATTGTTTTTGTTCTTCATAATTTAGATAAAACTCGCCTTTTGTTTTCCTTGCCCTATAGTAGGCATTCACTTTTTCTTTTGCCCACAATAAATCGAGGGTTGGATATAAATTGGACTCAAAAAAAATGTCGCCGATGATCAACATTTCGTTCGCGCTAAAAAATCCGCTGAGGATAAATCCTCTATGCGTTCTTGGCCTTAGGAGAAGCCTTACTAGATTTTGTCAAGATGTATTTCGCCGCTTAGACTTAAAAATGCTACTTAATTTTTAGGGTTCCGAAGTCCAACCCTTAAACCCTTATAGTTTCGCTATGTCCGGCTGTCTGTCTGTCCGCCCCTAATCTTGCTCTTGCTTGCAGTCTACCAGTTTTAGTGACAACTACAATGGTATGAAATAAAATCTAAAATAAAATGGTAGTTTAGTTTAGGAATATCTCCTCTACATGGAATTCAGGTTGCTTCTTTAAATATTTTATCACCCATCAGCATATTGTTCGATAAACCTATAAAAATATTAATATCTATAAAATATTCGTTGAATTAATATTAAGCATTGAAGTGGCTATTTTTAATATAGTGTTCCACCAGTTTTTTGTGAAAACTGTATGAAAATCCGTTTGTAGTGAGTTTATCGCGTTTAGACAGTCCACGGTCGGGACGACTTTGTTTTAATATACTGATGAATGTATATGGATAGTAATTTATATAATCAAGCATCAAAGGCAATTTAGTGAATCCAAGCTTGAGGTGACCTCTTGGCGGTTCTGCGTTCCTGGTACATGTTGCATTTCCTTCACCGTTTGAAACCACATTTTCCGAACGTATAATAAGGTATAAAGTATAAACTCGAACCCACGACCATTAAGGCCTCTAGCCTCTAGAAATGTCCTCGGACGTGCTAGAGCAAATTATTTCTGATTTTTTTGAGAGGACACCGATATGGAACAGCAAAGATGTAAACCATAAAAATAGAATAATTAACCAGTTATGGGAAGAAATTAAAAACTTCAAAACTATAGCTTCAAGAATGTAGTCTAAAGTGTTTACACTCATTCTGGTGTACCTGAGTCGTAGAATTTGTTGGGACATTGTTTTTGTTCTTCATAATTTAGATAAAACTCGCCTTTTGTTTTCCTTGCCCTATAGTAGGCATTCACTTTTTCTTTTGCCCACAATAAATCGAGGGTTGGATATAAATTGGACTCAAAAAAAAATGTCGCCGATGATCAACATTTCGTTCGCGAATAAAAACAAATACCTCGACGACACAACCACGAATACAACAGTACGCCGCTATATAGTACCGCGCGATCTGCCCGCTGGTTTCGTGAACGGATCTGCGTTGCCCGCCCCGCTCCCGCGCCGCCGCCGCCGCCGCCCCGCTGCCCCCAAGATTCGTGGCAGAGGCCTTAGATTTATTGGAGGTGTAGTGGTACCCCTTCTTTTTGATTTTAAGTAGTGAGATTCTAAGTTGTATATGACATTCATGTATCTACTGTCTACTTAGTAGTCGAAATAGCATCTCAAATCGACTCAAATTCAAAAGCGCGTATTATACAAAACCCCTAAATAATAACAAAAAGGTGTTAATGTGAGCTAATCCTTATGTTAAGGTCCCTTCACACTGGCGACACGCCAATTACACGCTGTGACACACTGCTATTGTGAACGGCGTTGTAGCTACAGGGTGGTGTCTTAATAATCGAGTTAGATCTCGATTAAATTACAACTCGGTCAATTATTTCTATAAATAACTAAAATATTAAAAAAAAAAACAAACATTGTATAACTAATTTTGCTAATAATTATGATATAAAATTGATAAAATATTTATCATTTATCTGGATGACTCTATTAAGTAACATTTTTTAATTTATGTGTATATTTAATGTTATGATGGTATTGCTCTTCTTATTGATCTAGATCAGGTGTTCTATATGAAGATCATTTTAAACGATCTTCAAATAGCTTAACTTAACTAAGTTTAACTAAGTTTAACTAAGCTTAACTAAGTTTGGAATGGAAAATGGAATGGAAATAATGAAAAATAGAAATATTTTTGTAATACACGTTTTACTTAAAAACACCCTGTAGCTGTATATTAGCAGCATATTCCAAAAACCCATCACACCGTGAAGCTTCTAAATGTTCATAATCGCATAATACTCATAACATAATGCATTATTAGGGGAATATTATTTATAACCACGGCTACTGATAATCCGTGTATTGTCACCTTAATATTGTAAGGGTAAGTGTAGATTTCGAGTTTTATATTTTGGTTACGAAACTAGATTTCGCTGCATCTTTGTTTTAAAAATAGTCTACTATAACTTTACCTCTGAAGTTATACCTACCTACCCTTGAACAGCAGACAGATTTGCAATGTCTATACATTCTCACTATAACTCACTGTTAAAACGGTTAAATTTGTAGTAGATTGTATTTTGGGGAAAAATAAACATTTATTATTTCTAGTCACCCACTGGTCGAAATTCGACCATAATTAATTAATAATTAATGTATCCATTTTTTATGCATAATTTACAAAAATATTAGCATTCTGCACCCTTCTCTATATAAACTACTAGCTGCTTCCTGCGGCTGCGCACGCGTGGTACCTACCTAAAAAGTAGCTTATGTCCTTCGCCAATATCCCATGTATCTCTATACCAAAATTCATCAAAATCGGCTCAGCGGTTTAGGCGTTAAAACGTGACAAACAGACAGACAGACAGTGTTACTTTCGCATTTATAATATTAGTAGGGATAAGTTTGCGAAATTTCATACTCCTTCATCAGCGCTGTTTTCGTTCGTTTTCGCAAAAAGGGGTTTGCGAAAACGAACGAAGAAACGAACGAAATACAAAGATTTTGCTTCACGTATTAATATATAGATTATTATTATATTTGGTACCTTGTGTATGTTCAAAAGTGTTGTTTTTCGTTTTTTGTTGTCTTAATCTACATAAAACTTACTTAATCTACTCATATCATACAAAAAAGCGCTTAGAACAAAACGCGTTTCTTGTCAACTCTTCGACTCTCTCGAGACTTGGGATAGGAGGAAAAAGGGACAGGACTGACCTGTCAGCTCTGTTGGTAGTAGCTCTGCCTTCTGTGCTGTAGGTTGAGGGTTCGATTCCTTCCCAGGAAAAACATTTGTGTGAAGAACATAGGTAATAATAATAATTATTATTATTATTCAAAATTTACATGGTAGGTAATAATATCTAATAACAAAATTCTAAAACTTATTTAATTAATGGTATGCATAATACGAGCCTGAACTAGGTAATCCTGTATCTCAGGCGTGAAGAGCTTACTTACATAGATTCTAAAATAATCACCTTCATTGACATTTTATTTTTCAGTTAGATGTACAGAACAGTATTAAAAATCTTAACTAAGCTTAAAACTACAAATAATGCAAACAATATAAAAAATAAACACAAAACAAATAATAAACAAACAGCGAGTCAACGGAATCGTAAACTGGTAATTGTTAACAAAGTAATGATACGTAAGTATTTTTCTAGTTTTTACATGTAATTATATTAACTTAGAAAATGTGCAAAAGTTGTTTAGGTGTTTGTTCTGTCTGGGATTTATAAAGTATTATAATTATGTATTTAAAAATATATGTATAAGTATTCTATTAGTCATCTGGTCACCATAATACAAGCTATGCTTAGTTTAGGACTAGATGGTGTTGTGTGCATTGTCCAGCAATATTTATTTATTTATAATTGCCACCTCATCTAACAAATTCATCTAGCCTGCATGACGATTGAAAGTGATCCTTGTGATTGTATTGAATAAAACAGTTTTTTCTGTTATAGTAGTATTTTTTCGAATAGTATTGGTAATAATTATGTAAAAAATATATTAATACATTTCAATGAAAGTAGTCTAGTGTCATTTTCTAACAGTAATAATAACGAATCTGACATATATGTCATTTATTTAGGTAAGAATACAAAACAAGTTGACATTAGAAGTAATTTAGGCTTTAAATTTTGTACAAACTTAACCAATTTTCGTGTGCGATATTCGTGAAGTCGTAAATGAGGCTGCTGTGATAAACTGTCTACCACGGCTAAGTTGAATCTGCCTAAGATATGGCATTATATTCTGGGGTGATTCCATCTTAATAAAATTGCAACTTTGTATGTCTTTGTATATAAAAATATATCAGAGATGTTAGAAAACTCCAAATAATAGATTTTTTGAACTGGTCATTCTGACTTTGCCATGTCTATATACGAGTATCTATGAAGATGTTATCTTTGTAAAAAGTAATATAAATCTCTTTATTAAATTTAATAGTATACGTAGTTCTTGTAAAAAAAATTCCCATGAAACAAAACAGCCCACCTTAACAAGTGCATATGTTGGCTGCAAGTTTACATTACAACCTTTCTAAGAATGTTTAAGTCTTTATATTTTCAAATGCAAATTGAAAATAATACTACCATGATAATATAATAATAATAATTTATCCTTACTTATAATATAATATTATAAACGCGAAATTTTGTATGTATGTTTGTTACTCTTGCACACAAAAACTACTGATGGGTTTTAATGAAATTTTATAATAATATAGCTTATACATCAGAATAACACATAGACTATAATTTATGAAGATATTGTGCGAATTGTCCAAAATATAACGATAAGTGTCAAGTAAGTAGGAAAAAAATCTACCATCTGAGAAAAACCGTTAGAATTGCAGGAAGTACTAATCCTGCGCAGACGAAGTCGCGGGCACCTGCTTGTATCACATGTTTGTCAAGTCTTATATAGTTTAAAGTTTAACATAAATTATTGTTACATAATGCATGTGTTCACGTTGATTACGGCTTAACTGAAACTGTTCACTAAATATATACACTGTTTTTACACAATAAATTACATTGATTTGATTTTACTTCTAATTTCAAATGAATAAAATTTTAAGAACATGGCATATTGTTGTTTTATTTATTTATTTAGGTCTACCAACGATTATTACTATAATACAACCATACTTAGTATATTACAGTAAGTGTGCAAAATGTACAGGTTCATGCTGATTGCACAATCAATTATAGGTAAACACCACATGCGTAATATTTAACATAACAAAAAAAGAGTAACATTAGGCAGGCAGGTGCATAAACTATAACCATAACTATAATACTATTAACAATAAAAAAAAAACAATAATTAAAGATCTAAGAATAGATTCCTTAACAAACTGACTGCCTATTTGATTAAGTTTGACCGAATCTTACATTTGCACTCATGGACACATTTACTGGGTGCCAGTGTTAAGAAACCTAGAAAATATGTACGAGTATAAATATATTATAGATGCAATAAAAGGTACTTCCTTAACTCACCAGCCAGGTGAGTTAAATATGTATATATAAAACTAAAAGAATTCAATCAGGTAGGTGCGCGACCAACTGTCGATGGAACCTACCTACATTGACAGCGAAGATATCACTATGCTTGCAATCATTAAATGCTCGGCAAAGCCTTGGAATCGGAGAGTTACTGCCAAGAACTGTGGTACGAAGTGGGGGGATAAGTGGTGAGACTGGGTGACGAGCGGTTGTTCTGCGCGGAACATTGAAGTTAAACATACGTAAAATTTGAGGGCAGTCCATATGATAATTTAATATTTTATACCCAAATATGAGGTCAAGTTATTTTCTGCGTTTTCCAGAGAGTGCATTTTAAAATACTTCATTCTCTCAACGTAGGACACCTTTTTTTGTGATGTTAGCTGCATATGCCAAGTGCCAGAGAAACCGTTTTTGTATCCGTTCGACAGTATTCGAGTATACTACGAACCAATGTGTTGTAAAGAAGTTTTTTTGTTTGAGATTGTTTGAGGAATTTGCTATTCCTTATAATAAATCCTAGCATTTTCTATGCTCTCTTTATGATATTCTCTATGTGAGGAACACGTCAATTTACTATCTAAGGTTACACCTAAGTCTCTAATAAGATGTACTTCGCGTATGGGTGAGCCCCCGGTACTGTAACTTGAATTATAAACATTAAGTCTTCGTGTGAACTTTATAAAAAAAACATTTGTCTATATTAATATACATTTTGTTAAGGCAACACCATTCATGTAAGCTGTCTAAATCATTTTGTAATAAAGTGATGTTGAGATGCGAATTTATTCTGCGAGAAATCTTTAGATCGTCAGCAAATAAAAACGGCGAAGAAGAAACAAAGCAACTGGGAATGTCATTGATAAAAATATTGAAGAGAATAGGGCCCATATGAGATCCTTGGGGAACTCCGGAAAGTATGCTAAACGAGGTTGACCGATAGCCATTAACTACAACGAAGAAGTACCTATCAGTTAGGTAAGACTTTATCCATGCAATAATGCTTCCCGTAAAACCGTATGATACGAACTTACTTATCATCAACGAATGACTGACTCGGTCGAAGGCCTTACTACAATCTGTATAAATTACATCAATTTCTTGATGCTTATCTATGGCTCAGCAAGGCCTTCCACAAAGGTTACCAAATTTGTAGCAGTTGACCTACACTTAACAAAGCCGTGCTGATGGTCGGAGATGAACTGTTGAAAGTGAGACTGAATAAGTGGGCAAACCAATGATTCAAATAATTTAGGCATAGTTGACAGAATGGAAATCGATCTGTAGTTCGTAACTATATTTTTGACACCTGATTTGTGTATCGGTATGACTTTTGCCGATTTCCACTCACTGGGGAAAATTCCAGAACGTAGAGATTCATTAAAAATATAACACAAAGGTATTGTCAAATTGTCTGAGCATTGACAAATAATGGTGGAAAGTTTTTAGCCCGTACTGTCCTACTGCTGGGCAAAGACCTCAAGTTTTCCATTGATTTCGGTCCAACGCCATTGTCTGCCACCGACAGTCGCTAAAGGTGTCTAGTTCGTCATGCCATCGCTTGCGTGGTCTACCGCGCCGTCTCACTGTCTCAGGGCTCCACTCAGTGGTAGCTTTGGCCCACAGTTCGTCCGACATGCGGCAGACGTGCCCTGACAGTACCACTTCAGTTTCGCAGCTTTTTCAGCCACGTCGAGGGCCTTTGTTTTGGAGCGAATAGTAGCATTTTTGATTCGGTCGGTTAGTTTAATGCCTAGGCATATTATGTTTTTAAATTTAAAGTTACATAATGTAGTACATCATGTAGAACATATTGTAGTATATAATGAAGTACATAGCGTAGTACATAGCGAAGTCCATAATGTAGTACATAATGTAGCACATAACGTATTACAATATGTACAACATATTGTAGTATGTAATGTAATACATGGGATGCTACTTGCGTAGACACCCTGGCCGCATCCCATCTGTCGGGGACTTCCATTAGAGCTGGTGCGGCGGCTGAATGTGCCGAGGACCTCAAAACCGCAAATATGCTGGTTTGGATAAGGCCTACATATTTGACCTTTTGGAGTCGAGACCCTGGGCCCGTGGGGAACAGGAGCCCACCGGGTTTTCAAAATTATTTTACGGCGTCTGGTAGATACGTTGCATGACCCAAGAGCTGGCTTCTATCTGGCTCAGCGTATTAGCATTGCCATTCAACGTGGTAATGCCGCCAGTATCTTGGGAACGCTGCCCTCTGGCAGTGATCTGGATCAGTTGAGCTATCTATAGATCGTTTTAAACGGTCCTTAGATAGCTGAACTGTTTTACGTGTGTTTTATATTATTTTGTACATTTCTGTAATTATTTCTGTAAATAAATTCTAACTTTATGTTAATCAATAATATAATATAATACGTATGTGTAATACATAATGTAGTAAATAATATAATACATATTGTAGTACATAACGGAGTACATAATGTGTAATGCTTATGAGTCCTAGGCTATAATGTGAATTCTTACCTGTATAATTAATATAGTTTTTATATTCGTGGACTTACTCAGAATTTCTTCGGTGCCGCTAATTATGTAAAAAAGATTTAACAAATAAATAAATATCAGCATTAGAGGTCGCTGCTAAAAGATGTTATTGCGTCGGCTTAGGTAACAACAAGTACGTTATAAACATGCTCCTGCCCGCGACTTTTCCCGCGTAAGTACGTAGATAAAAGTATCATACAACTAGGTTCACACAAAGTCTTAGCCAATATCGAATCAAACAACACAACGTGCCTATCCTAATAGTCAATTACCATAATCCACCCAAAGAAAGTGGGTCAGTTAATAAGGAAGTGTCGATGCTAAAGGTCTACCGATTGAATTTTGCCGCGTAATAACGGTGAAATGATCTCTTACTGCCGTTCCTCCCGAGAAATACTTTAATGTTTAAAGTGTTAGGGATGGGATGTTGTAAAACTTATCGATGATAACCTATGACGCAGAAAGTTGCGGTTTCGATTCCCGCCGCAGGCGTTTGTACGATCTACAATTGTTTTTCTTGCTCTGGGTGTTTTTCTATGTATGTGTAGTGTACTGATACCAATAACACAAACTCTGCTTACTTTGGGGCTAGTTGATGCTGTGTGAAATGTCTGGCATTAGCTATTTATTTATTATATCCTTATACTACTAATATTATTTGACGACCCCTGTGGAGCAGTGGGCAAAAGCCAGCCTAAGACGCAAAAGGTTGCGGGTTTGATTCCCGCCGCAGAACAAATGTTTGTTTGTATATTATTTGATCTACAAGTATTTGTCACGGGTCCGGGTTTTTTTTAGTATAATATGTAAGTGTTTACAAAAAAACTCGTGTGGTACCCATTACACAAGCTCTGCTCACCTTGGGGCTAGATGTGTAAAATGTCCGGCATTGTTTATTTATTTATTATAAATGGGTGTTTGTGTGGACGTTTTGATGTTGAGATGTTGTAAAGTAACTTTATTACGTTTGTATTTTGTGGATCAATCACGCCGTTACCGCTGAATGGCAGTAGCAACGACAGCAATTTATTTTTAGATTTACTTTCTTTTCTTTGTGCGTATTCTAAATAAATATTATTTTATTCTATTCAATAGCAACGCGACAGCTATTTTTGCAAGTTAAACTGCATGTCGCTAAAGACACTCATATTACAGAAGTCAGCTCGACCACTAACAACCGAGAGCACGTCTTAAGCAGAGATACTAGCGTACCAAAAAGGTATTTGATAGAAGCGATCGCCCAGTTAACGTCTATTGCTAGTTATCAAGAGTTACGTAATAGAGGGGCGGATTTAGATGAACCTTGGAATAGATATAACCTGACCAAAAATAACATATATGCTTCATTTTATCTATATATTCAAATATTATGTAAATAAATTACTAGCTGTATTACTAGCACTAGCTTGTACATACATAGATATCTATAATATCTATACTCAGCTGCAGCCAAATTAGCTCATTATTACGTGAATGGTAACAAATAAACATTTACACCAACTTACACAATATTAAAGAAAGAAGAATGAAAGAAAATATGTTTATCTGACAACACACTACAGAGCGGATCAGTTAAAAAAAGGTAACAATATAGAAACAAAACAAAAACAAAAGATATGAAAACTGAAAAACAATAAGCTATATATTACAATCTACGTCGAGTAGCTAATTAGGAACCTATCATGCCAGACCAGTAGGGCGATTATGGAACTCTAATTACAATCAATGCCTATCAGTTTTCAAACGAATGATTGAAATTACGATAGACATTGATTGTAATTAGAGTTCCATAATCGCCCTACAGGTACACGAACCAAGTCGGTAGGCTCTATCGTCATCCGGTTCCTATTGTACTATATTAATAATAATAATAATAATAATAAGAATCCCGGATATTTCACACAGCATCATCTAGCCCCAAAGTAAGCAGAGCTTTAGTTATGGGTACATGACTGATATACTACTTATATACTATTTTTTTTGTAAATACATACATATTATACATAGAAACACCCAGACCAGAGACAAATACTTGCAGATCATACAAACATTTGTCCTGCGGCGGGAATCGAACCCGCAACCTTCTGCGTCTCAGATGCCCTTAGCCCGTTGCGCCACAGAGGTTGTCATATTAGTTTGGGGCTACCTAAGATATATAATATTCTAGCCACTAGAAGGTGTTATGTGCAATTGTTCACATATTTACCGATGCCAATGTACATTGATTACATTGACCACAGTGATACTGTAAAATGTGTTGTAATTAATTAGATCTTTTTAAATGGTACTTAGATAGCTCAACTGTTTCACATGTATTTTATGTTATCGTATATTATTCTGTACATTTCTGTAATTATTTCTGTAAATAAATGTATAATGTTGGTTTGTATAAACATTTTTTTTTATTAGTTGAATAGACAAGTTAGTTGCACTCTATTATCTAACTCAAAATCATTTGTTCTCCTCTAAACAATTATTCAAAGTGCACATCAAAGAAACGTTATCAATAAACAAGCCTAGAACTTTTTTTTATGTAACAAAGAGATAGTCATAGTGGATAAATGTATTGTACGATATTTCATTATTAAAAATAATGATGTCAATGTATTTTTAGTGTCGATTGTTGGCCGTTTCCAAATTTTCAAATTGTCACAATCATTTAGAACAATTTATCGATATATTTTTGCAGCGTCGTCGATCGATATTTTCCCAGCACTAGAAGGGCGGGGGCGAGAACGCGAAATTGGAGGAAAACTTTCGTAAGGGGAAATGAAATGGGATTGATAAAAATTGGAACCAAGCCGCCCGGACAGGAACGTATTAAGTGCAACTTTATCTTAGAATAATACAAAACTCTGATTATATAGATTATAGATCTTTCTAGATTGATCTACAAAGCTTTGAAATAAGATGTACTTCAGAAGTTAGCCGAAATAATTTAAAAACTGAGTTTATTTGCATACCTATTGTATCTGTATTCCTTTTTACTTGTGTGGGAAGGTAGACAGACCTACCAGAACTTTTTCCTTTAATAATAATATTGTTGGTTTCTCACTTACTACTACTTAATCTCGTGTTGTGTATCATATTAAACATATTCTATTCAATCTTACAAATATTTTATTATACACGAATGAACAAAAATAGTTCGTCTCAACAAGACTATATCCGGAAATAAAATGCATACTACGGATACTAACACTACACCAATAATTCTCAAACTTAATAAATAAACTGGGTCAATAAACTTTGGACAAAAAAACAACTACACCAATGAATTTAAAAAAATGTATATATGCAAATCCAGTGCCCTCAAATAGCAAAGGAGAGCACGGAAAGCACCGTGAGAAAACCAGCACATAAATTCAATGGCGTATATTATCTGGGTAGGGTATTAGGCCATGGCCTTGCAACATGTCAAGTACAGCATAATAATATCTGTGCAAGATGTGGGCATTTGTCTTATGTAATGTTTTGGCTTCTGACTATCTATTTTACTCGTCTGCAAAAATATTTATTTTTTTATTGTGTTGTGGAGTTGTCTACTAAACTATAGGAATTTTATTTTTTGACACAACCAACAAAAACGAATGTTACATACAGATAGAAACAGATAAGTAATCGATCAAAGTAAGTACTTACTTACTTTGATCGATTACTTATCTGTTATAACGTTTATAACGTTTCTACTTAGAACAAAAGATAGGAAAGAACTGTCGTTAGTTATAAGTGGCATTCGTTGGTGGCGAAACTATTTGATATTCAGAGTTGCTGGAGCTTGCGACTACTTCATTACAAACTTAGAGTTGGCCATTATCATACGAGCTTAGAGTTGGCCATTATTATAAGAACTTAGAATTGACCACAACCTGTGATTTGTACATAAAGTTGGTCATTACCATACAAATTTAAATTCGGCCACTACATCATAAGGAACTTAGAGTTGGCCATTATCCTAAGAACTTAGTGTTGGCCACTGCCTCCTACAAACTTAGTACGCCCCTGTCCTTTCCGAGGGCACAAAATTCACTTAGCTTCGTTTGTCGAAGCTTTTCGCCTCTTGAAACTTTTCAATAGCTCGGAATCGAATTCAGCTCCCCCCTCCCAAAAGGGGGTGTTTCCCCCCTTTGAACACCTTACCTCCCGTGTATGTACATATTGTAAGCCCGAAATTGCTTTATTTTACGTAGGTTCTGTTTTGTTAACCTTTTTGGTTCCACCATTTGGATGGTTCTACAAAATTAGTTTACCATGCAACGATGAACGGATAAGTATATATATAATCTGAATCTCGGAAGCGGCGTCAACGATTTTAATGAAATTTAGTATGCAGGGAGTTTTGGGGGCGATAAATCGATCTCATCATAATCATCATATACATCCAGGTAATAATTATTAGAGTCTAGTAGCAGTGGTCCCGCCTTCCAATCACAAGGTCGTGGTTTTGAATCCAGTCGTGCACCAATAGATTTTCCTGATCGAAATATTTATGTATGGCATACGAGTACTCTCAAGCGGTGAGGAACCAGGCATGTCGTAGAAGCTAAGAAATTTAAAGACCTGTGCCAAGAGCACGAAAGGAGCCTCTGAGGCACATTTTAATCCTTTCACCACACTGGCTCAATATATCTAATGATAACGACTATAAGAAGGTTTATTATTCGTTCCTCATTTTATGAAATTGTCGTTTTATCGAACTGGCCACTTTGATCTCAAATTTCTGGCCGTTTGGTAAGGAGTTCCAAATTCAAATTAATTGGAAATGTTGACTTATTTGTGTTTCAAATTTAGTGATTAATTTTATTTCGTGATTATTTTTGACTGTCTTGCGAAGCAAATATTTATTAATACTTGGTTTTATTTCTAATTTTGGTGATTTTAATCAAATAAAACTAGAGTTATTGACTCGGGTGTGAATTAAAAATGTTGTGATTAATTGTGATTCGAGCAAAAATAATCTGTTTAACTGTTTTATATGAGATACAACGTTTTTTATAAAATAACAAATGACGAACGACAAGATACGACTTTGTGACATACTACTCGTATGAACAAAATAAACAGTTAACACTGGCAAAATTGATATTATTATGGCACATGTCATTAACGAAGGAAAATTAATTTGTTTTCGCGCAATTAAATTTTTCTTTGACATAGTTCTGTTCTCAATATAAGAAACATATATATCGCGTTATATATATTATTTAAACATATATATATACATATTATACATACATATATCACGCACACCACCGATTATATTTCTAGAAGTTCTAGGATTTATGGATTTATTCACGATGTTTTCTTTCGCCGTTTGAGAGCACTGGTATACATAAATTTTTGTCATAAACTCATTGGTTTTATTGTTTTATTAATGTTTTATACACAACTAGATTAGCCGATAATCTTCGTACTATCTAAAATTTATTTGATTGTCAAAGGATAGGTCACTTACGCGATCCATCGACAGTAAAGGTGGCAGCTCTTTTCGAGTGTTTCTTACGGTTTTCTTAATGTTTCATTCTAAACCAACCCAGTTTTAAGGAAAAAAAAAACAAATCTGTCGAGTCATTTTGGAGGTTTTGCCAACTAAAATTAACAATGTAAATTGCAAATCGTTATATAATAAGAAGACGAAGATTACATAGATCTTACATATATAAGATTTATTACATATATAATTCCGATTTCAACTTGTAATACATTATTATCTATATCTAATCACTTAGAAATACCACAAGTTCACCTTCTGAACTACAATTTTAGAACTCTTTCCGTCTCGAATAACAATCAAGGACTAACTATGTATGAGACCTTGTTGACTTCGCATTATCAATTACTGGCGCCACCGGATGTTGGTTGTCATAACACTGTCTGTATTACTCCGGAAGTGACACCTGTATTTTTAATTTAATTCCAATTTTATTAATTGACGACCTTTGTAGCGCTGTAGGCGAATGTCTGATTGAGACGCAGAAGGTTGCTCGTTCGATTTCGGCCGCGGGACAAATTTTTGTATGATCTGCAAGTATTTGTCTCGGGTCTGGGTGTTTCTATGTATAATATGTATGTATTTAAAAAAAAAGAAAAGTATATAAGTAGTATATCAGTCATGTGGTACCCATAACACAAGCTCTGCTTACTTTGGGGCCAGATGATGCTGTGTGAAATGTCCGGTATTATTATTATTATTATTATTTGTTATCTAACAGTCAAGTAATTCCCATAACACAAGTATTGCCTACTTTGCTTACTATTTATATAATAAAATAATTAATAAGTAAAATTGTTACTTGCCATTTTTAAAATATATTTTTATAAACATAAACACAAATCAAATATCATCGCAATTTTTTTTTTATCAACTGTGATACAAGTTTCACAAAGTACACAGTGGTTCTATAGCAAATTCGTTGGACATAATATTTTTTCAAAAATGTATAATGTTACTTCGCATTGAACAACATCGGCAGATTCAAAGCAGAAGATCTTTGTCAAAGAAACCGAAATCTTTGTGCAATAATCTCTGTTTGGATCAAGGATTTGTTATTAGACGTTTCGAGTTACTTACGACCGGCGTCGTAAGCTGTTGTGAGCTACTAAGTTTTGTTCAACTTTAAGTCGTGAATCATTGCAATTATTATCTTATGTCATTAAGATAAAGGTCAGCCCAGCACTCAACTGTGTGTTAAAACTATAAAAACGGATGTGTTATTTACATTATTTATAAAAAAAAAATAGTTTAAAAATCAAAGCTAAAAAAGCTTTAGACTTTGTACAAACGTTTTATTATGATAGGTATTTATCGGAATTGTTAATTAAAAATTTGATTTATCTCTATTATTATTTTTTAATAAAACAGAAGTTATTCTGTACAATAAAATAAATAAATACCTATACATATGTTTTTGTCTGTAGAAAGCCACTTACTAAACACAATAGCTTTTCTATTTTTCCTGTCGCGATATCGCAACTTCGGTACCTTAAAGGTTAATGAAGTTATCAAATAATTAAAACAGTTTTCAAACATAAAAAAAGTTTTTAAATTCTGTGTATCAAACTTAAATCTTCCGTGATTTGGATTTACTTCTGATATAAAAAACGCAAAATTTCGCAAAAGTAAATTACAATAAAACCCTCAAGAACCGCAAAAAATCCTCGAAATTTTACCACGAACGCCTCCAAACAAACCTCTTTGTACTCACCGACCTAATAAGTACTTCAAATCCTTTTATAAAACCCACAAAAAATAAATACTTACTAATAAAGCCGAACAATTTGTAAGAACTTTTTGTCCACACGTTATCGAGTAGCTGACCACTGTGCGTTACAATGACAGTTTGTATAAACTTTGAGAGAAATTCGGCTTGTATTCTATTTCAACCGTCTCAAGTAGCTTTTGATGGACAATGTGGCAGTTTTTGGAAAAAAATATTCATAAAATGACCATTACAGATTATATCGTAGGCTTTGTTAGATGTTTGCAGCCATTCATAGATTTGCTTTAGTTCGAAAGATGGATTGAATTCTTCTTTCACTTCAATCCGAACACCAAATGCTGAAGATAGCTATAAGTAGGTACAGACAGTATGAAAATGGGTTTAATCTCACAAAAAATACTCGACGAATATTTTTTGGTTTGATACCTATATATTAATACGTGAAGCAAAAACATTGTACCTCTTTTTACGAAAATTGCGTGGACGGAGGAGTATTTAATTTCGAACAGAAGGAGAGTTTATATTTAAAAAAAAAATTATGCATAAAAAAATACATTAATTATTAAGTAATTATGGTCGAATTTTGACCAGTGGGCGACCACTAGTTATTATTAATATTATAACATCATTATTAGCCTTACTTATAAATCTCTTAACTTGAACACTCCCTAAACAATGCTTAACATCGCCGTCTCTACTTGTCACTATCTTACAAAAAGGGATGGCACTATTTTAAACAGCGATAAATTATTGACAAAAGTTGGGAGACATGTTTAAGTAGAGGGGTATACTTTTATTAGTCGATTTTTTTCTTGCGAAGCAAACATTGCACACTTATATTATTTATTATTCTCAAGTTATATCCAGTTTTATAAGTATTTTTGCTATTTTTATTTAAATAAAGCTTGAGCTATTAACTCGGGTGTGAATCATTGGAATAAAAGTTTTGTGTTTCTTTGTGATTCGAGCATGTAATCCATGTAATCCATGTAATTAACACAATTTTATATACAAATTACGAAAGATAAGGTTACGCCTGTGTGACATCATACTATAAACAATATAAACACTTGACATTGGTGAAATTTACATTATTATGACACATGCCATTAACGAAGAAAGCGAAGAAGTTTATTACGAATTTAAACTTTGATTCATTCATTCATTTATTCATTACGTTTATTTCAGACAACATTACAAATAATAATTAAAGTGTCCATATTTGATTATAATTAAAATTAAAGTAACCCTAATTATCGCACACTGTTCAAGAGAGTATAATATACACTCTTGTCTAGTGTTCTATAAAGAAACAGTCAGTGTCCAGCCTCTGGGCAATGAGCTGTAGGTAGCTGTTGGAGCTGTCGCTCACCCGGCGCATCAGGGACGCAGATCTTTTGCGCATTATCGCCGCGAATCCGTCTACTCGTGCGTCAGCAAACATTCCTGACGCGCTGCAGAAGCGCGGCAGCCCCATTAGCACCCTGAACGAGTTGTTGTAATGGATCCGCAGGGCATTCCAAGACTTTTTGGTGTACTTGACCCAAAGACTGCACGTATAAAATGCCTGGCAGTAAGCTCTGAAAAGCGTTGCTTTTACCTGCCTGGTGCAGTACGCAAACCTACGGGCCAGCATGTTCGCTCTTATGGATAATGCCCTGCGTTCCCTGTCCATGTCCATATAATCTTTAAGAGACTCGGTTACCCAATGGCCCAAATACTTAAAGCAAGCTACTCTCTTCAGCTCTCTGCCGTTCAGGATTACCGGCGGGATGGTGGTATATGTTTTAGAGCCTGATTTGAAGACCATTAATTCACTTTTGCTTTGATTTGATTTTGATTCATTGGAATTTTGCATCTCTGGTAAAATAGAGTTTTTTTTTATTAAATCCAGTTAGTTGTTTTTTATTTATTGTTATTTGTATAAAAACAATGTCACTTACGTTTTTACGATGTAGGTATTATAATATGCTATTGTAACTATAATACCAAGAGCGCATTAGGTGCGAATTTTTCTCCTTATTCTATAGAACATAGAATCAGATGTCGGCTGCATGCGCCGACATTGCGAAAAAAAACGCATATAAAATTGCATAGGTACGTACTTCAAAATATACTTTAAAGTAACGCGGCTTACTCGAATTAATTCTCTATTACTATTCCTAAGTGTTAATAATAATAAATAATGCCGGACATATCATATTTTAAATCTGGACTACTTGAGCAATCTCTAGATCGATTTATATTGTTGTACACAAGCTGCTGCCAGCGGCTTCTCCGCGTGTTACCTACGTAAACCAAAACCCATAATCGATCTCAAGATACAATCTACTCACCTACCTACTTACCGAATTTGATCAAAACCCGTTGAGCCGTTTAGCCGTGAAAATGTATTAAACAAATAAAATAGTTCGTTTGGTTTATGGGAGTATGGATGACTTATTCAGTAACAAGTAATACAAGAACGGCTTTAAAAATAATTTGTTTTGTACTCGCCCCTCAAGCAACAATTTGTCGCAATTAAAAATAGAAAAATACAATTTCATTCTGGCAATACCATATTGGGTGAACGCCTTACACAAATGTTACTATTCCCTGCACATTGCTACAAACAATTAATATTTACATTCAAATTTCAACACTACCTCTATATAAATAAGAGTGTAGCTAATGCATTTATATTTGCAAAAACATCCACGTCTATTTTTTACTTCATTCTCTTTTGTGTAACTGTGTTTAGTTCGCTAACGAGTCTGCGGGGAGCCAGTGCGAGGGAGATAGCTATATTAGAAAGAGACGGCGATGTGTAATACGATTTGTTTTGTTGCATTGTGGTTTTCAACCGGTGGTGATTGTCAAAGTTTTGTCAAGAGTTTTTTTTGCGCACTGTCCTCTGTTTTATTTTCTCGGGTATTCATTTTGACTGCTATATTTTTCTGTTGGTATTTGGATAAGCAATTTAAGACCTTACCCTCAGCAAATGTCGTTTTGTATAAAAAAATGTGTCTATTTTACTGCTATTTAGTGGCTATTCGATAATTTAAGGAATTATCTTATTATTTAAAAAATATGGTGTAGGTTCCAAATATTTTAAATTATATGACGACCTCTATAGCGCAATGTGCTAAGGTCTGGCTGAGACGCAGAATGTTGTGGGTTCTAGTCCCGCTGCAGGACAAATGCTTATATGATCTACAAGTATTTGTCTCGGGTCTGTATGTTTCTATGTGTAATATGTACGTACTCTTAATTACAAAAAAGGGTATAAAAGTAGTATATCAGTCATGTGGTACCCATAATAGATCATACAAAAATTTGTCCCGCGGCGGGAATCTAAGTATAGATAACAGATGTTGTCCTAGTATATAGGATACTAGACGTACCACGTGAGCAAAGCTACAGGCAGAAGCTAGTTATATGTATAATAAATGTAGACCATAAAGATATTCCGTGTAATTTGTCGCGAATACCAATTTAAAATTTGATCGGGTTTGATCGGGTGATACCGTCTCTAGGGCGCTTTGTGTGGGTCATAAAGTTGGACATAGTATAGAGAGAACAGTAGGTAATCCATCAATATAATGTACGTAATCAAAATCTAAATTTATATTTAATATTATAATTAACATTATAAGGAGAAAGATTGAATTTTTGTGTTCATTTGTAACGGATAAGCTAAAAAACTACTTAACCAATGTTCAATTCTTACGCCAATAAAAAACTTGATATCAGCGATTTATTTGGTTATCAAGCTTCAAACTTAGCAAAGCTTTTCCTATGGTAACTTGATAATTATTATCATCAGCTCACACTGTCCCACTGCTGGGCAATGGCCTCTTCCCATTCTTTCCATTCATCCCTCTCCCGCGCTTGGGACAATGCCCTCCCAAGATAGTCTAGTCGGCGCGGAATTTGGTGAGCTCGTCCCTCCACCTGGTTCGCCGTCTGCCGCGACGTCCTCGTACCGTATCAGGGCACCACTCCGTGGTCAGTTTTTGAGCTTGGCGGCATTTGTCGCTACATCGGCGATTTGTGTTCTTGAGCGCAGCTCGGTGTTGCGAATCCTATGTATTCGCTTTACTCCTAGGATGCTGCGCTCCATCGCACGATGGCAAACCTTGATATTTAAAATATATAAATGAACAGATACATTAAGACACTTGAAGGTACCAAACAGAAAACGAAAATGTATGTTCATCATACATTTTTTGTTTTCTGTACCGAACCGTAATCGAACCCACAACATACGCTGAAGGTAGAGTTACTACCAACTGAGCCGTGAATATGTATAACCGTATTTAATACATCATTAACGGTAAAAAAAATCCGGACATTACAGGCAGCAACATCTGGCCCCAAAGTAAGCAGAGCTTGTGTTATAGGTACCTGACTATAACATTTATAGTTACAAGACTAATACACTACTTATGAATATTTTTTTGTAAATATATACATATTATGCAATAAAAACCCAGACCCGAGACAAATACTTGCAGATCATACAAATATTGGTATCGCGGCAAGAATCAAACCCGCAACCTTCTGTGTTTCAGCCTGGCCTTAGCCCACTGCGCCACAGAGATCATCAAGTAAGTATAAGTAGGTACTGTATGTACCTACTTATACTTACTTGATGATCTAAATACTTAGTTCGGAAGCCTTACACGAACATTTGCCATTTGGACACAACATGTCTAACAAGAACGCAGGAAGTCGGTGGATGGAAAGGGCTCAAAATCGTTCTTCCCGAAAATCTATTGTGGAGGCCTATGTCCAGCAGTGGACTTCATAAAGGCTGGTATGATGATGATGATGGTGATGACACGAACATTTGTATAAAGCTTGCGAAATGAGCTATTGTTTTTTTGCACTGTGGCACTCAAAGGTAAACATGGATATTTTTACCCTCATGTTGAATAAGCAATTGTTCTAAATTTCGATTTGCTCTACAATTGAATGTTTATAATGTTTTAAATGAGTTTTAATGCAGACAAAGATCTACTTATATCTAACATAATATTATTAAGAGAAATGATTGACTGATTACCTACTTGATCGATTTTAAAAATCATTTCACTTTTAGAGTGCATGTAGCACTCTAAAACTCTAAACATCAGCGAGTAACAGAATACAATTTTTTTACTCAAAACGGGATATTTACCATGATACCATGTGAGTTTTCCTGCGTCCCGATATTTCGGCACAGTTGCATGAGCCATGACCACGAGCCAGGTTAGTTTTGGCAACTATGCCGAAATATCGGGAAACCAATAATTATGTTTTAAAAACTAAAAAAGAAAACCGACTTCATTGAATGAAATTTGAGCCCTTGAAATACAATTTTTTTTTAAGTCGGGTAACATAACTGGAAAGTCACAAGAAAGCAAATTTCTTTTACTTAGACGACATATTTTTCCCAGCTTTTTATTTTTCTTTAATTTTTCCGATTGTTTTTTGATTTAAAAACCTAACTACTAGTCCGGTCAATTCAGACATTCGAAGTTACATAAAGTCCCAACAAGCTGAATTTCTGTGAAGTTGTTCAAAACATAATTATAAACAATATCTAGAAGTTCCCCATCATTCCCCTGTAAGGAAAAAATTTAATTCAAGGTCAAAGGTCAAAAACATGAGTTTTTCGCGATTTTCAGCAAAACGGTAAGTTTTATCATAAAAGTACCGCAGACAAAAATTGTAGATCATAAAATTACCTATAAAAAATGTATCAATACTTTTTTTCTTACGAGCCACCGTTTCTGAGATATAACGATTCAAAAAGTTATAAAAGTTGTTATCGTCATAATATGCACACGTTTCCACGCCACCTATGAGGTAGTGTACTTAGCGCGTTTTTTTTAACGTGGTTTCCCCAGTAGGCCTACTCCACGGGTCAGTTGTGATCCTGTTTAATGTAAAACTATTGCAAAATAACGGAAATTTTCAAAGATTGGGAAAGATAAAAGCGATGTAAATGAAAAAAAAGTGTTGAAGTTTATTCGTCTTATTCGTAAGTTTCAAATTCTTGTTCTTCTTCTTGATCTTCTTCTTGTTCTTCTTCTCCTGCTTCTTCTTCATCTTCATTTTGGATGCAAGTAAATTGCGTCAATAGCGATGTATCGCATGATACTTCGTCGGAGTCAAACGAATCCTCCATTGTTTGTGATTCAATATTAGAGCACGACCGGCCTTGACAATTTGTGCATGCCAAAGAACAAGACAGTCCGACTTTTTTGCAACCACATTTAGCACTGCATCCCTTTTTGCAGTTGCAAAAAATAGTGTTCAGCAGTTTTTCCGGCGCAGGTGGAAGTAAAGTTTGAACTGGCTCTAATATATTGTTGACCAACTTCCAACCCCAGTCTGTAGGGTCTAGGTGATAACCAAGCCACACTTGAACTTGGTAATATACTCGAAAAAGATGTTGGTGAGCAGCAACTGAAGTTGGAGGAAGACAATCTAATTGAACTTGTTTTTATATATATATATATATATATATATATATATATATATATATATATATATTATATAAAATATTAGAACTCTAGATGCATATTATGACGATAACAATTTTTATAACTTTTTGAATCGTTATATCTCAGAAACGGTGGCTCGTAAGAAAAAAAGTATTGATACATTTTTTATAGATAATTTTATGATCTACAATTTTTGTCTGCGGTACTTTTATGATAAAACTTACCGTTTTGCTGAAAATCGCGAAAAACTCATTTTTTTGACCTTTGACCTTGAATTAATTTTTTTCCTTACAGGGGAATGATGGGGAACTTCTAGACATTGTTTATAATTATATTTTAAACAATTTCACTGAAATTCAGCTTGTCGGGACTTTATGTAACTTCACTCTCATTTTTTGGTCTAAATTGACCGGACTATGAACCGATTTAGTGAAATTTCTATGAGACTCTATGAGACAATTGGGAATTATATCCTTTCAAATGATTTTTTTTTTCAAATCATTTCATAAATGTCGGAGTTAGGAGGTAACAAACATACAACCGAATTGAAAACCTCCTTTTTTGAAGTTGATTAAAACTTATGTTCAAAACCATGATAGTTTTAAAAGTTAGTAAAATACAACTTTAATTTTCGCAAAAGAACAAAATAATCTTGGTTCTACTTAACAAGAACATCTTTGTGTAATCTTATAAAAGCATCTAAACTAATTTGTAGATGATTGCCCGCTTAAACAGCTTAAGGCATTGTCCCGACTCGGCAGCTAACCATTTGGCTTGCCTTGCTCAATATCATACTCACAGGGATAGGGAGACGTCATAGCAAAACTATAAGAGCTCCTTGTGAGCTTGATAACCTTAAAAGTTTGGCAGAATACAGTATATTCAATATAAATAAAATACAAAATATTCAACTAAAAAGGCGAGGTCTGACGATAGTACAGAGGCAACGAGCATTTTACGACCGTTTTCTTTGCAAATGTATCGTATCGATATCGCCATGAAAAATATCAATGTGCTATATCCCTGCTTATAAATTTAAATTTAAATTGACTTACATTTATCACCATAACACAAGCACAAGCTAGATGATGCTGTGTGAAAAGTCCAAAAATAGGTATTTGTTTATTTATATTATGTTGTTTATTTATATATGTATCTAAAAGACCAGGCAAATTATGACTATGCCATTAGGGATACAACCTTCTCCTCAGAAGAGTATAAAACAATAAGAGGTCTATTAAGTCCCCCCCCCCTCTTCGTACTCCTCTCTCCCCCCACCCCCACTCACTGTCCAGTAATTACTCTCGCCTTGAGACGAGGCGGCGGCAATCCGATTATATGCTTCCTATTTCGTTTTTAGATTATTTTGTGATACTTATTAAAAGTTGTGTTTGCAGTTTTAGAAAAAAATACAGGGTGAAGTATTTTGGAACTTCATTTTAATTTTGATGGCTTCATCTTGGATTATTTAGGCCTTCTTGACATGGTTCCTAAGTTTTAGATTAGATTATATTTTTTTCTAAAATACTAAAGACAAATACTTGTTGTATGATCTGCAAGTATTTGTCTCGAGTCTGGGTGTTTCTATGTATAATATGTATGTATTTACAAAAAAACCCATATGGTACCCATAACACAAGCTCTGCTTACTTTGGAGCCAGATGATGTTGTGTAAAATGTACGGCATTATTACCTTATTTTGCTGATGATAACTGTTAAAGTCAATATTATAAAGGAAAAAAAAAACTATTTAAAATTTAATCATTTATATTAAATTTTAAAATATATTAAACTTTATATCTTTAGGGGGATTACCCCCATTTATTGGATTTTTTCCTAAATGAATTGTAATTCACATTTGGTTCCTTTATTGAATTATTTTTTCTAGGAATTTCCGCAGTTAATGAACACCTCGTTATATGATGACTAAAGTGCGCTAGAACTCGTAAATTACACGTCAGCTTAGTAAATAAAGAAGCGTTATTTAAATAATGTAAACTATTCAGACGTTTTTGGTACATTTTACTTTCAAAACTTTCGTAAGTTGTACTATCATCTAGAGAATCTTCATCGGGGTGAGTTTGATGCGCGGTTCGCTCGTTGCGGCTCGAGTTCTAGATTTCTCTAGATATAGATGAATAGATAGATTTATAGATAGATAGATAGATTTCTCAAGATTCTCTAGATGAATCGAAACAGTCGGTGCCTCTATCGACAAAATAAAACAAATAAAATAAAAGAAGAATAGACAGAGTAATTAGTGTTGCGAAACTACATAATCAGATATGTTTTGTGGAACCGTCTTAAATTTTCTAACGATCCTAAGATCGTGGGTCAGAATTTGGTCGTGCGACAAAGGATTTTTCAATTCAAAAAAATATTTGCGTTATTCCAGTACTCATAAACGGTGACGGATAACATTGTCAGATACTCGACATATCGAAGCACCCAAAATGTTTATAGACATGGTACCAAAATGCACGAAAGGAAAGCCTTCGACGCACTTTAGTCCTTTACACTGATTTGAAATAACTAGTGGCACTATAAGAATAAGAAAACATAGAAGACTAGTCGACGGCTTTTTGAGATATCTAGATATAAATAAATAAATAATGCCGGACATTTCATACAGCATCATCTGACCCCAATGTAAGCAGAGCTTGTGTTATGGGTACCACATGACTCATATACTACTTATATACTTTTTTTTTGTAAATACATACATATTATACATAGAAACACCCAGGCCCGAGACAAATAGTTTCAGGTTATACAAACATTTGTCCCGCCGCGGGAACCGAACCCGCAACCTTCTGTGTCTCAGGCAGGCCTTCGCCCACTGCGCCACATATAAAGTAGATAAATCGAAAATCTACCTAAAATTAAATTAAATAAATAAATGCATACAATGTGGACGGTGGACAATGCATACAACCATCTAGCCCCAAACTAAGCATAGCGTGTATTATGATATCCAAATGACTTATAGAATACTTATATATTTTCAAATACATACTTATGATACTTTATAACACCCAGTCACAGAATGTTCTCCTAACGTTTGTCAAAGTCAAGGTTAAAGTCAAAAGATGTTTTATTCAATTCAATCACAAGGATCACTTTAAAACGTCTTACAAGCATACAAGGTGAATTTAGGTGCCAATTCCTCCTAACCCAAGCCCGAGTAGAACTGGCAAGAAACTCGTCCTGGTCACATTTTTACACGATCCATTTTATAACTACCTTAACAAGAGAGTTTATACATTTCAAATGTGTCAGATAACTCTCTGAGGGCAGAGCAACATGTGGACATGAATTCTTATCAGTAACATATTAATTATTTATAATATTATATTCATTATATGTCCTGGGAGGTTATCTAACCCTCAACCTACAGCTCAGAAAGTAGAGCTACCAACCGAACTGATAGTCAGTGGTTAATAGTATATAAATATAATATATATATATATATATATGACGACCGCTGTGGCGGAGTGGGCTAAGTTCCGGCTGAAACGCAGAAGGTTGCTGGTTCGATTCCCGCCGCGGGACAAATGTTTGTATGATCTGCAAGTATTTGTCTCGGGTCTGGTTGTTTCTATGTATAATATGTATGTACTTACAAAAAAAAAGTATATAAGTAGTATATCAGTCATGTGGTACCCATAACACAAGCTTTGCTTACTTTGGGGCCAGATGATGCTGTGTGAAATGTCTGGTATTATTATTATTATTATAATACAAAACGCAACAAACAAACATCAAAAAATAACGAATCCCCTCTCAATCAGTCTAGACATTACAACTTTATTCACAAAGCGAACTAAATTGAGCGACAAATCCAATACAAACTACATCTAACT
Source organism: Lampropteryx suffumata (assembly GCA_948098915.1). Lineage (NCBI taxonomy): Eukaryota > Metazoa > Arthropoda > Insecta > Lepidoptera > Geometridae > Lampropteryx > Lampropteryx suffumata. The sequence goes on along the minus strand of OX402568.1, from coordinate 12,395,546 downwards.
GAATAATAACAAAATTTCATCAAAGAATACAAAAACTTAACTATCTCCCTCTCTCTCTCTGCCCTCTGTCCGCCCTCTCGCTCCCTCTAATTGCATTAAGCATCCATTTTTGTAAGCGCTTCGAGCCCAATTCAATTTGAAACTCATTTGTTAGAGTATAAAACAATTATTAAAAAACGCCAGTGATTTCGAGCAATTTTTGCCATTTTACTCCACTTAGTTATGTCTATTGGAAAATGGATAAACTTGAGAATAAATAAAAGAGGTTGTTTCGTGAACAATTTTGTTGATAAATTGTCTTATTTTATTTATTATTTGCTGGTAGTAGGTGCCTTCATAAAAAGTAACCTATGTCCGTCCCCAAAATACAATCTATCTGCTTACGAAGTTTCATCAAGATCCATAGCTGGGAAAAGGTAACATCCAGACAGACAAACAGACTGAAACACTTTCGAATGTACGTATATATTAGTGTAGATATGGATTTGGCAATATTTAAAACATGCTTAAAAAGCCGTTTGAAAATAATTATATTCAATAGAATCTCAAGGCGCGCTTTGAATCGTAAGCATACACGCATTACGAATAAATCCGCGGTAAAACTTAACAGCGCTACTGTGGAACATGGAATCAAACGTAGCACGCACGCGGAAAAAACCTTGTTGAATATAGTATACTTAATAACAGAATAGACATCAAAATATTACAGTTTTAGGCGCGCGATTTAATTCGCTAGTGAGTAAACCATTTATGCGGTGAATTTAGGGCCGAGTCCTTCTAACCCACGTCCGAGATATTTCTTCGCTAGACTTCGTCCGCGTAAAAATTTTACATACATTATACATTTTACTGCCATAAATATAGTTTTTCGGGCAATAAAGTATCACAATTGATATCTAAAAATTCAAAATTTTGAAAATTTAACATTTTTGTACCATCTTCAATCAATATCAATCTTCACATCTTTTTATCAAGTTACTAACTAATAAGAACCAGTGTGGTTCAATACAATACAATAGAAGTAATTTCTAAATAAAAGAATAAAATGGTATAAAAAAAAGTAAAGAAAAAAAATCAACTAACATTTTAAGGAACTGTAAAACCCAGTCGCAATCCGTAAAAAACAGGAAACTGTCAACAAAACCCGCTAGAATTAAAAACCGAAATCCGCTTTACAAAACGAAATACAAAAAATACAATTACGGTATCATTTCGGTCGATATGTGCGGAACACATTACATGTGTAGCAAACTTGTAATTAGGGTTCAACGGGCTGTTAGCGCTGCGGGAAGCCATGCGACAATCTCGCGGATCTTTTATGTGGGGCGGGGTTAGGGTTCCGTATGAATGTTTTTGATGAAATATCTTTCTGGAATATTTTCTCTTTGGCTATACAGCCAATTCTAAGTGTTCGAGCTTGTTACGATACTGTATGGTCTGTTTGATGATATTGGATTGTATCTATGAGTAAGGTACATAATATACAATCAATTTTAATGAAAAAAAAACTAAATTATTTATATATATAAATATATATATAGATAAGTGCCCAAAAAAATTGCACAAAAATAAATCGACATTTTCAACTACTACATAAAGAAAATTCACAAATATTTAGCCTACCAATAACACCCACACAGTATAATGAAGGAAAAAATTGAAATTATTTAAAATTTATATTTTAAAATATATAAAAAAATTAATAATAAAACGCAACGCAATGTACAATGCAATTTACATTTTAAAAATAATAAAATTAAAATGTATAGAATTTTTTTTATTCGTTCGCGATCAGAATTCATATTCATTTTGAAAAACACGGGGTACTATTTTTATCACTAAAATAGTAGTACTATTAGATTTTACTATTTTTATATTAAACACGTTTTATTTTGTCGATGGAGGCACCGACACTGTTTCGATTCATCATCGGTGCGAACCGTGAACTCGAGCGGCAACGAACTGACCGCTGATCAAACTGATGAAGATTAAAGTTTTTTAAACTTACGCGATCAAAACACATTATTATTAATATTTACGGGTATTTATCGCGTTTATTTACCTATTTTTCCCGATGTTTCGACAGGTTTACACTCTGTCGTGGTCACGGGATGACTGATCCCGTCACCACGACAGAGTGTAAACCTGTCGAAACGTCGGGAAAAATAGGCTGATGAAGATTCTCTAGATGAATCGAAATAGTTAGTGCCTCCGATAAGACAATACGTAAACCCCGTGTTTTTTCAAAATGCATGGTACACGAATGTTTTGAAATTGAACTAGAATTCCTTTTAATTAAATGTATCTTAATTAATACATAATTAACACCTATTGAAACGAATCTGAAAGTTTGAAAGAGTTCAAAGACACTTCAAAGAGTTTGAATGGAAATGTAGAGAAGAGAAAAGTAAACATATTCTCAGATATTCTAGGGAGTGGAATGGCGATTGAAATATTAAAACAATCTGGCTCTATAGAAGTTGTTAACCATTGTAAGCCTGGTGCTAAAAGTCGACAAATACTAGCTAATTTTCATGAAAACACAAAAAATCTAAAAGAAAATGATTTGGCAGTTATAATGATTGCAGCATACCATCGTTTTTCTAATTGTTTTATAAGCAAATGTTACTTATTCCTAAATAAACATTTTGAATTTTTAATTGGAAATTATGTTGAAAACAAAATAGACATACCTTATTTTGAAATTATAAGAAACATTTTGAAAAACGAGTCTAGAAAATTTAATATTCTGCTGAGAAGTGTTGTCTATAACGGAAGAAACGACTCCATAATCTGGAATATAAATCGGGTACTCGCTCGCCTAGCTACAATGACAGAAAACGTGACATACCAGGAGCTAAATAATAACATAAAGAAAAACCATTTAAAGAACTTCATGGCGGGAGAAATCTTAAGAGCATGCAATAACTTTAAAAGCTCTTCATGTTTGCGGTTTATCAAGAAATCTGAAATTACTAAAAATTTTTCGAAATCCCCCAAGAATATAGTAAATGGTTAACCATAGTGCATGCAAATATACAGAGCATAGGTAACAAATATTTGGAAACTGAACTTTTGACTAAATTAACTAAGTGTGACATACTCTGTCTCTCAGAGACATGGGCGAATGAGTTAAATGTAGATGTAATGAATATTGAAGGTTTCACTCATGCATCATTTTTTAATAGGAAAATGTTTGAACATGGAGGCACAGCTGTTTTTGTTAAAAATGGAATAGAATTTAAATCCAGACATGACATTACCAGACTCAGTTTTGAAATGAATTGTGAAGTAGCAGCAATAGAAGTTAAATTTTGTAAACTGATAATAATATGCTTATATAGACCCGATTATGAATATCTAATATTTGAAGATGTATTAACAAAAATTTTGGAAAAATCTGATGAATGTAATGAAAGATAACAAATATAAAAAAAGAGGTTTATAAATTTCTTAAATTACTAGAAGAATTTAAATGCAAAGTCATACTAAGCGAACCCACACGTAATTTCAAGGACCATATTGGACAAGTTTTAGTTATTAAGCCATCTGGCCATAATGCCATTCTATTATATTATAATTTAAATTGTACTAAAGTTATAAAGGTTAATGAAAAAATTACAACTAGAATTATGTCTAGAAGCAATAAAAATTACTTTCACTACTTATTTTGTAAGGAATTTGAAAATGTTAATCATGCTGTAGATGCTACTCGCGATGCAAATGGGAAAATGAACATCTTAATGAATCACATTAAGTATTGCTACTACACTGCTTTTCCTTTAAAAACCAAGACGATTCCAAATATCAATAATAATGATATATTTTCCACTAAAGGCATAGAAATATCAAGAAATAATATTAATAAACTAGAAATATTACAAAACCACTATCCTTGCCAAGCTAGGAAAATAAAACTGAAAATATGTAAGAAAACATTTAAAAAAGTTCTGACAACCGCAAGAAAACTTAATAATGCAATAAAAATTCAGAAATCTACAAATAAAATAAAAATGACATGGAAAATTATAAATGAACAGCAGAATAAAAAAATTAAGCCCCATAACATTAAAATATATAAAATTCGCGATAAAAATGGACATTTTATAACAGACTGTAAACATATAGCTAATAGTTTTAATTATTTCTTTAATCAAATTGCAAGTAAACTAACAAAAACCTTTAATATCCGAGTAGAGGACTGTGATAGATATTTAGGAAAATCGACAATAAGTAAAGTTTGGTTCTCTAAAATGAAAAATTCAGAATTCAGAACAATAATAAGAAATACTAAAAGTAAACTATCAAGAGACATTTATGACATGAATACTAAAACCATTAAAGAATTAATTTTATGTAATGATAATCTGTTTGACATTACTCTAAAAATTTTCAATATTTGTATTTCTCAGGGTATTTTCCCGGATAGTTTAAAAATTGTACCATTACACAAAAAGGGAGATATAGCTGATATTGGGAATTATAGACTGGTATGCATATTACCTGTTTTATCGAGATTCTTGGAAAGTGCCATTAAAACAAGAATGGTTACATATTTCGAATCAAATAACTTATGTTGTCAATTTGGTTTCCGTAAAAAGAGATCAACAGAAATGGCTATCAGAAAGACAATTTATTTTATACTTGAGTCTATGGATGAGTCGCAGAAGGTCTCTAGTATTTTCTGCGACTTGTCTAAAGCATTCGACTGTTTGCAACACGACAATTTAATCCATAAGCTTAGTTTTTACGGTTTTGAAGGTATCGAACTCAGTATTTTAAAATCATATCTTAGTGACAGAATTCAAGTGGTTAACGTTAATAATATCAGGTCAGATGCGGAACATAATAACATAGGCGTGCCGCAGGGTTCCATACTGGGGCCATTACTATTTTTGATCTATGTCAATGATTTAGAAAACTGCTTACCAGCCTGGGCATTGATTACTTTATTCGCAGATGATACTCACGTAGGAATAAAAAGCCGAAATATAAAAGTAATGGAAGAACAGAAAAATATAGTTTTAAAAAAGTTAACAGATTGGTTTGAAACAAATGGGATCATATTAAATGCTGACAAAAGCTCTGTTTAAGCTATACATTTAAAAGGAAAACAAAAAATGATATTATTAAAGAGGTCAAATTTTTGGGATGTATTTTGGATTCTACTTTGTGTTATGAAGGCCATATAAACCAAGTGTGTAAAAGGTTAGCGAGTGCAAACTATGCTTTATATAAGTTGAATACCCATACTAAATAGTAAAACTCGTATTTCGGTATATTATGCTTATTGCCATTCTATTATCAACTACGCTATAACAGTATGGGGAAATGCGAGCCAAATTGAAATGGTACTTATTTGCCAGAAAAGATCAATTAGAATTATATACGGATTACATAGGTTAACTTCAATGAGAGCATATTTTAAGAAATCAAAAATATTGACGGTTATATCTTTGTTCATATATAGTTCTCTTATAGAAGTACATTTACAAAAGGATGATTTACAAATGAAAATGCATGTTCACAATTACAATACTCGTAATAAAGAAAAGTTACATGTACCAAGAACCAGACTTGTCAAGACTTATAAACAAGGTTTCTGCATGAAGCTCGACATGTACAATAAGCTACCCTTAGAAATCTCAAGGCTCCCGCTAAATGAGTTCAAACAAAAATTAAAGTCATTCTTTGAATGCCACCCATTCTACCATACAAATGAGTACATGAGTTGTTCGTTCTCCGATTTGCAAACGTGAGTAGCAATAAAACTAGTTTAGAATAAAAGTGAAATAATAATAATTCAATGTATTGTACAATTTGACATGCCAATGTTATGTTAATGTAACGAAATGGTTAAATAAATAAACTAAACTAAACTAAACTAAATCGCATGGTTAGATTACATTTTGGAAATGAGCTGTCAATACGGAATGTCACTTACGGAATAAAAGCTACTGTGTAAAATTACGACATGTGACTTTAAACGTAACTTTGACTTACTCAGACTTCTTCAAATATCAAAGTAACTAGAGACAAGGAGACAAGGAGTCTTTCAATCTAGCAATACACATGTGCGCTTATTTTTGTTTTTTGTTGTTGTTGTTCGTGATTCAATTTTTGTACCAAATTTCCTCAAAATTCGTTCAGCCCTTTAGCCGTGAAAGGGTAATAAACAAACAGACAGAAAAAGACACTTTCTAGGTTATAATAGTAGTATGTATTTCCAGCACTGGTACCCCAGGAATGCAATACGCCCGCGGGGAAGACCAAAACGTCGATGGCGCGACGATATTATGGGTGTAGCCGGTGCTACTTGGACACGTCTAGCCCAGCAGAGAATCGACTGGAAAGGGTTGGAGGAGGCCTTGGCCCAAAAATGGGTAGCCCCATAATAAACAATAAATACAAAAACGAATATTCAAATAAACAATAAACCATGAATATGAATTGATGAAGTTAAAAAATGAAGTTTTCTAAAGTTTTTTTTTTAAATTGATATTGTATGTAATTTAATTGTTTAAATAGGAATAAATAGCTTTATTATTATTATTATTATGTACTGGAGAGATAAAGAAAAGGTACTGCTCATTTTGAAATAATTGCAGCATAATATACAATAGTATAAAATATATGTAAAACAGTTGAGCTATCTAAAGACTAAAAAACGATCTATATCTATAGATCTTATATAGGATAAAGTTATATCGGATATCTGGATCAGTTGAGCCAGAACTACGAAAAGACAGCGTCCCTAAGACACTGACGGTATTGCCACGTTGAATGGATGCTAATACGTTGGGCCAAATAGGAGCCAAACGTTTCTACCAGACGATGTGAAATAATTTTGAAAACTCGATGGACTTCTGTTCTCGGCCCAGGGTCTCGACTCCAAAAGACTCAATATGTCCCTATCAAAAAAATACCGCATATATATTCTACAGAACCATTGAACAACTGCTGACCAACAGAAGAGCTAGCAGTTGAGAAGGAAAACTTAAAACAAGCCCGGCTCGGTGCCAGCCGTTACGCACCTGCAACCGAACCGACACCGCATGTACTGATTCGTCTTTCCTGCGGGTCCTGTTGGCAAGGTCGAGAGTTTACATAAAGGCTTACCTAAGTGTACAAAAGGAGCCTCTGCGGCGTACTTTAATCCTTTCACCACACTGGTTAGTGAAAGAACTAGTGACACGATAAGAAGACAGAACCCTTGATGTTTTCTACTGTTCACCCTTGACTACAACACTATTAGGACCCGCCAGCGGGTGTTCGGCCCGTTCTATTTAATACTGTTACTCAGATCACATGCCTCGGGCTAACAAACTGTTCAAACAACTTGCTATTAGATGAAGATATTAATTTAAACGCAGCTCTACTTCTAACTGTGACATCGTATGAATTTGATGGAAATGAACCTATTATTAATACGTGACTAAATTAACTTGTAGTTTTTTTAAGGAAAGAATAGGGTGGCGGCAGTTTTTAAGAAATAATTAAAAAAGAAAATAACTCTGATTTTATTGAGACTATAAAACCAATTAAGTACAATCTTTCTAAAAGATAATTCTTAATCACTAAGAATCTCATTTAAATGTTAATTAAATAACGTAAAGAAAAGTTTATTTTGTGTCACGTTCAGATAGCATATAAAAAAAATTACAGCAAAATCGGTCGTTGCATAAGTTAAACGCTATTATAACGCTGGTCTTCCGTGACAATGGCCAACCACATAGAAAGCACTATGTATTTCCTAAAGGTCGATGTAGTTTAGCGCTCTTTGATGCTTCGGAGAGGTCATAGGATGCAATTTGTGTATTCTGTGATCTATCTAAAGCTTTTGATTGGGTAAGTCATGCAACCCTGATTTCAAGGTTAAAATATTATGGCATCCAGAACCGGGTTTGATCTCATACAGTATTATCTATCCAATAGAGTCCAAAAAGTTGACATGGTTGGTGCGAGGTCTTCAGGATCAATTATATAGGGGTATTACAGGGTTCAACACTAGGCTCTTTTTTATTTTACTTGTTCAACTTCTTTTTAATCTTGTTATGTTAACAATCTCCCTTTTGTTGTTTATGACACTGGTGGTACACTAGTCTTATTTACTGACAATACGTCTTTAATCTTTAATGTTGATAGAGCTTACACCAGTATTTGTGATAACATAATCGTTAGTAATTTTTTATTTAATGCTTAAAACTAAATGTATTAAATTCACTTTGGCAAATGGTGGCATAGTTGGTAAGGACCAACATTAATATTTGCGGAGAGACAAGGAATCTTTTAAATTACATGATCAAGCTTCAAGAAGCTTATTATATTATAATTATGTTAATAGGTAGTTTAGATGTATTTTCAGGAAAATACCTATTAAGAAATGTAAAGCTTATATAAAGGGTAATCTTCTGAAGAAAGGGTGTTATAATATAAATGACTATATTATTGATAGCAATGCATGGCCTCATGTTGCTCTGTCCTCAGAGAGGTTAACTGACAGATTTACAATGTGAGACCAGCAAGGCAATCGCGCTATTTGTCAATTAATCTAATACTTTTAATCGAGCAATTTTTGTACATATATGTATATGTGAATCTCGTATATAATCTGAATCTCGGGAACGGCTCCAAAGATTTTCATGAAATTTAGTATGCAGCCTCCTGCATTTGGCGGGCGATAAGTCTATCTAGCTAGGTTTAATTTTTACAAAACGTTGTTTTAACCGTGTTTTATACGTACCTGGATATACATTAAACTATTGAAACGGAAACGTTTTCTTTGGTGCAGACAAATCCAATTCTAAATGAGTCCTACTCTAGGTAAAAAATCTGTAATTTTTAGATAAATCAGCCCTAAGAATACGAGACCGTTAGTACCTGCCTATAATTTGGGTAATAATGGTCGAGAGACCATTGATTGACGATTTGAGTGCCCTTGGTTTAATGTTATTAGGTCGTTTATTTTATTTTATCAACTTTTATTTTTATTTAAACTTAAGTTAGTAAGCAAAAAAAAAATGAATTGAATCAAGAATTTGGGTCTATCCTATAAACATACATTAGCTAAAGTGTTATTCACATGAATTTACAAATAAAAAATGCTGTATAACTAATACAATTTCTTATATACTTTTGTTTTTTTTAATCCTCATCATAATTGTTTTTTTGTTTCTTTTAATACTTACATAATAATACATACAACAAGACCTGAAACAAATATTTGAAGATCATAAAAAACATTTGTCCCTCGGTGACAATCGAACCCGTAACCTTCTGCATCTCATGTGTGCCTTCTCCTATTGCGTCACAGAGGTCGTAAAATATTAATTAATATTAAATATATTATAAATATAAATGTACAAAATAAAATACAATCAATATAAATGTAAAATATTTAAGCTATTTGAAGACCGTAAAATGATCTATAGATAGCTCAACTAATCCAGATCAATGTCAGAGAGCAGCATGTCCAAGAAATTGGCGACATTGCCTCATTGAATGGAATTCTAATACACTGGGCCAGATAGGAGTTAGATCGCGATATTTTGATTCGACGCCGTGAAATAATGTTGAAAACGCGATGGGCTTCTGTTTTCCATGGGAATTTGTTATATAAAAATTTTGCCATCTCTATTCATTGACATTGGAACGACAAGAACAAACCATTTTTGAAGTGATAACTTCTTATGGGAGGGTAAACAGCTTCGTTACGTGACGCGTTAAGGCACCAGTCTTTGCTTTCTTTCACGAATACGGCAGCGGTAAGCAGGCTCCTTCTCTCTCACTATAATTCACAGCGCTAGTGAGATTAGTTTAAGTTATCACTTCTGTCGGACGTCCCGAGACGCACACCTTTTTTTATTTCATTTTTTTTAAATATATCATCTAAAATTTATTTAATTGTCAAATATTGTTTATACTGTAATTTTAATATGAAATAACGTCATAATATAAAATAATCATCATCTTTGATTTTAACTTACAGCTATCAAAGACAAAGAACAAAGAATAAACGAATTAAAACATTACCGATTCAAAATTATAATTTTTGATAAAATAAAAACCCTTCAAACGCGTTGCGATCATTTGCTCAGGGTAGCACCTTAGGTAACCATTGGCGACTTTAATTACAGTAGGCTTAAAAATGGATTTCTTAAAAAAATACGTGTCCATACTAAGTTTATTTCGAATGAATAATTTCAAGAAATACAGACCAAATATGCAAATATCATCATCCCCAATAATTTACACGTCAAAATTACGCAACCAAATAACTCTAATTTACCCAAAAGCCAAAGTTACGTAAATATATCAGTAGCAGTTTAAAAGCACTCTAAATGCCTTTATAGAGCTTTTTTTATAACCTTAAAATTAGCATCAATAATGCTAGCGTTCTTTTCACCAACTTAACATGATCCAGGATGGTTCAAGACTTTCGTGTATTAGTTGTAGGAGTCAGAGGTCTTGGGAAACTGGATATCAGTTTTGTTAAATATATTTTTGAGTAGGCAGGTATTAATTTGGACGAGTGTTATTATGATCCGTTGTGATGGATTGGATGAGACGGCAATTTTTGGATTGGATCATAATGTTTGGTCCATTAGGATTCCATTAACAGAAATTCTATGGTTTTGTCTTTTTGATCTATTTTGTAGTAAATTGTTAGTTGGAGCTGGTAAAGTAGATAATTAGATGTTAAAGGTTGGTGGAGTTAAAAGACGATAAAAATCGTGTTCATGGTTAGCAGGAAATATCTGACGACGATGTTCTTAGCTTGTCTGAAGGACTTGGCTTCGCCCATGTTTCGGAGGGTACTTTAAAAAAACTAGCCGATCATCTTTTCATACAAACGTCAAAGGATGATCACTCCCCCATATGATGATGAACAACCAAAACTAAGACTGATATCAATTTGTCTAGTCATAATCTATGCTGGTATAATAATAATGCCGGATATTTCACACAACATCATCTGGCCCCAAAGTAAGCAGAGCTTGTGTTATGAGTACCACACGACTTATATACTACGTATATACTTGTTTTTTCTTTTAATATTTGTCCCACGACAGGAATCGAACCCACAACCTTCTACATCTCAGGCGGGCTTTAGCTTACTGCACCACAGAGGTCGTCATCACAACAGAATCGATAATAATATATGGGTTTGAAAGATTCCCGCCTCGAAAAATTTGAAATAAAAATTTCAACACAACTTTTTTTTTAGATTTTAGCGCAACTTTGGGCGTAAATAAATAAAATACACAGTACGATAACTACAAAATGATTTTTAACAAATATATTTTTTAAATTAAAGATCTTAAATAACTTTGTTTTGAACAAACAGTCATATTTATATATAGTTTGATACAATGAGATTTCTTAATCAGTTTTTTGATGCATATATTCGTTTGATAAATTGTTAGCTTTGAAGTGGCCATTTTCGATAGACGTCTGTGTCGTTGTTGTCGTGTCTTGAGCCAAAAGTTCATGATTTTTTGGGCTGTCGTTTTATGTTAAATCATAGTCTGATCTTAAGATAAGAAGTCATCATTATACCTTCTGCTTTCTGCTCACAATTATCCTTCGTGCACGTCTATCCATTTCCACACTATGTGAAATAGCATGTGTTTTAGCTACTAATGAGTTTGTGCCGCTGACTAGTGTATCCTTAAGATATCAGATCCAAAATGTGTTATATAGAAAGACAATACTTTTTTAAACACCATAAAAACATTGGACTGAATGAATGAGGAAAAATGTTAAGCTAGTCCGTAGCTGGTGTCGCTATGTAGCGATCTCTGCCAGACCTCGGGATACACAGAACTGAATATTGCTGAGATAAATTGGCCAAGAGCGCGTGACCATTCTTTATTCAATAAAATCACAAGGACCACTTTGAATCGTCTTTTAACATGCTAGTGAGTCTAGGTGCCGGTTCCTCCTAACCCCAGTTCAAGAAGAATCCGGCAAGAAACTCGTCTGGTCTTAACACTTTTTATGATCCTTGCCAATTTTATTACGGATGTCTGTCGAGTCAAGTTGGAGTAGATTCATCCCAAGCTTTTTTGTCATCTATACAATCTGAAATTTTATAATATGCTTTAATAAACAGTTTCTGTTTTATTTCGTTCTAAAATTTGCCAATCGACAAAATCTAACACGTCACTAATCTAAATTCAACAGCATAGCAAAAAATAATGAATTCTTTTTTTTGAGGATTACAAATGCAAACGCGTTATTTGTCAATATTTACCATTGAAACGGAAACGTTTTGTGTCGGTTCGGACATATGAAAATCGTTCGTTTGCCAGAGCTGCCAAAAATTTACACGGTACGAAGTTAGCGCGAAACGAAATGTACTTAACATAAGGTTATTGGTTGTAGTTTAGCTTTGGCATTGACGTTATAAGTAATTTTTAATTTTAACTCAAAATCTACTAAAGCCTTACTATCTCTGATAATTTTCCTTGTAATTTCTGTATACATAATATATACAGTTATTTTGTAAATCTCTTTCTATTTCATAAATATCTATCTAATCAGCATCATCTGGCCCCAAAGTAAGCAAAGCTTTTGTTACCACATGACTGTTAAACTACTTATAAACTTTTTTTTGTAAATACAAGCATATAATACATAGAAACACCAAGACCCGAGACCAATACTTGCAGACCATACAAACATTAGTCTCGCGGCGGGAATCGAACCCGCAACCTTCTGCGTCTCAGCCGGATCTTAGCCCACTGCGCCACAGAGGTCGTGTATACCTATTATTATTGTAAATTGGAACGTTTCTATTTCACTTTTAAAACTTTCGTGTAGTTTTCGTGTTTCGTATTATTTTGTATAATGTGCGAACCGTGAACTCGAGCGGCAACGAGCGGACCGCGGATCAAACTCACTCTGATGAAGATTCTCTAGATGAATCGAAACAGTGTCGGTGCCTCCACCGATGAAATAATACGTGAGTAAAACCCGTGTTTATCAAAATGAGTGTCTTTCTGTTTGTTTGTAACATTTTCTCGGCTAAACAGAGCTGATGCAAATCGGAAAGAAGGTTTCTTGGGGTATGGCATATTACGTATTATGTAGTTACCATGCATGAAAAGTGGTGCATAAAAACAATATGTGATATTATGTTAGACCTCTTTCCTATAATCACATATTAAAATGGCAATGATATGATATAATGCAATCATGATATAATATGATAGCTAGGTAATTGTGTGCGCTTAACTTTTATTAACGCTTTGCATGGCTTTTCAATTGCGGGCGCGAGGGAGGTGCATGCGTCTGCATCGTGTCTAACTGTTTGGGAATAGATTGGCGGAATAGTACTAAATTTTTGTTCATCTATTTAATGTTTTGTAATAGATTTCCGCAAAGTCACGCCTGAATCAATTATCTACCCTAATCTCTACCTAACCTAAACTACTTTGTTTAAGTATAGTTTATAATTTACGAGTCCTACAAATATTTTTAGATAGTAGCTTGGAACATTAGCAAAAAAAATGTACTGAAAAAACCACTGAATATATAAAAATACCTTCTATCTGATAATGAAAATGATTACCTATTATTTATTAGATTCGTATCTCTATAATTGGTGCTCATTTAGTGCAACAATAGTGCTTACAAAAGCTTTTTGCAACATGTTTTTTACAAATGTTTTTTGCTCAAGTGGCAGCACGAGCCCTGTTTGAATAATTTGCCGAGTCATCGTTTTTGGAAATTCTTTGTCTCTGTTTCCAAACCAATACTTCTACATTTTGTCGACAGGCAAATTTCAAAACGTAATTAAGCAAAAAATAAATCATAAAGCATAAAAATATCAGATTATTTAGATGACAAAAAAGCTTGAGGGTCGGCTACAACTCGACTCGGCATCAGTAACAAAATAAGACGTTAAGACGATACAACTTTCTTGCCTGATTCTTCTGGAACTGGGGGTAGGAGGAACCGGCGCCCAGTTATACCTAGTATATAAAAAGATGATTCATAATCTCTTGGGCATAGCAAATGGCAAGGTGGACTGCTCGGAGTTATTCGAACTCTTAGAATTACGCACTTACATTAAGAAATCCTAATGTACTTTATGTACCGCAAGTTAGAACTAATTATAGGCAAAATGCATTTATTATAAGGGCATGTACTTCATTAAACAATTTAGCTAAGGCGGATGATGGTATTGATGTATTTAATACCTCAGTAACTGCATTAAAACGCGTATTAAATGAACATTTCTTTATAGAATAAGTTCTATTTTTTTATCTATTTTTATTGGAAACTAACTTGTTTAATATTTTTTTTCTTTTAATCTAAATTTTAAATGTTTTTAATTAATCTTTACGTAAATTTATATGTGGAAACTTTTAATTGGCCATCAACTATGTATGTACTTTCAGTAAGTATGTATAATTATATATTAGTCTTTTTATGAACCTATCTGTTAGTTTTCTTAAAAGTTATAAAATAAAATAAAATAATGGTCTTATTGATTTTATCAGATATAATTTTTCTATTTACGTTCTTTAATTCTATCTATATTAGGGGGTTAAGGGGGATGAAAGGTTGTATGAAAGTATTGTCATTTTCAGAACTAGAAGCATAAAATGTTAGGCTGTTGATCCTTACTAATATCCTTAATAATCCTTACTATATAATATTATATATGCGAAAGTAACTCTGTTTGTCTGTCTGTCTCGCTTTCACGCCAAAACTACTGAACCGATTTAAGTAAAATTTGATACACAGATAGTCTAAAGTCTGAAAAAAAAGGACATAGACTACTTTTTAATTGGAAAAAAGTGTATTAAGGGTTGAAAAGGGGGATGAAAGGTTGTATGAAAGTATTGTCATTTTCAGAATTAGAAGCATAAAATGTTAGGCTGTTGATCCTTACTAATCCTTACTAATATTATAAATGCGAAAGTAACTCTGTCTGTCTGTCTGTCTCGCTTGCACGCCAAATTTAATAAACCGATTTAAACGTAATTTTATACGCAGATAGTCTGCAGCCTGCGAAATGACATAGGCTACTTTTTAATTGAAAAAAAGTGTTGTATAGGGTTGAAAAAAGGGATGAAAGGTTGTATGAAAGTATTGTTATTTTCAGAACTAGAAGCATAAAATGTATGGCTGTTGATACCTGTCTGACTGCTAGTTTTCACGTCTAAGTCGCTGAACCGATTTGATGATTTTTCGTATAGAGATAGATGAGACCTTGGAGGAGGACATAGGCTACTTTTTATGTGAGTAGCATGCGTGCGAAGCTGCGGGCAGCAGCTAGTTCTATCTATATTATCGAAACGATAACATTATTGAAATGTTCGTCAAACATAGTCGAACTTAAGTTTCTTTGTTTTCAAATTCAAATTAACATATTGTCTGTTGAATATAATTGTTCCATTGTTCAAGACGAGTCGAAACGATGTAACTGAGAGTAGGTTTTTGCACGATTATTGTCCCGATATATAGTTTATCGTTCTGCAGATTAAAAAAGCTGAGCACAAAAATCTTTTGAATGAAAAATTATTTTTTTTGTCCTGGTTCGAACTCACGTCAATATAAAGGCAGGAGTGCTACTACCTACTACTACACCTCTAGAGCTTCATTTGCACTAGCCATAACAATAATCGCATCAAAACACGGCTTCATCACCGTGCGACCTGTACATTGCTGCACAATCGCCCAATCAGGCAGCCATCTCACTTTGGAATCGAGTTATGTACCGGTCACCGCGCAGCTAGCCTCTTGGACAACGCGTAGAGTAGGCTGCTTCAGAGGTTACAAATAAAATATTCTGTTCTACAAAGAACGGTTGAATCGTGTGAAAAACAGGTACTGCATTAAATAAATATAATATATTGCTTGCCATTAATTCACATGATACCATCTAAACCCAAATCCATTACAAAACATTAAACAGATCGACACATTTTTAGTACTATTCCGCCAATCTATTCCTAATGAGTTAGACACGTTCATAACACAAAGTTTTGTCCTGGGAGGGACTGAAACCCACAACCAGTGAAGAAGGTAGAGTTACTACTAATATACTAACTAAGCTGTAAGGCCAGTAAATAAAAAATGGTTGTCTGTAAAGTCGCTTTACGGACGATAATTTTACGTGACAACGTCATAAGAAAACATAGATGAAAAATTGCATACTTTTAACCTATTAAGATGCGTCACAAGCCGAACACTTAGGCCGATTGTGCCTTTCTATCGCTTGTTCCACCCTCTGGGTTGCACGCTCGGCTCAGGCGGAACATGACAAATTTTCGTGCGAGCAGCTGGCGTTCATCGATTTCTAAGACGTTGTCACGTCAATAAAAACTGGTGGACGATTCAAATAATATTGGTTAGTTTTTAAATAATTGTGCCTAGAAATAATGAATGAATGAATAAAAATTATTTATTTTATTTACACCTTTAAACTAAATATGTACAACAATTTGACAGCTAAATATACTTATGAAAAAATATGCACAATGGGCGATCTTATTGCTAAGTAAGCGATTGCTTCTAGACAACATTTTTATTTCTAAATATTAAAAATACGATTATTTATACGACTTTGTCTTTGTACTCATTGTATAATTTTGTCAATAATTATACAATTGTAATTATTGTTTAAATATTGAGTTTTCAGAACAGTCTGAAAATTCATTAATTATAACGAAAACAAATACGAATACATACAAAATAAATGGTGTACTTAGTAAAATAAATGGCCTCCGTGGCGCACTTTAAATCTTTCACCACACTGGCACGAAACAAGTGACACGATAAAAAGGTATGCATTGTCCACCAATATTTTTTAATTGTTAAAAAAATTCTGTTAGAAAGAACAGAATAGACAAAGAGCAGATAATTTAGATTTTGAAGTCTCTGTATCCTAACTACTCTACTGCTCTGTAGTAATGAGAAGACGTGAACAAGTAACTATCTGACCGCTGCAATACGCCGTACGAGCCAAGCTAACCGAGTTTCAGTTCTATGTATTGCTCTTGAGACTTGATTACAAGTAGATAAGTACTTCGTGGCCCAGTTGGATAGTCGTGTAATAACATGTTTACATGGTTCGAGAACTAGTGTAAGCTGGACCGAATGACAAAATAAACTGAGGAGTAAGTATTGTTTCACAATAACAATAGTTACGATACGAGCTAGATGTCGCTGCAAAAAAAATGGCTTTTTAACTTTGTCATACACATTTTACTTATCCATATAAATTCAAAAGTGTATCTCTGTCTCTCTGTCTATTAGTATGTTACCTTCTCACGGTTAAACAGCTGAACGGATCTTCGGCTGATTTTGGAGAGCAGATACAAATCTTGGGGGTACTATGCGTGCAAAGCCGTGGGCAGCCGCTAGTACTATATAATAATAATCCCGGACATTTCACACAGCATTATCTGGCCCCAAAGTAAGCAGAGCTTGTGTTATGAGTACCACATGACAGATATACCTACTAATAATATACTTTTATGCATTTACATGCATTTACATGCATATATATTATACATATAAAACACCCAGACCCAAGCAAATACTTGCAGATCATACAAACATTTGTCCCGCGGCGGGATAGAACCCGCAACCTTCTGCGTCTTAACCGGACCTTAGCCCATTGCGCCACAGAGGTCGTCGTATATATTATTAAATATTCGTCTTAAGTCTGGGTGTTTTTCTATGTATAAAATGTAGATATGTATCATAAAAAAGTAAGTATTTAAGTACTATATCAGTCATGTGGTTCCCATAACAAAAGCAGCATCTACCATTATTTATTTATAAAAACACACTCGGGACAAATATTTGCAGATTATACAAATATTTGTACGGCACGGCGGTGCTAACAAAACCCGCAACCACCTCGTCGCTGTTGCCAATTGCGCCACAGAGGACGTCAATTTACCACCGAATTAAAAACATCTATCAGTCGTCAAGATAAAACACACACAGTACTTACATTACGATGGTACCACGTGAGCAAAGCCACAGGCAGAAGTTTGTACCTACTGTATAAAAGTTTTATATATTTTTTTCCTTTTCAGATATCTTACCACTGAAATGATATGAAATGAAATATTAAATGGAATGAAATATTGAAATGAAATATTATTTATTTGCCTGAACATATGTGATACAAATTAGGTCTTATAATAGTTAGTCCATTGTATGTCCTACCATATTCTCTGGCATGCAAATTTAATCTAGTGTCGTTAACCTAGCTTACTTAATTTTCTTGGGAGATATATTATTAGAATGAATTCATAAATTAGGTAATTATAAACAATGTCACTTCTTATAAATAATTAATAGTTAATAGGTCAATAAAAAGTTAATAAGTTAATAATAATGATACACTGAATTAAGATATCTCCTATCAGTCGTTAATATAAAATACACAGTACCTCACCTATAGACCTCAAAACAATCAAAAAGAGTAATTGGTATTTAACCCTCCCCCGGCCCAGGTACCAAAGTGACCACAAATCCAGCGGAGAGACGTGCCCTTTAGTTAATTAATAGAGAGCACGGTGATCCATTAACGTGGCCTCAGCGGGCGGTTTGGAGGGGTAACCGTTTTTTGCGAAAATTTAGGATATTCTTTTTCACAGAGGTGCACAAATTATCGAGGAATAGCTCCACTACCCACAGCGTATGTTCCTATCATATGAGCTTTTAGATCGGATAGAACCATATACGGAACCAATCATTATCAGTGTGGGTTCCGTCGAAAGCGTAGTACTGTAGACCAGATTTTCAGAGTACTTATCTACTCAGTCATCCCGTGACCACGACAGAGTGTAAACCTGTCGAAACGTCGGGAAAAATAGGTAAATAAACGCGATAAATACCCGTAAGTATTTATAATAATTCTTATCTACTTTTTATTGACTTAAAAAACGCTTACGACATCATAGATCAAGAGGCCTTGTATACCTTAGAAATTTCCAAATTCCAGTAAAGCTCGTTGATATGTTAGTTGTTGTCATTGGTGGGAGCAAGATGCGGGTGAAAGTAGAAGGTGAACTAATTGAAGACTTCGCGATGATTACTGGACTTAAACAGGGCGATGCCCTCTCACCAATGCTGTTCAACTTAGTTCAGAAATTTGTACTCAGAAAAGTGCTCGCACTGGAATCAGAACTAGTGCTAAATGAAAGGCAAAAGGTAATTGGATACGCGCATGACTTAGCTCTGTTGGAGGAAAGTAACGAAGCAGTCGTATAGGCCGTAAGTATGTCAACTGTAAAGTCTAAAAAGTTTGTTTTTATTGAAAAACCAAACATATACACATGATACAAAAAAAGACAAGAAAAGGTATCACTTGTAAGTCTTTCTTTTAGGGAATATAAATATTCTGACCACGCACTCTGAATGAGGACTTCCGAAGTTAATAAGGTCACTGGACTTCAACTAAAATGACGACTTCCTGATTAAATTATCTTGTCGCGTATTCATTGTGCTTACGCGATTTTTTATTAGGAAACATTCAAATAAGTAATTATGCAAAAAGTTTAATGGGTAATGTTTTATTTAGCTTACTTCCACCTATTAGTGTGTAGCTTTAAGATAAAACGAAATCACCTTTAGGAGAAAATTATGATTTTTTAATGTTTTGTTATTTTGTTTGGTCAAAATTAAATAAAAAACTAACATTGACTTTAAAAACAAATCAAAACTGCTCGGAGTCTAAATATCTGGCACTTTGGTGATACCCACCAAGTTTTGCTGAAGAGCCCTACCACTAGGTAACTTGATAGTGTAAGTTGACAAACAAACTAGTCCAGATGTAGCTATTATTTTAGTATTTAAATCGCGTATTATTTTTTAAAAAGCCAAGTAGACTCCAAACTATATGAGCGAAGCTACAAGTGCATCGGCGGGCCCACCCTGACGGGCAAATTTGAAGTGAAGTTCCAAACGAGATAGAGCTACACAATAGAAAGAGATACACTATGTAGGTAAATATAATGTTAGGTTAGCGCTTGTTGCGTCGTAACAAGAGTCGCTATTTAAATAATAAAGTTTTAAAAACTAAAAATAACACCGACTTCATTTATATACAAATGGATGACATATTTTTTCATTTTTTTATATAATTTTTTTTTATGAAATTTATATGTGACTAATCAGGAAGTATATCATGTCACATGAAATCAGATTTTTTCAAATCGGCTCATAAATGACGGAGTTATGTAACAAAATAAAAAAAAAAACAATCTAATTGAGAACCTCCTCCTTTTTGGAAGTCGGTTGATAAATAAATGTATATACTCTGACGACCGACGGTAACGACGATAATGACGACCTCTGTGGCGCAGTGGGCTAAGTTCCAGCCGAGATGCAGAAGGTTGCGGGTTCGATTCCTGCCGCGAGACAAATGTTTGTATGATCTGCAAGTATTTGTTTTGGGTCTGGGTGTTTGTATGTATAATATGTATGTATTTAAAAAAAAAAAAAAAGTATATAATTAGTATATCAGTCATGTGGTACCCATAACACAAGCTCTGCTTACTTTGGGGCCAGATGATGCTGTGTGAAATGTCTAGGATTATTTATTTATTTATACCAATAGTTGTTCTGTGTTTTATTTTTGCCTGACGTTTCGGTTAAGTTGCAATAACCATGGTCGCCTGACTGGATGCTTAAAGAGTTGAGCTGGTCATTTTTTATAAACTCCCCTTACTCGGTCTTCAGATTCTGAAATGTCCGCGTTCACATTACTAGACATCACAATAAAAATAATAAATGATAAATACCCATTAATTACGGTTTCTCGTCTTGTTATTTCACTGGTTCACTTTCACTAAATATGACCCAATGTGGTGAAAGGATCAATTTCTTAATGCCTCCTTTCGAGCAGTTGGCACAATGTCTACGAACTACTTAAATTATAATAATAATAATAATAATATAATAATAATATTGCCGGACATTTCACACAGCATCATCTGGCCCCAAAGTAAGCAGAGCTTGTGTTATGGGTACCACATGACTGATATACTACTTTTATACTTTTTTTTTTGTAAATACATACATATTATACATAGAAACACATAATGAAATGAAACAGAATCCAGATAACAGAAATGTGATCGCGTAAGTTTAAAAAATATGAATGCAGCATTTTGAAATCTCCAGTAATATTATTCACATAGTTATCCGTAGTCGTAGTAGTCATGGTCACCCTACTTCACCTGTAGTTGTCACGCTTTGATCTCGATCATCCTTTAACTATACCGAACAAATTTATTTTGTTACCAACTTGATTGTTGATCAACGATTAGTAATTAACGTTTAAGGTGTGGTTTCAAAAATTCACGACCGTTATAATCTCCATCCTATACCATTTCTATCTGACTATCTGTCTATCTGTCTATCTGTCTATCTGTCTATCTGTCTATTTGTCTATCTGTCTATTTGTCTATCTCTCTATCTATCTATCTGTCTATACAAAGCGTGGACGTTGTGCCAATTGATATACATGTTTTGATGTGTCTGTGTCTGAAATGTCTGACTACGCCAATTATGCATTTTTTAAACATATTTTGGTAACTTAGCTAAATATTTTCTTATTAATAATATAATAAGAAAAAAACATTTAGAAAATAGTTTCTCTACGCATTTCCTATATCACTTTTTTTACCGAATGTTTTGAGTATTATTGAGGGCAAAACATTTACAGAAGACACGCCTTAAACTCCCGAATATATTAAAATTAAATAGGTATTTAGAATTATTAGGATTTCCCATCACTAGTTCAAAAAGCGACGACAATAACAAGATTCAATATAATAACGAGTGGTTAATTGCAAATCGATGGTTAAATTAAGCGAGTTTGCATTCCAGATTGATTGGGATAATGGAGGGGGCACTAATCTAGCACGGCCATATAATAATTTATGGTTAGAGGTGGGACAGTGTCGATATTCGATATCGATGTGTTGGATATCGATTCGCAACGGTATATGTAACATCGTGATACGATTTTTTTGTCGATTACAATACTCATTTTAGCGAAAAGCATATATATCTGTCCGTATTTACGAACCGATACAATATATACCGACTACTATTATATTATATACTTTTTATAATAAAAATATAAATAGCGTATTTTTAGTAACTGTTTAAAGCCCTATTTATACAAAATAATAAAAGGGTTAATTAAAAAATTCGTGTACCCTAGTTTTTTAAGCATCGAGTTATTTTACTATCGGTTACTATTCTAGTAAGTCAAAAGATACTTTATTCAATAAAATCACAAGGATAACTTTGAAATAAATAAAATAGCAAGTTGTCAAATCAGTCAATTAAAACAGTAATTATACTAATAATGATCAAATAGAGAGAAAATAAATTAAACACAATTTACAATTAATTATCAAAAATATATAAAATTAAAAAAAATACGAAATGTCGAGAGCAATTTACTTAATAAAATATACATACAAATTAAGAAGAACGCTCACAGAAACACAAACTTAAGTTTGTACTCACAAAGAAATATTTTGTAACAAATATGCTGAAAATATTAATAATATTTTCATAAAGTTGTTAATATGAACCACTTATAACTTGCCAATCGATAAGAGGGGCGAGTGTTATTGGAGAGCGCTGTTCCGTTCACAGGTAAATGAAATCACATTGCTTCAGACACCGGAATACACCAATGAAGGCAGAAAATTCAGTGGTTTTTTCGGTTTCAGTGTTTATCCGTTAACGACATCATCGCAGAAGAATATTCTTTTGGCGCTTACTCCATACCCTACTTAGAACAATAAATTGTGCAGTAAGTGCATATTTTATTGAGACTTTTGTCATTCAGATTATCATCAAGTTATATAACTTTTTCACTAAATTCTATGAAAACTTTAATTCGTCATGTATATTTTTTTAACGAATTTACATATTTTCTGAAAACTTTTTATGGATAACACATGAACCCATCTCTAGCACCTGGCAGTTGACAGCGGCCTCCATAATTGTTGAATGAGGCAGCATTAAAGCGCCAATTAACCGACATTGATTGGTTTTGCATCCCCCTCCCCCACCCCTACGCGGAGGGTAAAGGGCTAACGGGTTTTGGTAAAGCAACCCACATAGGTACCTACTTGATTTAATAATATTCAATAAGTTTTATTTGAAAATAATAAGAAATATGTACAGAATAAATTAAATTAAAATTAAAAATTATTTATGCAGAACAAAATACACAGGACAAGTTATAAAAAGAACGATGAGAACTGTAAAAGTTTAAAAAAAATGTGGAGCAGTCTTAACGCCACCTACTTGACGTTACATAGTTCTGAGAGAAAAACTTAGGTATAATAGCAATATAAATCATCAATCAATAACAATAGTTATCAAACAATAATAATAAAAAAAAAAAAACCATCCAACCATGGTGGACCATCCACACAACACCATCTAGCCCCAAACTAAGCATAGCTTGTATTATGGTAACCTGATGACTGACACTTATATATTTTAAATACATACATACACACGATACTTTCTAACACCCAGACACAGAACAAACACCTATGTTCATCACACATATGTTTATCCAGGGAGGGAATCGAAACCCACAGCGCAGAAGGCAGAGCTACTACAATCTGAGCTGACAGGCCAATATACAATAATATAAATACATGTGCAACATTTGAGCTATCTAAGGACCGTTAAAAACGACCGATAGATAGCTCAACTGATCCAGATCACTGGCATAGGGCAGTTAAATGGCAATGCTAATACGCTGAGCCAGATAGGAGCCAGCTCTTGGTCCACTAGACATCGTGAAATAATTGTGAAAAAGAGGTGAGCTCATGTTCCTCACGGACCCAGGGTCTCGACACCAAAAGGCTCAAATATGATTCCCGCTGCGGGACAAATGTTTGTATGATCTGCAATTATTTGTTTCGGTTCTAGGTGTTTCTATGTATAATATGTATGTATTTACAAAAAATATATATATAAGTAGTATATCAGTCATGTGGTCAGTATATCAGTGTGTAGTCAGTCATAACACAAGCTCTGCTTACTTTGGGGCCAGATGATGCTGTGTGAAATGTCAGGGATTATGTATGTATGTATGTAATGTATCAAGAATAGCATATTTGCGCTTTTTGTGGTTCTCGGCACATTCAGCCGCCACACCAACTCTAACGGAAGTCCCCGACACATGGGATACGGCCAGGGTTTCTACGCAAGTAGTATCCGAATAGGTATGGGCAACATATATTTTTATTACTATTACGATTACGATGAGCCCATTGTGTCCCACTGCTGGGCAAAGGTCTCCCTTTGATCCCTCCAGTCATCTCGGTTTTGAGTTATTTGAACCCAAACCATCTCTTGCCATCTTGCCATCTCTTTTTGGGTCTGCCACGGCGCCGTCTCATATATTTCGACGTCCTCTGTGGCGCAGTGGGCCAAGGCCTGCTTAAGACGCAGAAGGTTGCGGGTTCGATTCCCGCTGCGGGACAATGTTTGTGCGATCTGCAAGTATTGAAAAACCCCGAGACATATATTTGCAGATCATACAAACATTTGTACCGCGTGGCCGCTCAGGCGGGCCTTCTGGTGATGGGTAAATTTCTACAATATGTATCTTTGTTGATTTTAGCATTCACCTGGCAAAAATAACACTGTAGTCAGTGCCACGTCCAAACGTTGTAATTGGGATATGCCCACATTTTTGCAATAGATTATATCTAGTACATGACAGAATGCACTTAGAATAGCACGGGTTAAAACGCGCGAATTATTTCGCTAGTGCGTGCTAGGCCTAAAAGTTCCATGTTGATCTTCTAAACCCTTAAAACATTTGAATTTAAATTTGATATTTTTCATCATTGTTTAAATTAGAAGTGTTAATCTAGAAAATACAAACAGATTTAAATCAAGATACGTCGATAAAAAACATCGACCTCAATCTATCTTTACGACATAACGACCAGTCGAAAGTGTCCTGCTAAATAGAGTCATGAATCATTGAATTTCATACCTTAAGACATTAACATAAAAGTCACTCCAGCACTCTACTCTTATAAACTTTATTTGAAAATTGTATTGAATTTTAATATTTTAAAAGCAATGCAATTCAATTTGCGGTGGCGTGCATTCAATCAAGGGAAGAGTTTTGTATATTAATTGTCGTTTTCATTTAATATTTATAAGCAATCACTCAAAATAAATGATTTTTACTGAAAGAACATGGTGGTGATTCTTATGTTTCGCAGATTTTTTTTGTTTGGGCTTTTCTATGTATAATATTTCACTTTCAAAACTTTTGTGAGTTGTAATATTCATTTTGATAAACACGGGCTTTACTCACGTATTATTTTATATGGACGCACCGACACTGTTTCGATTCATCACTGAATGTGCGAACCGTAAATCGAGCGGCAACGAGCGGACCGCGGATCACACTCACCTTGAAGAAGATTCTCTAGATAAGTAAATCGAAACAGTTTCGGTGCCTCCATCGACAAAATAATACGTGAGTAATGCCCGTGTTTTTGAAAATGTATGTATAATATACCTAATATATATGTATTTACAAAAAATAGGTATATAAATAGATAGATAGATATAATATACTTTATTGCACACCACAGATACATTAGACTATTATAAGAAATAGTGTTTAGCTACACGGTAGTACAATGGGTGGTCTTATCGCTAGATAGCGATCTCTGCTAGACAACATTGGGATGGATAGAAATCAATATAGCTGAATATGGGGGTGATGAAAATAATATAAGTGATTTATGATAAAAATAATATGTACATACATATTTACATAACAAAAAGTGAAATACATCAATAACTAATATTACAAAAATAAATAAATAATATTAAATACAATATGATAAACTAAATAAACCAATATAAACTTATATATAAACCTATATAATGTTAAGAAATAAGCAATGGTTAACAACAGTATATAATCACATAGTAGTATGTATATCAGTCATGTTGTACGTGTGGTATGTTATCATTTGGTAGCTATAAAACAAGCGGTGCTTACTTTGGGTAAGATGATGCTGTGTGAAGTTTCAAGCACAAAAATATAGTTTTAAAGTAAGTTATAAAGTATCATATGTGTTTAAACATATATAAGTATACCATCAGTCATTTAGTCACTATTACGAAATATTTTGTGCATTGTCTATTAATATTATTATTAGTAAAAATTCACTTTTACTTAATTGAATTAATAAAAACAATAAATATTGTTGTATAATGCAATGTACACCATCTAGCCCCAAACTAAGCATAGCTTGTACTATGATGACCAGATGACTGATAGAATACTTATATATTTTTAAATACATACTTATGATACTTTATAACACCTAGACACCGAACACACACATCATACAAATGTTTGTCCAGGGAGCGAATTGAACCCACAACCTACAGTGCATAAGGCCGAGCTACCAACTGAGCTGACTAGCCTATAAATTTATTTTTTCCGCAGTTTTAATCAACAATAAAAAATTATATAAATAAATTACATGGCGACTAAAATGTCAACCACAGTTAAATAAATTTAAGAACTGTAATATACATTACAGTTGTACAGAAATTGTTAATCTAATTCAGATTTTGGGGCGAATAAAATGATATACAACTTTATTTGTAAATTGGATAATTAAGTTAATTTCGCGAAACAACAGAATCGAAACCAGTGCTCGTAGCTTAGGCTGGGTTCCTAATAATTATAAAAACTTAGTAATAGTATAAAAGCGTAAGTAATTTTGTATTTAAAAAAATGGTACGTAATGATTTTCACAATATAAACCGACGGATTTCAATAACGGATGGTTTTAAAGAAGATTTTGGGCTTTACCCAGGAAGGACCTCCTGGGCCTCCTAAGCTCATCACTGCTGCCCTCTAGCAGTGATCTGGGTCAGTTGAGCTATCTATAGATCATTTTAAACTGACTTTAGGTAGCTCAATTGTTACACATGTATTTTAAATTATTGTATATAATTCTGGACATATCTGTAATTATTTCCGTGAATATGAAATAATCAGATAATTAACTATTGTGGCGTTAAAGTATCGTCTGTCTTTGTCTGTCTTTTTCTAATATCAATAAATAAAGATGAAAACATATATTAACCAATCATTAGCTGATATCCATAGTTATCTTAAATATTATAAATTCAAAATTATTTATTTGTTTATTTGTCCATTACTATTTCAGAGCTACGGGAAGAAGATAAGTGAAAAAGTCAAAAGATATTTTATTTAAAACAATCACAAGGATCGCTTTGAAACGTCTTATACCTATACTAGGTGAATTTAGGTGTCAATTTCTCCGAATCCAAGCCCGAGAAGAACCGCCAAGAAACTCGTCCTGGTCCTAGCGCTTTTTTGCATGATCCTTTTTATAACTAGCTTAACTACGAAAAACGAATACAAGAGAGTTTATACATTTCAAATGTGTCAGTTACTTGTCTTAAGGCAGAGCAACACGAGATGATTATCAATAATTTAGTCATTTATATTATAATACGTTTTCTCCAAAAGACCTTACCTATGTAGGCTTTAAATTTCTTAATAGGTAGATTAGTTCCATTTTCCGGAAGCTTATTATAAAAGCGCACCGTGTAAAGAACTATTTACTTTTTCTAGTTAAAACCTAGGGATGTATAGGTTATTTATTTTTGTTCCTAGTATGTATATATTCTACAAAGATTTTGCTATTTAAGATCGATTTTCCGCCACAGGTAATCATAATATTAGATCAGGGATGTGCATAATATTTATTATTAAATTATTATACGAAAAAAGATGATATGCAACTTTTTGTACACCGCGTATTTGTGTATTTAATTTATTCTGTCCACCAAAAGGTTGCCTGGGGAGATCGCTTTAAGCGATAAGGCCGCTCATTGTACAACTTAATTACTAATTGTTTTTTGTACGTTCTCTCTGTGTACAGTGTTAATCTATTTATAAAATAAATACATATTACTGTATTAAGTAAGCAGTATCAGATCGATTTAAAAAATGAATTGTTGTAAACGTTTATCTCATCTCTATTAACACACTCCTGAAACTCATACAAACAAAATGTTCCATAATAATCAGTTTATCTACCTTAAGAGTAGCTTGTTATCCCAATAAAGTTAACCCTCTAACTGCCGCTCGCAAACAATCACTGGCGATAACAAAAGAAAGCCCACAGCAGAAGAAGCGGAAAGAAAAAAAAATAACCCGCCACGATTGGTCGATTGACGCGTGACGTCACCAAACCCCGCCCCCTAGCAACCGTCGCTACACCTGAGATGAGAGAGAGCGAGATCTTTGTAAGAGTGAACAAGAATCACATTGACGTTCCGTTTTCTCAATACAAAATGCTCCAATAACACATAACTTGCGATCCAATCTGAGCTCTTTCAAAGTTGATTTAAGGTTGAGTTTTAATTAGTTATGGTTGTAATTATAGTTGGTTCATGGAGTATTGGTCAGTTGGAAAAGCTGTTATTGTTTGGTTACGGGTTAACCGATTTGGTTAAATTTGTGTTAACAGATGAATGTCCGGATGCGCTGTCTCTGTCTTACGGGCACGTCTGATTGGGTATTGATTGGCTTGATTAAGCTGTTCATTAGCATTCTAACTGGTTTAAGTAAGTTTTCAATTATGGCATCGTATCTATTTGGAGTAATTATAAAGTAGATACTTATTGTTGAGATAATAATTGCATAATTCGACTACTTAATTTTGATTTGTGGGTTAGGAAGTCTAATCTATACTAATAATAAATGAAATGTAAAACAGGCAAAAACACACTTGCGAATTTATGGTATGAATAATATGTATTTGAAGGTGTCTCCGTCAGTTTGTTTGTAACCTCTTCACGGCTGAACGGCTAAACAGATCTTGATGAAGTTCGGTACAAAGATAGATTCTATTTTATAGACGGATATAGGCTACTTTGTATAAACGTGATATGCATGCGAAGTCGTAGCAGCAGGTAATAATAAAAATAATAGGGTAGATATTTTATAGCAGCATGGGCATAAATCTTTTAGATTTATTGACTTTTATTTATTTATTAAATAAAAAATAATGCCTAGTTTTTTATTTGAATTTGAGTTCTGAAATACGGGCCCTTCTTTCACTTTCAAAAACACGTTTAAAATATGTCAAAAAACGAAACCCAGAACAGAATTTTACCACAAGGAGATAATCCAAAACTTTTAACACCTTTACAAATGCAAAGACTCGACCCTCAAAGAAATCTAACTTGAGAGACCAACACCTAGCACAATCGGCCCAATCACACACAAAGAAAACTATTCACCCGACACAAAGAAACTCCGGGGGGAAATGCTAATACCTTGCTTCTTACCAAACAAAATCACTTCGCGACCCCAAATTTCGCACTTTCAATGGGCAATTTCGCTCACCCATCCCCCCCCGTTAAGCCCCGCCTTCGTTCCCCTAACTTTACAACACCAGAGTCAGTCACGGCCGGTTGATCGTACGAGATGGACGCGTCCGAAGACCGATTCTTCGGTAATTCCACGCCGGAACGCTCCGACACGAACTCTCCTCGATCGCAAATGAGCAGCCCAAATTCAAACTCTTCTATCAACGTGACAGATCAGTCTATCTCTCTATCACAGCATCAGCATAATTTAGAGACTTTGAATCGCATGGGCATGTTCTTCCATGCACAACAGATGCATTTAAACCAGAGTTTTGACGTTGTGAAGTCTAGGCTAGGTCTTACACAAGTGCCTGGGAATCCGGGACCAAGGCATACGATAGACGCGATTCTGGGACTCAATGGACAGAGACAGGTGAAAGTGAGTGAGTACGAGCATAGGAGAGATGGGGAGTGTGAGACTGTGCCTGTGTCTCCTGGAGCTATTGAGAGTGCTGGTAAGTTATCCTGAAAATAATAAACCAATTATGTTTGGTCTTTGACTATCACTTTGAAGCATTATCAAAGATCTGCGCTGTCTACTGATGCCGAGGATTACATATCCTAAAATCACATAATTAGTTATTGTGGAGTTAAGGTATGGTTTATCTTCATCATTCTAATGTAAAACATGGCAATAAATTTAAACAACACATGAGCTAATGTGTGACTATATAATAGACACTCAGACGTGAGCATTTATAGTTCGTTTTTATTTTAGTATTGCCATCTAAGACTTTTCTAACAGATAAACGAAGTTAAGCAGTGGTCTGTGAGGTTTGTAAGTACATGGGTGGGAGACCGTAGTGGCATTTTTATCAAGATTTTCAGTGCTTCGGAAACACGTTCAGCTGTACTTGGATTTTTAAAAGTTGTTAGACTATGATAGGGGGTTTTTAGACCTATAACTAAAAGAAGCTTGTAGGCTTAGGCTAATCTTATAGACAAAAGCATACGTTAAAATAACAGTTAAATTTCTTGTTCTCTATGAAATTTCTGGGTAATGTTATCGTTCTTCCCATGTTTTTGATATATTTTTGTTTATGCTCCCAAAAATAAATAGATTTTTTTTTGACTTAAATAATGTAATCCAATGGTTGGTTTATAAAGCCGCTTATTATAATATAAACATTTGTGTATTGAACATAGGTGTTTGTTGTGTCTGGTGTTTGTTATACCATTTATAACTCGAGAACAGCTGGACCGATTTTCATGATTTTTCATCAGAATAACTGATGAAATCAAAACGTTTGAAAATTTGCAAAATTAAAATGAATAATTATAGTTTTAAAGTCAAGCAAAGTATTTTTAAGTGATATATTTTTCTTTATAAAACGCGCAAAACGCGCAGATGAAATCGCGAACGGGACTGTTAGTATAAAAATATATTTAGTATTCTATCAGTCAACTGGATCATATAATACCAAGCTATGTGTGCTTAGTTTTCGGGAAAGATGGTGTTGTGTGCATTGCCCACCAAATATTTACTTTACTTTTTATTTTTAGGTCATTTGTTTTATACTAAGTCGTTTGTTTTGTTAGGCTATTTTTTTCATTTGTAGCCTTGTCATTTATTTAAATACTTCAAGAAAATGAGACAAAAAAAAGTTATATTTGATTATCTATCCGACGCGACGGCAAGATACGCGTCGACAGGGCGTAAGTAAAACATATTAGTGATCTGGATCTGTTAAGTTATCAAAAGACCTGGTCTATAGACATCTCAATTGTTTCTCTGATGTATTTTGTATTATTGCATATAATTAAGTAATTAATTTCTGAGAGAATATCTAAATATAACTAAAAAAAGGACATGAAATGACATGATCATAATTTATGATCCGTTTCTTTATTGATACAGATCAAAGTAATATTGTACAAAAGTTTTCAATTGCAAAAAGGCGTTACAATTTGCCCGCCCTACTTCGCCGCCCGCCCAGGCGCCGCCGCCCGACGCGTAACTTGCCGACGGACGGATGATTATAAGCTTTTGTTATATACTCTTAGGATTAATTATATTTATAAATAAGGTAGGTAGGTTTTTTGTGTAGTCATAAATTATTGTAAATTAGTAATACATTAAAATTTGGTTACATAAAAGAAATATTTACAAAAATTATTACAGAAATGCATAGAATAATGGGAAACAGTTGAGCTATCTAAGGACTGTTAAAGCGATCTATAGTAAATAATGTATTAATAAATACATTATTTATTAGTTGTGTAAAATCTTAGTAGGTACCCTCCTAACCAAGCATCAATAATTTCAATCGAAATCTATATAATAAAGACTTTTATTTCTGAGAAACAAAAATTAGTAACCAACATGTTTATAAAAAAATAATGCAGGACTGTCCTTGGGAACTGCCGATTGAAGTGAAAACTAAGTTACTTGTGAATTGTATCGTCGAGCTATTAGATAATAATTTTTGAATTTTGAATTATTTTACATAAAAAAGTTTACTCTTCAGATAAATCAACTTTCATCCATAGCTCATGGGAAGCGTGCGGTGACGATGACGCGAGTTTCACGCTTTTTGTTGACCAAAAAGTACACAAATATATGTTAAACAGTATACATATTGGTCATGGAAAGCGTTCGGTGACGATGACGTAAGTTCCATGATTTTTGTTCACCCAAAAAGTGCTCGACGCGCCTAAAGAAGTTTTCACTTCAAAAAAACGGTTAACAGTAAAACTTGCACCTGAGAAAGTACCTATCTACCTACCTACTTATTTCACTATCATAGTTATTTTGCTATCGGCCAATTTCAACCAAAATCATCACACACATTTGAAACATTGATGGACAATTTAGGACATTTTTGGACATTACATGATCAGGCTTACTTTGGGGCCAGATGTTGTGTTAAATGTCCGGAATTATTATTATTATTTATAATAGAAAACGATCCAGAAAAAGACCCCAAACGAGATGGGAGGACGAAATAGCTAAAGTTCATTTCATCCGGCCCACACTAGTCTAGATGGAAGAGGCTCAAGACCGAAATACATGGCTTTTATTGGAGGCCTTCACTGGCAGAGATTCTAGTAAACATATAATCGGGTTAGGTTCATAAGGTCTGGATTGTGAAACGTCTTTGTGAGAAAATGTCTGGGTAGAAAAAATTCAAGTGTACACAATGACTTGATTGTAAAGCGACTGAACTTAATTATAAAATGTCTAGGCAAAACGTCGTATATGCAAAAAGACTTGTTTGTAGAAGGCCTAAGTTGCAAAGTGACTATTTGCAAAAACACCTAGGTAAGAAAAATGGCGTGGTTGTTATTATTCTTTTTTCGTACTTTTTTCAGCAAGTACTTCACCCAATATAAGTATCTAATGTAGATACATCTGAAAATTTAAAAAGACCAAGATAAAACTATTATTATATAATTAATAAATGTACAACTTTTATGATATTATAGATATTATTTTTAAAATAAAAGATAAGATTAGGAAAAGATCTTTTTATTAATTTGTTTAATAAAAAGATCTTTAAAGAACTAAACAGATGCATACCTACCTTCTTACTCAGTGTACAATCATTATAACATAAGCACTTTTTTAGTTTCTATATATATTTTTTAAATCAGATATTTTTTCAAGTAAACTAATATTGTGCATTTTAAAAATAAAACATTTTGCCACCTAGTCGTAGTGTATACTTAGACTTCTATCCACCCAGAAATTTTGCTCCCACAGACGTTTTAAAATCCCGACCATGTGAATATTCCAAATAATCTATTATTATAAACATTTGTAAATTTAAATTTAAACAATAGCAACCTAACCTAGAATTAATTGAAAAAGATTTAAAAAGTTCGTTTGTATTCGTATTCGATGAAGAAGAATTTAAAAAGTTCGCACAGAAACAAAATAAACATCCCTATGTTTCGACTCGAAAAAGTAAGTCCTTTATGGGGAACACGATGAGCTTTTATAATAAGCTTTCTGGAAATGTAAGTTTAAAAATATAGAAAGATAGAAAAAAAAGTACCTATTCAGAAATTTAAAGCTTTCATAACGAGTAGTCTCCTAGAAGAATGTGTGTTATAATATAAATGACTATATTGTTGCTAAGAATGCAGGCCATCATGTCGCTCTGCCCTCAGACAGATTTGCAACAGTTCGCGGTTGGTTCGCGGGAAGGGCTAATTTTGGGCCTAGTTGTAGGTACTTTTCTATTTTCACATGTGTTCAAATTTCTCAATTTATTTATTTATTTTATTCTTGGTCCTTTTTAGTCCTTTTCCCGCTGATGTCTGCTTGTTTGTATTGTTATTTTTGTGTGTGTGCTATTAAATGATTTTCTTTATTTATTTCAATGTTTAAATTTTGTTACCTTGTATTAGTTAAGTTATAAGAATCTCAACAAAAAAGCGCTAGAACCGGGACGAGTTTCTTGCCAGTTCTTCTCGGACTTGGGTTAGGAAGAATTGGCACCTAAATTCGTCACATGTAAGACGATTCACATTGATCTTTGTGATAGTATTGTTTTTAAGTACAACGTAAAACAACATGTTCAAAGATTTTGAAGTTAGTTTTCAAACATTATATAACTCGATAGTTTTATTTTCTAAGACTTATTTTTTTTTTATTATCATACCTAAACTATAATCAGAAATATTTGTTAATACCGTATCTAATGACTGACGGGAGTCAGTCATCCCGTCGGGAAAAATAGATAAATAAACGCGATAAATACCCGTAAATAAATATTTATAATAATGTGTTCTGATCGCGTAAGTTTAAAAAACGTATCATGATTTTTTTGTAAAAATTATTTACCCAGTCTTAGCTACGAGTACTGGCCTTGGCATTATAACACCCAGACACAGTACAAACATCTATGTTCATCACACAAATATTTGCCAAATACAATAAAAAAACCATGGTTCAAGTCAACTTGGCTCAATATTTTGTTGTAATATTGAGAAAGAGAGGTGCTTTTCTCCTTCTTCGTCCGTAATTTTCATAAATACTAAAAACCCACCTAATTTAATGCATATTTTCATTTGTACATAAAAAACATAACCAAAACAAAAATGGCCTACATTAACATTAATATCCCACATTACATTCTACCGCATGGTAATAAGTAAGACAAACATCGATTACTATTTCGTAAGCGACCGGATGCACGATCTATCGATTTTATCAATCGATTGATCGACTAATGCGTTGATTGCCAATCGATTTAAAGTTTGTAAAACATTACACAATCAATAGTTGGCGTTAAAGTGTTACATATCTTTGTTAAGATTTGGTTTTACACGAGCAATTGGCTGCTAGCTTCTGCCCGTGGCTTGACGCGCGCGTGGTAAGTACCTATAGAAAGAGTAGCCGATGTCTTTTTCCAAGACATCTATGTTCTTATCAAATTTCATCAAGATCCATTTAGCTATTTAGCCGTAAAAGCTTAACAAACAAACAGACCGAAACTTAAAGTCTCTTATAAATTCAATCATAGTAAATTTATTTAAGTCTCGTCACTCTACATTACCCATCAGTCCCTTTCCCTGTTCAATAAGCGCGCACATCCTTCTCACACTCTCAAACACGCACACACGCATGGCGTGGCAGCAGATTGTGCCGAGGATTTCAGTAGGCGCAAATATGCCGGTTTCAATAGAGCCTATATGTTTGTCTCAAGACCCTGGGGGAACAGGAGCCCATCGCGTTGTCAAAAATATTTCTTGGCATCTGGTAGAAACACCGCGTGACCCAAGGTCTGGCTCCTATCTGGCCCAGCGTATTCGCATTGCCATTCAACGTGCCAATGCCGCCAATAACTTGGAGACAGTTCAGCTATCTACAGATAGTTTAAAACAGTCCTTAGATAGTTTTACACTGTTTTTAACTGCTTCACATGTAGCAGTTAAAAACATGTATATTTACATGTAGTTTTTAACTGTTTTACATGTATTTATTTTCACTGCATATTATTCTGTAAATTTATGTATGTAAATATATTATATGGTAGATTATTTTATTATACTAGCTGACCCGGCAAACTTCGTACCACCTCAATATATATATTTTTTTTCATATTTACTCACCTTTTAAACCTTCCCTGGACTTCCACAAATAATTCAAAACCAAAATCAGCCAAATCAGTCCAGCCGTTCTCGAGTTTTAGCGAGACTAACGAACAGCAATAGATTTTGATTATATAGAAGATTATTATCTTATAATTACTCTTTAGCTAATGTGTTATTTTAGCTATTGCCATCTCTATTCATTAACATTAGAAATGAGAAGGACAGATAGAGTTATAAGTCTGATCTTTAGAATTGAAAATCAGTTTTATAAACAACGCACTTAAGGATCAATATAGAATAAACCAAATAAACAGCAGCTTCCAATCAATGACCGCTGCGGCTGCGGCTGACGTCATCAAATGTATGTACCCTTAGCACAAGTTTTGAAAGTAAAATAAATTACTGGACATTTATAACCTAACCTTGGCATTAATTATCTTTCTTTCAATAAAGTTATATAATTTGTTATATTATTTTCTACCTTTCGAAATTTAAACACGTCATCGGCGAACAACTGCTATCTAATATTTAACCTATATAATAGACAAGTTACAACAAGTATTTTTTTTAAAACACCTATTTCCTTTTCAGAATGTCCACTTTATCTTTCGCTTTACTTATTTGTGGAAACCTTATTTGATTATGAGATATCTTAGTGATTTATTTAAAAGTTTCATTGTTCTGTTTGTTTTTCCAAATAAATAAAGAAATAAATAATTATTTAAACACATGGTTACAGTTTCAGGAAAGAACTGATAACTAATTGTTGGTAGTACACATGTAAGTACATCCTTTTTCATTGAATGAAGTAACATAGTACCTCTAAATTATATATTTTTTCTTGTTTTATTACATGTTTTATTCAGTAATTTAAATTGAATTCAAATCATTTTAAAAATTTGTAAATTAAAAAGTTGAAATTTGAAAATTAACATCATCTTCCTGCCCTTTTCCCACATTATGTGGGGTCGGCACAACATGTGTTCTTCTTCCATTCTCCTCTGTCAGCCGTCATCTCAACACTCACTCCTTTCTTACTCATGTCATCCTTCACACAATCCATCCATCTTTTCTTTGGCCTACCTCTACTCGTAAATCCATCAACATTCATACCAAGCACTCTCCTAGTTACATGCCATTCTTCCCTTCTCATTACATGCCCATACCATGCTAGCCTGTTGCTCCTCATTTTTTCATTCACTGGCGCCACTTTCACACTTCCTCTTATGTACTCATTCCTTACTCTCTCCATTCGCGTCACTCCACACATCCACCTCAGCATTCGCATCTCAGCCACGTGCTTTTGTTCATCCGTCCCTTTTGTTGCCCAACACTCAGATCCATACAATACGACAGGTCTTACGATCGTTTTATAAGCTTAATACGTGGATCGCAAATTGTTCCTGAGACCTGTCACCATTTCATCCATCCCGCATTTATTCGACTTCTTACATCCTTCTCTATCTCACCATCATTTTGTCAAACTGAACCGAGGTACCAAATATCGGAACAGACTGGTAGGTGTACACCATCTAAGGCAATATGGGCAAAACTGGATGGACAACCGAAGTCGCAGAACATGTTCTCGGTTTTTGTCCTGCTTATCTTCAGTCCGACACTCTCCAATTTGCCCTGCCATTTTTCCAGACTGTTCTGGACCTTGGTTGCGTCTTCTCCGATGAGAACAATGTCGTCGGCAAAAAGCATGCACCCGGGTGTCTCCTCCTGTATGTCCGATGTCAGAGCATCCATTATCAAAAGAAACAAATAAGGGATTAAAGCCGACCCCTGGTGCAAACCTACAGCCACATTGAACTCACCAGTGACGCCAGCTTCGGACCGAACATGGTACATGGTAGACTGTACATGGCCCTTACAAGCTGCAAGTACTTCACAGGCACTCCTTTCTCTTTCATTGCCCACCACAGAACCTTTCGGGGAACCCTGTCGTATTCCTTCTCGAGATCTATAAACACCAGGTACAAGTTCCTGTGCACGCGCCGGTACTTCTCGCACAGTTGGCGGATGGCAAATATGGCGTCTGTTGTTCCTCTTCCAGGTATAAATCCGAGTTGGTTCTGTGATACCTCACTCTCTTCTCTCATTCTTCTCGCTATCACTTTTTCCCAAACTTTCATACTATGTGACATGAGCTTAATTCCTCGATAGTTGTTACAGTCCTGTACATCACCCTTGTTTTTAAAGATAGGCACCAGAGAACTGTTACACAATTCGTCCGGGATCGCCTCTTCTTGCAACAACTTATATAGGAATAAGGTCAGACACTTCCATCCATCCGCTTTCAAAAACTTCCATACTTCCACTGGAATTCCATCAGGGCCAATTGCTTTACCATTCTTCATATCCTGCACGGCTTTTTTGACTTCATCTACACAAATATCTTTCACAACACCTGTATTTACTGGCACTTTTTCTAACACTCCAGGCATTCTCTTCATTCATCAACTTTTCAAAATACCTTTTCCATCATTCTTTTATGTCCTCATCATTCGTCAAAATCTTTCCCGCTTCGTCTTTAATACATTTTACATGCACAATATACCTTGCATTCTTTTCTCGTTCTTTGGCTATTCTATACAAGTCTTTCTGTCCATTGGGACTTTCTAATGAGTGGTATAACTTGTCTTGCACCTTAGCCCTTGCGACAGTGACTACTTTCTTAGCCTTCCTTTTACACTCCTTCCTTTTATACTTTTGCACTTCACTCCACATGTATACACTTCTTTTCATACTTTTCAATTCATCATCACCGCTGTCAACGTTCTTCCATTCTTTAAATGCACACTTTTTATCTTTCAAAACCTTCTGTACTTCATCATTCCACCACCACCTATCCTTATCTATCTTTCCTTTGCCTTTCGTTTCCCCAAACACATCCCTTGCCACATCCCGAATACACGTCGCCATTTCATTCCAACATTAATTTACTGACATATCATCTAAATCCGTCATTTCTATCATTCTATCTACAACTCGTTTCCGAAATTCTTCCGTACACTCCTTATTTTCCAATTAGTGCCATTTGATTTTGGGAGGGGCTTCGTCTTGTTCGTCACTTTTTTTATTTTTTATTTTACTTCTAAGACCAGTAATCGATGTTGGGAGATCAAACTTTCACCCGGTACGACTTTGCAGTCTTTTACTGAGCTAATATGGTTTCTCTTTAGAAGAAAATAATCTATCTGCGTAGAATGGTTACCGCTTTTGTATGTTATAAGATGCTGGTCTGATTTTTTGAAGAATGTGTTGGCAATAGCCAAGTCAAATGCAGACGCAGCTTGTAACAAAGCTTCTCCATCTTTGTTCCTGGTTCCAAAGCCCAACCCTCCATGCACTGTCTCATACCCTTCATTCAAAAATCCCACATGCCCATTAAAATCTCCTTCAATATAAATTTCCTCATTATCAGGTATTTCCATCAACATTCTGTCAAAATCTTCCCAAAACTTATCTTTTACAGAATCATCACTTCCGTTCTGAGGTCCATACACACTTACTACATTAAGCACTACATCTTCTAACAATAACTTAACAACTATCATTATATCATTCACTCTCTTAACATCCGTAACACACTTTTTCAACTCACTATCCAAAACGACGCCAACACCATTCCTCTTTCCATCACTTCCACAATAATAAAATTTATAACCCACTCCAATCTCTCTGGCTTTCGATCCCTTCCACTTCACAGGCCACATTTATTCGTCTTCTTTCTAATACATCCGCTAACTCTCTTCCTTTTCCAGTCATCGCACCTACATTCCAACTTGCAAATCTCAGTCTTACATCACGGACTTGCCTCTTACGTTGCACCCGTCCCTGATGCAACAACCCTAGTCCATTTTTCACAGTCGCCGGGCGCTGCGCCTGCGCGTCGCCTCGGGGGTACGCCCTAACGTTATCGCGCATTCCATTTAAATTTGAACTCATGTTGTAAATAATTTGGCAAAGTATTTTACGACCGGCCGCCTGCCTGACGTCAACCCTCTTTGGGAATTCTTGTTGTTGTATCTAGCCGACGATAATAGCTCCTATCACCGCGTTTAAGGCCATCTACATTGCCTTGCTGCCTTGCTACCGTAGAAAGATTGCCAAATGCCGAGGCAGACTTTGTGCACTATGCGGGGAGCAACCGACAGACTTGAGTACCGGAGTAGTCAAACCCCTCTCGACCAGGTTTAGCCGACGAGCCGGCGTGGTTTACCGGGGTGTGGCCACTGCATGCAGGACAGCTGCTTGGAGCCACTGGTGAGAGTTTGTGGTTATCAACGATTTTGGAAATTAACATATTTGAATTTTGAAAATATAAACATTTACCTAAAATTTTACTACAATTTATCTGTAATTGAATTATAAGTGTATTATGTTGCTATGTCATTTGAACGACGAGGAATCCGGAGAAAGTTCTAGACGGCTATTCCGCGATGACGTTTAGAATTGACGAATGACCATCGACAAAGATTTTATTATCAAAAAATCACTTGATAATGGCAAAATAGGCAACAAGACAGATAACATTATAGGAAGAAAAGAAGAAATATTTAGATGACAAAAAGCTTAAGATAAATCTGCTCCAACCGGACTCGGCATCCGTAATTGGGAATGATCATACAAAAAAAATTTAAACCAGACAAGTTTTTTGCCGGATTCTTCTTGAACTAGGGTTAGGAGGAACCGGCACCTAGATTCACTAGCATATAGATGATTTAGAGAAGACGATTCAAAGTGGTCATTGTGATTTCATTGAATAAAGAATGTTTTAACTTTGACTTTGACTGAAACGTGACTGCTGCTGTAATTTTCAATAAATTTGATGATTTCGCAAAGGCATATGAAAGGAAAATGGTGTAGCATTTATTTAGATTCTCAGAACCGCTAGTATAAAAGAATTTGACAAGTCAATAACAACTCAAGTATTTGACAACTGGCCTGTCAGCTCAGTTATTAGTAGCTCTACCTTCTACGCTGTAGGTTGAGGGTTCGATTCAAAGTCAAAGTCAAACTCAATACACTCACAAGGATTACTTTGAAACGTTTTACATACTAGTAGAATTTTGATGCCAATTCCTCCTAAACCAAGCCCGAGAAGAACTGGCTAGAAACTCGTCCTAGTCCTAGCGCTTTTTTGCATGATCTATCTGATAACTACCTTATATACGAAAAAGTAATACAAGAGATTTTCTATATACATTTCAGATGTGTCGGTTAACTGTCTGAGGGCATAACAACATGAGGCCATGCATTCCTATCAATAATATAGTAATATATTTTATAGTACGTTTTCTTCAAATGACTAACTTTTATAAGCTTTATGTAAGATTCCCTCCCAGGATAAACATTTGTGTGATGTGCACAGGTGTTTGTTTTGTGTCTAGGTGTTATTAAATATCATAAGTACTTACAATGTAAATATTTAAAAATATATATGTTTTCTTTATGTTATCTAATAGAAAACATGTACCATATTACAAGCTATGCTTAGTTTAGGGCTAGATGGTGTTGTGTGCATTGTCTAACAATATTTATAAGAAAAATTCGATTGGAAGTCGATAGCGTCCGAAACTGTTACTAGGGGTACCCATAAAGTGATTGCAAATCGATTCATAACTGCCCGCAATCGAGTTGTGGGGTGCAACGATTGGTCAAGTAATTCTATTGACTATGTTTGTACGTTTTAAGGGGTGGTTTAGGTATTTAGGTGAGAAAAATCTGTGTTATGTAACTATTTTTCGTTTGTTGTCAACCGTTGTAATTTGGGGACGGACATAGGCATGTCTATGTCCGTTATCCGAATTACAATCATTCTCCGTACGGAATTTTGTCAAGTTCCGTTCAGCCGTTTTAGACATTTAGTTTAGACAGACATTTTAGAATTTATAATAATAGTTCGCACGGATAATAAACGCAGCAATTATTTCATTTGACAGAACTATATTAAGCAAATAGTTATACACGGTGTCCCAGAAATAAGTATGTTGTTCTAGACATAACAACTCTCTTTTTATACATGACTATGAAAGAAGTTTAATTTATTTTCGAAAATTTCTTAGTATATATCTATTTTTTTTTCTGCTGAGTCTTCTATTCAGGGTTTCACAGTGTCCTTTATTTGAATGTTAACAATAGAAATAAGGATTAAGTAGTTATGGGTTGAAATAGGATCTAAAGTTTTGAGTCAAAGGGGGGAAAAATACCCATCCATGGTTTAGAAAAATATTTAGTCAAACAGGAATACGTGTTTAAACTACACATGTCAAACAACCACGATGATTAAAAAGACGGTAACTCGATAACAAGTTTTATCGAGTTACCGAACTATGAACGAATAATAAACATCAAACAAGA
The DNA here is from genome assembly GCA_948098915.1 of Lampropteryx suffumata. NCBI lineage: Eukaryota > Metazoa > Arthropoda > Insecta > Lepidoptera > Geometridae > Lampropteryx > Lampropteryx suffumata. The sequence continues at coordinate 12,353,654 of OX402568.1, read as the reverse complement.
TAAATCGAGAATCGGCCCCAACCCCAGCTGCGGTCGTGGTCCAATAATCGAATCTTAATTGCGATTGGTAATCGATTGTGCGGCAATCGAGCGCGATTGGTTGATAACTATCTTTTTGACGTGATTGGACGGTTAATTGTTGACTATGTTTCATAGTCATTAGACTTTGCTTGCTTAAGTCTAGTGTCCACTATAGCGGTATGTCTGCCATTCGGTAGACACCTCAGATATCTTGTTACTTATTTGTTTCAGGCGACTCTTTGATCAAATGATTTTGACGCGTATTCACGGCGCTCAAATTGCGTTTTTTTATCAAAAAACCTTCAAATAATGAATAAAGAAACAAAACTTTAGAAGAAAATTATTATTGGTATTTTAAATATTATTTCATAATTAAATTATAAACTGATACTTACTTTGAAAACCATTTATGACAAGGAAATAGGAGTCAAAATATTGAACATACCATGTAAATTTTATAATTATTATTCCTTCAATTATTAACAAGCAGAATTGAAATTTGATTTGCTACTAAATAGCAGTAAAATCATTTATTCCATATAAAAGTTAATTTGCTGAGGGCATTGTCAATTGTAAAAACAGCAGGCAACGAGTATGGCAAAATAGCGAGAGATAGAGGCAAGATGGAAAGAGTTGGATGAGGCTTTTCCAGCTTAAAGTGGGCCTATACAATACAATAGGTATAGTAATAAGGTTAGGTTAATTGTAAAAAAATAAGTTAATAGTTGTAAACGTTTGTGAATGGAGCAATAAAACTTTATATTATTTATTTTTTTAGTATTAGGTCCGTCAGTCTCTCTGTTTTTTCTTGCATGCAGACTCCAAGTTTCATCGTGTTTAATTACGTATTAGTGTTTTCTACAAAGAAATGAAATAAAAACATAAAAATAACGTTTTTAGGAGTACCTTCCCTACATATATATTAGGGTTGATTTTGTTTATATTTTACTATCCTATCGTGTGGCATATCGTTGGATAGCGTTTTTAAAGATACCATGAATTTTGTTTAAAAGTTCTTCGATACAGAAAAAAATTATGTGGCCATTTTTGATAGATGGCAATGTCCTTCCTAACTGTTTGGAGAAACCCGAAATGTTTTACCAGTTGGATATTTAATCAAATTACAAAAAAATATATCACTGATTGTAAAGCTTTACTAGATTTTAAACAATAGCCTGATTTAAGCCCTAAAAAAACAAAAAGTTTAATACTATATTTTTTTCTAAGCTAATTAGATGGTGTTGAATTGGTTTAGGAGCTGACCACTATTCATTCTTTGTCCAAATGTTTTCGGAAGACTTCACTGTGCGTGCTCACATGCACTTGGCTAATTTGAAGAAATAAATTTCATTTCATTTTAAGATAGTGAAAAATAGTGACAGGTCTAATCTTAAGCCGTGTTAAGGTAGTTTTTAAGTTGAGAGGCGTTTATACATTTATAATATATCTGGTTACCGAGCAGAAGCCTCTTTTCTCAAAGGTGCGTTAAAATAAATAAACACGGACATTTCACACAGCATCATCTGGCCTCAAAGTAAGCAGAGCTTGTGTTATGGGTACCACATGACTGATATACTACTTATATGCTTATTTTTTTGTAAATACCACATTTGTCTCACTGTCTCAGGGCTCCACTTAGTGTTAGCTTCTCAAGAAAGCGTATTATAGTATAAATGACTATATTACTCGTATTGATAGGAATGCGTCATGTCGCTCTGTCCTCAGACAGTTAACCGACACGTTTGAAATGTTTAAACTCTCTTGTATTAGTTTTTCGTAGTTAATGTAGTTATAAGATGGATCATGTAAAAAAGCGCTAGGACCAGGACGAGTTTCATGCCAGTTCTTCTCGGGCTTGTTAGGATGAATTGGCACCTAAATTCACCTAGTATGTAAGACGTTTAAAATTATCCTTGTGATTGTATTGAATAATTTATCTTTTGACTTGACTTGACTTGACTAATGTCAATTGCAATGCTGCTAAAGATAGCAACAGATTTAACATACACATTAATTAATGTGTGTTTATAAGACAACTAAAACCTAACCTGATAATTCAGCCTTTCTATAGAAAAATGGATTTCGTAGCACTAAAAATAATTGGGTTTGCAAGAGTTATAAAACTAGCTTTAATTTCCTACAATAAAACACAAGGTAAGCCATAAATTCTTGCCTAATTAAATGAAAGAAAATGCGATTTACTACTTTGAACGATAAATAAATTTTCATTAGAAAGAAACCCCAAGGAGAATAAAGCCTCGTTCACATACATAATAATTATGTTATAAAAACTAAAAAAAAACAACATCACTAATATAAAAAAAATACTACTGAATGGAGAACTTCATAATTTCTAGGGGACCAATCGAAAACAATATCCATTCAAAAAAAAACATTTATGAACAAATCAGTTCATAAATGACAGAAATATACGAAAAAAAACTTCAAAACAAAGAGATTGAAACTAATTAAAATTATTAGATTTATTACGTATATAACCATAATCGTAAGTACGAGTATACCTAGATATTAACGTTAGGGTTAAGGTATTTTGTATTTCTTACAAACAGTCTTATCGCTTATCGTGATATCTTCCAGACCACCTTTAGCTAAGTATACCAAAGTTATTTTAAAAGAAAAGGAAGAAACGATAAATAAATAAAATAAATAAATAAAAAAATCGTGTGCGTCTCGGGACGCCCGACAGAAGTGATAACTTAAACTAATCTAACTAGCGCTGTGGGTTAGAGTGAGAAGGAGTTGCCTACCGCTGCCGTATGCTAGAGAGAGAGGGAAGCCAGACAGCGTTACGTAACGAAGCGGTTTACCCTCCCATAAGAAGTTATGACTTCAATAATGCTAGACAAGGAACACAGCGTCATTTAGCCCCAAGTAAGCAAAAGCACCACGTACAACTAGGATAAGAAACCCGTCAAAATAACAAGAAATAAATGAAAAAAATGCCACATATATTTAAAACAACGCCACGGTGTGGATAAAGCTTTAGTTTAGTAGCAAGAGATTGTGATCTCAAGATAAGAATTACCCGATTAACTAATTAATAATTTCACACAAATTATAACGACCTCCAAACATGACCTTATTAATATTTTTCTACAAATGCGAATATCTTGAAGAATTTTAATAGGCTTTCGAATTTTAGTTCAGTAATTTAATTTATGGTATGTAAGTTTATAATTTAATATTACGGTTTCGACTGAGGGCGCGGTATTTATTTAGTGTACCCACTTATTTTTGTATTATTTAGTGGTGTATTCGGTAATGGAGGTAATAGGCTGCCCGAAGGCTTCTATCACGCACTATCTAAATTACCCGCGCGAATTAAACCGCGCTCCAAAGTCTATTCTGAAGTATGTAATTTTCAACGTGGTATTATCCGCTATTGCGTGCTTCCACGTCTGATTCCTTAATCAACAGGAAAACGCGAAAAAAATCGCCGCGGAATCATACGCAGTGCGCACTAGGCTTAAGGTAACTTAAACAAATGAAACTCAATCTTTCCAATGTGGATTACCAAGATTTTCTTTTTGACATAATTTATTTTACATTAATATAGTTTAAATTACTTTTTTGGAAGATTTTAATTAAACTCGAGTAGTTGCCTAGTACAAGGACTTATTTTTCATTTCCGATTTCTGGATATTGTCGGCAGGAGTTGTCTACCGACGGTATAAGAAAGCACCGCTAATGAAGAGCCATATTTTTGTGTAGTTCGTGAGTTAATGTGTATGTTAGTCTATAAGATATTTATTTTCTATTTCTATAGGCCCTTGTTATTGTATATTATACAAATGTTGTCTGAAATAAAGATTATATCTATATATTACTACGTGAAGAACTTTGTACCACTTGTTACGAAAATTTCGCGGACGGAGGAGCATGAAATTTCGCACACTTATCACTACATAGCATAAAACAAAGTCGCTTCCCGGTGAAGCGACTTTAAAACTACGCAACGGATTTTGATGCAGTTTTTTTAATAGATAGAGGAAGGATGAGGAGGAGGAGGAATTCAAGAGGAAGGTTTATATGTATAATATATGTATAATATAGTAGAGAAACTCTGTCTAGGTGTTTCTATGTATAATATGTATTTAAGAAAAAAAAGTATATGTAGTATATCAGTCATGTGGTACCCATAACACAAGCTCTGCTTACTTTGGGGCCAGAACTAGAATTTGCTACTGACTAATAAGAAGTGGTAGAGTTAATTAACTCATTGGCCTACTTATAATAGGTTATAATTGTATTAATTACTAACAAAAAAACCCATTACTACAGTTACCAGTACAATAATTTAAAGTACAGAGACATAAAAATGCGGGGCAGTCTTTAGGGACTGCCGATAGAAGTGAAAACCAAGTAACTTGTGAATTGTATCGTCGAGCTATTAGATTATTATTTTTGAATTATTTTTGGTTTGTATAGAAGCAGAAATTGGTCATTAAACCAATTTAAACTTTAATCATTGATTATAAACACTTTTTTTTAAACCAAATATAATTCGAAAATAATAATCTATTATTGTTATTTGACAGCTCATGGAAAGCGTTCGGTGATGATGACGCGAGTCCCAAGATTTTTGTTCACTCAAGTGCTCAACTCGCCTAAAGAAGTTTTCACTTCAAAATTCTCAGTTTCTCAAACAGTCGCCGTCACAGGTACCGTCACGCAGGCAAAGCCGCGTGCAGAAGCTGCTGTAATGAATTTACAATGCATTATTATGATTAAGATATTCAAGTTATTAGTCTGTCAATAAACATCGCAAAAAACGAAAGTAATCACTATCAATTAAGAGGAAAAAGTTAGGACTCGACAAGACAATGTAAGTTGAAGCTTACGAGGGTTCCGCTTTTATAACTAGTATTAAAACTATAAGAGATATAATAAAAACAAACGTGAGTTGTACAAAACATTTTGCAAAACACGGGTTTTTGTCTACGTACCTAATATTTTGTCATTGAAGGCACCGACACAAACCCGAGTTTTTCAAAGAATGGTTTCAAATTTATTTGGTGGAGATCAAAATAAAAGTTAAAATGATCGTTTTCAATATACAGAACTCCGATCGCCAAATAATTCAATAAAGAAACCATTTTGTACTCATTAAGCCGAAGAGCTTTAAATACCAAATCTGACACATGATTAGGGTTGCCACATAGAAAAAAACAACGAACGAGCCATTATAGAGCGAGTGTTACCAGATTATCGATGATAATTGTAAAAAACTGATTCGTATCACGTCTTAATGCATCCATAATATTTTTATTTGTTTTGTGTCACGTAATCTTCTGATCTTAATGCGACATGCCTGTCTCTTTCTGTGAGTGGGAGGATGAGTGCGAGTGAAAGAGATGGATGTTTATTTTTGACTTCTGATTTTGTGATCGCTCAATCTTGTTTGTCATGCCTGTAATATTTTGTCAGTTTTGTATAGATTATGATATCAGGACAGGCGACAGGTGATCGTTTGATTACCTGTGAATATAATTGTAAGCTACTTTACGATGTTTCAGAACATAATTCTAACTAAATTAGAGATTTAAGCATAGGTTTTCAGATACCTAGCTTTTCTTTTAGAGCTGTCAGAAAATGTGTAGGTAGGTACTTAGCCTACGTTTGGATTCAAGTTTGATATTAGTTCTGAATTACCTACATGATATAGTTTCTTGAACTACCTACGTTATTATATTAAGGCAAAATCAATCAAAACCTCTTTAGAGATATGAATTATTTTGATCAAAAACATGTTTCATAGATTCATGAAGGTGATATAGATAACTATGTTATAAAAAAAATGGTCATGTTGTTGGATATAATCTAGACCTCCCGAAGAACTGATAGCCACGACGAACAGTCTTCAGACTTGGGTAACTCCAGTAGTAATCAGAATTGAGTACCTACCTATATTTGACAATATTTGCTCAAGTTCAAATAAGGTATTTTAAAAAGGGTGCATAATCAATTCATGTTCTAATTAGCTTATCCTATAGTTATATAGTGCAAGCTGTTAATACTGTTAAATGACGTAAATGTTAGCTGATGTATATTAAATATATTAGATATAATGTTATTCATTCATAATGAAATACATTTAACAGAATTAACGTGGCAGTTGAGGTCAAAATATTGAAAATACACCACCTATGTGTTTTCAACATATTAAATGAATATATAGGTATAATTAACGAGCAGAAATATCACGCCTAATTGAGCACCTAAATATCGCCATAATATATATTTTTTTGTTAATTCAAAAAATTACTTGCTCTACTCTTAAAACACAATTTTTAGATCAAAACAAACACGCGGTATAAGTAGGTTCCTACTTATCTTACGAGAATATGTCTAGTCACCTCTTTCTCACAATAATGACTACAACTCACCGATAATCTATGTCCATACTAACTAGTAGTATTCTGTACAATACTTAGCGCCCAATGGCTCCATCAATCATTCGTCGCGGACAAAATAATGGCGCCGATAAACGCAGAGCTTCCGCAAACAATTATCCTCACAGAGGGCGCTGTTTTCAATTTCTGAACACGGGGGTTAGCAGGAATTGCTTAGAAGAAAAGCCGCAAAAGCATAGCTAACCTATATTGTGTTTGTATTGCAAATGTCTGTTAGTAAGTGGCATAACGGTCAGTAGTTTTTTTAGTGTGAAAGTATACGACTGATACGGTTTTCATAGAATAATCAACTGACGAATGCTACTAACTGCTACTAGAATTATTGGGATCTTTAGGAAGGACTCCTAAAGATCATCGATGTTATGTTATGTGATGCGAGGTAAATATGTATGAGAGACCGTAGTAACATTTTTGCGTGAGCGTTTCCGTGCTTCGAAAGGATCATAAAAATCGAGAAAATTACATGAAAACTGGCACAAAGTCCATCGTTTTCTGTTAACAGCATCTGGGCGTCTACTCTGCAACCCCATTTCAATATATTGGAACATCGAATTGGCTATTGTTTCGTTGTCTAATTCTAGTTTGTCGTATTGTCTGTTGTGGAGGACTACGACATTGATTGTCAAAAGTAATGTCGGTCAAAAAAGGTGTAAGGTTTTGCACGAATATATTTATATATATAATTCTACTGTACGAAACGGCTGGACCGATTTGAATGATTTTTTGTATGCGTTTGGGTGGCGCCCTGGATGGTTTAGATTCACAAATCAGCCCGTCAGATGGCGATGCAGTCGGTACAATTAGATATATAAATTCTTTTTAAAACGCGCGGACAAAGGCGCGAACGGGACAGCTAGGTGTAGGTATATATATTGTTTATCGATTTAACATGCAAAACAATTAAGGTGAATTTTTCTTCCAACTTAGTTAAATTTTCGATGAGTGCATGGAGTACCTAAAAAGAACCAAGTACTTAAATAACCACCACGGAAGTAGTCGGTATGGTTTGCGATCATGAATTACGCAGTTCGCGATACAAAATGATAAATGATACGAATTATGCGCTGTTATTATAGTGCGGCGATGCGATCTCGTACAAATGTTTGTTTAAATAATGTGGCTTGAAAATTGCAGGAGCAATAAATTGGTGTAAAGTTACAACGAAGCGTTTGGTCGAAAATTACAGTTGGTTACGGCTTCCAAATATTTGCAGTTTAAAAGTGTTTTTATTTCTTTCGATATTTATTTTTCGAGATCTCCCACAATAATCTCAAAGGTTTCAAGATCATCCCTCCTAGTTAAGCATAAGTTTTAGGTATTTCGTTTATTGACCGAGCGAGTTTCTTCGTTTCAGCTTAGGCAGAAATGCTTACATATGTCCGGATGTTCTCCTCTACAGGTCGCATTTCTCAACTGATTTTCGTCAATTTTTGTGAGCAGGTTCTATAACTACTTATACTTAAGTAGTTAACATATAGATTTTTTAGTCGATACAGCTTTCGGTAATTTTTCAAAATGGATATGGGGATTGAAAACGTAAAAAACTTATTTCAGTCATTTCGAAAAATGTTCTGGGTCTAAAAGTCTACAGCTACACTGAGCCACTAGTTTTTTATACATTCTCGATCACAATTAATATTTTTTTATCATGAATTTATCACGTATTACTTTTAAATTTATTCCCGAATTTGTTACAATAGTGACGACTGCATTATAGTTATTCGTTTGATCTTAAATTACTGTTAATGGCTTACAACTACAATAAGCATTATTTTTATATTCGTATTTTTTTACTGACTTCAAAAATGGAGGTTATTTAACCGACATCAAAAAAAGGAAGTCCGGAAAAATCCGATTCGTATTTTTTATTTTTATGTGTGTTCGCGGATAACTTCGCCGTTTATGAACCGATTTTGATGATTCTTTTTTTGTTGGAAAGGAGTTATCCCAAGGATGGTACCATGATAAAGAAACCAGGATCTGATGATGGCAGCCCAGAGAAATCGAGGGGAACTTTCAAAAATAGTAGTGGCGACTAGTGCGTTTGTTTATTTTTTATGAAAGTATTTTAAAGCACTACTATTTAATGAAGGTCTGGAGTCGATCTGATGATGAAACCGAAAGAAAGTCGAACTCCTCAACGATTTACATCAATTACCTGGTGTTTGGGCTTGATTCATTTGTATTGATGAGAACTGTACACCTAGATGGGTTGTGACTGTCCTTAGGGGTCTGATGATGAAGACAAAGGACAGTCAAGGGAACTCTTCAACGTTTTACAGTAGCTACCTTGTGTATATACATGAAATCGGTTGTCTTTTTAGTTTTTAAAACGTAATTATTACTTACCTATCTTATCATGTCTTACTGCTGGACAAAGGTCTCTTTGACTTACATTGTAAGAAATAATTATACAACAAATAAATCATAATATTTTTCTTAATTTTATATGATCTTTACTTTACTCAGCTTAAAGCTTGTATATCACATGATTATTGATTCACTTATTGACATTTTATGTCATTATCCCAGATGCCAGTGTATTGCGGTGTGATTTTCAGGGAGTATTAGAAAAATCCCAAAATGTCTCCATACAAAACATAAACATATTATTTTGAAATAAAAAAAAGCGGCCAAGTGCGAGTCGGACTCGCGCACCGAGGGTTCCAAAAATTCTGTAGGTATATAAGTAAAAGTTTACCCATTACGACAATCGAGTCATAAGTATGGTATTTTTATTGCAAAATGAAATCCATCTAAAAATTTACGGTTTTCGCAATTTTTCCTTTATCTGTTCTATAAGACGTTTCTTCGTACCAAAGTACTTCGTACTTCGTATCAAGATTCTGAGCTCACTGGAAGTACCCTGTAGGTTTTGATTCCATTGCGAATATCGAAAATTTGCGGAAATTTACGACATAAACGGCTGTATCTTTTGATTGCGTTGGCTTAGAAGTTTGTATTTTTTCACAGCTTTAAGGGACAGTAGATTTGAGTATTTGATATAAATTTCGGACGGACAGACGGACGGACGGACAACAAAGTGATCCTACTAAGGTTTCCGTTTTTTCCTTTCGAGGCTCGGAACCCTAAAATATGTGGTATAACTAAAAATTTAAGGTTTTTGTAATTTTTCCTTTATTATGTGCTTTATAGCACATTGCTTCATGCCAAATTTTAAGATTCTAGGTCGGCTGGAAGTATACTTTAGGTTTTTATTCCCTTGCGAGTAGTTGTGAGTTTGAAAATATGCGACTTAAATTGCTGTTTCTTTTGATTGCGTTGACATAGAAGTTTTATTTACAGTTACAGTTATGTTACAGCCTAAAAGTATTATAGATCTGATTATTTGATATGAATTTCAATTTAATACCTCTACGCGTTCATGAGGAAAGTGGTAGTAAGTTTAAAATTATTAAAAATATTTTTATTATATGATGTAACTAAAAAATTACGGATTTGGCATATTTCTCTTTATCTGTGCTATAAGACGTTGCTTCGTACCAAATTTCATGTTTCTGAGTTCACGGGAAGTACCCTGTAGGTTTTGATTCCTTTGCGAGTGTCGAACATTTGCGGAGATATGCGGCATAAACGGCTGTATCCTTTGATTGCGTTAGCTTAGAAGTTTGATTTTTTCACAGCTTTAAGGGACAGTAGATTTGAGTATTCGATAATAATTTCAGCTTGATACTTCCACGCGTTTCTGAGAAAAAGGGTCTTGACAGACAGACGGACGGACGGACAAAAAAGTGATCCTATAAGGGTTCCGTTTTTTCCTTTCGAGGTACGGAACCCTAAAAATGGGGATGAATGGCAATTTATCCCAATTTCTCGTTAGTAGTATGTTTGCTTCAATCAAAATGTGTTGTGTTTATTTTAAAACATCGGCCACCCTTTAGCCGTGGGCAGCGTATAGTTCGCGAACCATGCACCCACTATCTCAATAAAAAAATGTCACCTTGGACTTTTAGGCATGTTTAAGCTAACGATGTCCAAACTGAGCATTGCCAAACTAAACGAGGTATCGTTTTGAAGAACAATTAATTAATATAATCTGTATGTATCAAAATTTTTTTACAAATGAGATACAGAACAAGTAAACTTGTCATTATTACGAGTACAAAGATAAATCTATTGTGTAGGCACTTATAAATAGGTATAATTACTTAGTAAAAACATATATCATAACTTCAGGTGAAGGTTCCTGCAACAGCAACGACGGGTACAGCCAGCGAACACCCCCCGACGATAAATCACCCCCCGGGAGCGACGATGACACCCCCCGTCCCGGCTCCGCAGCTGATAACAAGAAGAAACACAGAAGAAATAGGACTACCTTTACGACGTATCAGCTGCATGAGCTGGAAAGGGCGTTTGAGAAGAGCCACTATCCAGACGTTTATTCAAGAGAGGAACTGGCCATGAAAGTGAATTTGCCAGAAGTTAGAGTGCAGGTAAGAGTATTTCTTTATACTTGTGGCGCTGCCGAGACATACCGAGGTTTACCGATTCATACCGAAAATTATTGAGTCATGCCGATAGTTCCCGAGAGTGTCCGAACACCAATGCGTAGAGGATAGTAGGGTTAACAGTACCTTATACTATAAACTTGTAACCTTGACACGTTTTAAATACGCAACAAATTTCAATTGTATATTTAAAAATAAAAATGTATTATAGATTATTTTTTGCCTGTATGGGTAAAGCTGCAAGTTCAAACGACGTCAACTTTAAAATATAATGATTTTTGTTTCAAATCTAAACTACAGAATTAACAAAAACATTAAAAACAATAAGAAACAAAAAACTGGCAAAATATTGCAATACAACTATAATATTTTTTATAAATATTATTACAAACAAATGGCTATTTGACTACTACTTAATAGCAGCAAAATTAAAATTTCCTTTTTTATTTAAAAGGCCATTTACTGAGGCTACCATCTTAAGTAGGTACTTACTGTCAATCTGTCAAATACTGACTATAGACTTTAATGATAAAGTCGTTTGACTCTATCTTAATGTTTTTTAGAGTTTTTCTGGATTAACAATTTCAAATCGAGATTAAAAAATATTATTTTAGTCAATTAGCCACGTAATACGAGCTTTCAAATGACTCTATTTGCCCTTTTTTGGGATTTTCTAAGACATTAACTGGAAAAAGAACTTGATTTCATCTCAATATTTTTAACAGGTTGAAAAAAAATCTTCCTAATTAAAAATATTTTATAAATTTACAGAAGTAAACGTAAAAGACGACCAGATTTACCCTATCCTACCCAATGTGAAAGTTCAGAAAATCAAGTAAACTTTAATACAAAGTGAGCGAGCACTTTGCAAACATTGAAGGGTCCTTTGGAAAAGGGTAAAGGGCCAATAATGAACCAAGGGGCTTATGCCACTCAATCCCTTCAAACGTATGTCAGCTGTTCCAATCGACCAGCTTAAAATAACCTCTACATCCTGAACAACCGTCTCCAAGAACAGATCTTTGTGAGATCGCTGTTGACTGGTCGTTTCATAATTGCTTTCTTATGGATTCAAAGCGATTGTGGGCTTGGAAATATAGGTCTTATTTAAATATGAATAAGGAATTTAATGGTTTAAACAAATTACAATTAGTACTATGGTGGCACTGATCTGATGATTTTATCCATCGCTTTATCTATTGTCTCTTAATGTTTGTTGAAACAACCATTTTGCTCTTACACTAGTCTTAAGAATCTACAGCCCGCTTCTTCTTCTTATCGTGTCACTATAGCTTTTTCATACCAGTGTGGTGAAAGGATCAAATTATTACGTTTCGCGTCGGCCACATTTTTCCATATCCACTTCTCGGCAACCATTCAGTCGTTGTCTTAAACAATACTAAAAATGTTCAATATTATGTGAATATTTAGATGTTTGTTTGATATTCTATCAAGTAATAACGGCTGATCCAATTTGAATGATACTTAGCATAAATAATAACATATTTTTTATGTAAGTACCACGCGTGCAGCAGCTAGAATATGAATCTCCAAGTTCATTATAGTTTCAGATAAATCAAATTGTATGGAAATTGCACTAGCTTATGACTGAGGTGTTATTGCTGCTGTAATTTCAGTACAATTAGATATTTCTTTACAAGCGTTGTGAAGAAGGAATATTAAGGTAGGTATTTGCAAATCACATGCAATTTTTAAAGCTAAGTCAGGGAACACGTTTTGCCCTATCTTTAATTGTTGCCCGATTCTTTACGTAATTTTAGATTAAGGTATGTATATTTATGTATTTGTTTACTTTCGTAAACAGATAAATATCAAATAAATATACAATTACTTATAGATAAAAATACAGTTCAGTTCACTGACCGCAGGTAGAGTGCCCAAAAGGCTGGCAACGTTACCTCGTTGAATAACCATACTAATCCTTTGACCGAGGTAAGCACCAGCCCTTTGATCATTGGTCTTGTCCACCAGTCTCTTTGATAACTCTCTGAATAGGAGCCACACCTCAGGTCCCCTCGGGTCTAAAGTTTCTACCCCAAAAGGCCGAAATATATAACCATTTTCAATGGATGCATATTTCCGCCTCTTGAGGTTTTCTGCCGCAGCAGCAGCGGCACCCACGTCATGCCGTCAGGCCTTTGTTTTCTTAGTTTATCTTATATGGTTGTATATCCTTCCATCTCTCTCTGTCCATTGCTATTCTATCCATCCTGGGCCAGCTCTATTTAGGTCATCTTCTTGCCATCTCTCGGGTACCACTCTGATAATAATCTTGTCCATTTCCAATTTCTCTATTAACATATGATCTGCCCATTTCCGTTTCAGTATTTTGCATATTTAACTCGCATCCTTGAATTTTTTTACATTTTTTATTTTGTTTAACCTTATTTTATCAGTTTTTTTTAAGAATACTTTAAGGGAGGCCTTGTCAAAGACAAGCTGTTCTTCAACCAACCGTTATCAGTGTTATATAATGTATATAGAGTATATATTTTTTCATTAATATTAACGTATGTATTTTTTTGTTTTTCTGCTATATTCATGTCGATGATTAGCTAGTCGGTACTACCCGACTAACTAATCATAGATCCATGTTCTACCAGTCCAATAAAATATTTTGTATCTTCAATCTATTTGTCTAGACAACCAGATCACACGGTAAAATGTATCAGTATTAGCAGTAAAGCGAGGTGTAGCGTCCCCAGCTTCAGTTAACTGCATTACCGGCTTCCGTTCGAGGCGACGCGACGCCCGGGACTCGATCATACACACACGTCGCTTATTTGTACCTAATACCGTGAAGTTTATACTAGGTAGGCCTAGTATATAGATCACTATAGAAGCTCTCGTGTCATAACTAACTAAATTGTTCTTAAGAGATTAGTTAAGCAACCTTTGGGAGGTTCTGGGATGGGTGATCGCTGTGAGTTTTCATCTGAGCGCTTATGGTCTGGCCACTTTAAGAACTGGCCATGTCTTCGTGCGGTCTATTAACTCTGTCAAAACTAAACTCTGTCTAAACTTGGCCTAATATTTTTGTCCTGAATAAACTTTTGTTTGGCCACAATCTTATCTGTGGCCGGTGTGGTCGATGATAGTGGAACACAAAGCCTCTGACTGATACAAATAGATAGATAGATTGATAGTTTAATAACTCTATTTACTACCATACGGAAAATTACAATAACAATAACTATTAAAAATAATACAATGGGTAGTCCTTACCCTTTGAGGTATAGAACCCTAAAAGACGTCAAATCTACGTCAGACCTTGCCGACAGCTAGGTCTTCTTCTTCGTTAATGGCATTTGTCATAATAATGTCAATTTTGGCAATGTCATTGTTTATGGTATGATGTCACAAAGTCGTATCTTGTCGTTCGTTATTTATTATTTTATAAAGAATGGAGAGTTTTCATAAAATAATTATACGGATCATTTTTGCTCGAATCACAAAGAAACACAAAACTTTCATTCCAATTATCGACACCAGATCGATCGAGTCTAATAACTCTAGCTCTATTCAAATAATAACACCAAAATAACTAATAAAAGCGGATATAACTCGAGAAAAATAAATAATATATAAGAACGTAATATTTGTTTCGCAAGATGGCGAATGTTGAAAGTTTTGACATCATTTCTCCCAATTGACATTAAATCACATTTTTCCGAGCTTATGATTTTCGACCTCGTCTTGAACACCATCTGCTTAAAAAATACCTAGTCTGAAGCTAACTATCATCCCATAAAGATCTCTATCACCCCTATAATACTTACGAAAATCCATTAAAATGTTATCTTTAATCTTCCTTTAAACGATACAATTAATTCCTTATAGAGTCAGTCACACATAAACACTTATTATTTGCAACAAAAGACCATTTTAAATCAAAAAAAAAACAATCACATTTCAATGAGATCTCTATTGACCTATACAAAGTTAAAAGCCCAGTACAAACTGAGCTTTGTCTTGCTTGGATTATTAAAGCATCGTAGGTCTGGATTCTCTGGTCCTACCGATGTCCATTATAACTTGAGTGATAGTTTGGTAGTAATAGTGAGGGTTTGAAGGTCTGTTTTGTTTGGTGGCGAATGCGTTTAGAGTGCATTAGAGGACAAATAGACTACAATGGATAAGCGATAGTAATCGAATTCGGTACGCTGGGCGCAATATGGGAAATGGTTAGGGTGACCATGAAGGTTTGCTTTGAGAAACAATATAACTTTTTTTAAATTGAATTTTTTTTAAGATAAACTTTGAAGTGATTAGAGAAGTTATAGCCCCGTGTTCCCATTATATACCAGGTAAACCACTGCTTTTCAGTTTTGTGATGTCTGAAATGTTTTAGAGATTATTTAATATAGATGAAAAGAAAAAAGTAATTGAAACTAATACAGCTACTAAATACTAGATAAGAACTGACAAAAAAACAAAAAAAAAAAATTTTTTTATAATTTTTATTGCATCATAGTATCATCAATAAAGTAAATTAGATGATATTTTATTTGATCGATTATATTATAATATGCTACATGACTTAACTAGTATGACAACCGATGCTTTAAGGTAAAATACATAATAAATCTGACATATCTGAAATACATCAAAATAAAATTACTTAACTCTTTTTTTTCTTTTTTTTTCTTATTTTTCTTAATTGGTTTTGAATTCTTTTGGTATTTATCTCGGAGCTTTACATTGCCAAATCGCATTATATTTTTTTTTTAATATACCTACTGCTACGTATTTCGTAGCATGTTCTGTTCATCACATTTTTTTATAGGTCTGCAAAATGTCTGTTTCATGGTCACTCCAAACATCTCAATAGGTTGTCACTTACTCTGACACGCTCGACTTGCGTCCAAAATGTGCTAATAAACGTTTTTGTGCTCAACGTACCGTCTGTTTCACCCCTTAGAACCTTATTTAAGCCAAACACCACCTAATATCTACCGCCATAAAGTAAATTTTCGCTCGACTTGACATAGAATCTTTTTTACGACCCTTGACAAAGCGAATTTTACTTTGTTTATGGCGTGTGAGGGTTGAATTTTCTATGGTTAAGTTGGAGTTTTTTTTAGTGTGTAAGGGTGGTTGGAAATGAGTTTTAGTGTTTGTTTAACGCCATGATAATGTTGTGTTATAGTGTTGAAAAAGGATAATTACGTAGGGTGAATAGTAAATTCAAGGCTTTGCATATTATAACAAGACAATAAACTTTTTACATAATTTTAAAATTACTTAAGGTGCCTTGTATACTTATTTTATTTCACATCAAGCTTCTGCCTACGGCTCCGCACGCGTAGTACCTAGATTAAAAATTGTCTATGTCTGTCCCCAAGATACAATTTATCTCCGTACCAAATTTTATTCAAATCAAATCAAATCAAAACATCTAATAAGTGAATCTAGGTGCCGGTTCCTCCTAAACTCAGTTCAAGAAGAATCCGGCTAGAAACTCGTCTGGTCTTAACACTTTTTTGTATGATCCTTGACAATTTTGTTACGGATGCCGAGTCAAGTTGGAGCAGATTCATCCCAAGCTTTTTTGTCATCTAAATAATCTGATATTTTATAATATGCTTTAATAGACAGTTTCTGTTTTATTACGTTTTTAAATTTGCCAATCGGCATATCTAATCTTTAATCTATAACAAGGTCCCAAGTGACATGCACTTGGGACCTTGTTATAGATTAAGATTAAAATCCCTATCCGAAAAGGTAACTAAAAGACAGAAAACACTTGTAAATTTATACATGTAATAAATTTTGTATTGAATAACGAATGTATTTCGTACCACACACAATATCAGTAACGTCAAGGTCACCCATTTAAGCATTGACTACACTGAACGCTGCTTAAACGAGTTCTTTTTCTTTTTATCGTGTCTAGTTATTTCTAACTAGTGTGGTGAAAGGATTTAAGTGCGCATCAGAGGCTCCTTTCGTACACTTAGGTAAGACTTAATGTAAGCTCTCTCGCTTGCCGACAGGACCCGAGGAAAGACGAGTCAGTACATGCGTTGTCGGTTCAGTTGCAGGTGCATAACGGCTGGCACCGAGCCGGGCTTGTTTCAAGTTTTCATTGTCTATTGCTAGCTCTTCTGTTAGTCAGCAGGGGACTACCTAATCCCCAATAATTTGAAGCCTATCGCAGATCGCAGTCGTCTCCATCATCAGTCTCCAAGCAGCACTCATCCGGGATCATTATTCGAGTTAATCTAATTATATTACATTATCTTTACCTTAGTCAACTAAGTTAGGTAACGCTGTGTTTGTCAGCTTGGATGGGTGACCGCAACGGCGTTCTTATCTTAGTGCTTCCGTGCTTTGGGACGATAGACGTTGGTTCCGACTTTTTAAAACTATTAAGAAATGACCAAGGGCGGTGTAATAATTCCGTCACCAGAGCTACCTACAGATATACGAAGTAGAAGATCTTAAAAAAAGACGAGAAGTAACGACGGACACCGGGTAGGAACAAGGTTTAAAAATGGTTAACTTCAATACTCGGGTAAATAACATAAGAAAAATATTTTTCTGCACAAAACGGCAGAGGTCTTCTTTTCCTGTGGTGTCTTCTGTCATGATGAAAATTTTTGTAATGTCAAGTGGTTGTTTTGTAATAGTAGCGTTACACAATAACAGTCGATCGTTATTTGTGTATTATAAACATCAATGCAGAATGTCCGATGTAGATGCTCAGTATTGACATTCGGCGTTGTCAACCACTCAGCTACAGTGATCAATAATAAATGTGAAATTTGTCAACAAGTAGTTTCGTTTCGTTTTTAATTTAATGTTCATTGAAATTTAAACTTTTTTGACCTTCTTATACGCTAAATGTTTATAACATGCGATTAAAAACATCGTTATATGAACTACTGAGCTAACTCTCCGTCTCATTATGAACCAAGCAAGGTAATAGAACATTCTAGAACGCGGAACAAAAACATTTACACCCGTCATTTAACCCTTTCTTGCTCCTGCGGGGAAATTACCCGGCGAGGGAATTAGTTGGGGAAATTACAGGGTATTACTGAACGGTAATTACAAGAAAGTAGTTTAAGATTGGCTGATAACAATCTTAGGGAAAGGGCCGAAGAATGATATTTATTAACTAAATGTAGTGTTGCAAATATTGCTAAAAAGTTTCCTTTCAAAACTTTTGTGAGTTGTACTATACATTTTGATAAACACGGGTTTTACTCACGTCTTATTTTGTCGATGGAGGCACCGTAACTGTTTCGATTCATCTAGATAATCTTCATCAGGGTGAGTTTGATCCGCGATCCGCTCGTTGCCGCTCGAATTTACGGTTCGCACTGAACTGTATGTGAACCGTGAACTCGAGCAGCAGTTAGACTTATTAGGAAGAATCGGCACGAGGGTCAAGAAAGTTATCCTTGTATCTAGATCACTTTGACTTTGAGGTGGATTTAGGTGCCGATTCTTCCTAACTCAAGTCCGAGAACAATTGACAAGAACCTCGACCTTGTCCTAACACTTTTTTATATTTTATATATTTTTTGATCCTTCTTATAACCAACTTATCTACGGATAAACTAATACACTAATAGGTATTAGGGACAATATACCTTAAAAGGTAATGAACTAATGAAAATGTGTTTTACAGGAATTTCTCTTCATGTAATGTAGGGTTAATTTTTATTTAATGTTACTAACCGACATGTGACAAATCATTGGATACGTCTTTTAACATTACTAAGATGTATTTTAACAGGTTTTCAATACAGATATTCGTATTATTAAGTTTTAAAGAGGGCATATTTCGTAGAGATCAGTGTTCCCTCTCCCTCCCTGAAACTGGAAACGTTTAAAAGTTTATAAGTTCGATAAGTTGTAATATAATATGATGAATTTACATGGATATGTCACGGCAAATAAAGCTTTAAGTGAAAAAAAAACAACCTTATACATTTTTTTTGTTTTACTTACTAGATGGTTTTAACGTGGGTCGGGTTGGCTACACTGTGGGTAGCTCACAAGCGCTTGGCCAATTAATTCAGTTTAATGTGATATCAATTTCCATCAACTCTTTTAATATTCATCGGTCACTTTGTTTTAAAAGAGTTTATATAGATATAAATAATAAATAAATACATAAATAATTCCGGACATTTAACACAGCGTCATCTGGCCCCATAGTAAGCAGAGCTTGTGTTATGGGTACCATAAGACTGATATACTTATATACTTTGTTTTTTGTAAATACATACATATTATACATAGAAATACCCAGACCCGAGATAAATACTTTCAGATCATACTAACATTTGTCTTGCGGCGGGAATCGAACCCGCAACCTTCTGCGTCTCAGTCGGTCAGTCAGTCACATTAGCCCATTGCGCCACAGAGGTTGTCAAATAAATAAAGATATACTACATCAATACTTCCTAAGGCGGGAATTGATTCCACTACCTTCTACATCTCAGGCCCACAGTGCCACAGATGCCGTCAAATCCTTTCGATCCTATGGTCATGGGTTTGAATCCCGTGGTGCACCAATAGTTTTTAAAAACATATGTGCACTATAACAGTTCTCTCAAACAGTAAAGGAAAACAACGTGAAGAAACTGGCATATCGTGAAAGTAAAAAAAGGCGAAAGTCAAAAGATACTTTATTCAATACAATCACAAGGATCACTTTTCTACATACTAGGTGAATTTAGGTGCCAATTCATCCTAACCCAAGCCCGAGAAGAACTGGCAAGAAACTCGTCTTGGTCCTAGCGCTTTTTTACAAGATCCATCTTATAACTAGCTTAACTACGAAATACTATTACAAGAGATACACTTAACCGACACACTTGAAATGTATAAACATACATTTCAAGTGTGTGGGTTAACTGTCTGAGGGCAGAGCGACATGAGGTCATGCATTCTTATCAATAATATATTCATTTATATTATAATAAGCTTTCTTCAAAAGACTACCTTTTATGTATGCTTTAAATTTCATAAAAAATTCGAAGATTGAAGTGCACGAAAGGAGCCTTTCACCACACTCATTCGAAATAACTAGTTACAGTATAAGAGAAGTCTTGATGTAAATTGTAATTGCCATGAAAGTCGTTCCGTTCGTTTTCAACCGACTTCAAAAAAGAAGGAGGTTCTCAATTCGACTGTTTTTTTTAAGTTTGTTACCTCATAACTCCGTCACATATGAACCGATTTGAAATCTGATTTCATGTGAAAAGTATACGATACAAGTATATGGTATACTTCCCGATTGGTCCCATATCAATTTCATAAAAATCGGTTCAGTAGTAAGGTATTTAAATCAAAAAAACTGAAAAAAATATGTCATCTACTTGGATATAACGATATTATGATAATTTGCTTTTTTATACATGAAATCAGTTGTCGGTTGCATAAACTAAAAGTTTCTAAAACGTAATAATTATATTCATTTAGTATACAAGAAATAATTACAGAAATGTACAAAATAATATACAATAATATAAAATACAAGTGAAACAGTTCAACTGATCCAGATCACTGCCAGAGGGCAGCGTTCCCAAGATACTTACGGCATTACTACGTTGAATGGCAATGCTAATACGCTGAGCCAGATAGGAGCCAGCTCTTGGGTCATGCAACGTATCTACCAGACGCCGTGAAATAATTTTGAAAACCCGGTGGGCTCCTGTTCCCTACGGGCCCAGGGTCTCGACTCCAAAAGGCTCAAATATGTAGGCCTTATCCAAACCAGCATATTTACGGTATTTGAGGTCCTCGGCACATTTAGCCGCCGCACCAGCCCTAACGGAAGTCCCCGACAGATGGGATGCAGCCAGGGTGTCTACGCAAGTAGCATCCCACACTAATGGTCTACCCATCTTCCAAGGGACAAGAGTTATACCATCAGGCCTCTTACCATCATCACGTATCAGACCGTTGGGTTCGAGAACAGCTGGTACGTTGACGCTGGTGAGTGCCCGACGAATGATATCGTTAAGACTGGCGTGGCGGGCAATCCTACCGGCGGCCCTATGACACGAAAACCCATGGAGACCAAGCTGGTTAGGAGGAGCAGAATTAGGGCAAGCACTGTTCCAAGCGTTTCTTGCTTCGTCTACATATGAAATTTTATGAGTGATGCCAGAACTAGTCGGAAAAGACGGAATCAGACTTATTTCAACCAAATTACTAGTACTGTAGACAGAAGACAAGAACGCCGGCAACACTTGAAATTTTGCAAATACCTAAGCCTCTCAATTTGACAGGTAGGGACGCCTGCAGCCATGCCTTGTCATCCAAATTATTAAGAATATGTATTTTAGATTCATCCCTTAGTTTTCTAGCTCGTAGGTATTTTTTTCTCATCGATATTTAACCAAAAAGTTTCTACTGAACGACAGAGAATATCCATAAAGACACTTTATGGATATTCGTTTCCCCTTATCAGAATGGGTCATTTTATGATATTTTTTTTCCATAAATGATAATAAACACTCAAGTGAATGTATAAATGATCCAAACACTAATCGCAAAGATCCGTGACGAATCGGAAGTAATGTTCCGCGTTTACCGCATCATAGTCACCCTACCGCATAAATATATGCAGCTGTGGTCTCTCACTGAAACATAGTCTCACTCGCTGCTGCATTTATCAACCTTTCATTATCATTGGTTTATGACTCAAAATTCGATGATTCATTTGTGAAATATCAAACAATCAACATGAACCACGAATTTACCAAAATAAAGTCGTGCTTTAGTTGTATGGTCAGCTCCATTCAACACGATCTAATTAGCGTTGCAGAAAAATATGATATCTGCGATTTTTAATCTGTATCAAAAAACTGTTAAAGAAACTTTTTAATATCTTAAAAGACCTATCCAACGATATGCCGTATGATGATATAGTAAAATATTTGAAATGTGAATCCCACTTTGGAATCCCAAATGGAAGGAAGGTTTCCTTAAAACAAATTTAAATGCAAAGAAACGATTAATTTAGGCATAAAACATAACTTGTACTGAAACTGAAAAATTGCGCAATATCGCAAAGCAACAAACGAGGTAACAGCGTATAGCCATTGGGTTAGTGCATCGAGTTAGCGAACAATTATTAACTATTATAACTTAATCCTATGCTGGACGGAGTTATTTCATGGATCTGTGGGCGCTGGATGGGTTTACTGCTCGCACTGACTTTATAATAGCCTCTAACGTCTATAGGACCTCTATAGCACCTCTATACCTCTATAGGAACATTTTAAGTAGTTTGCGGGTATATCGTTTATTTGTATATGCTACATAAACAATATGATTTCTGCTCGCGAAATTTTCCAAAATACAATAGGTAGAGTCGACTGCACTGGAATACTTGCTTTAAAAATCAATGCTTTAAAAACGGCATCAAAATGTTAAAAAAAATATATCCAACGTTTATATAAAAATCATGAAATATTTAATAATAATAATATATTAGGTTACAAATATATTTTTTTACACTCGTGAATCATATAAATCTTACTTTAAAAATGTTTTTTCAACACATTTTTTACAGTTATCTCTAACTAAAACCTACCTAATTTATATGTCCACTTAAAATAAATATGTTTTTTACCTGAACGAGTTCCAAAAGCATTTGCTGCATCGCGCTGAATGTATATCTTTATTTTAATGATGTGACACCATATTGAAAGTTTTGAAATTATAATATTCAATAACAATAACAATGTTATACATAAACATTTAATATAACACTAAAAACACATTTTTATGACTCCTTCATGTCTTAAAACATATTTTTTATCTTTCAACTTTTGTTAAAATTGTATAATATTGAGATATTAATAATTTTGACAAGATAACAATACAAGTTCATACGTAGGTGCTTCTGAGCTCCTTTTTCAAGTTTTTTTTTAGCTTTTATCTTTGTCATTTCCACAATCTCTACATCAGTGTGACTGTAAAACGCGTGAGTTTGTATATAATTCAGTTAGGTGTTACCAGCTAACACATTAAACTGGCGCTTGCAGACTTTACGGAACGAGCAGTCTTCAAACTTAATTTTGATTAGGTTTGGGACCGAGGCGAGGTGACGGTCGCCATTTTGGAATTTTTTATCAATGGAAAAATACGCAGTGATAATAAATAAATAAATATTGATGGATTCTCACAATTCCATCTAACCCAATGCTTGTACTATGGGAACCAGATGACTGATATAATACATACAATATATAATATATGTATTATATCAGTCAAAATATTGGTGTATTATTATGCGGATATAATATAACAATATATTTAAATTCATACTTATGATACTACATAACACCCAGACACAGAATAAACACCTATGTTCATCATACCAATCCAGTCCTACAAGCTGGGGGACTCGTGTAACAAATGCAATTTCACAACACATCAAATACCAAATAAAAGTGTACGAGTACGTAGGGACCCCTTCGGGGCTCGAGGACGAACCCTCGATTTAACCTGTTTCATTCAATAAAGAAAGGACTCTGAACAAAATTGTATTAATCGTGTTCTCTCACTCGTAATCGTTTTTCTTATCCTGTCACTAGTTATTTCAAACCAGTGTGGTGAAAGGATTAAAGTGCTCCTAAGCGGCTCATTTTTGGTACTTACAAATATCGATATTGCTTAAGTAAGAACTAAAACCGGCATTTTAGATTAGTTTCTTTTTTAAAATAGGTTTGGTAACGATAGTTCATAATTGCTTCCCATATAGCGAGCTAAAGCCGGTTTGCATCTAAATTCTATAAAAAATAATATAATTAAGAAATATTTATTATGAATGATAAAAATAAGTGAAAAAATAATCATGACTGTAATCTCCAGTAGGTAGTTGTTTCAAATCTTTATATACTAAAGATTTTTTTTTATATATATATTTTTTTTTGTTTTTAATTTTAATTTTATAAAACTTACATTATGTAAGCACACACAAACATCTTTAAAGTTTCATTATATTCTATTATGAAACTATCTAATATGAATATATTATTATTATTATTAAGTACATGTGATATAATTTAACTTAATAAATATAAATAGAATCATCACACTAATATTAGAAATGCGAAAGTCTTGTAAGTATGCGTGTGTATATTATGTTCGCGACTCTTTCATCCAAAAAACTATACATACGTTTTATCAACATACCACGCGGGCAAAGCCACGGGCGGAAGCTAGTACAAAATAATAAATAACAAATTTTGTTATTTGTATTTTTGTAATACAAATAACAAAAGGTTACTTTACCCTGGATGGAAGAAATCTGCAGACTTAAATTTCTTGTCAAAATTATTAGTTTGTGGTTTGCTAATTAGGTGTTGTTTAAATCTTTTCTGACCTCGGAATCCTTCACTGTGGATGGTCCGCCACGCGCTTGCTCAATTTATTTCTTTTAGATTCAAGACATTTCCACACCGACATTAGAGTAATATCGACCGGAACAGAGGGGGAATAAAAGAAGTCTGCAAATGATGTGATCAGTACAACACAATTTCCCGGTTGTGTGGCGAATTGCCGGCACCTTGCCTGTTCCCACGGTGGTCTTAAGGTTCCTCGTAAACATAAGGACTATATTTGAGCATATTTATTTTTTACTTTGTAAGATCAAATAAATTAATGGCGTGTTCCCAAACGTACTTTACATGATCTCAGATAAAGTATATACATTTTATTGGTTAGGCTATGACTAAAAAGCATATGACGTACGGCATATTAAGCAATATTACGTATATGGAACAGAAACTTTATTTACAGAAATAGTTACAGAAATGTACAGAATAATATAAAATACACGTGAAATAGTTGAGCTATCTAAGGACCGTTTAAAACGATCTATAGATAGCTCTACTGATCCAAATCACTGCCAGAGATCAGCGTTTCCATGATACTGGCGGCATTACCACTTTGACTGGCAATGCTAATACGCTGGGCCAGATAGGAGCCAGCTCTTGAGTCACGCAATGTATCTACCAAACGCCGTGAAATAATTATACTTAGTTTTAATAATAAAACGCGGTAATTATAATAATAAATGTAATAATTATAATATATTACAATATTATATTATATATCTAGCCTTCTGCGCTGTAGGTTTAATTAAAAAACTATGCAAAGCGTTAGTGAAAAGTAAGAGCAAAAAAATCAAGTAAAAAGGAAAAATTAAAAAGAAATTCAAATTACGCATGCCTAAATCAATTATCTGTTTAAAAATATATAAGTATTATATCAGTCATCTAATCTCTACAAATTTAAATAAAAAGCATAAAATGCGTTTATTTTGCTACTAAAATTACAATATTATTGTATATTATTCTTTACATAATCTGTAATTATTTTAAAAATATAATATGTATCAAAATTTGTTAGATACATATTATACATACATATTATTAGAATACAATTACATTATTTTTGTACATCTAAATTTTAAAATATAATGTAATATTTACAATATTCTCTCCTCACAATGCAAATTTGATTGCACTCTATATAAAGCATTATTCTTCTGACCTAAGGTTCCATATCCTTCCAAACTAATAATATATATTAGAAAATGTGTCTATTGGTCTGTCTGTGTGTTTGTTATGTTGAGTTAGATTGTATCTTAGAGAAAGATATTGGCTACTTCTTATGTAGGTACCACGCGTCACTATTTATGTAGTAAGTAGTGACTCATCACCACGTGTCACGTATTAGTCACTAGTTATTTCAAACCAGAGTGGTGAAAGGCTTGAAATGCGCCTCAGAGGCTTCTTTCGTGCTAGTACGTTTAGATGTTTATTTAAACAACCCTTAAGTAAGTATATCCAATTTATAAATGTACTGGAACGCACTCTATTTCGGGACTTATACATAAGTCTATAATACCTTTACTGATATACTATTATTTTTTTGTAAATACATACATATTATACATAGAAACACTCAGACCCGAGACAAATACTTGCAGATCATACAAACATTTGTCCCTATGTTTTTAAATAATAAAATACAAATTTGCTGATAATGTAGCTTTCTATAGGTAAAATATTTTTGAAATCGGTTAATTCGTTTTGGAGTTTATCAAACAAACACAAAAAATCGAATCTATTCTTTCATAATTTTTGTGTATCAGACTTTTTAGTAGATCATTTTACCCAATTATTATATAACCTGTAATCAGTATATTAACTGACTTCATTACACAAAGAGCATTATGATTCAATCAATAGAACGGATTTCAAAAACTAATCATAACCTTTGTGATGAATAATTTGATTAAAATTTGACAGCTTCATCCTGTTTTAAAAAAAACAGGAAATACAGGGGTAGTTCAATAATTCAATTACTGGTTATAATAAATAGGTACCAGTTTTTGATGATCTCTGATAAGCGAAGGGAGTTGAATGTTTTGTTCAGTATTTAGAGGTCTCGGTATACTGGAGGTGGTACAAAGGAGTGCATTGAATGGTTAATAGTGGGTTCCTTACATATCATGTCGGTGTGGATTACGAGACTCGCGGCGGAACTCTAAACTTGATATTTCCGTTTGATATAGATTTTTGTTGCAGAAAATAATGATCGTAGCATTTTTTTAAGAATACCTATAATTATAATGTATACTAATATTATAAATGCGATAGTAACTATGTCTGTCTGTCTGTCTGTTATGTTTTCACGCCTAAACCGCTGATCCGATTGAATATTGTTATAGTGATAGATGGGACCTTGGAGAAGGACATAGGCTACTTTTTATGGAGGTACCACGCGTGCGAACCCGCGGGCAGCAGCTTGTTACTAATAAATACCAATAATTGAATTTTATTAATTGTTCTGTATAAAAAATAAGTAAGTAAAGCAAAGTAGTTGTGAAAATATTATTAACTAGCTACTACCCGCGGTTTCACGCGTGGTACCTGCATAAAAAATAGACTATGTCCGTCTACAAAATACAATCTACTTATTTACCAAATTTCATTAAGTTCCGTTCAGCCGTTTAGCCGTTTAATTCATAATATTAGTACGAATGAATGGTTAAAATAAAACAATTTCACTTCTCACTACCCTCTACATTTACCAAATTGTTCATCCATTATTCCAAACCATTTATTTCGTAATCCGAACAATAAGTGTCTCATTTTCGCGCCAACACAACCCGCCATTTTGTTCACAATAATAAAATGGCGGCTTTAAACTTGCGCAAACGGATTAAGCAATTCAATACAAGCTCAATTGAAAACTATACAAATCGGTCTCGAGTGGCGGGAAAAGAATACGTCATCCTACAAACTTATAAAAACAACCAAGTTATGCGATTATAAACTTTATTAATACAAATGTAAGGCTTACAGCGAGTTTTGAAATAAATAGTTCTGTCGGCAGAAGACGCAACACACAAACTTACACCTACACCCACGTTAAGCAACTATAAACTTTATTTCAAAGAAATAAAATACTTGACAAGTTTTAAATAACTTGTTGTGTTATTTGAAACTGACATAGAGACGGGAAGTTTTTAGGGGAATATCGAATGTTGGTCCATTCATATGGGATTAAACCAGCTAATTTGAAGATGTTGTTTGTTGGATTAATCCTACAAAGGGCCAACAGCTCTTTTAAAAGTGTTGCTGTCAAAGAACATTGCCGACAAAGAAATGAAAAGCTAAGAAACAAGAATCACGATACCTAACCTCTAAAACATTTACATCTTAAAACCGTAATAATCTCAAGAACTAAACTCAAAACACTTTCTGCAATAGCAAATTAACGCTGAATCCTCCTTAATTACATAATTACTCCAATTACGGCAAAGCTCGGGAATTAATTAACAATTCGCGTCGCAAAGGGCCTTAATGGAGACTAATAAATATAAGGCGACGAAAGATTCTGCTAACTTTATATACCAGCTAATGTTGGGCTGAAGATTCGGGTTAACCTTCGGTCGCCGAAAAAACTAAACGATCTCCGACTTTCGAACTTCTCATATTAACAGCATATAAAGGATTCAAAGTGATCCTTGTAATTGTACTTTGAATAAAACTTTTTTAAATTTCCCTCTATTTTGTTATCACAGCTGACCAGACAGCTGACAGACGTATTTTTTTAAACCGACTTTATCAAAAAGGAGGAGGTTCATAAATTTCATTCAATGAAGTCGGTTTCTGTTTAGATTTTAAAACGTAATTATTTAAATCTTCAACATTAATCGTCATATTTCATCTAAACAACTCCATCCATTGGTGAAAACCATATCAAAATCCGCTCGCTAGTTTTCAGTTTATTCGCGTACAGATAGGGGGATTGTTTTATAGTACGCAGTGTCAACTACCTACCGTGGTGTTAAAGTATAATCTGTCCTTGTCTTTATAATGTCAATGGATAAAGATGGCAACTTAATTAAACAACTCATTAGACTGTCTGTGATTATAAGAAAGACTCATGAACATTACTATTCCACGGTGAATGGTTTACTTAAAACACAAAGTTTTGAGTTCTATTTCCATGTTGGATAAACTGCGTTTACATGTGATATTTAATCTCACTTACTTACGTAATAAATGCGAATGTTTCGATGTCATAATTTTTGTCACGTGTGGTTAAAGCCCGTTACAACGGCTAGGCAGATGAAACTTGGTAGAGATATGGTCAGGGATCTAGAATAGCGTACAGGCCTAGATACCACGCGAGCAAAGCCACGGGTCACTATTATTTGATAAATTAATACATACTTGAAAGAAAAATGAATTACATTTATTTAACACACACAAAGCAAACAATACAAAAGAGCAGAAAACAGCGTAAAAAAAGGACTTAAAAGGACCAAGAATAGGCCACGAAGAGACAAAGAAACAAATCACACCGCACATATATAGGGTCTTTCATTAGGCGTAAAATTTAAAGGCATCTTTAAATTTAAATAAAACAAAGTGTGTGTGATATATTATCGAAATTATTTATTTATTTGAAAGATGTAGTGATGCCATTATGTGTGGAATATGACATCATTCAAATGTCCGCCACGGCTTCTCTGGGTGGAGCGCATGCGAGATATTCAATTTTCCATGACTTTTGCGCATAAACCAGGGCCCATTCAGCGAACACACGTCGTTGTCTATCGTTTACCTTCAATTCCTGGGTGAGTTGAACTTTCTACGGGTGCAGGCCCAAGTCACGACGCAAAATTTGCCAAGTTGTGGTCTGTGAAAGGCCGAGTTCTTGTGAGCGACGCGAAATCGACTGCCTCGGATTCTCCTGCACACTCTCACGGACAGCGGCGATGTTTTCGGCAGACCTTGCGTTTCGTTGACGTACGGGTGTTGGTCGATCATTTACTGAACCAGTGGACTCAAATTTATCCACCACACGACGAATAGTCCTCTCGGTAGGACGATTATGGCGACCGTAAAATGGGCGAAGCGCGCGGTGCGTTGCCCGAACAGAACACTCATTTTGATAAAACAATTTTATCATTTGCACGTGTTGTTGAATGCTATAGCTATCCATGATGATTTGACAAAACAGAATGAATAAATTACAACCAATTTGACAGATGTAGCTTCAACAAGATGGCCGCTACCAACTGTCAAAGTTCGGACGTGCCTATTGGATGACCCTTTATATGAAAATAGAATAGTACTTACAACTAGGCCCAAAATAAGCGCTTCCCGCGAACCAATAAGCGTTGTGGAGTGCTCAAAAAGATAGGTAACTACATGTAATTACTGAGAACGAGTATTTTGTATAATGAGTTTTTTTTACTCTAGACAAGAATCTACAAAATACATTAACATTAGATTCCTTGATTTTGTAAACCACATAATATAAATACCTACAATAGATTTTTCGGTTTCGGCTTTAACTTGGCTTTAGGCCATCCCTAGTCCAACTTCTTAGAGCTTGCATACCTCTATATAAAACGCTTCCACGTCAAATTGAGCCGCAAACCCTTGGTTTAAGAATGCATTTTGCTTAGCAAGTTACATAAAGTTAGGTCGTTTTGCAAGGAGTTGAGCTGACAAATACTAAATTAACCTTTTAGCAAAGCAAGGATGGCGGCGGGTTGGTGTTAGTGCGAAATTTAATTAAGGATTTCGGTTTTCAGAGCTCAGTTTGTATGGAAACGGCTCATATTATTGAAAACCAGTTTTCATTTTCATTTTCATTTTATCATTTCATTTTCATTGACCAACTGCCACAGATTACTTATTAGGACAAATACAAGCGTACGAGAATATTTATATAAATAGCGATTTATTACAAAACAAAGTGCATTTCAGCTCACGCGAGCGCATTGTACTTAGTAGTATACTTACCTACATTTACTACATTATTTACCTTTCTTTCTATCGCGTAGCTCTATCTCGTCTGGCGCGGCACTTCGCTACAAATTCGCCAACAGATTGGGTGCGCCAATATCCTTTTAATTTTATACTTAGACTACTAAACAATGACTAGTTAATTCTTAACTGTCATAACTTGGACAAATTATTTCTAAATAGGTCAGCAAATTTTGAAAACAAAACAAATTAATTTAATAATATTTTCGATTTAAGTTGTAACCAATATTTATTTACCTACGGAAATGTACAGAATAATATACAATAATATAAATATATGTGAAACAGTTGAGCTATCTAAGGACCGTTTAAAACGATGTATTGATAGCTCAACTGATCCAGATCACTGCCAGAGGGCAGCGTTCGCAAGACACTGACGGCATTGCCACGTTAAATGGCATTGCTGATACGCTGAGCCAGATAGGAGCCAGCTCTTGAGTCACACTATGTATCTACCAGACGCCGTGAAATAACTTTAAAAGCGAACAACTTAGATGAAGTTATATCTAACTATTATTTGCTTGTGGCTCTATGAGCTGTAGACCTCGCGAAAATGTTTCAAAATGACAGTAACAAAACTTTTTTAAAGTTTTCAAACCCCATATCTCCGCTATTTTAAAAAAATTCCAAAAATTGAATCGACAAAATAAAACAATATAGTTATAGAACCTGCAGACAAAATTTAACGAGAATCGGTTGATAAATGCGACCTGTAGAGGAAAACATCCGGACAGACGCCAGAAAGCATTTTCGCTTAAGCTAAAACGGAGACACTCGCTTCGCTCGGTCAATAATTACGTCCTAAAAAGCCGTCTCCACATCACTGATCGAAAAGCCAGCACAATAAATTAATTAGCGCCCGCCCGATCCCGTGTTTACCTAGCTATATAAACCCTAGGTACTTGTATGTACTGAGAGTTAATTTATCTTAATTGAGTCTGGAGTGTCTCCATCATCTGCGCAGGTTTGCCACATGTGCTGACAGCCTGCATGGTTTTGTATACTTATATTTGAATGTATAATTCGATGAAAGTCACATTTGCTTAATGATGATGGTATGTCTGGCCTGACAGCTCTGTTGGTAGTAGCTTTGCCTTCTGCGCTATAAGTTGAGGGTTCGAGTCCCTCCCAGGATAAACATTTGTGAGATGAAAACAGGTGTTTGTTCTGTGTCTGGGTGTTATAAAGTATCATAAGTATGTATTTATAAATATACAAGTATTTTATCAGTCATCTGGTCACCGTAATACAAGCTTTGCTTAGTTTGGGGCTAGATGATGCTGTGTACGTACGTAATTGTCCACCAATATTTATTTATTTATGATTTTGGTAACTATTTCTTCCTAATGTCTTTACCTTGGTTTTGGTCCTTTTTGGCATATCGACTACACAGACCTTCTTGCACCTACCCTGCTTCTTAACTACTTTGTGTGTTTGCTATAACTCGTGTACATATTTTATTTTTATTTTTCTTTTAGTGTTAGTAGTTAAGTTTAGTATATGATTTTGTACCTTATATTGTGTCTGTGTAATGTTGTGTCAAATAAAGTTTTTATCTATCTATCTATCTATCTATTTACAAATTATAGTTTAAGATGTTAGACTCAACATAGAAGTTACAATCCGACAACTTTGAAAAAGTGATTAACCAATAAAAATCAAGCATTTTTTAACAACTATCAATGTCATAATATTCTATTCAATCCGGACAAGACCGTAGTGGAGAGACTGGTGGAGACCATGCGTAGAGAAACTTTTACTATGTATTTTGTAGAGTATAATACAAAGTTTTAAGCGATTTCTAACATTTCTAGTATTCCAACCTGTCCGATAGTGTTTTCGCCCTTTTAAGAAACGGGCTCGAAAATAGTGAACATTTTTGTGTTGTTACAACGTTTAAGGTAGCTGTCATCACAGTCACAAAATCCACCCTGTATACTAGAGCACTAAATACCCATAGTAACTTGGACAATCTCTTTTGAGTTTATTTCCCAGGAGCTAGTTAATATTACAAACCTAATTAAAATGTAATTCTAGCCAAAAAAGTGACTTAACATGACTTATAACGCATTGTCAAACCACAACTAACTATTATCCAAAATGGTCTAACGAACAATGAACGACCGTCCGACGCCGTACAATAGATTAGAGGCATGTTTGAAATTCACCCTATTGATGCTTGTTAGGGGTTGAAGTGCAAAAAGTTAATACCTTTTTAATGGCCAAATGTATTTAGTTTTTTTAAAGTATTATCTTAAGTTTAAAGACAGAAACAGAATTATTTCCGTACTTCGTGAAATGAAATGAAATAAAATAACATAGCAGGTACACAATCAAATGGGCAATAACATAAATAAAAAAGGTTCTTAAAGGTTAGGAGTATGCGTAACCAACACTTTTTTTTGAAGAAAATCCTTCATGGATGCCATTTGCCTTCGGGTTGACAAATGAGTATGTCAGACTCCTACTGACTAAAAAAAAACGTGGGGCGCCCGACAGAAGTGATAACATAAACTAATCTAACTAGCGCTGTGGGTTAGAGTGAAAGAGGAATAGTCTGCCTACCTCTGCCGTATGCGTGAGAGAAAGGGAAGCCAAACAGACTGGCACCGTAACGCGTTATGTAACGAAGCGGTTTACCCTCCCATAAGAAGTTATCACATCAAAAACCTCAAATACCGCAGCTACAGGAACAACAATATACACAACTGCGGCCACGACGACGCTCATTCGTGGTTCAAGTTCAGCTTCCAACTCGAAACACCTTTTTTGAGGCGCGTGTGCGCTACCTCGGGATATGAAAACAGTGAACTCACCACCCTAGCATTTGTTTAGTTGCATGCCCTGTACCAACCCAGTCTGTGTTTGTCAAAAAGGCCCAGTCTCAGCTTAATGCTACTTTACATATTGCGAAATAGCTCTTGTTTTCAGACTACGCCGAAAAAAGTTTTCAAAT
The DNA here is from genome assembly GCA_948098915.1 of Lampropteryx suffumata. NCBI lineage: Eukaryota > Metazoa > Arthropoda > Insecta > Lepidoptera > Geometridae > Lampropteryx > Lampropteryx suffumata. The sequence goes on along the minus strand of OX402568.1, from coordinate 12,320,413 downwards.
CAAATCTCTTAAAGCTGCATTCAGTCTTAAATTGTTACTTAAGTAGCTTCTTAGTTGACCGAGCAAAGAGAGTCTCCGTTTCATTAATGACATGTGTCACAATAATGTCAATTTTGCCAATTTCATGTGTATAGATTGTTTTAGTCGTACGTTGTCGTTCGTCGTTTGTTATTTTATAAAAATTGGTGGCTCTTTATAAAATAATGTTACCGATTATTTTTGCTCGAATCACAAAGAAACACATAACTTTAATTACAATTATTTACACCCGAGTCAATAACTTTATTTGAATAAAATCACCAAAATTACAAATAAAACCCTAAACAGCTCGGGAAAAATAAATAATATAAGAGCAAAATGTTTACTTCACAAAACGGCCAATAATCATCGTAAGGATTACTTAGATTTTTTAACAGTTGAGTTTAAGGTCCGTACTTCAGAATGAATGTCAAAATGAGACTCAAGTTTCGATTTTATATTGTTTTAGTATTTGATTTTATTTATTTAGGGATAATAAACAGCTACAATATACAATATTTTAGATAAAAGATAACTTAAATATTGTAACAATATCATAGCCCACTGCATTATCCACAACTCGAATAACAGCATTTAATTTTTGTGGTAGTACGCCGATAGAAGCTTTTATAAAAATAGTAGGTCTTAAACTAATTTCAAGTAATTAAAGGATTTCATTAAGGGTAAGTAGATAATTAGAAGGGTTTTTTTTGGGTATTACCTTTTGATTTATTCCCTACGTTCCAGTCAGCTTGCGACCAAAGTCAAAGTCGAAGTCAAAACATACTTTATTCAATACACACACTCACAAGGATCATTTTGAAACATCTTACATACTAGGTGAATTAATGTGCCAATTCACGGTTATTGCAACATAACCGAAACGTTAACTACTAACCCTGTAATTTTTACTCAAAACGGAATATTTACAATGATATATGAGGTTTTCTGATTCTGATCAAGAGATAAATTATCATATATCATGGTAAATATCAATTTTGAGTAAAAAATATGATTAAAACCATGATAGATTTAGAAGTTATGTTACTAAACTGTATCTTATAGTCACATAATTACCTATCGTAACGCTTAAATTCTTACAATCTTGATTTGTACTTCTCATTCTAAAGAATAGAGATAGCAATATATTTAAACATTTCAGTAACTTGTAAGTGTTTATAAGACAGGCCCTTAGACAATATGAATTCGAGTTTCAGTTTTGATCTGAAATATTTTAATCTTAATTCAATTTGAGTGTAACTCCGGTTTGGACATACTAAGGTCAACGTTTAATTGTCCATTAGTCTCATATGTATCTCCGTCGCATGCACTCCTCATTCATCCATGACTTTAGTTGCCCACAACTCCATACCATAAACTACGAAAGAACGAACAAGTCAACTAGTGAATATTTTAAAGTAGGTACTTAAGAGTGTATCTTTTTTCCATAAACTAATGCTTAAAGTAAAAAACTGCTAACGTACATTTTTAGCACAGTGATCATTACTCAAATTTGCTCAATTTAAAGTCAAAGTTCAAACAATCTCCTCTCCAGCCCTCAGAAACTTAATATCTACTTTGTTAATTCATTCCACGAAGAAACGTGAAATATTGCAATTTGACGCTTATCTTTACCTACATAAATATCACTGCACGAGTCTCTAAAAAGAACTATAATAGGGGAGTTACGCAAACATTGCTTCTTGTGTGTGACACTGTTTCACTGTAATTAGTTCCCGGCGCGTGCTACTAGATGCCAGCACGTGTCACGCACGCGCGCGCGCCGCAGTAATCAGAGCTGATACTGTTTCAGACTCTATCCTGGGATCAGTGAATTAATTTAGTGGAATTGGCGAAATTAGGGAGGGGTTAGTTTTATTCAATACGTCAGTTTTGTCTCATTTGAGCAAAGGCTACTAATATGTCATTAAAATCTTTGAAGTTCTATTTTTAATATAATGGCATCTGTACGGATGAGGATCACTACTATGTAAAAGCTAATGTAAAAGTAATGTAAAATCAATGTAAAAGTCTTTTTATATATGAGATGTCACTGTATATTTACTAGTTGCTTTATAAGTATTACTTAGTCAGAAGGTTCCCTAACTTTGGAAATATTATTTATAAATGAAATACGTAGTTTTTAATCACTCAGGGTCTATTCGGTACTCAGTAGATACATTACAATTCGTATGCTTGACGGGAGTTGACTGAGGAATCGAGCGCGCGGGACGTAATGCATGTTTATATTTTTCTGAGTTAGGCTGCGCTGCGATAACTACAGCATCTGTTTTAGTGTCAATTTTGCCAATGTCAAAAGGTTATATTGTTTTAAATACTGTCATAAAATCGTAGTTGATTGTTACTTGTATATTCTATGGTCATCACGGATTAAGATCTAGATTCCGGTCGCAAACCGAAGTCACACTTTATTGGTTAAAATTCTGCCTAGATTACCCTTCTTCTGCTTTGTTAATGGCATGTATCATAATAATGAACAGTTTGCCAGTGTCAAGTGTATATATTGTTTATAGTATGTCACAAAGTCGTATCTTGTCGTTAATCATTTGTTATCCCTACTAATATTATAAATGCAAAAGTAACTCTGCCTGTCTGTTTGTTACATTTTCACGCCTAAACTGCTGAACGGATTTTGATGAATTTTGGTTTAGACGTAGATGAGATCTTGGAGAAGGACATAGGCTAATTTTTAAGTGGATACCACGCAAGTGAAGCCGCGGGCAGCAATTATATAAAAGCAGTTTTATATAAAATAGGGTCTATTATATAAAATAACTACGGATTATTTTAGCATGAATCACAAAGTAACACAAAACTTATTTCAATTATTCACACCCGAGTCAATAACTCTAGCTCTATTTAAATAAAAGCACTAAAATTACGAATAAAACCGGAAATGCCCGAATTTTCACACAGCATCATCAAGCTCCAAAGTAAGCGGAGCTTGTGTTATGGCTACCACAGGACTGATATACTACATACATACTTTTTTTGTAAATACATATTATACATAGAAACACCCAGACCCGAGACAAATACTTGCAGATTATACAAACATATGTCCCGCAGCGGGAATCGAACCCGCAACCTACTGCTTTTTAGGCGAGTGTCGACTACTGCGCCACAGAGGTTGTCCTTATCGTTATCAAACATGCTTTGATAACCAACATCTTAATTCTATACATCGTTAATTCATCATTAATTCAAAATTATACCAATTAGTTAAAACACATCCCTTAATTAAAATACTCGTTCAACCCTCTCTACCCTACACACAAACAAATCGGCAATTCGGTCCAATAATGAAAAAACTTCAATAAAAGCGACGGTTTTCAACAAAACAAACTGAAAAACGGCCAAGTAATTAATTTTGCTCTACAAAGTTGATTCGATTGCGGGAATCGTTTATTTATCAACGAGGTATCAACGAGCTCATCGAGGTAGTAGCTAGTTCACTATCATCCTCACACCAACTTCTCAGTTTGTTAGCTACTTGTTAGGGACTTCTGAAATATAAACCGTAGAGTATATAATTTATACAATAATGAATGATAGGTACCAATATATATTTATTTACAGAAATAATTTCAGAAATGTACAGAATAATATACAATAATTTAAAATACACGTGAAACAGTTGAACTATCTAAGGACCGTATAAAACGATCTATAGATAGCATAACTGATCCAGATCACTGCCGGAGGGCAACGTTCCCAAGATACTGGTGGCATTGCCACGTTGAATGGCAATGCTAATACGCTGAGTCAGAAAGGAGCCAGCTCTTGGGTACTACATGTATCATGTAAATGAAAAAAAAAGTAAATAAAACAAGATGAAAATAAGGAAAAATAAAACAATAATATTATGAAAATAAATGAATACATGATACATGACGTGTCCTGCAATCAGCAGTCTTATCGTGGTTACGATTTCTATAAGATAACCGTTTATACTTACAAGCTAATAAGGACATTTAATCGAAGCTATGCCCCCTGTATGATGTAAGTATGATGATGTATGATAACATGTATGATTAGTTTTATTAGCACGTAAAGCTTAAATATTTACAGACCCAGCTGTATACCATCGGCTGCGGTTTTTACACAACAATGTAAGTAACGAATCAATTTCGTACGGCCGTGTAAGTAATTCGTTTGGGAGTTTTATTGAAATCGTTGCGGCTGTCTGTTTGTCATTCTGTTTTGTTGCGACTCAATTGATGTAGACTTTTAGGTTAATTAATTAAAACAACTAGTGGATTCCCCGCGACTTTGTTCGCGTAAGTCTAACTAACCTACCTCTTTAGTGGTAGTGGCCCTGCCATCCTACCCTAAGGACAACAAAGTGATTTTATATTTTCCGTTAGAGGTACTGTACCCAAAAAAACAACAAAAAAAATAAGTTACGTAGATTCTAATATTCTCACAATAGCTTCACAATATATATATGAAAATTTGTCATATAAAAATAGAGATAAGTTTCAGCAAAATAGAATCAATACTAGGAACAGAAACAAATTATTAATCCCTAGGTTTAGGCTAGCTAAAACAAGTAAAAAAGTATATGGGGAACACGGTGCGCTTCTATAATAAGCTTCCGGAAAATGCAACTTAACTACCTATTAAGAAATGTAAGGCTTACATAAATGGTAGTATTTGGAAATCTTAATATAATATAAATTACTACATTATTGATAAGAATGCATGACCTCAAGTTGCTCAGCCCTCATACAGTTAACTGACACATTTGAAATGTATAAACTCTCTTGTATTAGGTTTTCGTAATTAAGGTAGTTATAAGATGAATCATGCAAAAAGCGCTAGCACCAGGACGAATTTCTTGCCAGTTCTTTTCGGGCTTGGGTTAGGAGGAATTGGCACCTAAATTCATCTAGTAAAGTAGTAAGATCCTTGTATTGAAAGTGATCCATGTATACAAAGTGATTGAATTGTATTGATTGTATTGAATAAAATATCTTTTGACTTTGACTTCTTGTTCTCTGGTAAAGACGATCTCAGTACTTGCTCTGAATTCTCAACCTTGCTGACTGTACCTCTCCAAACCATTTAAGACCTGTCTCTCCCCAACCAATAGTTCTCATATTATTCGCAATTACCCACTCTAAGCCTTTGTGCAAATACATAAGTCGTTATTAAGTAGGCCAAGAATAAACAGAGGGTGCCACCCTCGTCACAGAATATATAGCACTTTCGTATAGAAGACCCACTATTAACTATTTAAGATTATTTTTTTGAAGTGATAACTTCTTATGGTAAAGTAAACCGCTGCGTTACGTAACGCGTTACGGCGCCAGTCTGTCTGGCTTCCCTTTTTCTCGAGCATACCGCAGCGGTAGGCAGGCTCCTCCTCTCTCACTCTAACCCACAGCGCTAGTTAGATTAGTTTAAGTTATCACTTCTGTCGTGCGTCCCGAGACGCACACTTTTTTTTTACAACAATAAATATGCGTTGTTCGAATTTAGAATTTCCGATGCTTTGTCCTTGATATAAGTTCTTTTGTCTGTTTGGCCAGTAACGTCACTTAGTCCAGTGCCTTTCGAACCGGCACACAGTAATACTTGTACACTACTGCGCGGAGGCAGAATATCTGCCACTGTGCTATAATAATTACTTTTTAAATTAATTGAATGAATTTGAGCCCATAAAGAAAACAACCGAATTGAGAATCACCTTTCGAAGAAAAAAAATCACTTTACGCTTTTTCATTTTTTTAAACTCGTAAACACCACTGGAAAGTGACAGGAAAGAAAACGAAATTTCGTTTACTGGGATGACATATTTTTTCCAGCAATTTTGATTTAAAAACCAATTTATTCAATTTTCATAAAATATGGGACCAATCGGAAAGTATATCCTTTCACATTGAAAATATTGTTTTGAATCGGTTAATAAATGACGGAGTTATAAGGTAACAAACAAAAAAATCGGTTTGCACTCCGGGAGTGCCGACAGTAGTAGATAATATATCAAAGAACCTAACTCATACAAAAGTTGACTGTAAACATGTGAATTAAGGTTTATAATCAAATGGGGCGAGCGCGGCAGCCGGCTGCGTCTCGCCCCAGACGGTAACGGTGTCGCAAATCCAGAGGTTTTACCTCGTTTGAAGTCGTCTAAAAAAGGATTCTTGCTGAAGAGTCGTATAACGGTAACTAGGTATATTGAAACAGTTTATATAAGAACCTGTTTCAATAAACGACACTAGGTAATGTCTTAACTGAATTAAAATAGTTTACATAAAACCTGTTTCAATAAACGACACTAGGTAATGTCGTAACTGTATTGAAACAGTTTATATAAAAACCTGTTTCAATAAACGACACTAGGTAATGTAGTAACTGTATTGAAACAGTTTATATAATAATTACGTTTTAAAAACTAAAAAGAAACCGACTTCATTGAACGAAATTTGAGCCTATAATACATTTTTAGTGAAAAGTAGATGTATTTTGTATTTAAATAATATGGTTAGGCCAAATAAACGCACCGCTTTAATGAGACAGCGAGGTATCGAAGTACATGAAAACATCATCGATGTATACAATTTTTAGATTTTCATTGAATTTTCAGCTCGACCGATTTTGATAAAATTTATATGGAACCACCTGTAAAGTATACCCTTTCAAACAAAAAAAAAATTTCTTAATAGGTTCAGCCGTTTTCGAGTAATCGGTGAACATACATAAAAAAAAGATTCCGTAGAATTGAGAACCTCCTCATTTTTGATAAATTCGGTTAAAAACCTGTTTCAATAATCGATTTTTAAATGACAGTTATGTTCTCTCATTCGCACAATATGGCTGAACTGAACTGAACCGGCTGAACAGGGACTTCAAACTTTATATGCCCTCTTAAACACGAAAGCGTTCAAACGTTGGTAAATACCGGTCACCCATCCTTATTATAGCAACGTTGTGTTCTCAGCATTATAGACAGATGTTCCGTAGAATATCAGTCTATAATGCTGAGAATGAAACTTAGATCTACATTAATATGGAAACCAAGAATAAATTAAATCTTTGCATGAGTTGCGCGTATGCTTCCGTTTGTCAAAAATCTGCGTCATTTTGAGACTGACATAACTAGAGATAGATTTTCTTTTTTCACATAATTCACTGAATATTGACAAACGAAAATTAGCATATGTTATCTATAAATCCTATATCTATTTTAAGGACTCAACTACGTTATTTATTCGACAGGATATCTACTACATTAATTATATTGAGTGTTGAAGAAATTACTTGCATCTCATTTTAAAATTAGCCCTAAGAGACAGTGAAAGTGACATGAGCCAGCCCTTTGTATCCGCCCTAATGTATAGCGTTGTGCAATAACTTGAGTATTGGTAAAGACCTTTATTGAATTTGTACGGTTGTATTTGAACTAGTGAGGATCAAGATTGTTTGGTCAAATAAGACGAGAATTGTGTTCCAAAATTAAACTCAAACAAAAAGTAGATTAAAAACAATAAGTTCAGCCATAGTTTTATATTCAAAGAGTATTTATTTCCGCATTCTTTATTCAAACGCTGTTCATGAAAACGGTTTGAAAGAGTTTTTATCAAAGAAGTTTATCTAAAAGTAACCTCAAATAGGACTATAATTTTTGCAATGAACCGCATTATACAAGTCAGCTACAACAAAAAGAGTTGTAATGGCTCATAAATAACCAACTAATGAATGAAATTAAAGATTCAGACCAACCCTTACCGCAAGCTTCAACTGTACACAATTACATATTGTATAGCAATGATAATAAAGTTCATATTATACTGTAGTAGTAGAAGATTTTATACGTAGTGTCGAACTAAATGATGGTGAAGATAGAATCGGGATGGACCCTTCCTGTCACTCAATTTTGATTCCTATTTCTTTCTCAATAAAACTGCCACGCAATTCCTGATAGTTCACATGAAATTGAATTTTAACTTTATTAAAATAAGGTTGATTTTTGCGTGTGGCATCTTCAGTTAAGGGGAGGCTGTTTGTCGTGGGTTAATTTAGTTGTGGATTAACTCAGTTTGAGTGATTGATGTTTTAGGGATTGGGTTGCGATGCGCTTCGGTGTTTAGCGGTATTGTGTGGGCGGCTGGTAAAGAGGACATATAGTAAAGTGGGATTTAATAGACCTATTGAAAGTTTATGCACGAATCTAGAATGCAAAATTGGTTGCTATTATTTTGTTGGAGTTCTAGTTAAAAATGGGCCTGTGTTTCAGAAAACTCTAACTCAAACCGAGAATTTGAATATCAGTTTAAATTTTATTTTAGAACTGTTTATTCAATACAATTATAAGCAGCACTTTGAAAAGTCCTACATACGGTAAATTTAGGTACCAGTTAATTCTAAATCAAGAGCGAGAATCAGGCAAGACATGACAAGAAACAAAGTATACTGTCAAATATTGACACAAAATTTATATCATCATATTCAGTTTATTTCATCTATAGGTAATCATTTAGGTAAGTACATTTAAAACCATTCACTTGATATCGTAACATTTTTATAACAATATGCTATTTAATGGAGAAGAAGAAAAAGAAAGTGATAATCTAGTTTGGAAAATTAAAAAGCCAGCCAGGTCCAAATAGCAAAGTCCAAAAATAATTAGGTCGAACAATCGTTTACCTAGTTCTGCTTTGTTAAATGATTCTTTACAAAAATAATGAAACTTCCGCGTGGAGCTAAATACTTGACTAAGTGAGGCTATTTATCAATAAAACAATATTTTTATTAAAACACTACTATCGTATGCAATAATAAATATTAACAAAATTGTATGATTCAAAAACTAGATCATCTCAGAAGAAGACTTTTTTCGTTAATGGGTCATAATAATGTCAATTTTGCCAGTTTCAAGTGCTTATTGTGTTTTTAGTATAATGTCACAAAGTCGTATCTTGTCGTCCGTCATTTGTTATTTGTTATAAAATGGTGTTATTCATATAAAATAATTATACAGACTATTTTTGCTCAAAACACCAAGAAACACAAAACTTTTTTTCCAATTATTTACACCGGAGCTTTATTTAAATAAAATCACCAAAATTACAAATAAAACCCGAAATAACTCGGGTAAAATAAATAATACAAGAGCGCAATTTTTGCTTTGCAAGAAGGTCAAAAGTAATCCACTACATGCAGTCTCTGAAGTTAAAAAAGAAGTCTTTGATGTAGTTGACTTGCAAAACTTATAATTACCAAAATGGAAGCAACAGTAGCTACCCCAAAAACTGTCACAATCCCAAGTTTACTAATAGGCCTTATTAAAGCCCACTTCAAAACCAGACCTCCATCACAATACTTCTATCACAAACAGTACATCATTACCGACCCTCCCCTTAAGGATCCCTAAACGTTATTATTAATTTTACCTCAACCGCTCACAATCCAAACTCAGCCTAACTCGATAAGGAATAAAACACAAATTGGTTCGGGAATTGTCTTTGTTATAGGTCGTTTTGGGTTTTGCTATGATGGTTATTGGCTAACTTCTGGTCCATGGGCTCCATCTAAGATGGCGATATGTGCTGTCTCTCTCTAGCGCAAGCGGAAGACGTGTGCTGTCTCTGTTTTCTTGCGTAATAGAAAGAAGCTGAAGTACTTTTTGCTCTGTTTGTGTAGGGTGTTAGAGTGAGATCGTAAGTTGAAGTCAATTTCGTTTGTTGTGCAAACAAAGCGACGATCGATATTTCAAATTGAATTTTTTCGACCCTCTATGTAAGTACCTACACTTGCGTAAATAAAACACCGGTATTGTTATCTGACCTTTCTGAGATTCGTAATTTCCAGAACCGCTTACGGAGAATCTTCTTCTCTTCTTTTATTGGCATCCAATGTAATGTCAAGAGCAAAATTGAAATCTAGCTATTTGTTAACATTTGGCCGTTTTGCGAAGCATCTATAAATAATTTATTTTACTCGAGTTTTTTCTGGTTTTATTAGTAGTTTTGGTGATTTTATTCTATCAAAGCATGAGTTAGGCTTGAATGTGAGTCATTGGAATAAAAGATTTGTATTTCTTTGTGATTCGAGTAAAAACAATAAGTATAATAATTAAAAACTAAAGACTTTTCACCGACCATTTAAAAAAAAATAACAAATGACCAACAACAACATTCGACTTTGTGGCGTCTTACTATAAACAATCTAAACACTTGACATTGGTAAAATTGTTACTTTGACACATGTCATTAACGAGGAAGAAGTTTAATATTTATTGTCAGACAGTAACCGTCAAAAGATGACAAGCTATGCTTAGTTTGGAGCTAGATGGCGCTGTATGAATTTTTAGTAATCCCAACTTATATTATAAATGCGAAAGTAACTCTGTCTGTCTGTCTGTCTGTCTGTCACGTTTTCACGCCTAAACCGCTTTTGATGAATTTTGGTATAGAGATAGATAGGACCTTGAGAAGGACATAGGCTACTTTTTATGTAGGCACAAGCGCGCGAAGCCGCGGGCAGCACCTAGTTATTATATATTTAGTTAAAACCTGTACCAAATTATCGATATATAATTACTGCAATGAATTATTGTTGATCGGATTACTATCTGCCTTTACACCACTAGGATGATTTTCTGTGAAGTGACCGATTGCTACCCCCGGCTTGCTCAATTTCTTTTGTTTTTAAAGACCAATACGTTACGTATTTCGTGGGTCTGGTCAAGTACTAAAACCTCTTTCTTTTGTTTTCTTATTTTGACCAATCGAAGACATCTGACATCATTATCAATAGGTTAACATCTGTTTAGTTTTGGCATTTTTAACAATGATTCAATAATAACGGTTAGATTCTGTTTTCTTGTATATTTGTTAACTAAAAAGGTCATTTAGGTAGGTACAGATACATTAAAGTTAATGGGCTCTAAGTGTTCAATAAATTAATTTGTGATTTAAATAAAAAAAGTAGGCAAATGATTAATTCGTTGTAGTATATAGTTAGTGTTCAACAGATAATTTGTATTTGTAACTTGATAGTATTTTTCTGTGCTCTGATTTCAATATAATTTTGTTTCACAACTCATTTTTACTCTTTTCTATGGCAAATACAACTTTCCTTCACCTAAGTGGCATAAATCAACGCGTAGATATTGGTCTTTTCCAAGTAAATACTTTGAAAGGACTCTCTATTGGTCAAACAAGACAACAAAGAAAAGAAGCTGTGACCTGTAACCCAAAACCAACGCAAGACAAAATAATTTCAAACTGGAAAGGCAGATCTTACTGCGATCGTACTTACACTAAAATGAAGAAAGACAGATTAAAGATACGGGCGTAGTTCTCCAAAATGGTGTTATCAACAAGTCAATGTCATTAAAACTGCTACGTCATTATCAAATTAACTAAAACATTACGTGAGTTACATAACTAGAAAGTTTTTAGTTAAATATTTTTATTCCACATTTCCTATACTTGATAAAATCAGCAACTTTGACAGTTTGACAGGTGTCACGTTACTGTGTCAAGTAGTAATTTAACTGTGTCAATTTCACTTATAAACAGCCGGGCTATTGGGCGCTGCGTCTAATAATTACGGTAGTGGCCACACTTACTAATCCAATAAATAATTTGTTCAAATTTTTAGTGGACTAACTTAATAATTAAAACAATAAAAAATAACGAAGTATTTAACTACATTTTCACTTTCGCTTTTACTTAATAGATATTTGTTATGTAAGTCTGCAAAGTGGTTTTTTGGCCAGAGTTCTTAAATTGAAACCTATGTATAGCGAGGGTTTCAATGTTACGAAACGCAAGATAACTTTTCACCTCACTACAGGAAAATGCTAGGAGCAAGAAAATAAACAAAAGTTTTTTTTTCATGCAATAGTCGTGCTGGCCAGTGCGTTTATTAAAACAATGAGGTTGGCTCAATGACATGAAATAAGTCTTAATGCATTTTGATTGGATTTGCTGAGTAAAATATTTTCAAATAGACAGGTTCGAATTTAAAAAAATCTTTCTACGCTAGCTGATAAAATGAACATTGTACGCTCATGTTTCGAATTATAAATAGTAGAATCTATCCAAGGTTCTGAGTTACAAATATTACATTTGACTTTATTGACAATATTACATTTGCATTACTAATAGGTTTCTATTTAATACAATCAGAAGGATCACTTTGAAACGTCTCTAAATAGGTGAATTTAGCTGCCAATTCCTCTTAACCCAAGCCCGAGAAGAATTGACAAGAAACTTGGCTTGGTCTGAAACTGGATACGTAGCTACCTTACCCAACCTGTATAGATGAAGACCTGGAAGTAGGCTACTTTTTCTTTACGGTCTTTAAGCACAACGCGGGCAAAGCCGCGGTAAGCAAGTAGAATATATTTCACGACCACACATCCGGTCCTACAAAACGTTCGTGGTTTTATTCCTTCCTGTCCGCACCATGTCCATTCTACGTCGTTTTCAATTTATTTCAACCGGAACGTGAACCTCAGGTCAAGTCGTTATTGGTTTTGACTGCAGCTATCAAATTCTACTTTTCACTCTAAACCAAGTCATCAGAATTACTTTGTCTCAGGTCTGGGTATAATATTTATATATTTATAAAAAAAAACGTATTTAAGTTGTATATCAGTCATGTGGTACAACACAACACAAGCTCTGCTTACTTTGGAGCCAGATGATTCTGTGTGAAATGTCAGGCATCATTTATTATTTTTTATTATTACCAAATTATTATTATTAAGGTAAAGATAAGATAAAGAAAGAAAGATAAAGAAAGAAGTTCTTCTTCTTCTTCTTCATATCATCCCACTAGTTAATTCGAACCAGGGTGTTGAAAGGATTAAAGTGCGCCTCAGAGACTCTTTACTCAAATTCAAATTCAAATATTTATTTTTTTAGGTATTCTTATACAAATCTTTATGCTCTTCATAACATTCCAATTTATGTAAGTATAAGTAGTAGATAGTTGTCTTCTCCACGGGTTTATTTAAAATAGCTTAAAATGGATCAGGGATAATTTAGCTATCTTTCAGTGAAAAATTTATGAAAAACGGTTCAGTAATTCCCAAGATGTAGGTATCCAAACAAACAAACAAAATACCACAAGTATTATCTCTTATAGATTTTGCAGCAAAAACTTTTTTCAGCAATTAACAAGTAAAAGCAAGCAACTCACTAAAAAACAATAAAAACAGCAGATGGACAAGAGAGAGCGAAGGCTAAAAAACTAAAAGCGAGCATTACAGTAGTCTTACAAGATATGTAACATAACATCTGACATCTCACCTTGGTAATAAGCAAACGCGCGCGCTTATTCGTCAAATCAAATAGCACGCGCTTCCGCAGCTTCCCATTACACACATCCGTCCCTTTTCACGAAATCACTCCCACAAATTGCAGGAAAGCGACAGAAAACATGTTACACTTAAAAAATATAGTTTTTGCATACTAGGCATTTAAGATTTTTTTGCATTATACTTATAATATGTTTTTGTATTTCGCGTTGCTTTTCTGCATAACTAGGTATAACAGTTGAACAAATTTAATTTTTACGATTTTCTTATCGCCGTAAGTGGGGGATGGGGGCGAATTAACGTGTTATTGGGGTGAAATTAAGGCGGTTAAACATTTCGTGTTCGGAATTGTTGGGCTAATTGGTCCCGCGACGCACGCTTGCCTTGTGGTTTAGTAGGGAGAGTTGATTCGCACTGTGTTTTTGATGTTTTTAGTGTGACACTACCAGCAAATTGGTTTTGTACTAAATACTATTTTATACTATCAAATAGTTAAACGAAATTGCAAAAAACTGGCACGACTTAGTATAGCTAGAATTCTAAAATAACGATTGCGTTTAAATCAAAACTGAAGCTTAATTTTCATAAATGTAAACTGGTAAACTGAACATAAACTGAATGAAAACATGTAAAAACTATGCTCTAATTCAAGTATTGGTCTTTAATATATAAGGTTTATTCGGCATAAAAGTTATCTCTATTAATTCTGAAAATAAAATTGGTTTGTCGTGAAACTTATTTTGCAAACATACTAAACTCTTCTAACTGTATTGCTAAAGGTAATAAAGAATTGTTTTTTTTTGGCCACTCTTTTGCTAATTATTTATTTAAAGGTATTAGCAGCTCTAGAGACTTTAAAAATGAAAAGTTTTATTTTTAAATGCGTGTCGCTCGCGGCTTCTACGTGAGACGTCACAGAAATTATATTTGTAGAGTCACGAGTAAAGAGAAATGAAACCGCTGTTTGCTCTGTGGCTTATTTACTGTCAGTTATAACATTTGGTGATACATTTTTTGTTTAAAATAGGCTGCTACCTTATATCCTATTTTCATTTATTTCATAAATTTGGATCATACAACAATTAAAATGTATTTTTGATTTGGTATTTTGTGACAATATTGCCCATAACAAAATAATTATTTGACATTGACAAAACTGTTATCAAAAGAAGACACTACTATTTTTGCAAACATTGTGCACGTATAATAATTATTTTTCTTAATTATTTCAGATTTTTAGTAATTGCAATATTATATTAGGGACTTAACTATTTCAGATTTATAAGTAATTGTATTTTTAGTAATTGCAAAATTATTTAATTAATAATATTGTAATATTGATATTTTCAAATAATGCTATTTTATATTTACATAAAATATCCAATGACGAACGTCAAAAATGGCTCATTGACGTCATACTAAAACCTAAACACTTGACATTGGAAAAGTTGTCATTATTATGACGCATGACATTTACGAAAATGAATAACTTTTTGTTTATTTAATCATTAATTCAATGAAATTATAACCCAGCGTCAACCAAAAACCAAACACATGCCAACTCAAACTCAATTTCATTCCCGATTACCGATAAAAGACTTCACAATAATTAAATTACACGCAATCCAATATAGCAAACAGCGGGAAACTAAAAACAACCAATCAGAGCGCGCCAAATCTGACAGATGTCATATCTGAGCGGCATTGTTAGTGTTGTGACGTTCGTTTTTTGAAACATGACAGTTGGCGCGGGCGGGTCGCTTTTTGTTTCTTTTTATTCAATCTCTGCGGCGAAACTTGACGTTTATTGGAACGAATGTTCTGCCCTTACTTTTAGGCGTAGGCAATTTATACTGGATTATTTCCTTTCCGAGAAATACAAATAGATGCTTCCAATTTTCTGAAGTTTTTAAAGTTATCTGTGATTTGTTTCTTGGAAATTTATTCAGGAATACCTTTCAGTAACCTATTTTTAAATAATTTGTAGTCTGAATTTAAACATAACTATTATAATCGTGATACGTGCTCAGCGCTTAGATTCATATTACTTTTTAAATTATAAGATAATTTGACGAACTATAAACCTGATGTTACTTTAACTAACTAACTAACTTTATAAAAAAAATAACACAAATCCAAACAATACGCCGACTGTACCATCGCTACTGTAAATTAGGAAATCCTAAAGTAAAATAATTGAGTTAAAAGCACTGTAAATACTAACGAATTCATACAAAAAAAGCGCTAGGACCAGGACGCGTTTCTCGTCACCAATTGACGAGAAACGCGTCCTGGTCCTACCGGGACTTGGGTTAGGAGGAATTGGCAACTCAATTCACCTAGTATATAAGACGTTTCAAAGTGGTTCTTGTGATTGTATTGAATACAAACATTTGAATTTAAATTTGGCAACCGCTGGGACATTTTCATCTGTCGCAGCCTAACAACTTTAAAAAAGTCAGATGGACTGACTTTTCTAAAGTTGTTAGGCTACGACAGAGGCCTAAGTGTGGCCTAGTAACTCTGCTGCCAGAGTTGTTCACCGACTCGTACGAGAGCCGTAGAAGTGGTATTAGCCTTCTTCTTCGATAATGGCATGTATCATAATGATGACAATTTTGCTAGTGATTGCTTGATTAAAGTCTTAGTCGAATGTCGATCGTCAACTGTATATTCTAAAAGGAATCGTGAAATGGCCGTAAAGAACTTTCTACGGATTCCTCGTCGTTCAAATCCCATTGCACCATAATATACATATAAATCAATTGTCCTTACTTGTCCTATGAAGTTACAATTTATTTATTAAAATTCCGCTAAGATTACTGAATAAAACATGCAATAAAACAAAAAATGATATTAATTTAGAAGTGCTATGTTACTTCATGAAATGACAAACGAATAATCGTGTTATAAGTCTTCTTCTACTTCGTTAATGGCCTATGACATATTAATGTCAATTCTGTCGATGTCAAGTGTTCATAGTTTATAGTCAATTTGTTTGTTATTAGTCTTAGTCGACGGTCAATTGTCAATTCTAGACGTCACGCGGAATGGCGTCTAGAATTTTCTTGGGATTCCTCGTCGTTCAAATCACATTTCAAACCACAATACACATATAATTCAATTATCCATACCGGTCCTGTAGTCACAATTTATTCATTAAAATTCCGCCAAGATTACTGAATAAAACATGCAATAAAACGGATAAAAATATTCAATTAGCAGAGCATCGTGAAATGACAGACGAAGAATCGTGGTATAAGTCAATTTACCTAATTATATTTGACAGATGAAACACGTCACTGTCACATTAACCCCAAAAAGCTCCCCCTACAAATGAATTAAAAGTTTTCATGCAAACAATTTCTGAAATCACACAATAATGTTAAAGAAGTGCAATATCGTGGAACAAACAATTTCAACTTGTAACGGGGCAGGCGATCGTTTACTTAATTTTTATTGCCGGGGCGAGCTTCAGCTTAGGGATGGGACATTTATAACTTCATCATTCATGTATCGCGAAAACGAGACAAAATAATGATGACAAATTTAAATAACACAGATAAATAAATACAGATCAGCTTTGCATCATGTAGTGTTATGGTAGGCACCATATTAAATGAATTAATCTATATCAGTCCTTATAAATATAAATATGTGTGTGTAAAATAAATAAAACTAGAATGATAGAAAAATAGACACTTTGAATCTAACCTACCTCATTACCTACCTCCTCCTCCTACCTAAATCTAAGTATATAAATATATAAGTATATTTATTTAAATCTCGGAAATGGCTTTAACGATTTTTATGAAATTTAGTACACAGGGGGGTCAGTTCAACAATTCTTATAAATAATATATAATACGAGTAACAATAATTATAGATAAAATTAATAATAAAAAAATCTTAAAAATAAATAATACAAGCAAATAAACATATAAATTATGACATAATTAAGCATTATAAAAAAACATCTATATATGGATGAATATGACCTGCAATTCTAATAGTTTTATTAAACGCGTGCATACTTTCGTCCGTAAATATGATATAATATCAAAAACAGTAACGAGGCGTAAAAAAGGGTATATTTAATCTGTTTTTTTTGTACCTGCTAATTGTTTTTATCTGTGCAATATTTTTTGTCCGTGAATTGTTTTATTATTCCCATCACTACTATCATCCAAGCCAGTTCCACGACTAAATCCAAAACATCGCGTGCGTTGGGAACACTTATTAATGAACACAAATTAGTCATTTTATGCTCCCGAGTGAAGTTTTTGTTCCTACCAATTAACTGAACAATACCTTTTCTATTTTTATTGCTGGTCGGGTTAATACGATTTGCTACTGAAGGGAAGTTAGATAATATTTAAAGTATAACAGTAACTATGAATAAAATAGGTGATGCCCGGGGCTGCTCTTCCCATCTTCAAAAACATGGTCATGAAACATTATTTTACGTAATTATTCGTAACTATTTCAGTTTTGTTGTTTTTTTTACTATTTCTCTATTATTATTATCTATTGAGTACATAATGTATGTATATATTTATAACAGTATTTGTTCAGATTATACATAATATGTAATATAATTATATAAATACACCACACCTACATGCCCCTTCTCTGTTTATTTATATTCCAGTCCATCCAACGGCTGCCTGGTAGAGATCGCTATTAGCGATAAGGCCGCCCATTGTATTGCCTATAAGTTAAGTTATTGTAATATTCCATGTGGTAGTCAATAAGGGGTTTTCTATATATCTATCTATCTTTGCTTGCGTGGTACCTGCATAGATAAAATTTTGTCTAAATCTGTAAACCCTGATGATGATTCTCTGTGAAGAATCAAAACAAAGTGCCTCCATCGACTAAATAATACGTAAGTAAACCTCGTGTTTTTAAAAACTCTTTAGCTAGTCTGTTATTATAAAATAAATCCATTGTATTTGTCAATAACAATATCAACTTATTATTGATACAAATTGTTGAATCTGTACTAAAAATTCGATTGTCCGAAGCAGGCAACATTAGTCATCCATTTTAGTGTAATGTTTTATAGAAAAATGTTGGTAAAATGTGAGACATTTTCTCTTGAGTGTTATAGAAGTACTAAATTGCCTTTAAAATAAGCTTCATATACATACTTTGACTACATTATTATAAATATTTACGGGTATTTATCGCGTTTATTTACCTATTTTTCCCCACGTTTCGACAGGTTTACACTCTGTCGTGGTCACGGGATGACTGTCAACGTCGGGAAAAGTAGGTAAATAAACGCGATAAATACCCGTAAATATTTATAATAATGTGTTCTGATCGCGTTATGTTTAAAAATCTTTATACTTTGACTGGCCTGTCAGCTCTGTTGGAAGTAGCTCTGTCTTCGGCCCTATAGGTTGGGGGTTTGATTCTTTCACAGGATATACATTTGTGTGTGTAAGGTGTTTGTTTTGTGTCTGGTTGTCTGGATCTCATGTATTTAAAAATATAGGTATAAGTATTCTATCAGCCATCTTGTTACCATAATACAAGTTATGCTTAGTTTAGGGATTAGATAGTGTTGTGTGCATTGTCCACCAGTATTTACTATTTATAAATAAAAAAAAACAATAGCTTTGACTTTGCTTGAACTTTGTAGAGGCATCCTTATCCCTGCACGATAAAACCACTGAAGAACAAACCAAAATAACTTTGACAAGGTACATAACTTTCAGTAATACTACTCGACGGATGGGCACATAGAACCCTATGCAAATAAAATATCATTAGAATACCATGAAGACAGACACAATAACCAATAAAAATAAATCAAACGACACACGACACTAACCTGAACTTGGATACGTTGCACGAACTTCATCTTTAGGTTTTCAAGAAATCGTGACTTCAGTAACGGTTGTAATAAAGTGGAGAATGTTCAATTGACATTTGTCAGTATCTTCTTCTGTCTTATTTTTCTTCGTTAATGGGATTCTTCGTCTGTCATTTCATGAAGCAACATGGCTCTGCTAATTTAATATTTTTTACCCCTTTTATTGCATGTTTTATTCAGTAATCTTGGCGGAATTTTAATGAATAAATTGTGGCTGCGGGGCGGGTATGGATATTTGGATTGCATGTGTATTGTGGTGCAGTGTGATTTGAACGACGAAGAGTCCCAAGAAAATTCTAGACGCCATTCCGCGTGTCGTCTAGAATTGACAGCTGACCATCGACTAAGACTTTTAACAAACAAACTGAATATAAACTATAAACACTTGACATTGGCAGAATTGACATTAGTATGTCACAGGCCATTAACGAAGAAAAGAAAGAATTCTTCGTTAATGGCATGTGTGATATTGATGTCAATTATGGCAGTGTCAAATGTTTATATTGTTTATGGTTTAATGTCACAAAGTCGTATCATATCGTATTTGATATAAAATGGTGTCTTTCATATAAAATAATTATACGGATTATTTTTGCTCGAATTACAAACAAACACAAAGCTATTATTGCAATTACTTACACCAGTGTCAATAGCTCTAGCTTTATTAAAAAAAAAATAATAAACAAAATTTCAAATCAAATACATAATTGTTTGGGGAAAATAATTAATATAAGAGTGCAATGTTTGCTTCGCAAGACCAAAAATAATCTTCATTATTATTCCTATAATGGCCTCTTGTCTTGATGTCAATGTTGTCAATGTCAGGTGGTTTTGTTTTGTTATAATATATTACAAAGTCTTAGCCAATCGTCATTTCTAAACGTCATCGGGGAATGACCGTTTAGAACGCTCATAGATTCTTCATCATACATATCACCAAGCAACATACATAATACTTATTATTTTATTGTCTATTAAATGTCTATAAAGATATCTCAATTTATTGAATTAAATTCCGCTTAGATTAAAAAAGCTTGAAATAAAACGAGAAAATATAAACTTAGAAGAAAAGAAGAATCTAGGAAAATTCTATATGGGAATTTCGTGTTACCGTATTGTATAGACAAATGACAATCGACTGCGATTTCGTGACGATAATATAACGAAACCATCATTTAATATTACTAAAGATGTCGTCACGCTTCTAATATAACTTCATAAAATGTAAAAAGATAAATCCAAAGAAGTTAAATAATTACGGGTTGCACTCCGGGAATGCCGACAGAAGTGAAAACTGATTTTTGCACGTTAGACATTTTTTAAATGGGTACTAGGGTTATTGGGTTATGAATTGCATTTTGTATATGAATTGTATTTTATTAGTTATTAGAAGATTTAAAACACTTTTAATATTCTTTTATGTTTTTGTTCAGAATGTAGATAATGCATCAAAGAACCTAACTCAGTAAATTTCTCCATACAAAAGTAGACTGTCAACATGTGAATTAAGGTTTATAATCAAAAGGTGCGAGCGCGGCAGCCCTGCGTCTCGTAACGGTGTCGCGAGTCCAGAGGTTTTACCTCATCTAAAAATATGCGCGCTAAAAGAAGTTTTCACTTCAAAAATCGATCTAGGAGCTAAAACCCAGTCTGTCATTTACACTCAACATCACCCGTGCAAAGGCCGCGATAAAACAACATTTATAGCCATAATCATATAGTTTATTATCGATTGAAAGATACGTGGTGTCAAATTGCAGTGTGAAATGATACTCCGTAGCTCGCGTGCTTCGTCCGATTCCACAAAATTTGTGAAATGGCATGCGAGGTTTGACGACTCACCTGTCAGATGTATTAGATTTGTTTAACGTTGATGTATCACGCTTAAAGCTGAAAGCACATTGTCTGACACAGCTATAGAACGCTAAATTGAAACGCGGGAGAAAGCGTATCAGGTGCATATTAAATAAAAAAAAATTACGGGTTGCACTCCGGGAGTGCCGACAGAAGTGAAGACTTATTTTGGCGCGTTAGACATTTTTTTATTGGGGTATTAGGGTTATTGGGTTATGAATTGCATTTTATTTATGAATTGTATTAGTTATTAGAAACTTTAAAATACATTTAATATTCTTTTATGTTTTTGTTCAAAATGTAGATAATATATCAAAGAACCTAACTCAGTAAACTTCTCAATACAAAAGTAGACTGTAAACATGTGTATTAAGGTTTACAAATGGGGCGACCGCGGAAGCCCTGCGTCTTGTAACGGTGTCGCGAGTCCAGAGGTTTTACCTCATCTAAAAATATGCGTACCGCGTTAAAAGAACTTTTCACTTCAATAAATATATAAATAATGCCGAACATTTAACACAGCGTCATCTAGTCCCAAAGTAAGCAGAGCTTGTAGATGACTGATATACTACATATATATTTTTTTATTTTTTTGTAAGACCAATACCAATACTTGCAGATCATACAAATATTTGTTCCACGGCGGGAATCGAAGCCGCAACCTTTAGCATCTCAGGCAGGCCTTTGCCCACTGCGCCACAAATGTCGTTACAGAGGTCACAGTGGTCGATATTATAAAATAACAGATTAAGTATTTAGATGACAAAAAAGCATGGGATGAATCTGCTCTAACGCGATTGGGCATCGGTAACCAAATTTGCAAGGATTATACAAAAAAGGATTAAGATCAGACGAGTTTCTTGCCGGATTTTCCTTGAACTGGGGTTAGGAGAAACCGGTACCAAGTATCACTATCATAAGATTAGGATAAGATAAGATAAGTTTTATTAAACCAATAACATGTGTACATGGCTACATTTTTTCTCAGATTAAAATCTTATACTATAACGACGCTAGGTACCCGGTATGTAAACCGATACCTTGCGTGCTAGTTATAAAACTGTATTACGGCAAGGTAACGCCTCACACCCCTTTAGGACTAATCTGACTAATTACTAAGATATTACAGGTACATTTTAAGTACCTGTAATATCTATATAAAATATTATAACTAAACATCTTATAGCTAATGCAAATGTAGGCAGGTAGGAGATTCATATCTTACATCTTACATCTCATCATGTAAGAAGACGATTCAAAGTTGTCTTTGTGATTTTATTATATAATCCCGGACATTTCACACACCATTATCTGGCCCCAAAGTAAGCAGAGCTTGTGATATGGGTATTAACATGACTGATATACTACTTATATTTTTTTTTTGTAAATACACATACATATTATACATAGAAACACCCAGACCCGAGATAAATACTTGCAGATCATACAAACATTTGTCCTGCAGCAGGAATCGAACCCGCAACTTTCTGCGTCTCAGCCTGACCTTAGCCCACTGCGCCATATAGTTCGTTAAATTATTAAATTGATAATGTTTTGATTTGATTAGATTTGGTGAAAGAAGGTATACTTACTAAAATAGACGGCATGAACACAAACTCAATTAAAGTACCGCTTGACAGCATTTGGTGCTGTTTTGTCTGATGGTATAGTGACGCAAAGATGTTTATTTAGTAGAGTGTATAACATCACCATAATTAGCTTATAATAACTTTCTTCACTTTATTTAATGGCATGTCTTCAATGTGATGTAAATTTTGCTAGAATCAGGTGTATAATTTACTTTCTTCTATTTTCTTCTATTTTTTTTTGCATGTGTCATAATGATGACAATTTTGCCAGTGTCAAGTGATTGTTTGATAATAATGTCTTAGTCGAATAGTCGTTCGTCATTTGTGTATTCTAAACGTCATCACGGAACGGCCGTCTAAAACCTTCTTGCATTCCTCATCGAACAAATTACAAAAAAATTAATACACTTAAAATTATTTTTTCTATACTTTTTTATTTTTTTGTTATATATTTCTAAAAATAGTTAAGACACCACAGATTTCTAAAAATACTGTAGACGGCTTACAGATTTTCTAAGCCGTGGGTGTACAAAAAACATAATAATAATATATAACAGTAGACTTTTTATTGTTCACGTTCAAATTGTTTATTTGCAAATAAACAACTTGAACTTGAACAATAAAACATTTGCATAATAACAAACAATATCAAAAAATCATTCAATATTTGCATAATAAATAAAACATTATATTATTGCATTACCTTTAGCAACCGTTACGATAATATATTGGATTGGAGTTTCTTGATTACATGAAATCGTGAGTATCGTAATCGTAAGTCAATAGTTTTTAAAAAAAGTCAATAATACAAAAAATAGATTAAAGACAACATTGACGAGAAAAACCTAAATATGAATAAAGACACACTTTATAAGCAATATTATAAAGCACTGGTGTCGTGTTTTAAAAGTGCAAATTGATTAAAATTCCGATAAGAATATACAACAAAACATGAAATAATACGAGAAAAGTTAATTAATTTAGAAGAGTTATGCCACTTCGTGAAATGTCAAACAAAGAGTCATCGTTCCGGGCTAGTTAACAAATTATCTGCCATAGGGTAATCATAGACACAGATATCGAATTGAGCGGAGATTTATTAAATAGAGGGAGATAGCGTGTGCTGCGTCGGTGGTACCGACCGACACCATAGTTCATACCTCGTTTGTATAGGGCTGTCTCTTATTATCAAATAAAGAAGTTCGTTCGTACGAGTTCATTACTCGTAACTGACGGATTTTAGATTTGACGGTTTAGTTCGTTCGTACGAATAATGATTAACTGACGGGTTTTAGGCTTAACAGCTAGCTGAGACCATAGTGGGGTCTATCTTAGAAGAACGCGCTAGCCAATGAACTGTTTAAATCTTTTGCCATCTCTATTCTTGGAGCCGAAACGTGGCCACTCACCGTGCGACTTGTCCACCAGTTCAAGGTCGCTCAGCGAGCTATGGAGAGCAATATTTTCAAAATTTCTCTTGGGGATCGAGTTTAGAACGAAGTTATTCATCAGAGAACTAAGGTCACCGATATAGCTCAGCGAATTAGCAAGCTAAAGTGGCAGTGCGGTCGTATGCCGCAGAACTGATGGCCACTGAGGCATACTGGTTCTTAAGTGGTGATAGTCAGAGACACATCCAAATATTGTACCTAGAACATGCCCAGGTTTTGCATTGTAGTTAGTATTCTGAAGTATAGACAGATAGATAGATGGATAAAACATTTATTTGGTACTACAGACTCACATACAATTTACATAGATATACAATTTTTAACATAAGTAGGTACAATAGGTTTAATTAATGAAACGAACATTTTCAAAAAGTAAGTGGGTAAGTGGGTACTAACTTAGTGTAGGTAAGTTGGTGTGTGCTGCAGCACGACAAATAGGCCATGGCTCAGAGAATTTTTAACATATTCAGCCAAAGTCTAAACGAGATTGAGCAGAACGAGTACAAACGTACAATGTGTAGTTATGACTTGTGATTACGTTGCAATAGTGGAAATTAAAAGTTTGTGTGGTTGTGTTTCAAACTATTCAAGAAGTTTTTTAAAAATAAATTTGAAATCTATAAAAACAATTATAATAAAAAAATACATGCCAACAAAGTGTACTCTGGAAATGATGAATTTACTGTCATACTTTATCCCAGTGACTTACGTTAGAGTCAACAGAATAATGATTATCATAATTAATTTGTCAAAACATTTTTATTCCAACTCTACAACCCTAGCGGTTCAACTTCGGCAATAAATAATAGCCCATCGGAGTTGTCAGCGACTGTGTCGTGTCGTGATGCAACGACTTGTCGCACGTACCCTGTCGTCGTGTCGGTGTCGTGGCGTTAATAGTTTTATTGGCCACCGCTTTAGCTGTCTGCGCCGTTTTGTTCATGTTTTATGTGAATTGATGCTACTGGGTGTAAAGACTGCTATTATAGTGCAATGTCCTCAAATTTTAAGAACTATGAAGCACTATTAGAGTTTTTATGTTGTAGTATGTACTTTTTAAACGCATTGTGAGGCGCCCTGTATATAGATAGGGCGATTATAATCGTAGAGTCGGCAGCAGAAATTTGAGGAGGAGATCTGAAGTTCGAGCTGGCATGCCTTAAGAGAGGCTTATGTCCAGTAGTGGACTGACACGGGCTGATGTACTTTAAGGCTCGATAAGCTAAAACTTGTCAGACGTTTTAGACTAGTCAAATTAGATGAATTAGAATTACCCAACATTATAAATATATAAAGAAATATTGGTGAAAAATTCATACAGCACTATCTACTTGGTACTTGGAGCGTGGACTGGTTTTCGCAACTAGGCCGCAGGTGGGCCCTTTTTGCGTGACGGGTGGAGACAGCAGCACTATCTAACCCAGCAAATCTAAATTCACTATCTAACCCCAAACCGAATTTAGCAATACCATTGAAACCAATAAATAAAACACATACACTCGTAAATATATACATACATACAAATACCTATAATACAAAAACAAACATCAGCTATGTTCATGGCACAAATTTTGGTCCAAGGGGGAGAGGGGGAGAGAGGGATGGGGGTTGAACCAACAACCAATGGTACAGAAGTTACAGTTACTAACAAATAAACTATCTGACTGGCCTGTCAGCTCAGTTGGTAGCAGCTCTGCCTTCTGCGCTGTAGGTTGAGGGTTCGATTCCCTCCCAGGATAAACATTTGTGTGAAAAGCATAGGTGTTTGTTCTGTGTCTGGGTGTTATAAAGTATCATAAGTATGTATTTAAAAATATATAAGTATTCTATCAGTCATCTAGTCACCATAATACAAGCTATGCTTAGTTTGGGACTAGATGATGTTGAGTGCATTGTCCAGCAATATTTATTTATTTATTTATTTATCTATGACATTTAGTGAAACTACTGATACATGTTTAGATGAAGCACTATTTAGATAGCATCTATACCAACCACCCGCTTAGCCTAGTCAGCCATATCCATAGGAAAAGTATGATAAATACATGAAAACTACGCCACAGATTAGAAGCACCGATTCTGAATCTATTGGTGGCTCTACAGCAACTTCAGCGGAGTCCTTTAAACGCCGCAATGTACATAATTGGCGTTATATTGTATTTGAGTCGTTGGGGATGGAGACTTCAAGTCCATGGGGATCAGGGGCACATACGATGTAGATAGATATATAGATAAATAGATTAACGCTTTATTGTACACTTTATTAACGTTTAATTGTGGACGGTTGTACAATGGGCGGTCTTATAGTTACGAGTATGTAGCGATCTTCGCCAGACAACCTTGGGATGGATTTAACTTAATCATACATATATACCTTATGATTAGACGAGTTCTTGCCAGACTCTTCTTATACTTGGGATAGGAGCAACCGGCACCTAGATTCACTTTAAAAGAAGATAAATAAATAAATAAATAATCCCGGACATTTCACACAACATCATCTGGCCTCAAAGTAAGCAGAGCTTGTGTTATGGGTACCACATGACTGATATACTACTTATATGCTTTTTTTTTTTGTAAATACATACTTATTATACATAGAAACACCTAGACCCGAGACAAATACTTGCAGGTCGTACAAACATTTGTCCCGCGGCGGGAATCGAACCCGCAACCTTCTGCATCTCAGCCGGGTCTTAGCCAACTGCGCCACAGAGGTCTAATATAATAATATTATATTCCTTGTGATATGATTGAATATAAATATTTTTCTTTCATTCTTTCAAAATATACATTAAAGTGCCAAGATATTTCGTTGTCACATGCAAAACCACACAATTATCATGTTTCAGACGAGTTTTTTATCTTCCAGGTATGGTTCCAGAACCGCCGAGCTAAGTGGCGTCGTCAGGAGAAGATGGAGGCGGCCAGGCTTGGCCTTTCAGAGTATGGATGCGGCGGGGGGATACCACGGCTCAGTGGGCTTGGACTTCCAGTAGACCCGTGGCTGGCACCTCCACTGCTGACTGCATTACCTGGTAAGATATAATTCGTTTCGTTAGTATCGGTACAATAGATCGGTTTTTAAATCGAAATAGCTAGTAAAAATATGTCATCCAAGTAAACGGCAAATACGGCAGTAAGGGGCAAATAGCGGACCACAGATCAATCTCTCTAGATAAAGATTCTCTACAAAAATCGTATCTGTGCCTTCATCGTCAAAACAATACGTGAAAAACCTTTGTTTTTATTAGACATTTCCTTCACACTGCATCATCTGGCTTCAAAGTAAGCAGAACTTATGTTATCAGTACCACATAACTGATATACTACTTCTATACTTTTATCTTTAATACATAGAGATTATACAAAAAACACCCAGATTTGAGACAAATACTTGCATTATTATACAAACATTTGTCCCGAGGCGGGAATCGAACCCGTAACCTTCTGCGTCTCAGCCTCGCTTTGGCTCACTGTGTCATAGCATAGAGGTTGTCAACCATTTATCAAAATGTATAATGAAACTTCTGTTCTAGGGTTCCTCAGCCACCCCCCATCAGGCTACCCGAGCTACCTGACCCCGCCCGCGCCGGCGCCAGCCCCACCTGCTCCTCCAGACCCTCGGTCCACCTCCATCGCAGCCCTCAGGATGAAGGCGAAAGAACACGTGGAAAGCCTGAAGGGACTCCAGATGGTGTAATGATGAAACTGTCTTTAAGCCTCGTTAGAAGGCCGTGTTTTGCATCGTGTTGTGCTGTCAAACAAACTATGACGATTAAGACGTCTAAATTATTACTAATTCGAAAGTGGTTCAGTCTGTTACGTAATCACGGCTGATCGGATCTTGATGAAATTTGGTGGGAAGATGGATTGTATTTTGAGGAAGGATATAGGCTACTTTTTATTGTGAAGTCGCTGGTAAGAGCTAATTTAAAATGGATATTAGTGTCATATTACTATGATTACTTTGTGCAATTAAAACCGCTATGGTTGGTTTTATTTATCAATTATTTACGATAATTGGTTTGTTTTCTAATTATCCTACTAAACCTCAATCTAAGAATTTTGTTTTAAAGCAAAAAATATGATAAGATGAGAATATTTTTTGAGTTTATTCTACGTGTGAAAGCTTATAATAATTATTAATGTTAGATTAATTTTTGAGAATTATTAGACAAGCATCCTAAATAATAATTATTACTTAAACTAAATTTAAGTTAGCCTAAATATAAGCACCTATTTATTTAACAAAAATAATCATATATGTACTTAATTAAGTGTATGAGAGCAATAAGTAAGAATGTAAATATTTTTACAGAAATACAAAAAAATAGTCATTATTTTATAAAGTTAGTTTTGTTTTATAGATTGTACTGTGACTTTTAAATGCTAGCCAAAATGTGCAGGTTCGATTCTTGCTGAAAAATATATTAACATAATTTGACTATCTTATTTCAAAATTTGGAATATACTGTGAATAAGGACAACTAACCCATTTTTTTGTCAAAATTAGCTTCAATTGTCAAAAACTAAGTCCTTTATAAAACAGATTTTTAAAAACAACTAAAATGGACTGACTGAAATTTAAAACCTGCATAATCTATTTATATAAAAATTTGCAACAGTTTCGGACGAATCACGCTACCTTGCGGAACTCTGTGCGACACTGCTTTTAAGTTATTTTGCAAGTTTTCTGTAATGTATTCCCAGGCTCAACTCGTCTCTTTAGATCTCAATTTACTTAGCCCTATTGAGAATGTCTAAGAAATCAGTCATAGGCACGTCTAAACAATATACTTGGTACATACTTTCGCTTTCCACCGTAATCCATTTTATGACAGTTCTTAATAAAATACTTACCCTTAATTCTATAACCTCAACATTAGCTACTGTGGCGTTAAAGTATAGTCAGTCCTTATTATTCTGTCAGTAAATTAATATGGCAGCAGATTTAAACAATACATTATTAACTAATGTGTAAATATGATTGACCCCAAGTGTATGTTTAAGTTCACGATCAAGTAGTTTTTTTTCTAAAATACGGTCGTAAATGTCCTAAATAAATACTTGGTGTATATAAAATGCTGTATATTGTATTTTTGAATCACTTTTTATAAATCAATATATAAATAATTATTGCTTAAGGTGATATCCTCAGTAAACATCCATGACGCGTTCTCGTATGATTTTTATAAGAAAAAAACTTGAAACAACAAAAAAGTTGATCTGGAACGGAAAAGATGACGGTTGTTTTATATTTTAGACTTCGTAATTAAACTAAGAAATTAACAATAACTTTTAAAACAGTTTAAAACGAAGAAGTTGCAAACAGTTTATTGAAAATATATAATTATCATTTTTATAATTATTATACCTGTGGCAGCACAGTGGCACAGTGGTAACAGTGGCAATATAGACTATTTTTTTCCATACAAATGGTTGTTTACTGAGGGTGCCGCCTTAACCATAATCACAGTAAAACACAATTGTAGACCCATAACAATGTCACTGTTTAATGTGTTATATTGTATTTAAATTTAAGTAGATTTATGTTGCTCAAAAACTTTTAGCTAGTGTCCACATTTTCCAGTGTTCTGTGATGTACATAATAATTTATAACAATATAAAATAACTGTACATAATATGTGTATGTAGTGTAGAAATCATAAGATTATTGTCAAGTACATAATAAACGAGAGATTAATAAATGTGTTCTTTCTAAATTGTTTTGTTTCTTTTTATTTTATATTATATTTAGTAACTAGATTAAATGACGTAGACGTATTCTTAAAGTGCTACGTCGTAGGGTGCCTTAAAAGTGCTACGTCGTAGGGTGCCGTAAAAGTGCTACGTCGTAGGGTGCCGTAAAAGTGCTACGTCGTAGGACATCGTATAAAAGCTACGTCTACGTCGTAGCACGCAGAAGCTGAGTTAGAATTTTACACTTAATAATCTATACTAATATTATAAATATAATATTATTCTATCTGTCTACCTGTTTGTTTGTTACCTTTACATAGTTAAACGGCTGAACGCATCTTGATGAAATTTAGTAAGGAGATAAATTGTATTTTGGAGACGGTGATAGGCTTCTTTATATGTAGGTACCACGCGGACGGCAGCTAGTAATAAATACATATTGGTAGACATTTCACAAAACACCATCTAGCCCCAATCTAACATACACGATTACAAGATACATACAAGATTATTTATAACACACAGACACAGAACTAACTGTGTACATCACACAAATGTTTGTCCTTGGATTCAAACCCATAACTTGCAGCTCAGATAGCAGTTACTAACAAAGCTGGTGTTAGCTATATCATTGACTAAGTACAGACAACTACATGGTTTTGTCAATTGCTCAGGGAGCTCTTATTTATTCAAATGTTGGTTGTAAATTTGAATATCATTACAATAATCGTAACAATTTTTTAAAATTTTTAATTTTTTTATTCAAAAAAAAATGTTTTAAAATAAATAATTAATTTAGAACAGCGTTGTACATTCCTATAGCTATGATTTTAAGAATTGCTATGGAACTTGGCACCCGTTCAAATCCCAACTCTTTTATCGACGTCACCGACAACCCCGAACGCAATTACTACCGAAATTGGACCTATTTCACATATGTTTATGTTTATGGGATATCATACATTTTTCATACAAGTTAAATTATTTAGTGTTTTTGAATTGTTTCTTTTGTTAACGTATAATGATCTACCTTCATGGCAAATTTCAAGTATCGAAGTCGTCTAGAAGTGATCTAGAATTCAGAATTCAGTCAATCGGTGAAGATTAAAAATGGCACTTTTCAGACCATAATACTAAATTAGCTACTTTCCTGTCATTTTGGATTCTGTGTCCAGCAGAATCCTATTAAACAAGCAAAATTACAAGTATGTAGGCTTTTTAATTTTTCAGTTATGGAGGTGTCAAAGTAAGGTCGATATGGTTTGTGTAAATATACACACTACCAGTGCGTCGTCCATTTCTTTTAAGAACTTGACAGACACACTGGCGTGTGTCTCCTAAAGTTTTTCATCCAACTTGATTTAAGAAAAAAATATAGGTACATAACAAAGATATATTTACAAATTGAATACATACATATTATACATAGAAACACCTAGACCCGAGACAAATACTTGCTGATCATACATACATTTGTCCCGCGGCGGCAGTCGAACCCGCATATTTTTGCGTCTCAGGCGGGTGTTCGCCACAGAGATCGGCGTCAACTTTGGTTTAGCTTTGGTTCAAACATTTAAAATTACCGCGGTCTTCTCCCTGGTTATGCAATAATTTTCCAAGTCCGAAGGAAACCTTGGGAAATGAGAGATGGGAGATGGGAGATGGGACAAACACCTAGTTACACCTAGGTAGTTGTACGATCATGAACAAGTAAAAACAGACACGTAGATTAGGTACCCACCTATGAAAAATTATTAATTTAAATGTCGGCTCTGTGGTTGCTTATGTTCCACCGCGGGACAAATGTTGATATGGTCTTCAGATATGGCTAAGACTTTAAGACGCAGGAGGTTGCGGTTTCAATTCCCGGTGCAAGACCAATATTTGTATGTATTCAAACGTCAGACAAGTAGATATGGCTTAGACGTAAGAGGTTGTAGGTTCGATTCCTGACGCGGAAAAAATGTTTGTAATATTCACTTCACTTCACTTCACAGGTGGTCCCATATATTTTATCAAAATCGGTCGAGCTGAAAAATCAACGAAAATCTAAAAATTGTATACATCGATGATGTTTTCATGTACTTCGATGGAGCGGTCTCATTGGAGCGGTGCGTTTATTTGGACTACCCATATTATATATAAATACAAAATACATCTACTTTCCACTAAAAATGTATTATAGGCTCAAATTTCATTCAATGAAGTCGGTTTCTTTTTAGTTTTTAAAACATAATTATTATAAAAGCAAATGTTACTTGTTCCTTCCTAAATAACCATTTTTGAATATTAAATTTGAGTCCTTCCCAAAACCTTAGAAGTAAGTGGGTAGTTGCATACCTAAGTAGTTATTAACGTAGAGAATAAAACAAAAAATGTACCTACACAATGAAGGATGTTAAGCACCTAGGTACTTATTAACCGCTTACCTTATCCGCTTAAACTATTTTATTGGCGTGACTTATCATCAGTAAGTGAACAAAACATCAACTAAAACTAAAACCAACCAAAACTAATTTTGGTACTTACATTATTTTCTTCTGTTCGCCATTACTATGAAAATCATAGATTATCAAAATTCAACAGTGCAGATTGGATACGTCTACTACGTAATTTTATAGTACCTACTACGTATATTATTAAGTAGTAAGTATATTTTTTTACTCTTATCACACTCAGCCTATACCTACCCTCTGTCTGTTTGTCTGTCACAGTCCTATCAAATTGCAATTATAGATTTTTATTTCACTTCGTTTATTTATTTAATGATACGGTAGAGTTAGATGTTGATGATGTTAGATTAGATGTAGAAAGTGGTAGGTACAAAAGCTATGTTACATTACATCTGTGCAGTGTAAGATCTGTAAAAACGAAATGTCGACGAAATGTTTTACACGACGTTGAATTAACCGCGTAAGCGCCAGGAATCTCTCGGCGCTTACGACGTTTTGGTCGCGAGAAAATTATTCTCTAGTACGTAGTACTATCTCGATGCTTTCATTCTCTTACGGTTTTTCGTAACGCTTTTTTATAACGCATTACATTTTTTCCCGTCTAGGTCCCCACGCAAACCCGCGATATGGAACTTGGTTCCAAAACATAAAAAAGTTAAAAGTCAAACTATTTACCTGACACTAGCGAAACTGTCTATGAAGACAGATGCGATTTCAATGTAGAGAAGGGCGAGGCTACGTCATGTATCGGTGCCGTTACAACAAATAGTCCGCATCGTCGCACTCGATTAGCGAACAAACGGCGCATTAACATGTTATTGCCTCCCCCTTTTAGGGGTAGGGGCTTACTGAATTTGTGGAAAAATTGCGTGGGTTTTTGTTTTGAGTTGCGGCGTCATTACCCAATTATTTGTTCAGCAAAAATTGGGTAGATATTTATTGTTACGTACGGTTTGCATAACAAATATAATTCAAACTCAGATCATTGTAATTCGTTTAAATGGCACCTGTCAAGTTGATAGTTTCATAAAAGTAACGTCACTAAATATTCATTCGACAGTAAGAAACGAGTTCGATTCACGCCGCCGCATCGGCGCCGTAAGGCTTATATTTGTATGATCTGCAAGGACGAATATAAGTCGGGGCTATTATACATAGAAAAACACTCGTTTTTCTATGTATAATATGTATATATTTACAAACAAAATATATAAATAGTATATCAGTCATGTAGTACCCGTAACACAAGCTTTGCTTGCTTTGGAGCTACATGACGCTGTGTTAAATGTCCGACTTCATTTTTATTTTTTACAAAATGGCTGATCTTCTGTATACAAAAATATTTAACAAGTTATATTATCAGTAAGTAAGTTGGGCTGTATTACAATAATATAACTCAAAGTATAACTTTTGAAACTATCAGAGTTTTATTTTCACTCAAAACGGGAATGTGAGTCTAGAATGACATCCCGATATTTCGGCTCACTTGCATGCGCAAGAAAATCACCAGATGATCACCTCAAAACATTGCCTATACAAGTTGTTATTTGATGCGCGCTGCAAAAACTATTGATGATACATGAAATACCTAATGTACCTACTACATGTTAAGTATAAGCAAGTATAAGTAATCATGTATAAGTCTAACTGTTATAGTTAAGTACAAACTTAAACATGAACGCGGGACGTAGTCGCGGGCGTTCGATTTAGTAGATATTAAAGCATAATAAAAGTTAAAAATATTTTATCAAATAACATAATGAACAAAGGAAATAGTTGTGGCAACGATTATACCATCCGTGATGAACTTCAACTGTCACCATTAGTTATGAAGCGTGTTATGCAGAAGTGCAGCAGCATCAAATACCTCTCGCTTATTTCGCCTTCACGTTCACGCCTTATCGTCGTGAATGTCTACCAATCTGTGTCACGTAACATATAACAAGCTGATGTCATTTCTATACAATATAGTTCCATTGACGTGAACGGCAACATAAAATGGATCTTATCTAGACCCCTTAGACTATGTTAAAATAATGATGATTTACCAATTTAAAACGTTATAAAACACAATATATCTTGTATAGCTTATTATAACTATCAGACTATTTAGATGACAAAATGCTTGCAATGAATCTGCTCCAACTCGACTCGTCGTTCGGAACAAAATTACTAAGGATCATACAAAAAAACTGGAAGACCTTGAAAATGGCCACAATTACAAATCACAATGCAAATATTTAATGTGTATTAAAAATTTGATAAAATAATAATTATAATATATATGCAGATAAAGGTTTGATCAAATAATTTTACATTGAATAAGAATACCTAATACAAAAAATATAAAAATAAAATATAGACGCAAATGTTTGCCATTTTTTTGAAACTGCTCACTTTTTGAATAAACCCATCCTTCATTAGGCAGGCCACACATCAGTCACTCCTTATCTTCATTGTCATAACTTGCTTGATTTTGACTTACTTCATTTATTTATTACCTTTGACAAAATACTCGTATTTTGTAAAAAATATTTTTATATATGTTACTAAGACATTTCAATGGTGAGATGAGGAATAAAACGTGGACATGAGTCAAATATGATATTTGGACGTGCCTCTGCCTAACTCCGTTATAAACTTCTTCAAAGATATAAGTAAATAGATATCTTCGGTCTACCAAGCCTGGGTATATCAGTGTGTTAGTTGAAATAATTAAAAATATGTTTTATGAAATGTGAAAATGTTTGTTGTTTTATATAAAATAGTAGAATAATCTTATCAGTTTTAAAATGTGATGGCGAAGGAATTCAAAAGTCAATATGATCATTTTATTGAATAGAATCACAAAGATCACTCTATGTTATTCGGGTTTTCATTGAACACAGCAATTCGGCATTTTAGCATTAGCAAATATGTAAAATTGTCTGAGCAAAAATCTATCAATCAATCAATCTTCCGACCTGGCACCGGAGCACTCATCACCATCTCACCATAAATATATTTTAATAATTACCTGGCCTACATAATTGAGCCTTTTGGAGTCGAACCCCTGGGCCCGTGGGGAACAAGAGCCCACCGAGCTTTCGAAATTATTTCACGGCATCTGGTAGAAACATTTCGTGACCCAAGAGCTCCTATCTGGCCCAGCTTATTAGGATTGCCATTCAACGTGGCAATGCCGTCTTTGTCTTGGGTACGCTGTCTTCTGGAAGTGATCTGGATCAGTTGAGCTATCTATCATCATCATTGGCCTTCGTTCATCTGTTGAAGATGATTTAGGTGGCGTCAGTAAAGTTACAGAGCAGTTAATTGTAATTCAAAACTTTTGTTCATGGATCCACTTCAGCAAACTGTGGTGGCTGAAGTTTCCTCCCCACTGAAATCTCTCTGCCAGGGATTTCTAGATTTATATTTAGCTATCTATAGATCGTTTTTTACACTCCTTAGAAAGCTTAATTATTTCACATGTACACACATTAAAAAAGTATAAGCAACCCTTCTCTGGACCCTTCTCTGGAGTTTATCCCACACATGCTTAATGAGATTCATACCAAGCTGACCATGGCAAATTTTCGCCCTGTAGCCATTCTTGAGTCCATCTCGCTGTATGCGGACGGGCATTGTCGTGCATAAAAGTAAACTTAAATCCCAATGTTTGTGAAAATGGACGCACATAGAGAGCTAGCACATGTTCCACATAATTTTCAGAATTCAGGTTGCCATTTATAAAAACGAGATCGGTTTTGCGGTTTTATAGTTTTTATGAACACCGAAATGCCGGGCAACATAGGCTTGATTGTTTTCAATTTCTAGCATCACTACAGCTCTGCATCTCTTCCGTTGTAAGATGACGACGCTCCATGATACACAGTTTAAACTCGTGGACTATTATTCGCGACACACAATTAATGATTACTGCGGTTACTATTTTTTTCCTTGAATACGAAATAAAACAGCATCTATAATGTTTAAAAATAAAAATAATGTTTTTATTGTTTAAAAACATAATGTACTGAACGAAACTGCCAGTATTTATTTTTTTATCAAAGAGGTTGACTATTCAAAGAAGCAATGTCCAAAACCATGATAGTTTTAAAAGTTATTCAAAGAAGGTTTGATATTCCATGAAGGTTTAAAACGGGGTAAAAAAATATACTAAAATAGTAATGTGTTGCTTCTGCTCTAACATGGACTTTTTTAATATGTGTATTTTTAATTTTATTTTATCTAGTGACCCGAAATAACATGTAGTCCACTTTTATATAGGTCCCTCACGTGCGAAGACGTAGGCAGCAACTAGTACTTACTAAAAATAATAAATCCGTTTAACATAGGTAGAGTTGACAGCGCCCGCTAATGCTCACTTCTCGTGATAAAACCAATGTTTACAGCTAATTACCGGTGGTTAATCTGTTGGGGTAACTTGCCTTATAGTGCGGGAGCTGGTAGGTCAAATATTAAACATATTAGTAAAGAAAAAGAGAACGAAAGTTAATTTTGCATCACGAACATCAAAATAACATAAAGTAGGTGATTTTTATAATTAAAATGTTTTGGAGTGAGAACGTAAAGTTATATTGTTTTATTTAGTAGTATTTTTAAAGCATATTTTAGAGGTTTTTAGTTACTTATAATAAAACATTCCATAGCAACAACAACTAATCAAATAAGCTTGTAATAATAATACCGGACATTTCACACAGCATCATCTGGCCTCAAAGTAAGCAGAGCTTGTGTTATGGGTACCAGATCACTGATATACTACTTATATACTTTTTTTTTGAAATACATAAATATTATACATAGAAACACCCATATAATCATATACCTACAATTTGAATGTATCTCTGTCAGTTTGTGAGTTACTTTTTCACGACTAAACGGCCAAACGGAGACGACTAAACGAAGGCATTTGGTTTTATTTAGGTGGTACGAGGCCGCGAGCAATCATCATAACATCATCTTCCTGCCCATTTCCCACATTATGGGGGGTCGGGTCTCAACACTCACTCCTTTCTTACTCATGTCATCCTTCACATAATCCATCCATCTTTTCAAAGTATCTCTGCATCGAGCAAATATATAAATGAAAAAATATATTTACACCTTGTCTCTTGTTCTATAAAATTATACTTAGTTACTTTCACGACACGCATTTATTAGTGATTCGTTTAACTAAGTACTCTAATATGCAAATCATTGTTATTAAATATTGTAGTAACATTTGACGTGAAATGTTGTGTAATTCGTTAATTTTATTACATCAAGGAGTTTATTTATTTTCACCGTGATAAGCCTGAAAACGTCCAAAGCTGGACAAAGAGTGCTTTGATGAACGTTCTTATATTTTTATACATTTATATTATTATATTAACCCAAATTAATCTATACTATATAATAGGGGATCCAATATGAAATTGCCTTTCTACAGTTTAAATTAAAATTAATCCTGCATGGTTTTGAAATGCAGCGTTAAACTTTTTTCATACGACAACTATAATTAGACTACATATAATTCGACTAACTATAATTCAACTACCTCTGTAGCGCAGTGGGCCAGGGCCCGACAGAGACGCAGAAGATTTCGAAGGTCCGATTCCCGCCGCGGGACAATTTCATCATACAAATGATCTGCAAGTATTTGTGTTGGTGTTTCTATGTATAATATTGTATGTATTTACAAAAAAAAACAAAAAACATAGTTTAAAAGAATTGGGGTTTTTTTATATGACATCTGATATGGCTTTCAATTGTTTTTACGTCCAGCTTCAAAAAGAGATGGATACACTGAAAGATAGTAATGTAACTGCTCCACGCTGACTCGAGTGGACTCGATTAGATATTTGGGCGTGCTAATAGATAGTGAGCTCAAGTGGAATATCCACATTACATCGCTGGTATCTAGGGTATGAAAACTTATTTTCGTTTTCAAGAATTTAAGAACAGTTGCTGACCACAAACTAATTATTCAAACATACAGAGCATTGTGTGAGTGCATCATTAGGTATTGCATATGCGTATGGGGTAATGCCGCAAAAACACACATCATTGCAGCCGAACGTGCACAACGTTCTGTCTTAAAGGTTCTTCTCTGCCTACCCTACAGACACCCTACAACAGCTGTTTACGAAAAGACAAATGTCTTAAGCGTTAGAAAATTATTCATCTACGAGTGTATTAGACGTTATCATAAAATAGTAGTTCCGCACCTACCTGTAACGTCTAAAAGACTTGACACGTGTCCTATACCAAGAGTAAGAACCACTCATGCTCAGAGGCAGTTTCAAGTTTTAGTTCCACATTTGTATAATAAGTTAAATAAAGAACATAGAGTTAAGAAGTATGGTAATAATGAAATTAAAAGGATAATACTCAACTGGTTTAAAAACTTTGATTATGAGGGTTTAGAAAATATGCTCAAAAATTTTCGTTCTTAGGAATATAATTCAAGAAGTTAAATTGTTTTTCTTATGTTTAAAATTATAGGATTTTGAATAAACACTCAACACCTAAACACCAATACAAAATAATACTACAGTATCACTGTTAAAAAAACATAATAATAAATTTAAAATTTACACTATTCA
Organism: Lampropteryx suffumata; assembly: GCA_948098915.1. NCBI lineage: Eukaryota > Metazoa > Arthropoda > Insecta > Lepidoptera > Geometridae > Lampropteryx > Lampropteryx suffumata. Next base: position 12,281,571 of record OX402568.1, on the reverse strand, counting down.
TATCATAACACGGAGAGCATTTCATTTCATTAATTTTTTTCTTAATTTTTAGTTTTAGATTTTTTAATTTAGTTAGACATAATAACTGATGGGAGAAGCCACTGGCTCCTGAAACACAGTTTTTACTAGTTCGGGAGCCTATGGATTCATTATAGATCTGTAACATTGTATTATGTCAATAAATTTATTTTTGTTTGTTTGTTTGTTTGTTTATTGAACACAATATTCAGCTCGCAATATTAATGCTGCGTTTGGAAAGAACACGGCTAATGAACGCACGTGCGTTTTTGGTTTAATTGCTTTCGTAGTGAAAACTTCGATTTGAAGCATTCTTCAAATCGAACCAAAAGGAAGGCCACTAAGGTATATAACGATAAATTGAATAGTGTATAAATAGGTGTCTCATGATTTGACTGATCTACAGAGAGCAGCGCACGTTGAAGCTTGCCTTGACTTATTAAATCGATACATAAATGAAAATATTTTGGACCGGATTGTGACGTGCGACGAAAATTAAATGCATTTCCTTTATGGGGAACACGGTGCGCTTCTATAATAAGCTTCCTGAAAATGCTACTAAACTACCTATTTATAAATTTAATGTTTACTTATAGTGTTGTCTTTTGAAGAAAGTTTATGATTTATAATATAAATGCCTATATTACTAATAAGAATGCATGTCCTCATGTTGATCTGCCATCAAACAGTAAACCGACACACATATAAAATGTATAAACTCTCTTGTATTCGTTTTTCGTAGTTAAGTAATAAGATGAAACATGCAAAAAAGCGCTAGAACCAGGACGAGTTTCTTGCCAGTTTTTCTCGGGCTTTGGATAGGAGGAATTTGCACCTAAATTCACATAGTGATTGTATTGAATATAATATATTTTGACCTTGACTTTGACATTACGATAATAGTAATGGAATAACGCAATGCCTGACACAAGGTCAAGCACCCCAAGAATTTCATGAAGTCATACCCATAAAAACTTTAAAGTAACTGTTTGGTTGTCACAAATGTCGTAAATCACTACAGTTTCCTCAAATCCGGTCAAGCAATAACGGCAGATATCTGCTGTGCAGAACTGCGAACAATGATGGCGAAGCAGAGAAACAGCCGCTACTCGTCCACCGATCTTCTCCATTATTGCTCCACGATAATTCACGATTTCATACTGCTCGAGAAACCCTTTTCAGGACCTGCAGTTAGAATGGATGAATGGAATTAGATGGATGCTCCATTATGCTCCGTACTAGCCGGACTTTACCCGAACCGACTACTGTTTTTCCGCGTTTTGGCGAAGCGCAGGAGTCCAGGGCGTCTACTATACGATCCGACTTCGATATATCGAAACGATGAAGTCGTTGATCTGCACGTCGAATTCAGTCGAATAGGCAGTTATTTCGTTGTTAAATTCTAGTTATCGTCTGTTGTGGAGGATTACGACATCGATTGTCAAAAGTTGTTGTTGTGTATGTCGTTAAGATGTAACTAAGAGTAGGGTTTTGCACGATTATTGACCCAATATATCGTTAATCGATTTCAAGAGTAGGTCCATTTTTTTTTATGAATTTCATATATTTACAGAAATAATTACAGAAATGTACAGAATAATAAACAATAATTTAAAATACATGTAAAACAGTAGATATATCTAAGGACCGTTTAAAACGATCTATCTAACGATAGCTCAACTGATCCAGATCACTGCTCAACTGATCCAGATCACTGCTCAAATCCCCTGCCCTGGTCCCCAAATTCTATCTTAAAGGTTTAAATGATCTTACTACGAGATGGCAGATATGTATAGATAAGGAAGTTACTTTGATTAAATAAATTTAAAAATATTTAAATAAAATAAAAAATAAAATATATTCGTTTTTTTTCTGAACACAACAGCAATTTCATTTACATTTAATATTATTAATTATAAAGTGTATTTGACTGTTTGTTTGTTACCTTTATATTACTAAATGACTGAATTAATCTTGATGTAATTCGGTACGGTACTCTCAAACGATGAAGGAAACCGGCATGTCGTAGAACCTATAAAGTTCGTAGACATGTGCCAAGTGCTCAAAAGGAGCTTTTAAGACGCACTTAAATATTTTTACCACACTGCTTCGAAAGAACTAGTGATACTATTAAGAGAAGGAGTCTTGATTCCATAGTCCCAAAAAGTTCAAACAATAAAAGTACCAGTGCTGTGAATGGTTTAAGTACACCGTACTCACATTGATATGTCAAATGATAATACAAACGCAACGAATAAATGTTACCAACTCAACAAAGTTAATACAATGTGCCAGATTTAACTAAATTAATTATTGCTTTAAGCGTAATGAATCATTACTGGCACAGTACACATATAGTTAAACATTCATAATGTATTTTATATAAAATAACAAATGACGAACGACAAGATGCGACTTTGTGACATCATACTATAAACAATATACACTTTACAAAATTTGAGAAATTTACATTACTATGACACATGCCCTTAGCGAAGAAGGAGAAGTATCATTTAAAACTGTTACTCTGATTTGGACGGTAGTGTTAGCAAAATAAGATAGCTCGTATTTTAATTATTTTTTCTAGTCCAGCGAAAATACAGAACCACCTTTCTTATCTTATCCTATCTTATTCCTTTTTTTTATGATCGATAGACCTACTTTTGACCACGATCTCGCCTGATGTTAAGCGACGATGTGGCTGACGATGGGGCACGCAGGTCAAGAAGATACCCATTTACTCGAAACTTTTAAGAGACCCAGATTATAGTTTTCAGGAAAGACAGACGACGGCAAAGCATTCCAATCCTTGGCTGTACGCATTATAAATGTGAAAGCAAAGCGCTTTGTTCGTAAGGGTGGAAGACTGACAAGGTATGGATGGAGTACCATCATACCATCATAGTCAGAGTGTGAAGAGAATAACGTACTTTTTGCCATTTTAAACTTTTATTTATAAACGAAAGTTATACCACGATTTTTTATGTTTGCAGTGAATATACTGCTTGGGTATATATATATACTGTGCCATCACGGCGGCGGTTTGAACCCACTAATGAATTATTATGGAGGCTTAATTTGTGTTTTGTCGACGGAATGTGTAATTATGAGAATCATTGTTTAAATAGATTTTTGTAGACGAATTCTATTAAATGGCTCGACTGAGCTTTATCCTTTTTATTGTCCTATATTATTTATGCTAATAATAAATAATACAGGACAATCTACAGTTTTCAACAGTCATAAAGTTAGCAATTGGTTAACAAAAGCTTGAATTATTTAGTTTAAAATTTTTCAAGTGGTATTAAGTCTAATAATTTTTAGAACGGTATACCTCACACTGCCGCTAGGTAACCAATGCGAGAGATATATCGTGTTTTTTTTTACAACTTTAGTGGACGCTCGCTAAGCGAATAATGAGTTCTGTACAAACAAATGCTTCTGAAGCTTGTGAATTTTACTGCTAGTGCCATCTAGTTTCGAGTAGCAATAACTATCTAATAAAAATGGTAAACGTTCATCTCATTGCGGGAATGGTTAACACTTTGAAACATAACTATTTTCTTTAAATGAAAAACTGAATTTAACGTTAAAATAAACATCAGTTTTGTCTTATTCGTTCTACCAGGCTTTATGAATTGCAAGATGTTTCTTAGTTCTACAACTCCACACCGTAGCGCTAGTATCACTAGTTATGCTACTCAACACCGCTGGCGCTAGCGTCGCGCTGTTTTTTAATTAGCCAGCGAAGCCGCGGGCGGTGCCGGGCGCGACTCTCGCAATTTGCAAGTCAAAGCCGCTGAAAAAACCCTAAAACACCCGACACACAGCCCTTTGGCACTGGCACAGAATAAATAACTGTCGTGGAACAGAGGAAATAATGGACAAAGTTAAAATTAATTTTAGTGAGTGTCTAAATAAATAACATTTAGAGAGAAATGTATTTAGGTAATAACAATTTGGTGTAGTAAGTTATTTCTTACACAAATGGCAGTAATTAACACCCACGTAAAATGATACATCACTAGATTACATTAGCCTTATTTAAAAATTACATAAAATGTAGTTTTGCGAGAAAGCGTATTAATACATAAATGACTATATTGTTGATATAAATGCAAGGCCTCATGTTGCTCTGCAGTCAGACAAATAACTGACAGATTGGCATTGTATAACCTAGACGAGTTTCCTGTCAATTTTCTCGGACTTTAGGAATAATTGTCACCTTAACTCACCTAGTATGTAGGACATTTCATCATCATTGTGAATTGAATGAAAACATATTTGCGTTAATGTTTTTAAAAGAAATGTTAGAAATGAAGTCCTCAAAGTAATTTGAGATATTTCCATCATAAAATACTAACATCTCTTGCGATCGATATTTTAGAACATAAGAATGGCAAGGACAAAACTTACTTAAACTCTACGCTAGCTAATTATGTTATTATAAGTAGGTACATACTCTAATAAAAAAAACTGCCTTCGTACTCAATTAAACTATTTAGCTCCTAAGGTGGGTTTGAATCCCGAATTCGAAATTCGAAAAATGTATGTTCGCATACCGGTATTCTCAAACGTGGAAACCGGCATGCTGTTCAACCTAAAAGTTATAAACAAACCAAGTGCATAAAAAGAGCATCTGAGACGCACTTTAATCCTTTCACTTCACTGGTTCTAAAATAATAATGACACTATAAGAAGAATTTAGCTCTACTACGACTCTACACCATTATTGTTCCACGCCGTGATCTCTAGAGGTGAATTTCGTTAGCTCTCATTTGTTTTGTCGTAATTGCTGGAGATATGAGGGTTTATTGAGCCCCCCCTCGCCCCTAAGGGGGGTGAAACGCCCCTCCGCTTTATTGGATCGCTTATTGGAGTCTTTATAGAGCGAATTTTATGTAACCACCTCATTAAGTCTTTGTACGCTGAAGGTGGGACAGATTGGATGAAGAGGTTCAATTTAGATAGCTTTTGCCAACTGATTTATTTTTAGCGTAGAAAGTCGCTTGTTCTGATACATTTAACGCGAGTCTTTTTTGGTAGGTGAGAATGAATGTTTTGCGTTTTTGTCTATAATTATTATGTTACAAGAATGTACGAGCTACGAGAATGTACATACTTCACATTTTGATACAAAAATAGTCTTAAATCGTCAGATTTTACTTAAAATATAAATATTAGAAACACATAATTACGTAACTTACTTTATTGTCTGTTGTGTAAGAAAAATAAAATAAATTAAAGCTCTTTAATAAATAAAACCAAGAATAATATAAAATGTTTTAATAACAAAAGAATATGGCATTTGCAAAAACAAACCTGTCTTTTATTTTTTTAGGAATAACGCCATCTGCTGGAAAACTCTAGCACTCGGTTGTGAAACGCCATCTTGCGTTAAGTAGCTAAAGCTAGATTTTATACCTTGCTCAAGAGATGGCAGTGCATGTCTTAAATTATGTTGTCTCTACCACACTCTACTACATCCTTTTATCACATAACCTTGATAAAAGTAGGTAATTTTTTTATTCATAAAATGACACAATAAGTAAATACGAGTACTTAATAACTTTTATTTATTTATATTTAGAAAAAAACAACTAAAAAATACAGCAAAACTAGAATAAATACCAGAGAGCTAATTATAGGTTTACATTGATGGAAACACGATAGTCAATGTTAACACTATTTCAACGCACCTTCATGAAAGGAGACGCGTCATCGCTACCAACAAACTTACAAAGTGTGTGTGTGGAGAGTGTTTTACTCAAAAAATTAATGGAAAATCTACAAAAAGTATATAACTGGGTCACCTAGGTGCTAAAGAAATTCTGGGAAATGCATTGCCTTGCCAACGCTAATATTGAAATTATCAATATCCAACAACTCGCTACAACCATTGACGGTTGATCTCGCTTGCATCATAAACCAATTCTATCTATAATTAGTAGAAACTCCATGTTAAATATTGAACAGACTCTATGGCGAATTCAGTGATGAAACTGAGCGTAGGTACGTTAGTTCACATTTCCGCATTAAAAACGTAATGTATTTTAAGAAACGGAAGCGTGAGTTCACGCTTCGTTTAACTTCAATATTATCGCTGAAATATGATAGGAATAAATATATATAAACTATTTCAGACACAATTACGGGTATACATGAGATGTTATAAATTTAATAATTAAGCATTCAATCTAATTATATTTTTAATTTGTAATGGTCTGTGTGCTATTCAGCAGATACCTCTAATTCCTTCCACTTTCCTCTGTCTATTGCAATCCTAGTCCATATCTTTCGTATGTTTTCAATGTCATATTTTCAACGTTTTCTCTTCTGATTCTGTATCCGTTTCTTAAGAAACTCGCTATAACTCTATGTAATGTCGCAACACAAGTCGGTCCCTAATTTTTGTTTTAATTATCATTACCTACCACTTCACGTGTGCTGAATTATCTAATCAAAATACCATAATAATGATAAATATTGGTGTACAATGCACACAACACCATCTAGCACCAAACTAAGCATAACTTGTTTTATGTTGACCAGATGATCGATAGAATACCAATATATTTATGTGAAACATTTGTGTGACACGCGTCACACAAATGTTTATCCTGGCAGGAATCGAACCCTCTACAGCGCAGAAGCCAGAGCTACTACCAACTGGGCTGACAGGTCAGTTAATCTTTCTACTCGTATTTAGTTGCGTAATTTAAACCGCGCTATTCTACAGTATGTCATTTTCAATGCAGTTTTTTCCGCTAATGCTTGCGCCTACCCCTGATTAAATTGTCTACACAACACTGGCCGACAGGCCAGCTGACAAGCTTAGTTGGTAGTAGCTCTGCCTTCTGCATTGTAGGTTGGAGTTCGATTCTCTCCTAGGAGCCTACTTTTAAAATCGATTAACGATATATCGGGTCAATAATCGAACAAAACCGTACTCTTAACTTCATCGTTTCGACTCGTTTTGAGCAATAGAACGACATACATTACTTTTGACAATCGATGTCGTAATCCTCCACAACAGACGATTCGATAACTTGAACTTGACAACGAAATAACTGTCCATATGACTGAATTCGACGTACATTTCAACGACTTTATCGTTTCGATGTATCGAAGTCGGAAAACAGAGTAGACGCCCAGGATAAACATTAGTGTGATGAACACAGGTGTTTGTTCTGCATCTGGGTGTTATAAAATACCATACGTATGTATTTAAAAATATATAAGTATTCCATCAGTCATCTGGTCACCATTATACATGCTATGCTTAGTTTGGGGCTAGATGGTGATGTCTGCGTTGTCTACCAATATGTATTGATTATACGTTAAAAAATGCCGCAATGCACAATGCTTGCTAACCTTACCGGATACCATCAGTTGGGTTAAACTCCGTCAGCAAAATAATCTACTGATATTCAAAATAGTACTAGCCTAAGCTATCTAAACCTTATCCTAATACCCACCAGGTACGAGTCCAGCTTGTCTCGGCTAATCCCACGACCCCTAACGACAATTTAATAAAGCCTCAAGCCTTCGCCGCAGTAATAATGTTTGTAAAAATATCCGCAGACGAACTGTTAAGGGGACGCGGTACTTCGCGACACAGGTTCTGTTTTTGCAATCTTCTTTATGTATTATGGTGACCAGATGACTGATACAATACCTATAATATTTTTAAATACATACTTATGATAATTTATAATACCCAGACACAGAACAAACACCTATGTTCATCACACAAATGATTATTCTAGGAGGGAATCGAACCCTCAACCTACAGCGCAGAAGGCAGAGCTACTATCAACAGAGCTGACAGTCCAGTCAATTTCAATATTATTTATGGTAATATAAAAATAAAACGTTATTTTATTCTATATAAGTCACTACAATGAGGATATCATTGTAGTGACCCGCACTACAATGATATCCTAATTGTAGTGACAAAAATAAATAAAAAAATAAAGCCAGTCACTGTAGCCGAAAACGGCTAGGTGGACTATTATCCTCATTTATTTAAGTTAATGTAATCATTAACTTGATGAACATCATAGACGAAAATATTTCCCCAGGAGAATAGACAAAAATGTAATTTAAGTAGATATAGATATAGAAGAACAAATTATGTCATAATATGCGTAGAGAGTCAAACGTTTTATTGAGATATAAATGTATTTTTTTATTTTTTGGAAGAAACCTATAAGTGTTGTATATACCTAATTGTAGATATCACTATAATGTGTTCTCTGACAATAAGGAACGTCGGTTTAAAATGACATTTTGTATGCATTAAAATTAGAAAATTAGAACAGAACAGAACATTAGAACAGAACTGGTCTGTTTCCTTACTTTATCTAAGAGTTAAGCCACAAATATAATTTAATAGGTACGAATATACAAAATATAGCCTGACTAATACGTAATAAATAAATAACTTAAATTACATTAAAAACCAAGTCGTGGACGTGGGTATGCAAATCGCCAGGTGGAAGTGGAAATGGGCGGGACACTTGACAAGAATGGATAACGAGAGATGGACAAAGGCGGTAACGGTGGCCAAGGGATGCTCAACGGCCAAGAGGCAGACCACCCGCCCGATGGTCGAACGATGTAGTCAGCGTTGTCGGGAACCACTGGATGAGACTTGCAAACACCGGAAAGAGTAGCATAATAAAGAGGAGGTCTATACCCAGCAGTAGGTGCAATCGAACTGAATGATGATGGTGATATTCAAAATTGCCTTCATTCTTTTAGGACAATTTGACTTTTATATCAGCTTTCTTTATATTTTACGTAATTTTAATATGTACATAGTTTGTTGTAGTTTTTAGTTATTAAGGGTTTATAATTTTTTTGATAAAGGCTTCCTCCATCCTTTGCCAGTTGGTTCTGTTTTGAGCCTCTCGGATCCACAGATTTCCAGCTACCGTAGCAATATCGTCGCACCGTGAACAGGCCGGCAGCATACTCCCTTTTCTCGAGGCCACCAGTGCAAGACTCTCGCTCCAGCGGTTATCGTTCGTCCTGGCGACGTGACCTACCCATTTCCACTTCAACCTTGCAGTAATTTTTCCTGCGTCTGTTAGTTTGGTCATGGATTTAAAAGCTCTTGATGGGATCTCGGTGTAAAGCCCATCATACTTCTTTCTATCGTTCTTTGGAAGGATTTAAGTTTAATTTTGTTGTCTTCTGTTAGAGTCCATGACTCTAACAGAAGATGAAGGCACCTATAGAGCAGAGTTGAGAAAGTTGTAGAGTCTACGAGTTTTTCATTTATTTTAATTGTAAACCTGCTTATAAATATTTCCTTGAGTGACCAATACTTGCTCCAGACCAGTGTTATCTTTGTATCTTGTTTTTTTGTTATTCTGTATAAGAGACGTAAATTTTGTCCAAGGAAAGGTAGTCATCTACATATTTTAGAGATTGATCACCAAAGTGATTCCGTCGGGCCATTTGTCATTATTTATGTTTTCTTAATATTTACATTTCTACAGACTAATACATACAAACCAGAAAACCAACGCATTGATCTGAAATGTAGATAATAAATAAATACATTATTAATTAATAAAAATTATTTCACGGCGTCTGGTAGATACATTGCGTGACCCAAGAGCTGGCTTCTGGCTCAGCGTATTAGCATTTCCATTCAACGTGGCAATGCCGTCAGTATTTTGGAAACGCTGCCTTCTAGCAGTGATCTGGATCAGTTGAGCTATCTATAGATCGTTTTAAACGGTCCATAGGTAGCTCAACTGTATCACGTGTATTTTATATTATTGTATATTATCTGTACATAGAAATGTACAGATAATATACAATAATATAAAATTAAATAAATGTAATATGTAATATGTAAATACTCATTTATGGCAATACGTATTTTATAATTATATAAATAAATATTGGTTGTCAATGCACACAACATCATCTAGCCCCAAACTAAGCATAGCTTGTATTATGGTGACCAGATGACTGATATATACTTATATATTTTTACATACATACTTATGATACCTTATAGGCCAGTCGATCTTGGAAGTGTTACAAAAATAATTAAATATACATATAATTCCTAGATCATCATTATTGGCCTTCCTTCATCTGTTGAAGATGATTTAGGTGGCTTCAGTCAAGTTACAGAGCAGTTAATTGTAATTGAAAACTTTCGTTCATGGATCCACTCCAGCAAGCTGAGGTGAGTGAAGTTTCCTCTCCACTGACGTCACTCTGCCTGAGATTCTGTTTGATAGCGCAGGCCTTCCCAGGTACCCACACTAACCTCTCGACCTTGCCAACAAGACCCGCAGGAAAGACGAATCAGTACATGCGGTGTCGGTTCGGTTGCAGGTGCATAACGGCTGGCACCGAACCGGGCTTGTTTCAAGTTGTCCTTCTCTATTGCCAGCTCTTCTGTTAGATAGCAGTAAATAATAATACTATTCTACTCATGTCAATCATTATTTCCAACCAGTGTGGTGAAAGGATTAAAGTGCATCTCAGAGGCTAGTTTCGTGTACTTTATCTTCGAAGTTTTTAGTCTCTACGAATCATAAATATTAGTAGAAAATGCACACAACACCATCTAGCATCAAGCTAAGCATAGCTTGTATTATGGTGATCGGATAACTGATGGAACACTTCTATATAATTGGCAAGAGTTCCAAGCCGTTCCGATCCATGAATCCATAAAGTTTGATAAACCTCATCAAAAAGTTCAAAATTGAATTTACCCTCTACAAAAACTTCATAAAATTCGCACCACCCCTTAACAACTCCGGGAGCGGTTTCATAGAGTTTTATTTGCACGTCGCCTTAACCCGCGCGCAGCCAATATTAAATTCTACCCCCTCCTACCCCATCGTGTTCGAATTACATTATGTGTTTGCGCTACTCCTCATTCATAAAAACTTAATATTTTGACGCTTAGGTCTGAAGGAGATAATCTTTCGGTTATTAAATTTGTCTAAGGTTTCTTTTATTTGGCGGCCACTGTGGCGTAGTGGACGAAGGCCCGGCTGAGACGTAGAATGTTGCGGTTTCGATTCCCCATGCCGATTCTTAAACCACCTGAAAAACCACAAAAAATATCTCAATATAAATATTTTATTGTCACTCATCAATATTTTTACCACATATAACGTTGCCTTATCTTACTACTCGCTCTCACGCACACTCGCTCACTAACTCACTCAATCATTCACTCACTCGCTCACTAACTCACTCAATCATTCACTCACTCGCTCACTCACTAACTCACTCACTTGCAACCAGCAGTGCTAGTATGTTTTAAACATTTGACGACCTCTGTGACGCAGTTGATCAAGATCCGGCTGAGATGCGGTAGGCTTCGGGTTCGATTCTCGCCGCGATACAAATGTTTGTATGATAATATGGGTGTTTCTATGTATAATATGTATATGTACTACTAGACATTCTTAACCTTCAGAAACATGTGCGTGGACAATTTATTTTTCATTTATTTCGTACTAATTCTTGCTTTGCTTTTCCACATAACTACCTACTTACCATTCCTTTCTTATAAGATATTTATAAATATATTAGACCTAAATTGATTTACTTAAAAAAGTAATGAAGCATAATGACGACCAGTGGCGCAGTGAGCGAAAGTCCGCTCGACACGCAGAAGTATGTGGGTTCGATTCCTACCGCGGAACAAATGTTTGTATGATTTGTAAATATTTGTTTCGGGTCTGAGTGAATTGTATCAATTGTAATTTAAAAAAAAAGTACGTAAACTTATCAGTCATGTGATTCTCATAACACAAGCTCTGCTTACTTTGAAACTAGACGATACTGTGTGAAATGTCCAGCATTTTTTTTATATTTATTAATTATTAAATATCCTAATATCCAAAGTTGTTCTAAAAACTTTAATAATTGCTTCCCGCACAACTAAAAAACATTAAAAGTAAGTCTCAAATCTTTTTAAACATCGAAAACTATGAATCGAGCACATGAATTGTTCATGGCCTGCCGATCTATATACACTTTGGCATGAGTTCAAAATCGTAAACGCTGCACGAAATGCTGGATCAAAAATTTCTAACATCCCGAATCCCGTTGAGTGTAATCAACATGCTCCTGTATTTAACTATAGGTCGCCCACTGGTCGAAAATCGACTATAATTAATTAATAATTAATGTATATTTTATGCATAATCATGATGAAATAGGTGTGCGAAATTTCATACTCCTACGTCCGCGCAATTTTCGTAACAAGGGGTACAAAGTTTTTGCTTCACGTATAAAAGTAATAATAATACTAGTTTTTGCCCACGGGTTTGCGCGCTTAGTACATACATAATAATTACGTTTTAAAAACAAAAAAAACCGACTTGATGTATGACAATTTTTTTCCAGCTATTTTGAATTTTTTAAAAACAAAACTACTGAACCGATTTTGATGAAATCGGAGAGTACCTTAATCCTTTTACATAAAAAATATTTTTCAAATTAGGAGTTATGAGGAGTTGGGGGGGGGAGACAACGACGACAGTGTCCTCAATCAAAAATGGCCTCTTAAAAGCTCAAAATTTATCAAACTAATATATCATCATCATCATCATTTTACCCCGATTGCACCCACTGCTGGGTATTAGGCCTCCTCTTTATTATGCCACTCTTTCCGGTCCCTAGCAAGTCTCATCCAGTGGTTCTCGACAACTAATATAAGTATCGGAAAAATGTTTTATAAACCTAATATCTTTAAAAGACCTATCCAACGATATGCCACACGATGGGGTAGTAAAATATTTATAAAATCAACCTCACTTTATTTATAAAGGAGATAATTTAAACCGTGTATTTACCATGATATATGTGTTTTTATGCTTCCCGATATTTCGACACAGTTGCATGTGCCATGATCACGGGATAAACTCATATATAAACTCATATATCATGGTAAATATACCGTTTTGAGTGAAAATTATGTTCAAATCTATTATGGTTTTAGAAGTTTTTTAAGGGAGATATCCTTAAAACCTTTTTTTAGTTATTAATTTATATATTTATAGGGTATATTATATCTAATACGCATTCACGCAAGACAGACAGAAGGACATACCGAAACTTAAAGGTTCCTTGTGGACTTTAAAACCAAAGAAACATATATTTACTATGGTAGGTCATTATGAACCCGCACGACCTACAGTAATTGAAACCTACATGTATTTTTTTTTGGCTACAAATGTATGATTAAACTATTTCGTTTGTTATTTATTTAACAGTAATGTTAAGTGTAAGTACCATATCTTATGTAGTATATACTAAGGTACATAATAAACACTGTATAAACACCCTATAAATAATTACAGAAATGTACAGAATAATAAAAAATAATATAAAATACCTGTGCAACAGTTGAGCTATCTAAGAACCGTTTAAAACGATCTATAGATAGCTCAACTGATCCAGATCACTACCAGAGGGCAGCGTTCCAGGCATTACCACGTTGAATGGCAATGCTAATACTCTGAGCCGGAACGGAGCCAGCTCTTGAGTAACGCAACCTAATATATATTCTAGGTAATTGCTGAAAATAATGGAAATCTGAAATGAGAAAATGAAAACATAATTCAGTCCGAAATTCTCCCAAACACGCTTCACAAACGCCAATTCCAAATCAATGGGTCTCTATAAGGCTTTTATCACCTTTCAACTGTCACCTGGCAGCCTATTCAAAACACAACAATACATTAAAATCAAATATCTGCCAGTCGTAGGGCTGGGACAGACCAGAGAGTACGAATAGTGATACTACTTACTCGATTGGAATCGAACCGCAGTTGATCGATAGCTACTGCATATCGTATTTTGCTAATCAAAGTCAAGTCAAAGTCAAAATATATTTTATTCAATACAATCACAAGGTTGTCTGGAAGAAATCGCTTCCGTAGCGATAAGACCGCCCATTGTACATATATTTTTCATAAGTAAATTTAGTTATCAAATTGTTATATTTAGTTTTAAGTACAATAAAGAATTTTCATTCATTCATGCACAAGGATCACTTTTATACGTCTTACATACTACGTGAATTTACGTGCCAATTCCTCCTAAACCAATTAGTAATGAACAACGTCTTAGTAAACGTTACGTTTACGAAGTCGCTAACGATCGAATGTTTTTATTTTGGACCATAAAGATAAGCTTATGAGAAACTATCTAAAACCCAATCGTAGCCGTAACGTCGAGGGATTGGAATAGAAGGATTACCGTTGTAAGGAAATAGGCCTTTGCCCAACTCTCTCATACCGTGTTTTTTATGCAAATATTTAGTTTAGTACTAATTTATGTTTAGTAACATGTTTCAGTTCGTTTTTGTATGAGAAAAGAACCTGTCTGTTCTATCTTTTGTAGATAAATCAATTGACGAATTATTTTTTTATATAAATCAGGCATCAATATACAATCCGTTATTAATGATCCCTGATTTGTGAATCCATTTATTGACATCTATGTAACCAAAAGTTTTGGACGTGACGTCTTTTAATTAGATGAACGCCGGCTGCAGGCACGAAAAATTGTCACGTTCCGTCATAGCCGAGCGTGCATGCGAGAGCGCGAAACAAGCGATAGAGAGGCACAATCGGCCTAAGCGTTTAGCTTATGACGCATCTTAATAGGTGAAAATTATGCAATTTTTCATCAATGTTTTATTATGATGTTATCACGTAAAATTATGGTATAATTAATATAAACCGACTGTACAGGCAACCATTTTTTTTTTTCAATTTATTTAGTCGCCGTTCTATACGGTTATCGTTTGGATGGTTGGCCGCTACTAGTATGTATATGTACTAGTATTAAGCGCTTCCGCGCTTCAAAAATCATAAGCTGTGATATTCATATACCTAAATATAATAATTTATGATGTAAGTACAATTTTTATTATAATTTTTTTATGTATCTAAAGTAATTGTTATATTTTTTGTAAACCATTTTGTAATTTCTTTTTATATATTACACAACGTAAATGTAAGGATATATCGATTATTTAATAAACAAACTTAATCGAATGGAATTAAATCGATAAACCAAACTATACTTTTTCAAACAGCACAACACTAAAGGCGATATTAATAAAAAGCGTCACAGTCACACCGGTTCACCAACTTCGAAAGAGCATCACTTTCGAAACGCGATTCTATTCCTTATTGACAATTATATTCCACGCTTTGACGAATGCCGGTACATTTCAATGAGGGGTGTAAAGCACCCCCGGACACCCCCAGGTTAATAACAATTTATTAATATAGTTTAGTTCGTTATGTATAAATGAAGACAACTTAACTAATATCGTAGTGAGCAAATACTAGCGGTTGAAATTAGTACAGGAGCTCACTTGTTGGAATCTTATAAGACACAAATATTTACCTTTACTAGTAGTCGCCCACTGGTCAAAATTCGACCATAATTAATTTATTTTATATGCATTTTTTGTTTAAATATTAGCATTCTTCTCTATATAAACTATAAGAGTGCGAAATTTTATACTCCTCCGTCCGCGCAATTTTCGTAAAATGGTTGTACAAATTTTTTGCTTCACGTATTATAAATAATAAAAATAATCCCGGACATTTCACACAACATCATCTGGCCCCAAAGTAAGCAGACCTTGAGTAATGGGTACCACATGACTGATATACTACTTATATACTTTTTTTTTGTAAATACATACATATTGTACATAGAAACACCCAGACCCGAGACAAATACTGGCAGATCATACAAAGATGTGTCCCGCGGCGGGAATCGAACCCGCAACCTTCTGCGTCTCAGCCGGGTCTTAGCCAACTGCACCACAGAGGCTGTCTAAATATATAAATATTCTCTATCTCATAATGACATAACCAACTATTGTAGCGTTAAAGTTAACCTGTCTTTGTCATTCTACTGTAATATAAAAGATTGCAATATTAAATAACATATTGGTTAACGCCTGTAAGATAGATCGCCTATGTTATAATTACATACTTGCTAATGTGCCGTTAAAATATAGTACCTATGGTAAAGTGTGGTTTTAAAACCATATTAGCAGGAATATAAATATATAGGTAATTAAGTAAGCCTTTAACAAAAAAAAAAACCTTCTTCATTGCACCTTTTATTATTACTTAACAAATAATGCAGTCATAAAGTAGTATCTTCACGTTCGTCATTTGTTATGTTATCTTTCATATAAAAAACATATGATTTATTTTTGCTCAAATCACAAAGAAACACAAAGCTTTTATTCCAATTATTCACACCCGAGTCAATAACTCTAGCTCTATTTAAACAAAAACATTGTTTTTCGTGAAATAACTTGTGAAAAATCTATACCTATAAAAGAGCTTAACCTGACTGACTGATTCATCATCGCTGAGCCGAAACCGCTGAAGCTAGAAAGTTGAAACATGGATGGTACCTTCCTTTTACAGCAAAACCACCCACTAAGGCGGGATTTTTTGAAATTCAACCCCTAAGAGGGTGAAAAGGGGTGAAAACGAATGTATGAATCTTTTTAACGCGTGGTATGATTTGCTTGAAACTTGATATGAATATGAAATAAAATACACGTGTTTCATGATTTTTTAAAATAACCCTAACAAAGGCATAGAATAAGGTTTGTGTCGAAGTTTGTATGGCAACTTTTTAACGGGTGGTGTGATTTCTTACAAACTTGGTTTGTATACTTAAATGCAAAATAAATGGACTAGTGTTTCAGGATTATTTAAAATAAAGGAAAAAAAATAGTAAAATGGAGTATGAATATATGGAATGTATGGAAATTTTTAATGGGTGGTTGGTGCGTGTGATTGGTTTGAAACTTAGGAATAAAATTTGGCAAGGAGATAACTTGCATCCTGGGGAAGGATTTAAGCTACAATTCCTTTCAAAAAAAATGCGGACAAAATCGCGAGCAACAGCTAGAGATAATATAACAGCGCAACACGGCCAAAAATAAAACAAAGCTACTCTCTGGAAAATTATACACCAACACTATATACTTACACCTACGAGTGTAAGTGTATTTGACAGTTACACAAATGTCAAAGATTGTATTTGGGCAAGGTAAAGCGGTGCATTCTACCAGTGATGTAATATCTCACGGTATGCATATACTATAAGATAAAATATGTAACTATTACGCATTATGAAGTAAAAAATCGTTTATTTATTTCATTTTCTTGTGACGTAGATACAACTAGCTCTTACTCTAGACGTTGAATATATAAACGCCTTCCGAAGCTATTTAATTACAAGTCCTCGTTGTATCACTCTATGCGAATCATTGTGAATCCAATTTGAAAGGAGTTACAATAGACAGCTATGAACGGATTTTAAGAGTTGATATCCGTGTTGTTTAACTAGTTGTTCATTATCTTATAAGGGAATTATATTTTTTGTCAGCATTGTTTATATATGCCATCAACTTGTATCATCCAATTAATAGATCTGTCTCCATCTCCACGAAATATTTTTATTCTCAGATAAATAAAAAGCGTCGCCAGATATGAATTACCAAATTATTGTCATGTCATGTATCTAAAATAAGAGGCGAATTAAATCGTAAAATCATAGTTCATTCATGAATAAAAACTATATCTGGTTCGGTGTATTAGCATAGCCATTCAATGTGGCAATGCCGCCAATGTCCGTGATGCTGCTCTCTGGCAGTGATCTGGATCAGTAGCACTATCTATAGATGGTTTAAACGGTTCTTAGACAAATTACCTGTTTCACAAGTATTTTATTAGCAATTGGTGTTCTAGTACTAGCCATTCGAAATGTAATGTACATTTCGAATGGCTAGTACTAAAGGTTAAAGGTACTTAAACTTAAAGGTTAAAAAAAACTTATCTAATGAAATTATAAATACATGGAATTTTATTTTAATGTATAGTTATTTGTATATGGATTAGTATTTTATTTTCATCTCAATTGAACCTTTTATGTTAGCATAGACACATTAAAAATACGAGTCGGAACTCGTTCTGGTAGCATGTGGCACAACGCCACGCAACATCAACGACGTATACGGAGCGAACACTGTAAACGAACGCACAGCCTGTTATAGGTTTAAACGCTTCCGTTTATGAAATTTTGATCTGAAAAATGACCCCTTGGTCACTTTTTTTACTTCGTTTTACGTCTTTTTCTAAATATTTAAAAACGCGATGTTCAGTGACTCAGCAAAGTGGAAAAGAAAACAATACTTTCCAAAGCAACAAGTTATGACGAATATATATTTTTTTTGTCTTCTTGTATTGAGAAGCGGATCAACTAAGTCGATTGAAAGAACCTGACTTCTTTTGAGCACTTCTGATCACTGTCTGTATCGTCATACTCGCCACCCGATCCCTCGCCTCGAGGATGTAGGCGACTGAGGCGTTACAAGTCAGCAGACTGGGATGAGATGCGTCACTTTTTTGCATCTTATCCCAAGGATAAGATGCAAAAAAGTGACGCATCTCTGCAGACCTGCTTTTCTTCTTGTGACCCGTCAACATGCGCTGATGCTATTACAGAGGTGGTCTATAGAGCAATGGAATATTTTATTCCATTCTCGGATGTCTCAACCTCTGGCAAAGCTCGCCCGTGGTTTGGTCCTGCATGTGCCGCTGCAGAAGCGAAAAAACGTGCAGCTTACCTTGCCTGGGCTGACGCTCGCAACAGCAAAACCCCGGATACACAAACTAAGAAGGCTTTCTGCCTTCAATCAAGCCGCCAAGTCCTGCAAGAAGGTGCTACGGAAGGCACGTTTTAATCGAATTGGCCGCATGGGTGCCAAGCTTGCGACACATCCAGCTGGCAACAAAGCATTCTGGTCTTTGGCCAAATTGGTAGAAGCGAACTTCAGCCGCTTTTCTCTCCATCCACTACTAAAACCAGATGGATCTCTAGCCCACACTGCAATCGAGAAAGCAAATCTCTGCAGAAGCTTCACGTTTTGACACCTCTAACGAAACCTCACCTAGCCTTCTTCGATGCGAAGCGACAATGCAGGAAATTCGCATCCATCAAAAAGAAGTACTCAAAACGTTACGTAAGTTGACGTGAACAAAACTAGTGGTCCGGACGGCATTTCGGCTGTAGTGTTGAAAACTTGTGTCCCTGAGTTGTCTCCCATACTCACAAGATTTTTTCGCCTATCTCTGAAAACTGGAATAGTCCTGAAATCCTGGAAGCTTGCTAATGTGCAACCAGTGGCCAAAATAGGTAGTCGCGCTGACCCATCAAATTATCGCCCAATTTCGGTCATCTCCTCACTTTGCAAATGTATGGAACGTGTCCTGAATACGATACTCTTTACATACCTTGAAGACAACGACCTCCTCAGTGATCGACAATATGGTTTCGCCGAAAGCGATCTTGGATCTTCTTGCGTATGTCACGCACATTTGGAGTGAGGCCATAGAAAAACATGGTGAAGCATTAGCTGTTTCACTTGACATCTCAAAGGCCTTTGTCAGGGTCTGGCACGCCAGCCTTATTGGTAAGGTTCCAGTTTACGGATTGCCAGTACAGTTCTGCTCATGGCTTGCTGACTTCTTGAGGGAAAGATCCATTCAATCCAAAGAGTGGATGTTGACGGATGCTCGTCTGATCGATTGGCAATTAATGCCGGGGTACCTCAAGGATCAGTGCTCTCTGCCACACTGTTTTTACTGCACATTAACGATCTGCTTATGCCCGGAATCATTGGGTATGCAGACGACAGTACAGTTGTGGAAGGATACTTTGCAGACGCACGAGTCAGTAAAACTGAAATTCAGAAATTCAGAGACGAGATTCTTATGCGTCTGGATTTGACTCTCCAGATCGTGTCCGATTGGGGCGATTCCAATCTGGTTAAGTTCAACGCATTTAAAACGCAAGCTTGTCTCTTTTCGGCGAAAAAAAGTGACTTTCTCCAAGTCCTCGTTTTCCGAAATATACCGGTAACTATAGAAGATCATCTGGAACTCTTGGGAGTTTCATTTACACGGACTCTCCAAGGCCAAAACTGCTGTCATGAAGCTTGACATCCTCAACAAGGTGAGGCGATACTTCACACCTGGACAGCTTTCCACTTAATACAAAACTCAAGTCCGGTCGGGTATGGAGTATTGTTGTCATCTATGGGATGGTTCAGCCAAACACCAGCTGGCTGCCTTGGACTCGATCGAACGTAGAGCGTTGAGGATGATGGGTGAACAGCTTAACGCTGAGACTAAGTTCCAGAGTCTCGAGCACCGTCGTAAAGTTGATTGCCTTTCGATCTTTTATAGGATACATTTCGGAGAATGTGCCCAGGAATTACATGATCTGATTCCACCATCTCCTTTTCACAACAGGACAAGCAGACTTATCGCTCAATAACATCCATACCTTGTCAACCTACCACCCATACGAACAAAGCGCTTTGCTTCCACATTTATAATGCGTACAGCCAAGGATTGGAATGCTTTGCCGTTGTCTGTCTTTTCTGAAAACTACAATCTAGGTCTCTTCAAGTCTCGAGAAAATAGGTGTCTTCTAGACCTGCGAGCCCCATTGTTGGCAACATCGTCGCTTAACTTTATAAAGATTCTTTGGCCAACCCATCTTCCCCAAAGTACCATGAGTAGGTAATTTATAAGCGAGGAAAGCATCACAGAGAGATATAAAGTTCACAACGTCAGGATGCAAGCCAGACCAATAAAATTGAAGTGCCAAGCGCTTCAGTTCTATTGGTCTGGCAAATGGCAAAGCAAAATGTCCTGCAGTGGGCTCCGAGTGACATTTAACAAAGATTTGCGATCACCTCCACCTCCTTCCAGTCAAGTAGGAACATTATTTTTCTTCATGTACCTATAATAATAACATAACATTTCCTTCTACCCTATAGTTGGAGAAACTAGCTGGAGACTCCACGCATTGAATGTATTAAGGTACCAGTTATTTTTAGTATCTGTAGCAAGAACTGATGGAACATTAGAATCTGCAATAGCTTCAAAGTTTCAACCAGTACACTTCTAGACAGAGCGTCAGGAATTAAATTAATCTTACCACGACGATGTTTAATCTCAAAGTTAAATGTACAGTGGAAGTTATTTAATCTACGGCTGAGATAAGTGCGGTTTTTGACGTTTTAATATTGGTTCAGTTGCTTAAAATTGGCAAGGTAAAAAAGATTGACAAATGAGTGCCACATGAACTGAATGATCGCCAGCATCAACGTGCGACGTAGGAGTTGAGGTATGGCTTGCGTGTCTCAACAGAAACGACAGGGTTTTGAACTGCACATATTGATATTCCTAACCGCTTATCATGTTGGATGGACATCAGCACCTAAGCAATGTCCTAAATCTAAACTTATCCCTAACAGTGATAACGTCTGTTAATTGCTCTAGTGCCGGTTCATTATAACTTCTTACATCACGGGCATCACTGCAACACTGCGAGCGTGTACTGTGAAAGACTGAACATAATGACGGAGAAGCTCGGAAAACTCCAGCCAGCTTTCGCTGGTCCCCGCTGCTCCAGCACAATGACGCATTACGTTACACTGTACAAGAGGCGGTCTCCTAGATTTATTTTAAATAATTGCCATTTAAACCCATCAGGTGTATCTATAAAACAATGTTCAGGATCTTCTTACTTTACGTAAATTTCTAAGCTTAAATTATTTTATCTGTATTGACGCTTTGATGTGGAAACTCTTGCTGATGCATCATGCGAATGATGCGAAAAACATCATGTTGGATGGTGACTATTAACACCACAGTGGTTATGTATCTAATTATGGTATTTGGCTGAACTGATTTTAATCGAATTGAAAATTATTTGAATTGAATTGAAACAGTCGTCACAATGAAATAGTTTTTAATATATTAGTAGGATTGGGCGAGATTAGGTTACCTATATTAGGTTTGGTACATAAACGCCTGTTAAACCTAATAATATAACGAAATGTTCAATAATGCTCAATAATAATTAAATCTTATTTATTCAATAAAATCACAAGGACCGCTTTGAACCGTCTTTTTACATGCTAGTAAATCTAGGTGTCAGTTCCTCCTATCCACAAATCTAGAACAATCTAGCATGAAACTCGTCTGGTCTTAACACTTATGTATGATCCTTGCCTATTTCGTTACGGATACCGAGACATTTATAAACAATTGAACATTTTTGAAAACATACATTAGATTTTCATATGATACTGTCATAATATATTTATTTCCTTAAATTTATTTCTATGTGATTAAAGGTATTTCTTATAATAACACATTTGCTAATGCACAGTTTAAATCTTTAAATTAAATCATTATTCATTAACTTTATTCATTTACACAAAAAAATGTATTAAAAAAAAGTCAAAAGAGCCTTTATTCAAAACAATCACAGGGATCACTTTGAAACGTCTTACATACTAGGTGAATTAGGTGCCAATTCATGCAAGAAACTCGACTTGGTCCTAGCGCTTTTTGACATGATCCATCTTATAACTTTCCATCTTTAAGGAATCATCCATCTTTAACTAACCTTACTACGAAATACTAATACAAGAGAGTTTATACATTTCAAATATGTTGGTTAACTGTCTGAGAGCAGAGCGACATGAGGCCATGCATTCTTATCAAAAATATAGTCATTTATATTATAATAAGCTTTCTTGAAAAGACTACTTTTTATGTATGCTTTAAATTTCTTAATAGGTAGTTTAGTAGCATTTTCATTGCCTTGTAAGAGTCATTGGCGAGATACCACCCTGGAAATCATGAAAACCACCCTTTAAATAATTAAATCTTTTATACTACCTTGTACATATATCCTGGAGTCTGCTTTGTTTGTTAGAAAACACAATCAACTGTTTGTTGTGAGGTGTGTCATAGAAGCACAAGAAACCAGGACAGAATTGTATTGCCTAAAGTTCCAAAGCCGTGTATGTATATGAGTAGTATCTATGTAATATGCGGGAAAGTCTATAACTCCATACCTATCCATACCTAAGTATATAATAAAATTACCATTAAATAAATTTATTAACTCAACCTGGTTACAAGCTAAATGTTTTTGTAACATATCTGAATTAATAAAATGACATAAATTATTTTTCCACATTAACGTTTATATTGAACTAGCTGTTGCTCGCGACTTCGTCCGCATTTTTTTTAAAAGGATTTCCATACAAACATTCACACCCCATTTTACTACTTTAAGAGAGTTATTTTGAAAAATTCTGAAACACGTGTCTATTTATTTTGAATTTTAAGTAACAAACCAAGTTTCTTAGAAATCACACCACCCGTTAAGAAGTTCCCATACAAACTTTGACACCCCATTTTACGCCTATGTTAGGGTTATTTTGAAAAATCCTGAAACAAGTATCTATTTATTTTGCATACATTCGTTTTCACCCCTTTTCACCCTCTTAAGGGGTTGAATTTCAGAAAATCCCACCTTAGTCAGTGGTATTGCTGTAAAAGGAAGCTACCTTCCAAGTTTCAGCTTTCTAGCTTCAGCGGTTTCGCCTCGGCGATGATGAATCAGTCAGTCAGGTTAAGCTATTTTATAGGTATAGATTATTATTGTGTTAACTTGTAATTTTTTGTAAATGTCTCAGTTGTCTCAGTGTGTCTCAGTAAACAATATGTTGTAACCAACTGGTTAGAAAATGTTGTACACTAGCTGGTGCCCGCGACTCTTCGTCTGTGCAGGATTAGTACTTCGTGTATTTCTAACGGTTTTTGCAGCGCACGCCAGAATAGCTCGCAGATGGCAGATTTTTTCCTACTTACTTGACACTTATCGTTATATTTTAGACAATTCACACAATATCTTTATAAATTATAGCCTATGTGTTATTCTGATGTATAAGCCATATTATTGTAAAGTTTCATTAAAATACATTTGGTAGTTTTTGCGTGAAAGAGTAACAAACATACATACAAACTTTCGCATTTATACTAGTCGGATTTTCCAAATGTTAGCATAGTAATCGTAATTTACCTATGTTCCACAGCAAATTAATTATGATTTATTGTAATTAGATCATTCTAATGTAAACGAATGTTTAAAGTAATGTTTTAAAGAACATAGCACATTTCAACGTCAATTAAATATGTAATTATAGAATAGACAGAATGTGTAATAACATTTTGATAGCACTGTAGAAATATTCCAAAGGCTTGGCAAGTAGCACTGTATCGACATTACAACTAATAAATCTCAGTTAAAACTAATAGTCAACACACTGTTGATGAGATTAATGTCGTATTGTTGTCCGCTGTCCGTAGACGTGCCAAATCGATTTGTAATAATAGCTTATTGAATTATTTGTATTATCTACCTAGAAATTGTTTACAACTTATGTAATCATAGATTTACGGTCTTTCTTAAAAAAAACGGGTGCGTTTCGGGACGCCCGACAGAAGTGATAACTTAAACTAATCTAACTAGCGCTGTAGGTTAGAGTGAGAGAGGAGCCTGCCTATCGCTGCTGTATGCGTGAGAGAAAGGGAAGCCAGACAGACTGGTGCCGTAACGCGTTACGTAACAAAACGGTTTACCTTCCCATAAAAAGTTATCACTTCAAAAGGGCAGATTTTATGGCTTGATAATGTTGAGTGGCCATTTTTGACATAAGAGCACAGCAGTGCAATCACGCTATGTGTCAACTTATTAACAATTGAAACGGATATATTTTGCCTTTGGTTTGGACAATCATAATCGTTTGTTTGACAGTGTAGCCAATCAATTTTTTTGGCTAGACTGGCACACGTTTAACCTCGATCTCGCCTGGCAGTAAGCGACGATGCGGCCGACGTTGGGGCAGACACCTAGAATAAACCTATTTTCAATTAACAAGCGAGAAATTTGCTTATCATAACGTTATTTATAGTAGTTTAGCTTTCAAGTCAAAGTCAAAAGATATTTTATTTAATAATCATAAGGATCACTTTAAAACTTTACATACTAGGTGAATTTAGGTGCCAATTCCTCCTAACCCAAGCCCGAGAAGAACTGGCAAGAAACTCGTCCTGGTTCTAGCGCTTTTTTACATGATCCAACTTATAACTACCTTAACTACGAAAAACAATACAAGAGAGTTTATACATATATTGTCGTTGGCATTGTCGTTCAAATTACCGCGGTTGACTTCCTGGTGGTGTAGTGGTATCACCAATGCCTAACCGCGTTCTTATCATAAGTTCGTAGGTTCTAACCTGGTCTTGTTAGTTCTACAATGGATTCTTGCATTCGTAAAATGATGTGCTTAATGACAGAGCATATTTTAACGCCACGTTAGCAAATTATGTGATTGTAGGGTAGAGGGTTACCCTCTAACTCTTTATCATATAAATACCTAATGTGGAGTTAAAGTAGGTCAGTTGTGTTCCTATTTATAACGCATTACATAGTAAGTTTATGTACTGGTAAATTAAGGTGTAAACTCTTTTATAAACATTTATTTTAAAATTATTACAGAAATATACAATAATATCAAATACATGTGAAGCAGTTGAGCTATCTATGGATCGTTTTAAATGATCTATAGATAACCAAACTGATCCAGATTACTGTCAAAAAGCACCGTCCCCAAGATACTGGCGGCATTGCCATATTGAATAGCAATGCTAATACGCCGGTCCAGGTATGAGCCAGCTCTTCGCGCGATTATTCTACTGGACTTGCAGACGCTGCCCATTGGCATTGATCTGTATCAGTTGAGCTATCTATAGATCGTTTTGAGCGATCCTTAGATAATTCTGTTTCACGTGTATTTTAAATTAATGTATTATTATGTACATTTCTGTAAAAAATATTACCTGAGGTATTTCTGTCACTACTGTTTCTTTTACGTGGAAAAACATCGAGACCATAACATAATTTATTAATACCTACCACAAACGCTTCAAAATACCTGAACGAAAACACGAATGATTCACAGAATCTCCCTACTGTAATTTATTCTGTGAACCCGTGGGACGCCCCCACGGCTCTCGACTTTTATAGTATTGTCCGCCTTGCCAAGTGACGTCATACAACCACTGATAAGAGTCCGTCTATTTCTATCCGAAGATTGCTCTGGCATAGCGAGAGTTATACCTCTGGTATTGCAAGCGTCTTTACGTTAACAACATGTGTGTTATTCAGGGTGATTTTTACCAAGGCTTATTCGAGGTAGCCCTCTCCTATTAAAATATCCGTTAATCTGAGAAATTTCTTTTTCAAACTCTATTTTTGGATACGTTATGCATAAGGATTTACCATTTTAATGTTTTTAACATGATTTTATATCCCTATATTGTTGCACGACTACCTAAAGGTGTATTTGGATATGGAGTTATGCAAGGGAATGTGTTGGTACCTACCTTGTTTAAACCGTTTTAAGTTGACCTACCTGACTTCAGCATGTCCCTACGAGTAATTAAGTAATCTAATACTAATAAGAAAAGTAGAAACGATTAATTAGGTATCATACTCAGGTGGTGTACTAAAAATTAACGAAGGCTTAGCCACGCTGTCGTAAGTTAAAACACCGTAGAACGTCTTGTCAACACAGAAACGATTAAAGAAATTCTCGAAGTCGAATAACTGAGCTGCGCTGAAAATAAATCAAGATCAACAAAATATTTAGCCAACAAACGAACCGACACTGAATTTCAACTATGACTCAAATATTTTTAATGCAATGGAAGTGATTACTTCTTACAACTGAAATGGTTTCTGTCCAACACCGCGTTAATCTAATTTAGTTTAAGAAAATACAGCAGCAATACTAGCTACTAATTTACAAAGGTGTGGATAGCTCACGTCACAACCAATCCATCTACATTGTACCTAAACAAAATGAACTCAATAAAATTGAAACTACGCAGAAAAAATCCCAAGTGTTCTCGGATTTCGGTTACTATTATTAAACTGAACCAGACGACAGTCGCAAGCGCAACGTCATATTTTAGAAAACACGTAAACGCGACGCTCTGGGAGACTGGGTATATTTAGAATGTATAGTAACACGAGAGCGTTTACTCATGGACGCACTAGCTTCTGCCAGCGGCTTTGCACGCATGGTACCTGCCTAAAAAGTAGCCTATATAATATTCCAGTTCACTGACTATATCTATACTATGTTTTATCTAGATCCGTTCAGGCATTACGGCATGATTGCTCTACAAACAAAAGTCCACACAAATATTAGTACAGTAGGATTTGTGGAGAGAACCAGGTGATAAAATATGGTGATGTTGGTATGTGTGAGGAAGAAAACAAGCTTCGAGCTGGGCCTGGTTTCTGTGTGAATGTGGCCAGTAGTCCAGGCGCCGAGGTAATTTTAGAAAACTGTAGCGTCTTTACTATTTATGGTAGTGGCGTGTGGGGTGGCATGTGCTTCTATTTCTGTATCCTGTGTGGTGTTTTTAACGGTGGAAAAAATTTTGAGATGTTTAGTTTATATGGGTCATTAGACAACTGAAAGACCTACTTAGTTATTGATAGTTGACTCAAGCTTAAAATACAGTACGCTAGTAGTTGGTTGTATTTGTTTCTAAAGAGTAGGAAGGAAGTAGGTTATAGGATCTAAAAATAATCAAAAAACCAAAGTCAACGACTGTATAAAAGAAAATGTAATTAAAATAAATAAATTAACCGTTTATTTATTAATTACATGGCATGAGATCCATAACGATCCCGTGTATAATAATAAAAATAAAAAAGAAAAAATTAAATTTATATAAAATTTATAATACAATAAATTACATTATAATAGATGGCGTTATATTAGATGTTCAGTTCAGGTATCACTACGTACAACGTACAAATGCTTTCGAGCAAGATCGCACAACACTCAGCAGTAGGGTCACGCTGCAACTGCAGGCATGCTGCAGCAGCAAGCGCGGTTAGCGCAGCGCTTAGAAGCACTTGCGGTGGACGATGCCGGGTCCGGACTCGTCGTACTCCTCCTTGGAGATCCACATCTGTTGGAAGGTGGACAGGGAAGCCAGGATGGATCCTCCGATCCATACGGAGTATTTCCTTTCAGGGGGAGCGATGATCTTGATCTTGATGGTAGAGGGAGCCAGGGCGGTGATCTCCTTCTGCATCCTGTCGGCGATACCGGGGTACATGGTGGTACCTCCAGACATGACGGTGTTGGCGTACAGGTCCTTACGGATGTCAACGTCGCACTTCATGATGGAGTTGTACACGGTCTCGTGGATTCCGCACGATTCCATTCCCAGGAATGAGGGCTGGAACAGGGCTTCGGGGCAACGGAACCTTTCGTTTCCGATGGTGATGACCTGTCCGTCGGGAAGCTCGTAAGACTTCTCGAGGGAGGTGGAGGCGGCGGCGGTGGCCATCTCCTGCTCGAAGTCGAGGGCGACATAGCAGAGCTTCTCCTTGATGTCACGAACGATTTCCCTCTCAGCGGTGGTGGTGAAAGAGTATCCCCTCTCGGTCAGGATCTTCATGAGGTAGTCGGTCAAGTCGCGACCGGCCAAGTCCAGACGGAGGATGGCGTGGGGAAGGGCGTATCCCTCGTAGATGGGCACGGTGTGGGAGACACCGTCACCGGAGTCCAGCACGATACCGGTGGTACGACCGGAAGCGTACAGGGAGAGCACGGCCTGGATGGCGACGTACATAGCCGGGGAGTTGAAGGTCTCAAACATGATCTGGGTCATCTTTTCCCTGTTAGCCTTGGGGTTCAGGGGGGCCTCAGTCAGCAGCACGGGGTGCTCCTCGGGGGCGACGCGCAGCTCGTTGTAGAAGGTGTGATGCCAGATCTTCTCCATATCATCCCAGTTGGTGATGATGCCGTGCTCGATGGGGTACTTCAGGGTGAGGATACCCCTCTTGCTCTGGGCCTCGTCGCCGACGTAGGAGTCCTTCTGGCCCATGCCCACCATGACGCCCTGGTGACGGGGGCGACCGACGATGGACGGGAAGACGGCGCGGGGCGCGTCATCTCCGGCGAAACCGGCCTTGCACATGCCGGAGCCATTGTCTACTACCAACGCAGCAACATCGTCGTCGCACATTTTGGCGTTTGTGTGTGGGTTGGGACGCGGTGGATGTTGACTCTAAGGCAGCGAGACTGCGAGTGCGTCGGTCAGGCCAGCGGGAGGGTTATATAGGCGCGCCTGGCGTGGACGCGGCGCGCCTTACATGGCGAGCGAGCCGTCCCCCGCGCGTTCAATCTACGCATACACCAGCTGTTCCACCTGCAACACCTAACCTGTGATAACCATTGCACCCTTAAAAACAACCTCCTTTAGTCCCTGGAGAATGTTTTTTGGTCCGCCCCCGCGCGCCGCCGTAACGGGCACGTAGAGTTCGCCCGCCTTGCACCATTTCAGGCGTTGGGCAAGCTAAAATTGATGGGTTGATTTCGGTTTTAATTAATCATAGGTAGGTTACACATTAATACTGTGCATTATTTATGCTAACTTTAGGGTTATCTTTTGCACGTTTTGAGTTATTAAGTATCAGGTGCAAAAATATACAAAATATTCAAACTCTCAGGCATAGTTTTTTCCAAAGATTGATAAAGAGACTTGCCAGCTAAATCTACCCCTTATTCCTGTTGAATAAAGTCTAGGTTTGTCTTAGCATTTATATCGGGTTGGCGACGGTAATGTACTAGTAGGTCAGTAGACTTTTGAGAAACGCTCTACTTTTATATAATTAGTACAAAAATACCGACTTTTCGGTAATCTGTTAATTTCAGAAATTCATATAACATAATCCTGGATATTTACGGTTATAAGTCAACCGTTTTATCAATAGATTTTACCATCAGATAGCAGAGGTTTTAGTTTCAAAGACCTTGATCTGACTGTTTCGCTGGGTTAACTAAAATAACATAATACACGAACTATTTTATTTTGTTTGCATCAAGTCTGAAATTCACTAATTAATTGACATCCATCGAATTCAACCATTCATGAATTTCTCTAAGATATAGCGTTAGCTGTAACTTATATATATAAACACTAGCTCCTGCCCGCGGCATCGCACGTGTGGTACATAAAAAGTAGCCTATGTCCTTCTCCAAAGTCCCATATATCTCTATACCAAAATTAATCAAAATCGGTTCAGCGGTTTAGGCGTGAAAACGTAACAAATAGACAGACATACAGAGTTACTTTCGCATTTATAATATACAACACCATCTAGCTCCAAACTAACCATACCTAGTATTATGTATTATGGTGACCAGGTGACAGAAATAATACTTAAATATTTTTAAATACTTATGATACTTTATAGTTCTATATAGTACTTTATAGTACTTATGATACTTCATAGTTCAAATAAATAGAAAAGCACCTACTTTGTACTTGTCAGCTTTGTCAGAACAACAGATAGAGCCATAGGCAGAGTTTTGTATCTTACGGTACAGACGACCTCTGACCTCTGTGGAACGCAGAAGATTGCGGGTTCGAATCGCCGCACGACAAATGTTTGTATGATCTGTACGTATTTGTCTCGGGTTTGGTTGTTTTTATATATATGTATGTATTCACAAAAAAGTATATAAGTAGTATATTAGTCATCTGGTACCATAACACAAGCTCTGCTTACTTTGGGGCCAGATGATGTGTGAAATGTCCGGCATTATTTATTAATTATTTACACGGGCAATTGAAATTACTTAATACTGGGCAATAGCAAAATATACAACAGCAATTTGCTGTTATGACAAGCATAGATACCGCAAACATTTAGGTAAGGAGCAATTAAGGAAAATTAGTTGCTTCATAATTGTATCAGTTGCCGAGAAATTGTTGCTTAATAAATGCCAGTGACGGTATGCGACATTTTTTAATTGCGAAAATGTTCGCTCGCCAGAAAAGTGCATTAACAAATTCATCAGTTCGCTCTTTCTATGTAAAACGTTATGTGGGAGAAAATTATGATTATTATATATCTAATACGAACAATTCTTGTATAATATGTATATATAAATAATCTGAATCTCGAAAATGGCGACAAATATTCTCATGAATTTTTGTATGTTTAGGGGGCGATAAATCGATCTAGCTAGGTTTCATTTTATCTGTGTTTTATACCGAGCAAAGCTCGGTCATCCAGATACTAATTATAAAATAGCAATAATGTATCTTTTGGTATCAAATATTGACTTTTAAATGATATTATTTGGCGTGCGCTGCGTAGACTATTGATGTTTCATAAAATAATGTAATACATGTTTATAGTAAGAAAGAATGAAAGAAAAAAAATGGGCGAGGCTTATATGTCTAATTACGATAGTTAGATCACAATAACCTCTTTTATTTAATCACGGGTCGAATCGAAAGATTGACATTAGTATCATGATCACCTTATCCAACTAGAGATTCATAATCTAACAGATAATAAACTATCAGAGCTTTCGTTTAAAAGTTACGACGGGTCTTAACGCGACTTGAATTTCGCGATATCATTACTCTAAATTACACCTGTACGAAGTCGGGGCGTGTTGCTAGTTGATTATAAAGAGTAATGGATGACTTCTTTGATATCAGAAATATTTACCAACAATAATAACAAAGAAAATCAACACTATAGGCATCGTAATTCTATTGTATTGTCTTTGTTTACAAACAGTCTATTGGCTACAAATAAGTGTCACATTCAGATAGCCAGGTGATGCCAAATACAATCTAATTGTGTCCTTAGTACCTATCTATAACAATTTATTAATAGTCCATTCATTGATCTCTTCAATTGCATACCAATACTTTGACCAACATCCATCCGACATTAAACTCTTATTAATTATCGATATCCATTAACACTTTTGTAGGATTAGATTTCATCTAACTGTTTCAAAACCAGTAATGGGTTTTAAAGTGTGAGATAGAATAGAGGTAGTGAGTTGTGGTGGTGAGTTGCGTGTTTTAGGAGTGCAATGTCCGTGTATTTCGGTAGACAGGTGCAGGTTTGGAATTGTAAGGAAGTTGCAGGAAGGAAGGGCGTGGATGCCCCGAATAAAATTAAAGGCCGAGTTACAGAACATAATTGAAATTAAAATCGAAAAGTAGCTACAGTGTGTCATCAAATCACATAAATTATTTTTACACATATTTTGTTTGTCCTGATGGATGTGTAGAGTGACGCGAATGGACTGAGTAAGGAATGAGTACATAAGAGGAAGTGTGAAAGTGGCGCCAGTGAATCAAAAGATGAGGAGCAACAGGCTAGCATGATATGGGCATATAATGAGAAGGGAAGAATGGCATGTAACTAGGAGAGTGCTTGGTATGAATGTTGAAGGCCAAAAAAAAGATAGATGGATTGTGTGAAGGATGACATGAGTAAGAAAGGAGTGAGTGTTGAGATGACGGCTGATTGAGGAGAATGGAAGAAGAACAAATGTTGTGGCGACCCCACATAATGTGGGAAAAGGGCAGGAAGATGATGGTGATTATGTTTGTCCTGAGTCTTTACAAAGTCTCTTATATACGATTTTAAAAAGATAGGTGCGTTGTGGTGGAACGATTCTCGGCACTTACGAGAACAATATTTTAGGAACAACTTTTGTGAATAATTATATATAAATAATTTTCATTGAAGAAATGTGCAGCAAAGTTTGCTTTAAAACTGGTAGAGGAAAGTATCTATGACTTTCTATAGACATAGACATAGACACTAATTTATTTGTTACTCAAGTACATACAATTAGTACAAACAGAAAAAAAAAACATATTTTAGAATAAACAAAAGTGGAGAATACAGAGAGTATGTCATGTATCTGTGTGCCACACTAACAAAAAGGTCTCGACTCAGCATAATATGCCTTGCCACCTATCTTATTACAGCAGTGATTTGGTCAATTTTCACAGCCCCAAAAGTTATTTTTGGCCTCAAACTAGGCATAGCTTATTATAGTGACCAGTATGGTGATTATGGAACTTTTGACACAGCCAATGTCTATCAGTTTCGATTAGCAATCGGCGTAATTTCAATCCTTAATTTGATTGTAATTAGAACCAGTTTTGACAAGATGGATTACTATTACGTACGTTCGGTTTTCTAATCATATGACAGCATGTATGACAATCAACATCAACCTTCCGTAATACCATTTCATCAATAGTAATTGAAAGCGATTAGTATCAAAGTTTTGATAGTATCAGAATTTCATAATCACCCCGCTGATGACTGATACTTATGTATTAATTTTGAAATACATGCTTATTATACCTTATAACACCCAGACACAAAACAAACTCCTATTTTCTGTTTATCCTGGCAGGGAATGGAACCATCAACGTCCAGCGCAGAAGGCAGAGCTATCACCAACTAAGCTAACAGGCCAGTCTAATAAGTATTTTATCAGTAATCTAGTTTTGATAGTACAGCTGCGCTTAGTTTGGGGCTAGATGAATATGCTGTGTAGGTTGTCTTGTATATTTTACAGGCTGACCTGACAAACGTATTTATATTCATTTATTGTTTGTGAATTCAGGTTTTACAAAAGACAGGTGTTTCTTAAAATTAGGTATCTCTGAGTCCGGCATACAGCATACAAACATTTAGTAGGTAGGTAGGTAAAGTATTATCAAAATCATTTAAACAAAAATAAAAATATTACACGGTCAAACTATACAAATATTTTCACAAAGTTACATACTAAAAACGGTCACTAAATTCGAAATAATATTGCAATCTTTCAAAAATTCATTAAGATTATAGTACCATTTTCTCAAAAGTATTTCATTTAACGTAGACCTGTCTTATGTAACTATGAATATTAAATTAGAATTTATAATCTATAACTGTCAAACGACTGACAGTTATGTCAAACGCCATAAGGTTACATTAGAAAAGTTAATATCGTCGTTAAGTTTCTGAAATTTTCTAGTTTTCTAATTTCTTCACAAATAATAACAAACACGACAAAAAAATAATTAGCGAAATCGGTCTAGCCGTTCACGCGTGATGCCCGTGGTCAAGGGAAATAGGGATTCATTTATATATATATGTATACAAAGATAGATATATTTCATTTAAAGCTGTTTGGTAATATAATGCGACGACCTCTGTGGTGCAGTGGGCTGAAGTCCGGCTGAGACGCAGAAGGTTGCGGGTTCGATTCTCTCCGAGGGACAAATGTTTGTATGATCTGCAAGTATTTGTCTGGGTCTGGGTGTTTCTATGTATAATATGTATGTATTTACAAAAAAAAAGTATGTAAGTAGTATATCAGTCATGTGGTACCCATAACACAAGCTCAGCTTACTTTGGGGCCAGATGATGCTGTGTGAAAATGTTCGGGATTATTATTATTAATATGAATTCAAGAAATAGAAGCCATTACGCGGCTTCTTTTCCGTATTTACTGAAAATCATGCCTCAATAGTAATGAAAAGTATCTAACTAATATTGAGAAAAATATGTCATTATTTTTTTACAACTACATATTTGAACATGACATCTGTAAAACTGTTTCTGACATAATAACTTGGCTTGGTAATAATAACTTAAAGGTGAATATTGACAAGACAAAATTAGTGCAATTTCATTCATTCAAACGTAATCCAATAAAACTTCACATTAAATATAATAATAATAAAATTGAAGAAGTAGACTTTATGAAGTTCTTGGGCATATTTGGATAAAAATATAAATTGAAGAATATAAATAGATAAGGTGTGTACTAAGCTCAGCAGATACGCGTACGTGCTCAAGAGGCTTCGTGAGATAGCATCCATAAAAGTATCCCTTAGTGCATATCATGGTTATGTCGGTTCAGCTCTACAATATGGCCTCTTGTTATGGGTAAACATGAAGAAATGAATGTAATTTGTTAAGTCAAGTTACGGCGTGACCAAGGGAGATAATTTAATAATAATATAATAGATAAGTATATATTAAACGATTATTTTTTTCTTTTACTTGTTCTCTTACATTGCTTCTTGCCAAATATCAAGATTCTAATTCAACGGAAAGTACCCATAGGTTTTGATTTACAGGCGAGTTCGAAATATGCGGCATAAATCACCGCATTTAAGTATTTTTTAATTGCGTTAATTCAGAAGCTTGATTTTTATACAGTTTCAAGGGAACCTAGACCTTACTCAGTATTTTATATTCATTTCAACATGATACCTACACGCGTGCCTGAGAAATAGGGTTTTGACATTTATGTCAAGACACTGTCTGGAGACAGACAGACATACAGACGGACAATGAAGTCATTTTATAAGAGTTTCTTTTTTCTTTTTGAGATATAACTTTTGTACGAATTTTGAGATGATATTAGACGAGCCAAATTATATACTATTTTTAAAGCTATGGTCAGGGAACACTATTTGTCCTGTTGTTAACAATTGCTTGCTGCTTAACGTTATTTAGGTATATATATAAGTATGTATTTATTTGTTTAGTTTATCATATTGCAGCTGGGGCAGGCCGAAGAAGCGTAGAAGCGTTGGCGTGACGATCTCGGTGCCTTCGAGAAAGGCTGGTGGGAAGTATCGGGGGACAGGGACAATGGAAGGAGTTGGGAGACATTTGCTGCGGGAAAGTATAGGTTAATAATAAAATAAAAAAGATATTATATTATTTATTTATTAATGTATTATTAGGTATTGATGTATTTCACTTTTTGTAATCTTCTAAATACATATTTTTATCATAAATCACTTATATTATTTTCTTCACCCCATATTTAGCTATATTGATTTCTATCCATCCCAAGATTGTCTGGCAGAGATTACTGTCTAGCGATAAGACTGCTCATTGTTCTACCGTTTAGCTAAACATTGTTTCTTAAAATAGTCCTATGTATTTGGTGTGCAATGAAGTATTTTCAATCTATCTTTCTATCTATCTACAAAACCCTAAAATCACCAAAATCCATACTCCATACTAATATATAAATTCGAAATTATCTCTGTCTGCCTGTATGTTACCTTTTCCCGTCTAAAGATTGAAGATTGAAGATAGTATCATGGGAACAGGCACAGGCAACTTTATACGTTGGAACCGTGCGAGCAAAGCCAACAGCTAATTACCAATAAAACCAGAAATGACTCTTGAAAAATATATAATACAAAATCGCAATTTTTGTTCCGCAAGACGCAATAAAACTCATAAATCTTTTACATAGTACATTCTGTTACTAAGATTGATCGCAGTATTTGAGCTCACTGTTTTCAAACTGCGCCATTTTATTGTTCAGGAATTATTTCAATGTCAATGTGAGTTAGATTAAATAAATATCGGAAGAACAAGCACTTAGAAGAATGCATACAAATCGATTAAACAATAGTTGGAATCGATAGATGTCGATCGGTCGCGTGCGTTTATAAATACAGCAAGTTCACTGTCGGGCTGTCTGTATGGCCATAAGAAACGCGTTCTAATATTTATTACAGCTACAGCCCGCGGCTTCGCACGCGTAGTACGTACGTAAAAAGTAGCATATGTCCTTCTCCAAGGTCCCATCTATCTCTATACCAAAATTCATCAAAATCAGTTTAGCGGTTTAGCCATGAAAACGTAACAGATTCTCTATATATAACATATATTTATTTATTCCTTACTAAATATAGGTTCTCCTTTGCAATACATAATATATATATATATATATATATATATATATAACCTTCTTCTTCTCCTTTGCAATACATAATATATATTTATATATATATATATATATAATATGTATTGCAAAGGAGAACCTATATTTAGTAAGGAATAAGAACTGCATAGAAGGGTTGAGGCACGCTGGAATAAAAATAATAAGTTTCTACCCGCTGCATCATATGTACCTACTTAATAAATGAACTATTCCACTGTGAATAAATGAACTATTCTTAATAAATGAATTAACTTAATTTGGCTTAATAACTTAATAAATGAACTATTCCACCGACTGTGTCATTTTTCATCCAAATTTGAGCCACAAATATTTAAACATTAATAATAATAATATTTAAAAGCTTATATTTGATGACCAATTTACAGTATAAATTTAAAACTCATTGATATTTTTAATCTAGTATAAAAAAGTAATCAGTAACCTGAAAAATATTCTGCAGCAACCGTTTTATTGTCGTATTGTTGTCCTACGATACAGGCCTCCCCTCTAAGTTCTTCCACTAAGTCCCTAAGTTCTTCCATCTTTGTAACGTGCTAATCTTCTTCGTCCTTTTGGTAAGTCATCTTCCCATGTGATGTCTCTTTTGTCTTTTCCCATTCCTAGAATACCATTCTATCATATCTTTTGTAAATTTTTCCTTGTACGTTTTCATTATTTGACCTGTCCATTTGAGTTTTGTTATTACTATGAAACATCGTTTTTTTTTGTGCTTTTTATATTTTTTTTCTTAAACTAAGCATATGTTGTATTATGGTGACCAGATGACTGATAGAGTTCTTAGATATTTTGAAATACATACTTATAATACTTTATAACACCCAGGTACAAATCAACGACATAAATATTCATCA
This sequence comes from Lampropteryx suffumata, assembly GCA_948098915.1. Classification (NCBI taxonomy): domain Eukaryota; kingdom Metazoa; phylum Arthropoda; class Insecta; order Lepidoptera; family Geometridae; genus Lampropteryx; species Lampropteryx suffumata. Next base: position 12,244,086 of record OX402568.1, on the reverse strand, counting down.
CACAAATGTTTGTTCTGGGAAGGAATTGAACCCTCATCCTACAGCACAGAAGCCAGAGTACTACCAACTGAGTTGACAGGCCAATATTTTTTTTACAGTTATAATTCACACAGTCCCGAACTAAGCAAAGCTTGATGACTTTTAACTTGTAAATACTTTCCACAAGATATATTACAACACCCAGGTACAAAATATTTCATCACATAGAAGGCAGAGCTTCTAGGATTTGCTCAAATCAATGTGTCAATGTGCCTAAAAATGCACATCTAGCATCAGATGTTTAAAAAAACTGAACATAGTTCACACAATCGATTGTATCTTGGGGACATAGGCTAATTTTTATATATGTACAACGGGTGTGAAGCTGCGGGCAGGAGGTTGTTGCTACATTTATTTATGTGTTTTCTCCGTGTACGAAAAAGCATTTATATATCTATCTATCTATAAATACATTTATGAACCCCTTAAGTGTGTATAGCGATTCTGTAAGTTGTCTCAACAAAGAACCGCTACAGCTTATAGGCCCGCGACTGCTTATAAACTCGCTAATCTCATAGCCCGTCGAATGCCGACCAACGCGGAGATACATCTGTTGTTTCGACCTTCGTCTGTTCATTTGTAAGATTACAGAGTAAGTACTACTTTTAGATTTTTTCATCTAGCTCTCATGAATATGCCACTACGGTCACCCATCTAGTAATTCACGCGCACGTTGCTTATCTTCGCTTATCAACGACCTCTGGCGCAGTGGGCGAAGGCCTGCCTGAGACGCAAAAAGTTGAGGGTTTGATTTCCGCCGCGGGGCTAACGTTTGTATGATTTGCAAGTATTTGTCTCGGTTGTTTTTCTATATAAAATATGTATTTATTTACAAAAAAATGTGTTACCTATAACACAAGCTCTGCTTACTTTGGGGCCAGGTGACTCTGTGTGAAATGTGCGGCTATATTATTATATTTATTATTATTATCTGTTAGGAACGACGAGCTTCATGCTTCCTAGAATACGTTAAGCTGTACCTAGTTAATTTAGTTAGATACTGATGGTTTCGAATTTGGTTGGTGTTGCAATTATAGTTTAACAATTTATATCTATATATATATTATTACGTGAAGCAAAAATGTTGTACCCCAAAAATTTTTACGAAAATTGCGCGGACGGAGGAGTATGAAATTTCGCACACTTATAGTTTGTATAGCGAAGGAGTGCAGAAAGCTAATATTTTTTTAAAATTATGCATAAAAAATACATTATTAATTAATTAATTCTGGTCTTATTTCGACCAATGGGCGACCACTAGTATATTTAAAAGTGTTAGTAACACCAATTATAACTCAAGAACCGCTGGACCGATTTGGATGAAACTTAAAATGAATATAGTTAGTAACTTAGATTAGGATACAGGCTATTTTTTATTCCTGAAAAATAAGGGAACGGGAACGGGAACCGAACATTGTTATATATAGCTATCTTTTTTTTAATAGCAATATTAGTACTTTAATATTTTTGTGATGTTTTAACCGCCCAACCGCTGTTTTGAAATTGAAATCGACTGATAAACATTGTATTATGCATATATGCCATGATTTTGTAATTTCGCAGGATGTAGTGCTGCGAAATTACAAAATCATGGCGAATAACATTTTCTTAAATACTAACGACCTTATGTAGCTAGCTCCAAAGTCCAATTTAGAATAACAATTATGTGTGACACTTTTTAAACTGCTAAATTGACTTGCGATTGATGTATTTTAGCTCGTTATAGTAATCATAATCATGTAAAGAGGTGTTGATTAGGATTATTTTAGACCGCTTTGCGTAGTAAACATTATGCTCTTATTAAGCCCGAAACAACTTTTTCAAAATAATTACAAATAAAGCCCGAAAGTTGTTTCGGGCTTTATTTGTAATTTTGGTGATTTTATTCAAATAAAACTAGAGTTATTGACTCGGGCGTGAATAATTAAAATGAAAGTTTTTTGTTTTTTTCTGATTCGAGCCAAAATAATCCATATAATTATTTTACAAAGAGACACCAATTTTTATACAATAACATACGTCGAACGACAACATACGACTTTGTGTCGTTTTGAACAATATAAACACTTGACATTGGCATAATTGACATCATATGACACATGCCACTAACGAAGAAAAAGATTAAAACCGCGGAAAATCCTATGAAAATCAATTCATAAAGGAATCAAATGTAAATCTAAATGTAAATCTAACCTTGTTAATTAATTATTGTGTTATGATTAGATTTTTTGTATTTATTTTTCATGGATAAACACAAAAACTACAAAACCAATAAAAATATATCACCTGTAGAAAACTACATCAGTGAGCAACACGAGCTGCATTTTTTATTCATAAAATTAAAGATCATTTGGTCTTCCTCTGTTTCTAATATTGAGTCCTGTAAATTATTTCACGGCGTCGAGTCTGATACTTAGCAACATTGCGTGACCCAAGACCGCCCAAGACCCAAGACCGCTCCTATCTGGCCCAGTCTAAGAAAGCTGCCCTCTGCCAGTGATCTGGATCAGCTGAGATATCGTTCTAAACGGTTCATAGATAGCTCAACTGTTTCACATGTTTTTTTATTATGAATTATTAACCGACTTCAAAAAAAGGAGGAGTTTCTCAATTCGTCGAAATCTTTTTTTTTTAAGTATGTTCACTGATTACTCAGACGCTTGAACCGATTTGGAAAATACTTTTTTTGGTTTTAAAGGGTATATTAACCGCTAGACCGATTTCGACAAAATTTAAATGGGAGCACATTTAAATTTTATCGAAATCCGTCTAGAAGTTTTTAAAAAAATCTAAAAATTTTATACATCGATGAAGGTTTACTCCGAAACCTCGCTGTCTTATTGGAGCAGTGCGTTTAGTTAACTAACCCAATAATACCTATAAACAATGTACATCTACAATCCTTAACTAAAAAAAATATTTTCAAAAGTCGTTTCTCTTTTTAGTTTTTTAAACGTAATTATTATTCTGTACATTTCTGTAAATAAATTATTATTATATTCATAACCAAAAAAAAATCTACAAAAATTTTAATTATTTTTTGTACAGTTGCAATTTATATGTAAGAATCAGCATAGATCAAAAAGGGTTCTACGATATTATCCTCTCTAATTGGCGTACAAATTGATTCTAGTTATCGTTTTCCCAAAATTTAATCTACAATTTTGAGTGGCCGCACTCCACCCCTATCGTTTCGATTGTTTGGACAACCCTAGCAATGCAATATCAAGCTAAACTCAACCTTACGTGGTTAAAATAAGAGTGAAATTAACATGGTAATTACTGGTATATTTGCATGCAGTGCATTGAATTTGGAATATTCTGGTTGATATGTGATACGAGGGTCTGATTGATCTCTTAACAATGCCGTTTTAAAATTATATCTTTATGGCAATAAGTAATTCTACTAATTAAGAGTGGATTTTTTTGTTTCAATATTACGTAATCAATTAAACTTCTGATAGAAAGTTAACAGAAATAATTACAAATGTAAAGAATAATATAAAATAATATGAAATGCATGTTACATGATCTGGATCAGTTCAGCTATCTATAGATCGTTTTAAATGGTCCTCAGATAGCTCAACTGTTTCACGTGCTATTTATATTATTGTATAAAATACACGTGATATACACGTTCTGTACATATCTGTAATTCTTTCATTGTAATGTTACATAATCTTCCTAGGACCTCTAAATATTGATGCAAAACTACAGTGGGGTCCACAAATTGAAACACTTGCCTAACAGGCTTAGTTCCGCTGCATATGCAGTACGTGCGATACGGTGGCTTACTGACGAAGCTACAGCTAGACTAGTTTATTTCAGTCACTTCCATAGTGTTATGTCATACGGCATCATTCTCTGGGGGAAAGCAGCTGATATTCAAGCATTGTTTATTCATTTATAAAATTATATAAGTAGTATATTAGTCATGGGGTACCTCATAACACAAGCTCTGCTTACTTTGAGGCCAGATGATGCTGTGTGAAATGTCCGGGATTATTTATTTATATAGATTTGTATTTGGATAAACATAGGAATTTCTTCACATTTTATATGTTTTTATGTCTTATATGTCACGGTAATTACAAACATATGTTTGTAATCGCTAGGTCAACGAAAAGTATCCCACGAGTTTTGATTTAGGCCTTAAAGGCCATAAGCGGCAGAATTTAGGCCTTATTTATCACTGCGTTGACTTTGATGCTTGATTTTAACAGCGCTAAGACACCGTAGACTTTAATATTTGATATTAATTTAAACTCGATACCTCTACGCATTCCTGATTGGAAATTAAAATGGTCTTGATACACAGACAGACAGACAGACGGACAATAAAGTGATCTTATAAGGTATACTTTCTTCAATTTTAAGCAACTCCAACAAAGGTTTTCGATTCTAAATTTTTAAAAATAAAAAAATAATGTTTGTTACCTCATAACTCCGTCATTTATGAACCGATTTGAAAATATATTTTTTTATGTGAAAGGATTTATTTTCCGATTAGTCCCATAGAAAGTTCATCAAAATCTCAGTTAAATTTGAAATTTCGTATTTTTATATAAATGAAGTCGGTTTTCTTTATAATTTCAAAACGTATTTATTATAGGTGTCTACAGAAACCTAAAAATAAAAAAAACACCTGCTAAAACGTTTTTTAAGGTATGATATCTTGTGAAAACATTGGTCTTTTCTGTAAGAGTTACACATATGCTGCACTAACTCACACAATGTTGCACGAAATGTTCTATGTGAGCTGAGGAACGACTCGATTCAACTAATTAAATAATAAAATACAATTGTTGTAAACGTTAAACGCCTAAATAAATAGTGAAAATGCCAAATTAAATAGCAAATCTCACAATCATGTCCGTATTACAAAGATAATGCACGCTACAGACCGGACACGAAATATTGAAAAATACCTACTCAGATTACCGATACCTGATATTACGAACCTGACACGGAATATTACAATAACCACGGAATACTACAATACTCTGTGACGTAGTGGGCTAAGGTCTGGCTGAGACGCAAAAGGTTGTGGATCCGATTCCCGCTGCGGGACAAATATTTGTATGATCTGCTTGTATTTGATTCGTGTCTGGGTGATTCTATGTATAATATATATATGCATTTGCATACGTAGTATATCATTCATGTAGTACCCATAACACAAGCTCTCATGAAATGTGCGGAATTATTTATTTATTAAAAGCAATACAATGGGCGACCTTATCGCTAAAAGCGATATCTTTCAAGCAACCTTTGCATGGACAATATATACAAAATAGACAATAAACAAAACATTAAATAGATGGACAAATATTTAGTACTATTCCGCCAATCTATTCTCAAAGAGTTAGACACGATGCAGATCGATGCACGATGATATCTTAGACAAAAAACATACAAAATATAATAATAATTTAATTAATTTTATTACAATTTAATTACACCTACAAAACAAAAAAATCACAAAGAAACATAACATACATACTAACAAACCACTTTCTATAATGTTAAAAGCTAACAACCAGTTAGCAGTTTCCAGATAATAGACAGATAAAGGTTATGGACTTTGACTTTAAAAATATAAATAGATTTAGATAAGCGAATAGATACAGGTAAGGAATTATACATTTCGAGCTTCAAATTTTCAGTTGTAAATCACCCTTTTGTAAGATATAATTGTAAATTATAGTAACCGGTATTAAATGAAAAACCGGTTCCGATAACCGATACCGGTACCAATTATGTGTAGGTAAAATTACACCATCATCGCACAACAGCCGAGTCTGTACACTCACTGGCATCTCTCGTGTGGGCTGTAAGGGGCGTGCATAAAGTGCGCATCGGCAGTGTGCCGGCCGCGTGGCTCGCTGCAATCATGTAGCTAATTGACGATTTGATGTCCGCTGTACACGCCATTGCAAGAAATTTGACACTGCATTATGATATATAACTTAAACATTATATATAAACATTTAAAGAATAATATAAAATACGAAGCTACCTGAACTCAAGTCAATACAATCACAAGGATCACTTTGAAACGTCTAACATACTAGGTGAATTTAGGTGCCGATTCTTGATTTCTCTTGTTTTAGCGCTTCTTTGTATTCTTTGTATGAATCTGTCAGTTAACTGTCAGAGGACAGGGCAACATAAGGCCATGCATTTTTATCAATAATATAATCATTTATATTGCTTTCTTCAAAAGACTACCCTTTACGTATGCTTTAAATTTCTTAATATGTAACTAAACTCAGTTGTAAAACTATTCATTTCCAGGAAGATTTACAGTTAGAGTGCGTCTTGGTGCACAGTGCAAGATATTCTGTCATCAAGCAGTAGTATGCATTAGTACTGCTGACGACCCCTGTGACACAGTGGACTAAGGTCCGACTGAGACGCAGAAGGTTGCGGCATCGATTCCCGGTGTGTGATATATGACGTATGATCTGCAATTAATAATTGCAGATCATACGTCATGTCTTTGGTCTGGGAGTTTCTATACAAATAAAAAAGTATATAGGTAGTATATCAGTCATATGGTACCCATAACACATAACGCATACTTTGGTTCCAGCATTATTATTAAATTGAAAAATATTACTGTGCATTCCAATATTTTGTCCCCAGGTACACAACCAGCACACGTCGTTAATCCTACGGAATTATCAGTGGCTGCACCTCACCGAGGGCGATGTATACTTAATTTGTCCTTCATTGTATTGACTCTGCCCCTCTCTGCCCCTTTCTGCCCCTCTCTGCCCCGCTCTACCGCTCTCTCCCCCTAAACGCATGCGGCCCGTTTACTTTATTAATTGGCCATTTTCCTTTACGATTTGATTTTATTAGGCACAGATTGAATTTAATGTGACGCGAATAAGTTGGCTTGGAAAAACAGTTGTTATTTTTTTATGATGATTCTGGAAGCGTTTGAAATGTACAAATACAATGCTAAATGTTTTTATTTCTGTAACAGTTTTTAACTATTTCATAAGTGTTGAGACCATCTTTTAAGTAGAAGTATACTTGTGCTAGATGGTCTTGCTCTTCCTTATCTTATGTTAGGTACAGTTACAGTTTAGGTACGTGGGCATTTACAAATAACAAAGTAGATACGTACAATGATAATAATATTTAACTAAATAAGTACGTTTTAAAAACTAAAAAGAAACCGACTTCATTGAATGAAATTTGAGCCTATAATACATTTTTAATGGAAAGTAGATGTATTTTGTACATATATAATATGGGTAGGCCAAATAAACGCACCGCTCCAATGAGACAGCGAGGTATGAAAACACATGAAAACATCATCGATGTTTAGTTTAATTTAATGAATTTTTATATTTTCGTTGATTTTTCAGCTCGACCGATTTTGATAAAATTTATATGGGACCACCTGTGAAGTATACCCTTCCAAACAAAATAATAATTTTTCAAATCGGTTCAGCCGTTTTCGAGTAATCGGTGAACATACATAAAAAAAAAAAAAAAAAAAAAAAAAAAAAAACTGACGAATTGAGAGCCTCCTCCTTTTTGATAAAGTCGGTTAAAAAACTGAATTCAAACCTCGTAATCTAAAAAGTAATAATTCTTAAATAGTAATACCTTCTTTAAAATACTTAATGAAAAAAAATAAGAAACGCACTAGTCGCCACGATCGATGGTTCCCTTTGATTTCTCTGGGACAAAAACATAATCATCGAAATCGGTTCATAAACGACGAAGTTATCGCCGAACAAACATAAAAAAAAATATACGGTCGAATTGAGAAACCACCTTATTTTGAAGTTGGTTAAAAAAGACAGCGGAACCGAACTTGTAATAAATACAGTTGCAAGTAAAGTTAAAGAAAAGAGGAACCGATTGAAAGTGATTGAAAATATAAGAGGGAATATCATTAGCAAAGACAAGGCAAAGACTGCTTCATAAACACCATTATAAAATTGAAAGTTAAAAGAAAAAGAGGGAAGAAAATGCCACGAATCAGCTACATGAGACAAATGAAGAAGAAAGCTGTCGAGGATTCTTCGTCTGTAATTTCATGGAGTAACATAGCTCTGCTAATTTAATATTTTTTACCCGTTTTATTGCATGTTTTATTCAGTAATCTTGGCAGAATTTTAATGAATAAATTGTGACTACAGGACGGGTATGGATAATTGAATTATATTTGTATTGTGGTGCAATGTGATTTGAACGACGAGGAATCCCAAAAAAAATCTAAGACTAATACCAAACAAACTGACTATAAACTATAAACACTTGTCATTGTCAAAATTGACATAAGTATGTCACGGGCCATTAAAAAAGAAGAAGAAGAAAGCTTTCATATCGCATAAGGAGATCAAGGAAGCTGCGATGGAGAGGGACAGGTAGAAAGACCTGCATCATTTACAGAGAAGAACACAGCTCTTGAATTAAAAGAACCGACGTATTTTTTATCTAATATAAAAATCATAAAAAGTAAAAATGAAAGAAATTTTTAATACTACGAACATTTGATATTAAGTCAATTACTTTGTCAACCTTTTAATTCTTGTTTTATTATGACTTTTGACTTTACTGTAAAAATAAATGTTTGAGTTCTTACTAGCCCTCAGTTCAGTTGGGAGTAGCTCTGCTTCTACGCTGGAGGTGGGATCGATTCCCTTCCAGTACAAATATTTGGGAGACCAATAGATGTTTGTTCTGTGTCTGGGTGTTATAATGTATTTAAAAATACAAATATCTTAATTTTCAAAACGGGATATTTACCATGATATGTGATTGATGTTCATGGCGCTTGCAACAATGCAGAAATATTGGAAAGTAGAAAAACTCACATATAGCATGGCAAATATCCGGTTTGTGTAAAAATTGTGTTTAAAATCATTTTAGTTTCAAAGGGTATTTAAGTGTCCTATCAGACATCTGTTACCCATAATACAAGCTATGCTTAGTTTGGGGCTAGATGGTGTTGTGTGGATGGGCTACAGATATTTATTTGACGACCTCTGTGACGCAGTGGGCCAAGGCCTGGCTAAGACACAAGAGGTTGCGGTTTCGATTCCCGCCGCGGGACAAATGTTTAAATGATCTGCAAGAATTCGTCTCGGGTCTGGGCGTTACTTTGTATAATATGTATGTATTTACAAAAAAAAAAAAGTATATTAGTAGATAGTATATGAGTCATGTGGTACCCATAACACAAGCTATGCTTAGTTTGGGGCTAGATGGTATTGTGTGAGCTACCAATATTCATTTATTTAGTTTAGCGAAACAACAATTTGGTCAAGCAAGGGAAATCGTACCCCCAACCCCTTTTCCAAAGCCTACCAAATATGTAACAGAAATGCTTTTAAACCAGTGAGTGTAAACAGTGAAACATAATGAGGAACATACCTAGTACTTACCTACACATATATCCTTCAATATCTGAGTGAAGTGGAGGGCGGCAACTAATTCACAAATTGATTTAACACTGGTATAAAATCTTTTCTGTGACAAACAATAATATTATTCCATTATGGTCCAATGCCACTATTTGTTCAGACCTGTGGGAAAAGGGTCCCCTCGCGAATTTATTTATCGATTTTATCACTCTCTGTGCTCGATACTTCTAAAGATTGTTATCAGTAGTAGTTAACTAATTTGATTAGTTGTAACCCTGGCGTAATTTAAATAGGTACCGCTAGAGGCATTTTCGTGCTTCTATGCTTCGGAAGATATTTTATGCGGTTATGCTGTGGATCTCAACGAATACCTATCTAAATAATATATAAACATTGCCGGACATTTCACAGAGCATCATCTAGCCCCCAGGTAAGCAGAGCTTATGATATGGGTTCCACATGACTGATATACTACTTATATACTTTTTGTAAATATTATACATAAAACGCCCAGACCCGAGACAAATACTTTCAGGTTATACAAGCATTAGTCTCGCGGGAATCAAACCCGCAATCTTCTGGCTCTCAGGCCGTCCTTGGCCCACTGCATCAGAGAGTTCGTCAAATAATTAATAAATGTTGGTGGGCAATGCACACAACATCATCTAATCCCAAACTAAGCGTTACTTGTATTATGGTGACCAGGTATCTCATAAAATACTTATAAATTTCATACATACTTATAATTAAATACCTACATACTTATGATAGTTTATAAATAACTAGCTGTCCCGTTCTCGACTTCGTCCACGCGTTTTAAATATATATCAAATTATAACACTTGACTTGACTTTGCTTCTATATGACACAATAACACCAACCATTTAAAAGTTTCCATACAAATATTCACACCCCATTTTACTCCTTTATGAGGGGTTATTTTGAAAAATCCTGGAACAAGTTTTCATTTATTTTGCATTTTATGTATCGAAACCAAGTTTCTAAGAAATCACACCACCCGTTAAAAAAATCCCATACAAACTTTGAAACCCCATTTTACCCCTTTGTAAGGGTTATTTTAAAAAATCCTGAAATACGTGTCCATTTATTTTGTTTATTTTGATTATTTAAATCAAGTTTCAAGTAAATCGCACGCCGTGTAAAAAAGTTTCATACGTCAGTTTTCACCCCTTTTCACCCTCTTAGGGAATGAATTTCAAAAAATCCCGACTTAGTGGGTGGTTTTGCTATAAAAGGAACCTACCTTCCAAATTTCAGCTTTCTAGCTTCAGCGGTTTAGGCTCGGCGATGATGAATGAGTCAGTCAGACATGTTAAGCTCTTTTATAGGTGCACTCTGCACTCCTTATATGGGCGGGCTGGTAACTTTGTCTGGTAATTGGCCTTTGACTTATAAGAAAGTATTTGGTACCTATAGGCAGGTAGGTAGTATAATAACGTTTTAAAAATTAAAAAGAAAACCGAGTTCATTGAATATAAAAAGAAAACAAATTGAGAATCTTTTTTTTTAACATAGACTACGATTTCACCTGATGTTAAGCAACATTTCCCAATCAGATGCGGGTGCATTTTTAATGATCTTCAGCTGATCGTTATGGAGTGCAACGGATGGTAAAAATAAAAAACTTATCTAGTAAAATGTATTTTTGTAGAAAATCTGCTCTGGGGTTAAGGTCCAGGTTAATATCCGAGCTAGAACCCACAGTCAAACAACTAAGGATATACTTCTACACGACTTCGATTTGCTTGAAAGGATCCGAAATGCCGATATGCAATCGTAAATGGGCATAGCGGATGTAGGTACGAGGACTGCACTTTTGAAATAGGACTGGGCAGGTCATGTTACTCGAATGCATCCAGAACGTTCGGCGAAGCTCGTCACACAGTGGGTGCCTGATAGTCGGAGACGACGCAACAGACTCAGGAAATGATGGCGAGACCATCTGGATGCATTCGAGCCAAACTGGCAGACTGTGGCCTTTAAGCCTTTAAGAGTTTAAATTTAATTTAATTATTATATAATTAAATAAGGAAGGTTTAATTATCTGCCCAGCAGTAGGACATAGGTTAAGAAAAAAAAAGTAGTATAGCAGTCATGTTGCACCTATAACACAAGCTCTGTGTGTTCTGTGTTATGTGATATATCCGGAATTTTTATTTTTATTATTATAAAAAATTGTTCAACTAGATACTAATACATTATTCAAGCACTACCTATTGTAAAATGTTAGCAATGTAAATTACTGATTGTATTGTTGTCAACATGTAACAGGTGGCGACTGTTGGCAGGCGCTGGTATTAATGTGACGGCGTGGCCATTTTAACCTTTGCTCCGCCCGCTGATTCATAGTCTGTTGCAGTTTGGTATATTCATTGACAGTTTTTACAAAGTAGAGAACTTGGGCGCTCTGTGTTCTTTACTTAAGAGTAAATTAGCCGATTATCTTTTGTTTCAAACGTCGAGGGTTGATCACTCCCACCGTTTAATGTCTAATGTAATGTCAAATTGTCTCGTTTTAACTCGTAATGTATCGTAACAGAACCATGAATAATAGAAGTACATGTCTCAAAAAACTGATTTTTGCACCATTTTGCGAGAAAATTACATACGGAATACGCAAAACAAAATGATTTAAATACAAGCATAGGTTATTTATTCAAGGGCTTTAAGCAACATTATTATTCAATTTAGTAATTTTTCATGTGAACCAACATTAAAAAAAGGTGGAGGTCCTCAATTTAGTAGATTTTTTGTTATATTTGTTTTATGTTTGCTACCTCATAACTCCGCCAATCATTTAGAAGCGATTTGAAAAACTTTTCATATAAAAAGATATACCTTCCTATTGAAGCCATAGAAATTTCGTAAAAATTGGTTCCATAGTTTGGTTTTTAAATCCAAATACCTAGCTGAAGAAAATAATAATTCAAGTATCCAATTTCTGTAACTTTCCGAGTTTACGAGTTTCAAGGAGGTTCTCAGTTCCGCTGTATTCTTATTCCTTATTGTACACAAAAAAAAAAAAAACTAAACTTAATCAACAATGGCATGTACACAGGCGAGCTTAACCCTTAAAAGAGTTCTCTTCTAGCAAACCTAGGGAATTGGAGATTATATAAACGAATGGGTGGGTATGAAGTGTACAAAAAGAGGAAAAGAGAAAGATTAAATTCATAAAACTAATACAAATATAAACTAAGTATAGAGAAATACAGATAAATAATATATAAACTAAATATATATACCTAAACATTATTGCTAAATATATTATATTATACATGATTATTATATTATATAATATATTACCTAAATATGTTAAAACTACATAAAATAATACACAAATAGAGTTGTATTTTTATGTACTCAAATTACATTTAATTAAGTCGGTTTACGAAATTATGTGTCAGTCTAATCTAATCATATAAGTAATACCATAAGTATATAAGTCATGTGGTACCCATAACACAAGCTCTGCATACTTTGGGGCCAGATGATGCTGTGTCAAATGTCCAGCATTATTTATTTATTTTTCCCTACATTTAAAAGCCTATGTCCATCTCTAAGTCCCATCATCTCTATATATCATTTAGGCGTGAAAAGGTAACAAGCAGACAGACAGACCGAGTTACATTCATATTTATAATTTACTACCTGCTGCCCGCGGCTTCGCACGCGTGGTATCTACATAAAAAGTAGCCTATGCCTCCACGGTCCCATATATCTCTATTTAACAAAATTCATCAAAATCGGTTCAGCGGTTTAGGCGTGAAAACGTAATAAACAGACAGACTTTCGGACAGAGTTACTTTCGGATCAATAATATTAGTTAAATAGTTTATTTTTATGATAAGAAATCATAATCATACCACCTTACTGCTCACCACTACCCTTCGTGCTCGTCTATCCTTGTCTCACACTATGCTAGGTGAAATAGCATGCATTTTAACTGCGTCTACTGACGAGTTTGTATCGCTGACTAGTGTCTCCTTAACACGTCCTCGAGGTAAGACTTCTTCGATCTTTGGCTTTGACGACCTCTATGGCGCAGTGGGCTAGGCCTGTATTAGAATGTTGTTAAGTCGATTCGATTCGATATTCGATTCGATATTTGTCTCGGATCTGGGTGTTTTTATGTATAATATGATTGTATATAATCAGTATATCAATCACGTGGTACTTATAACACAAGCTCTGCTTACCTTAGGGCCATTTTATAATTATTTTGATTTATCCATGAATGAATGTTTTCAATTACAAATAACTGCTCTGTAACTTGACTGGCGCCATTTAAATCATCTTCAACAGATGTACTAAGGCCAATGATGATGAGCTGCCTTTGGTGCTGTAGATTGAGGGTTCGATTCCCTCCCAGGTCAAACATTAGCGTGATGGACACAGGTGTTTGTTTTGTGTCTGGGTGTTTTAATGTATCTTAAATATGTATTTAAAATATATAAGTATTCTATCAGTCATCTGGTCATTATAATGCAAGCTATGTTTATTTTAGGGCTGGATGGTGTTGTGTGCATTGTTCACAAATATTTATAGTATATTTATTGATGTGTAACCTCTTTCTTTTCCTTTCCTGCAATTTCGTGAAAAGAAGCCTTTTGGGTGAAGGTGAAGTACGCGCTTTTAGATTTGACCAATAAGCGCGATTGTTGTAGAGTTGGCCGTCAGATGGTATTAACCCATTTTCAGAGAGGTTGGTACTGTCAGTCAACAGTGTGTGCGTGTGTGTAACGAGAAAGAGAAATGGAAATAGAGAAAGAGAACGCATCAGCTGTGCGCTTAACCTACAGTGTTGTGTATATGGTGTGCTGTTATATACACTAATTCAGGATATAATGTTAATGTTGCTTATTACCAACGTGAGATGTCAGATATTACACATCATATACGACTACAGTTACTGGGCTCGCTACTTTTTATGTATGTACGCGGACAAAACCGCGGGAAAAAGCAAGTAAGTTATAATATAATCCGTCATTTTCTAAAATCTGTTAAATTAAAAGCTACATGTACAGCGCGTTTCAGCAAAATCTCCTAAAAAGCATCCCAAACATTACAACCCGTAACATCATCAAACATACCAAAAATACTCTATTGACTAAAACACGTGAAGAAACAAATTTAGATAGAAAGAGAAAGCGATAACCTGAAGGAATTTCCCATATATCAGAGTGGGACAGAGAAACTGCACCACGAGACCATTTCTGGCGAAACTCGTGGGATGTTTACCTTGTAAAAGAGTGTAACTCCACAACAAAGTCTTACTAGATATTAAGCTTTAGTAACTTTGGAATATGGTTGGTTTCGGAGTGTAGTTTTTCTGGTTATTCCTGTACGAATACTCAGTTGAACAAATTTAGTTTCCAGAAGCAAGTGTCTAAGATAAATGTTGTTATGAAAGCGAAAGTCAGCTGTTTCGATATTAAGTAATTATGACGTCAAAATACCTAACTATTTATTTTAAGACATTTACCATCATACAATTTTAGAAGAGTAACAAATGTACAATAAACTAGCGCCAGCCCGCGCCTTTGCACGCGTGGTACTTATATAAAAAGTAGCCTATATACAATTCCAGATCATAAACTACATCTATGCAAAGTTTCATCAAAATCTGTTCAGCCGTTACAGCATAATAGAGCTACAAATGTCATTACACATACAGATTTGCTCTTTTTCAATTTGTCACTATCCTTGCACGGGACAGCACTATTTTAAATGGTAATTTACTTTTGACAGAAGTTGGGAGACGAACATATCATGAGAAAACACCAGTTTCCTCACGGTTTGATATTTTCCTACATCGTTTGAAAGCACTGGGTCCAATCACTCCGCATCATGTAAACAATTAAACAAAAATACGACTGGGTTTTCTAATGCATTTAATATAAAAGTGTTTCTCACGCAATATTGAACTTTATTACAACGAGATAAAAATAGTTTCACTGTTGTCAAGTATTTATAGATTGCAGAATGCGCCCGCGTCTTTATTTGGTGAGAGCAACAGAAATACTCGCGGTGTGGTACAGAAGCAGTTTCATTTTTATTTTGTTTTTACCGTCCATATTGACTACAAGAACAAAGTATCTTCTCTTTTTTAATTTTTAAAAAAGGTGAATTAAACGCGAGTAAAAAAAATAAAAAAATGTACTTAATGGAATATATTTTTTAACAGAAATGCCTGATTTTCAAAGTTCTACTTTTTCTTAGTACTTTTACGTTAAGTTAAGTTTGTCAGTTTTTCAAATATACATATAATCTAAGCGGAAATTTTATCTCCGTCAGAAATGGACAGTAGAGACTAGAGACTTGCCTAAAGCGCCAACGATTGAATTTAATAAATTCTGCTTTATTATTCCTTACATTATTTGGAATTTTTAATTAACATAAGTACCTAAACATTTTTAGAAATCTAAAAACTAAAATTATTTTTGACTTGAAAATAAAACCTCTACCTATTCATTGAGACAATTCCAAAAAGCCTAAACACGATACCTCTGGCACAATGAATAACGTCACAGACACATACATATACACCTTTCTGTTTAATACAATTTAAATATTAAATCAGCTATAGACAAAATAAAAAAAAGTCCTTGTGTTTTCATTGAGTAAATATTAAGTCTTTGACACTCACATTTTTGATCAGCAGCTCTCTTTTATACTTTTATATCTATTATATTAATATATTATATCAGAAACAACGATTACAAAAACATATTCAAATTATAATGAAAACGAACCAACACCTCTCACATTTTAGTCAGCCAACTACCCACTATGCCACGAAGGTATTAAACTGGCTGCTCTACTACACCGCGAACATCTGAAACTTCACGCATCTAAATAAGGTGCGTACGAGTCGTTACTACTAGCACGGTGAACAAGCGTCACCAGTTTAACCTGAACCTTCTCTTTCGCATGAAAATGTATGTTTGAGTTGAGCCGGCAGGTCTCGAGTAACTGGGTGTTTTCGAACAGAATTCAGTAGCAACCGACCAACGTAAAATGAACCTTCAGTTTTAAGTGTCAATGATTCAATTTGCAAAAAATCTTTTGTTGTTTCAGTAAACTTGATATTAAGGTTCCATTTTTAAATATTTTGTCATTAACCTTACCTATCGGAATCATTTCAAATTCAAACGTATTTGTAGTTACCTGACTTGATAAAATTACCCTAAAAGTTGGGTAATATTAACATAATTAAAAATAATTAGCATGAAACATAGTTATGGGTTTATTTTATAATCATTATTTATTTTCATTAATTGACATTATACTGAAAAAGACAGACCATAACCCTGTGACGCACTGGGCCTAGGCCCGGTTGAGACGCAGAAGGTTGCAGGTTTGATTCCCGCCGAGGGCCAAATGTTTGTATGATCTGCAAGTATTTGTCTCGAGGTGTTTCTATGTACAATATGTATGTATTTACAAAAAATATATATGTAAGTAGTATATCAGTAATGTGGTACCCATAATACAAGCTCTGCTTACTTTGAGGCCAGATGATGTTGTGTGAAATGTCCGGCATTATTTATTTATTTATACTTTATCGCCACTCTAATTATGTGATCACGAGATAAAAATTAATTTTTATTTTAATAAATAATTTTCATAAATGCAGCAGCCATAGGTCTTGAGATTCTGGTTACATGTTGAGTAAGCGTGGGCTTCCCCACGGTTGGGCGTAGGAAGCAATCGTATCATTACCTACTTATTTGCTCGAAGAGCATAAGTTGCACCATTATTTTAAACTGGGGTTAAAGGATAATTTGATATTGGCCTTGATTTTTCTGTTTCGCTGGACTAACGAAAATTTTGTAAATATGAAGATATCTTATTTTTAACCGACTTCAAAAAAGGAGGAGGTTCTCAATTCTAATGTGTTTTTTTTATGTTAGTCTCTAGTCGGTTTGGTGGATCATTCACGGTCCACTCTGTGAAATTGTGGAACTCTCTTCCTCACGAAATCAGCTTCAGCGCTTCGCTTAGCATTTTTAAGCGAGAAGTCAAAGAGCATTATTTCTCCTTGTAGATAATTGTTTATATTAATATTTTATTTAAGTATTATATATATGTTTATGTATATTTATATACATATATTTATTTATTTATATATATTAGGTACGTTAGTATAGGTGTATTTAGTTTATGTAGGTATTATTCTAAAGGGTCTTTCATTAAGCGTGTCCTATCTTTCAATTTAAATAAAACAAAGTGTGTGTGATATATTATCGAAATTATTTATTTATTTGAAAGATGTAGTGATGCCATTATGTGTGGAATATGACATCATTCAAATGTCCGCCACGGCTTCTCTGGGTGGAGCGCATGCGAGATATCCAATTTTCCATGACTTTTGCGCATAAATCAGGCTGAATTTGACTTATGGCATAGGTTATGTTGGCTTTGAGGGCCGTTGTGATTTGTGGTTTATTCACATAGACCTGCGACTTAAGAAAACCCCACAAGAAAAAGTGTAGCGGGGTTAAGTCACAAGATCTCGGTGGCCAGTTCACATCAGCTCCACGTGAGATGACCATGCCCTCAAATCTCTCATGCAGAATATTCAATGTGGCATGAGCTGTGTGGCACGTAGCGCCGTCTTGTTGAAACCACATGTCGTTGGTGTTCAGATGATCCAGTTCATGCTAAAAAAAGTTGGTAATCATCGACCTATAGCGCTCGCCGTTGACAGTGATGGCCTGGCCAATGTTGTTCTCAAAGAAATATGGCCCGATGACGTCGCCAGCCCAAAATCCACACCAAACTGTAACTTTTTCGGGATGCATTGGACGCTCTTGGATCTTATTTGGATTGGTATCATCCCAAATTCGACAATTTTGTTTGTTTACGTACCCATTCATCCAGAAATGGGCCTCATCGCTGAAGATAATTTTTCTGTGAAAATTACGGTCAGTTGCTAACTGCTCCATTGCCCATTCAGCGAACACACGTCGTTGTCTATGGTCGTTTACCTTCAATTCCTGGGTGAGTTGAATTTTATACGGGTGCAGGCCCAAGTCACGACGCAAAATTCGCCAAGTTGTGGTCTGTGAAAGGCCGAGTTCTTGTGAGCGACGCGAAATCGACTGCCTCGGATTCTCCTGCACACTCTCACGGACAGCGGCGATGTTTTCGGCAGACCTTGCGTTTCGTTGACGTACGGGTGTTGGTCGATCATTTACCGAACCAGTGGACTCAAATTTATCCACCACACGACGAATAGTCCTCTCGGTAGGACGATTATGGCGACCGTAAAATGGGTGAAGCGCGCGGTGCTACCAACTGTCAAAGTTCGGACGTGCCTGTTGGAAGACCCTATAGTTATTTTAGCTTATTAAATTACTTCGACTGTCTTTCGGCTCTATCATCAGATTGACTCCACCTTTATTAAATAGTAATGCTTTAAAATACTAAATGAAAAATAATAATAAACGTCAATACGATTTTCGAAGGTTTTGATTTCTCTGCGATGCCATCATCAGATCCTTGGTTGATGATGATGATGATGATGATGATCAGATGATGGATTCCTTATCATGGTACCACCCATGGGATATCTCATTTCCAGCAAAAAAAAGATTTATCAAAATCGGTTCATAAGCGACGTAGTTATCCGCGAATATAAATAAATATATATATATATATATATATATATACGGTCGAATTGAGAAACCTTTTTTTTTAAGTCAGTTAGTTAGATAGTTTTTACTATATTTTTTAGTTTAGTTTAAGGTTTGAAATTGGTTTCAAAATCAACTAACGCTAAGTATTGTAGTTACTAACCTACTGTTACAATTTATTTTTAGAGTCGTTTTGCAAACATTGCTCTCTTATATTATTTATATTTCTCGCATTATTTCCGGATTAATTAGTAATTTTTGTGTATTTATTTAATTTAATTAAAGAGCTAGATTTGCTGACTCGGGGTGTGATTGGAATAAAAGTTTTGTGTTTCTTTGTGAATCGAGCAAAAATAATCCGTAGTTATTTTATATGGAAGGCAACATTTTATATAAAATAACAAATGACAAACGACCTAATACTAATTTGTTACATACCATGAACAATATAAACAGTTGGCAAAATTTACATTATTATGACATATGCCATTAATAAAGAAGAAAAATAACGCACTGTAAGTAAATATACCATTGTTACTAAATTATTTTATACCTAATAGGACGTTTAATTACGATTACGATTACGATTAACCCATTGTGTCCCACAGCTGGGCAAAAGACTCTCCTAGATATCTCTATTCATCTCGGTTTTGAACTAATTGGACCCAAGCTCTGTCAAAGGCGTTGAGATCATCTCACCTTTTAGGGTTACCTACTTTACTGGATTTTAGATTACTGGTTATTGACTGGTCTCTCAGCTCAATTGGTAGTAGCTCTGCCTTCTACGCTGTAGGTTGAGGGTTCGATTCCCTTCCAGGATTAATATTTGTGTGATGAACATAGGTGTCTGTTATGTGTCTGGATGTTATAATGTGTCATAAGTATGTATTTAAAATATATAAGTACAGTCATTTGGTTCACATAGTACAAGCTATGCTTAGTATATTCACACAGCATCATCTGGCCCCAATGTAAGCAGAGCTTGTATTATGGGTACCACATGACTGATATATAATGACAGATGTCGCTGTCGACTAGATAATATAGCTCCATAAGACTAGATAGGTGTTGTGTGCATTGTGTTGTACGAGTACATAATATATTGTTTTATTTGAAGAATGTTGTAGGTTTGATTCCCGTCTAGGGACAAATGTTTGTATGGTCTGTAAGTATTTGTCGCGGGTCTGGGTGTTTCTATCTATAATATGTATGTATTTACCAAAAACAAAATAAAAATGTATATCAGTTATGATAATTATTAATTATTAAATTTTTAACTGAAATGTATATACCGATATAACTAATTAAATAAACTAAACAGCGGTTATTCGGTGCAACCGGTTCTAGAATGACGTTAAAATCCACTCCCGCGCACAGCTGCCAAATTTTCAGCGATAACTTTCAGTGTAATAATACCCATGGACCTGGACGCACGTCTTCGTACTCTTTTTATTTACATGAACAGCTGACTCCGTTGAGATTGTGTGGTATATTTGGATTTTCAGAGTATTCATATGTTCTATTAGGTTGTGTGTAATCCTTTCTCCACACTGGTTCTAATAACTAACTAAATAAATAGTGACATAATAAAAAAATAATTAGATTGTGTATAAAATCGTAGATATTTGAATGTATATTGAATTGATTTTAATGTGTTTTAGATGACATCGTTGTAAATGATTTTAAAATTTGAAAAAAAATCATTAAAAAGGGATTGCGTGGTATAAAAAGTTGCGGTAGTAAAATTTTACGGTAGTAAAAAGTTGCGGTAAAATTCAGTGCGGCATTACTTCTTGTGGCGGTGTGAGAGAGTAGGATTAAAATTAGATAGTGTTTATAATTAAAGCGGTTATCTTCTCAAATTATCGCGCTCTTTTAGAACAACGCCCCACTCGTCGTTTATCCGTATCTAAGTAATTGTCTATAGTTCACGCGTGGTGTTCATTGCGTTACATAACTTGTAATACCCTACGGTATTAAAAAGACTTGTAAAGTAGAGGTTTTAACCTCTTCTCTTCATTGTGGAGAAAGTCAATTAAAAAAATGGTACCTATGTATTTACTTTTTTTCCATCTCTTGGTGATTGATTTGATTAAAATACAAAATGTTCTGACATTGAATTGATAAAAATTCATTAATATCCATTTGCATATACATGTTTAACATACTTATGTTTTTATTTTTACAGTCAATCTCAAAACTACTCAAAAAGGTGACACATAAATATGCAATTTTTGAGCGATGGGGAGCAGGGGAGTGTGGGCTAACTTCTGGAAACAATATAGTTTTCACGAAAATCGACTTTAAAGTTTTCTAACCTAAATTTTTACTCTAAAAACTTATTTTTCGTTAGCTACTTATCGAATACCTTTTAACGAGCAATGTTTGTATATATCTAGCTAGGTTTCATTTTTAGAAAACGTCGTTTTATCCGTGTTTTATACCGGATACCAAGCAAAGCTCGGTCATCCAGGTAGGTACTAGTTACATGATTTAAAAAAGCGGTCCGTCACACGTAGGTTCCTATATAAAAACACAAATAAAAATAATCTACACATTTTTTACGAAATATTAGAAGAAAGATACTACACGACACCTGTGGCGCAGTGGTCCAAGGGCCGGTTGAGACGTCTTTATGCGTGGTTCCGGGCTAAATTCCCCACACAGGACAAACGTTTGTATGATCAGCAAGCATTTGTCTCGTGTTTCTATATATTAGATGTTGAAGTGGAAACTTGTAATTGGCCATCAGCAAACACGTACCTCATAATAGGTGCATGTTACATGCACCTATTATGTTATTTTAGTTTTTCTAGTTATATAACCTAGCTGCAAGTTTTCCAAAAAATTCAAAATAATATAAATAAATAAATGTATATATTTATGCAAAAAGATCTAGGAACCTTTGAATGAAACTCAGAATACATATTTTATAGTCCAGCTGGGTTACAATGCTGATATATAATTTTGTCGTTTCGTTGGCCTTGACTCGTAAATACGTACGATCTTTTTTTCTTCACGCTAAAGTCTAAATTAGAGTAACATTATATACACTTCTTAACCTTCCTAATTTTAGACGCTATGTAAAATCCATCATTTAAAACTGTTAATTCTAATTTGAACTTTCTTTTTAGCATATTAAGATCGTTCGTGTTTTACGTATGTTAGCTAGTTCGGCTAAGTACAGAATCACCACTATTAAATAGTTATTTAATTCTTCTTCGTTAATAGTATGTGTCATATGATGTCAATTTTGCCAATGTCAATGTCAAACAATGTTGTTTACATTGTTTATAGTAAGACGTCACAAAGTCGTTCGTCGTTTGTTATTTTACAAAAACTAGTGTCTTTTTATAAAATAAGTAGCTGTCCGCGCACAGCTTCGGGAAAAATCTGCAAAGCGGGCAGATTTTTCCCGGGACACACCAATTTTTCCGGGATAAAAAGTAGCCTATGTCACCCGGGGAAAGTGTAGTTTTCCAACGGTAAAATATTTTTTCAAATCAATCCAGTAGTTTATGTTTATTCGTTACATGCAAAAATACAAATCTTTCCTCTTTATAATATTAGTGTAGATTATACGAATTATTTTTACCCGAATCACATAGAACAATTAAACTTTCATTCCAATTATTCACAGCAGAGTCAATAACTCTAGCTTAATTTGAATAAACTCACCAAAATTACAAATAAACCCGAAATAACTCTGGAAAAATTAATAATATAAGAACACAATGTTTACTTCGCGAAACAGCCAAAAATAAACTTATATTAACTAGTTCTTACAGAAAACGAAACGAGATGTTGAGGCGTCAAAATTATATCGCAGCTGTCATGGCTAGCATTACTGGCCTGTCAGCTCAGTTGGTAATAGCTCTGCCTTCTGCGCTGAAGGTTGTGAGTTCAATTCCCTTCCAGGACAAACATTTTTTAATAATAAGAATAATGCAGGACAATTCACACAGCAACATCTGGCCCCAAAGTAAGTAGAGCTTGTTTTATGTACCACATGACTGATATACTTTTATTTTATAAATGCATACATATTATACATAGAAATATCCATACTCTGGATAGACCAGCATAAGTATGTCATTAAAAATATATAAATATTAAGTCGTCTGGTCACTATAATACAAGCTATGCTTAGTTTGGGGCTAGAAGATGTTGTGTGCATTGTCCACAAATGCATGTGTTATTTATTTATTTTCTAAGTCCGACTTAAATAGTATATAGGCTTCTTTTTATTTAAGTAACACTCGTGCAAAGCCGCGGGTAGAAGTAACATAACACAAAGTTTGTTTGGCGCAGAGTAACAATAAGACGAGACTGTTTTTTAAACTTACGCGATGTGAACACATTATTATAAATATTTACGGGTATTATTAGGTAAATAAACGCGATAAATACCCGTAAATATTTATAATAAGACGAGACTGGTCCTCTTTGACATACCACACAGACCTCCTTGCACCTACCCTGTTTCTTGGCTACTTTGTGTGTTAGTTGTAACTCGTGTATTTTATTTTTCTTTTTAGTTTTAGCATTTAATTTTGTACCTTAATTGTGTCTGTGTAATTTTGTGTCAAATAAAGTTTTTATCTATCTATCTATCTATCTAAATATATTATTTACTTTATTAAGTACTAAATTAAGTATTAAGTAGGTCTTGTGTCATGTATTTTAAGTAAAATGTTTTTTATTTTCATAATTTTCCTTTTTATATACGTATGGTGTATCGAAATTCCATAAAAACACGACATCGTACGGATTTTACAAAAAACAGGAAAGTTGACAAAAAATTGAATTGGCAGGCAATTGAGCGAATTGAGTCCATACAATTGACACATTTGTATGGAAAAGTAACTCAATATAACAGCAATATGCCAATTTAGCTCAAATCCCCCGATTTCCTGCCATTTGCCAAAACTCAGCGGGTGTTACTGATATCTTGTCAATAGATTTTTTTGACAGATTAAGGTTTATAGGTTACTTGGGCGGGACGAGAATATATTTATTTTTAAACCATTTTTTTAATAAATGAGCAATGTGGTAACTTAAATACAATGAGACTATCGTTGTAATAGAAAAAAGCGCTAGGATCAGGACGAATTTTTTTTTTTCTATGACTTGGGTTAGGAGGATTTCACCTAAATTCACCTAGTATGTAAGACGTTTCAAATAGATCCTTGTGATGGTATTGATTAAAAATATTTGACTTTGATTATGACTGAGATAAGAATATACCTATATGAAGGGAAGAAAGAAACAGTAGGTATATACCTACCTCCAATCATCTATCCCATCACAAAAACCTATCACTCAGGACTTGATTGGTCCCCAAGCTTGGTAGACACTCCCGCGAGATCTCTACCTACTTAGTTCTTTAAGAATGTATATTACAGAATAATGTATATTACAGAGGTAGTCAGAGGCACGTCCAAACATAACATTTGGTAGGCTTTGCTCAGTTTTTAGTATTTGTGACAGGTTGCAAGCCTATCGTCGCTTATACTATATACATATCATATATACTAATCAGGTATACTAATCACAGACACCTTCGAGTTTTTTTAGCTTCTAGAATGTGACCGTTTCCTAACGATGTTTTCCTCCACTGTGTGAGAGTAATATATAAAACAAAGTCATGTTAATTACACCATTTATAACTTGAAAACGGCTAGACCGATTTTCATGATTTTTGATTTCTTGGATTTGTTTTTGCCCTAAATAGCATAATAACTTGCAATTACAAATTTTAAAATTTAAAAATATGCAAAATTAAAAAAAAGCTCTGACGAAGGCGCGAACGGGACAGCTATTAAGTACTTAATATATCAGAAATCACACATAACAAAAGCTCTGCTTGCATTGGGGCTAGATGTTATGTGAATTGTCAACCAATATTTTTTTATTTAGTCTTCGGTTCATAAAGCTCATAAAATAAGCTTTTAAAAGCATTACAAACAGCAAAAATTATATATAAAACATGTAACATACTTAAATAACCCATCAAGCACCCTTAAGCCTATAACTACCCCCAATTATCATCTAAAATCTGTTCAGCTAAAAGTACAAAGAATAGTGAAATATTAATACAATAATCCTTCCCGCGGTCACAACCCCTAATATTTATTTATTTTGTTGCTAACGTGTTATTATGAAAAATGTAATAACTATAGCATGGTCTAATGAGCTTCTAATAGGGTTCTGTATGGTTTTGAGTGGATGTAAGAACGGACATCATTGAATTAGCTATCGTTTCAGATGGTAGTAAATCTTTCTTCTGCGCTATTGATAATAAATTGGTATCAATAAATCAATTATAAAATTAATAAATAATCCCGGTCATTTAACACAGCATCATCTAGACCCAAGGTAAGCAGAGCTTGTGTTCCATAATCAGTCATGTACCACATGACTGATATACTACTTATATACATTTTTTTTGTAAGCACATACATACTATACCTAGAAACACCCGACCCAAGACAAATACTTGCAGATCATAAAATTATTTGTAACTGCGCCACAAAGGCTGTTATTAATTGTATAGACAGGTCTTTAGACATTGCTGGCAATTCTGTTGTTTCACCGGACTAGCTAAAATTTTCTAAAATATGGACAATCTTATTTTGCTACCAATAAAGTTCAAATTAGAGTACCCATTTTAAATTACAGTTCTAAAATAAGTGTTTTTTTTTTGTTTTATTGCTATAATTTTTATTTCAATTAATTCCTTTATTGAAAATAATGTATAGAGGTGTTGATAAAAACTGCGGAAAATAGCCGTAGTTTTAATCAACAACTCCTTACATGATGATTAAATTGAGCTAAAACACGTCAGTTATACGTTAATTTAGTAAGTGTGTTAGTAACACCAAAAAAAATATTCTAATTCAGACTTTAATGCAAACAAAATAAGATCGTTTTTGTTTTAGAAAATTTTAGTTACTCTAGCGAAATAACTGAATTGAGGCTATTGTGGAACCGTGAGTCGTTTTAAAATATCGTCTCGCCTGCCAAATAGGCATGTACCAAAATAATAATAATACGGTTCTTATAAACAAGCTCTAAACTAACCTAGGTATCGTATAATAAATTAATATAACATATTAATTTTGTAGCCGTAGTTGGACCAATTATTTATTTATAGTTCAGATAACCGCAGTGCCCAAAAAGCTCGTTGGATCTAAAAATGAAAATATTTAAGTTTCAATTAATCGTGCTGTTTAAACGATGTACGGGACCACGATCACTAATTCGGTTTGCTCTTGCTTTATTTTGTAGAAGGAACATAAAGCGCGGTTGGGGGTCTTTGTACAGTCGCGCGCACAATGCGAGCGGGTCAATTTTAGTACCTCATTCATTCACCATCACCACTTCACAACGAAATCATTCATCCCCATAATGATTTGTAGAGTTACAATAGAACAGACAAGGTTTGAAAATTAAAAACGAAATTTATGAATGGTATGACATCAATTATTAAAGTTTATTGGGCTTAAGTTGGAGTGACAACTTCACGTTTTATTGCCCTCTGGCAGTGGTCTGGACCAGTTGAGTTATATATTTTGCTATTTTGCAATATGTGAAGTAGCATAGAGCATTTTTGGCAAACACAGACTGGGTTGGTGCAGGGTAGGTACACATACTCCTAATCTATATGAACTTTTTTATTTATGGTATTGTCCTTTTGATTATGTACCTACTACCTGCTATGCTATGTAATTTTTATCTGTATGTGCGTGTGTGTGTCAAATTAACTTATTTTATATATTTTTTTATATTTCCACTTTTTTAGACGCATTTTATGTTACTGTTTATTTTGTGCATTTCTGTAACTTTTATCTGTTTCTTTATGTCTCCTTACCGATATTTTTAAAGGATGTCTTACCAATATTATAAACGCAAAATCTTTTGTGGATGTTTGTTTATAGTTCAACAACGCCGTAATGGCTGAACGTATTTGGATGAAACTTAGTATACCTACATATAATCAGTGCTGGTAAAACTACGGCCAGAAGCTAGTACACAATACAATAGTATATTTACAAAAATGTCATGTAACTCGTTATTTGGTAAAAAATCACGAAAAAACTCGTCAGCTTGTGTGTTCTAGATGCAATCGTTTGATCTACAAAGATTAGATAGATAGATAACTCTTTATTGCTATACCACACAGAAAAATACAAAAACTATTATTTTACAATGAAAGGCAATACAATGGGCGGACTTATCCCTAACAGCGATCTCTGCCAGGCAACCTTTGGATAGATTGGACTATAAATAAACAGAGAATATTATTCGGATATTTCGGGACTTCCGGTTGACACTAATGCCTGGTACACTCTGTATCTTTTATCTCTGTTTAAAGGTTTGTATAGATGTGTAGATTTTTTTGGTTGGTTTGTGACTTAAACAAGCCACAAGGACCGAATCGTTTTGATTGAAACTTCTTAGTTATGTATCTGAGTTTTTTTATTTTACGTGCCATCCGGGCAAAGTCACAGGAAGCAGCTACCAATAATAATTTAATATATTATGAGCACAATGCCATGTCTACCAATTCTTACGTCTTCACGCAAGATGTGGAAACAGAATCTTAATAATAGATTCATGAGACTAATAATAGACCGCAAATGTAATAGTTAAACTGTTTGACATTGTCGCTATTTGTCACTTCCGGCGCATTCAAAAGTGCCGTGTTCTGTAATGTGATACTATGTAGTTTTTTTTTACAAAGTTGGCAATAGAATCGTCGTAGTATTTTTTGTCACAACT